>CM054159.1:12454672-12487172 GCA_028751875.1 Rapana venosa | reverse complement strand
AGGAGTAAAATTTTCGGTCCCCGAGCACTCCTTTAACCGAGTTCTACTCTACTACTACTACTACTACTACTACTTCCACTACCACTACCACCTCCACCACCCCCACCCAAACCACCACCCCCCACCACCACACCATCACCATCATCATCATCGTCATCATCTCTATCATCACCACCACGATCATCATCATTATCCTTCTTCTTTTCCTCATTATCATTTATTCTCATCATCATTATTCTCATTCTTTTTCTCATCATTATCATTATCTTTTTTATTCATGATAATATCATTTATTGTTATTACTGTTAAGACTGAATCGACACATCAAGACAGTATGAACACTGGAAGACCGTATCAACAGAATCAACACTGGCTGACAGCATCAACACTGGCTGACAGCATCAACACTGGCTGACAGAATCAACACTGGCTGACAGCATCAACAGTATCAACACTGGCTGACAGCACCAACACTGGCTGACAGAATCAACAGTATCAACACTGGCTGACAGAATCAACAGTATCAACACTGGCTGACAGCACCAACACTGGCTGACAGAATCAACAGTATCAACACTGGCTGACAGCACCAACACTGGCTGACAGAATCAACAGTATCAACACTGGCTCACAGTATCAACACTGGCTGACAGAATCAACAGCATCAACACTGGCTGACAGAATCAACAGTATCAACACTGGCTGACAGAATCAACACTGGCTGACAGTATCAACAGTATCAACACTGGCTGACAGAATCAACACTGGCTGACAGTATCAACAGTATAAACACTGGCTGACAGTATCAACACTGGCTGACAGTATCAACACTGGCTGACAGTATCAACAGTATCAACACTGGCTGACAGTATCAACACTAGCTGACAGTATCAACACTGGCTGACATTAATAAAGTATCAACACTGGCTGACATTAATAAAGTATCAACACTGGCTGACAGAATCAACACTGGCTGACAGTATCAACACTGGCTGACAGAATCAACACTGGCTGACAGTATCAACAGTACCAACACTGGCTGACAGCATCAACACTGGCTGACAGTATCAACACTGGCTGAAAGTATCAACAGTATCAACACTGGCTGACAGAATCAACACTGGCTGACAGAATCAACAGTACCAACACTGGCTGACAGAATCAACAGTATCAACACTGGCTGACAGTATCAACAGTATCAACACTGGCTGACAGTACACTGGCTGACAGTATCAACACTGGCTGGCAGTATCAACACTGGCTGACAGTATCAAATTTGGCTGACAGTACCAACAGTATCAACACTGGCTGACAGTATCAACAGTATCAACACTGGCTGACAGTATCAACAGTATCAACACTGGCTGACAGTATCAACAGAATCAACACTGGCTGACAGAATCAACACTGGCTGACAGAACCAGCACTGGCTGACAGAATCAACAGAATAAAAACTGGCTGAGAGAATCAACACTGGCTGACAGAACCAACACTGGCTGACAGAATCATCACAATCAACACTGGCTGACAGAATCAACACTGGCTGACAGAATCAACAGAATCAACACTGGCTGACAGAACCAACACTGGCTGACAGAATCAACACTGGCTGACAGAATCAAAGAATCAACACTGGCTGACAGAACCAACACTGGCTGACCGACAGAGTCAACACTGGCTGACAGAATCAACACTGGCTGACAGACAGAATCAACACTGGCTGACCGACAGAGTCAACACTGACTGACCGAATCAACGCTGGCTGACAGAATCAACACTAGCTGACAGAATCAACACTGGCTGACAGAATCAACACTGGCTGACAGAATCAACAGAATCAACACTGGCTGACAGAATCAATGCTGGCTGACAGAATCAACGCTGGCTGACAGAATCAACACTGGCTGACAATCAATAGAATCAACACTGGCTGACAGAATCAATACTGGCTGACAGAACCAACACTGGCTGACAGAATCAATAGAATCAACACTGGCTGACAGAATCAACACTGGCTGACAGAACCAGCACTGACTGACAATCAATAGAATCAACACTGGCTGACAGAATCAATACTGGCTGACAGAACCAACACTGGCTGACAGAATCAATAGAATCAACACTGGCTGACAGAATCAATACTGGCTGACAGAACCAACAATGGCTGCCAGTATCAACAGTATCAACACTGGCTGACAGCATCAACACTGGCTGACAGTATCAACACTGGCTGACAGAATCAACACTGGCTGACAGTATCAACACTGGCTGACAGTATCAACAATATCAACACTGGCTGACAGTATCAACAATGGCTGACAGTATCAACAGTATCAACACTGGCTGACAGTATCAACACTGGCTCACAGTATCAACACTGGCTGACAGTATCAACAGTATCAACACTGGCTGACAGTACCAACAGTATCAACACTGGCTGACAGTATCAACCGTATCAACACTGGCTGACAGAATCAACACTGGCTGACAGAACCAACACTGGCTGACAATCTATAGAATCAACACTGGCTGACAGAATCAATGCTGGCTGACAGAATCAACGCTGGCTGACAGAATCAACACTGGCTGACAATCAATAGAATCAACACTGGCTGACAGAATCAATACTGGCTGACAGAACCAACACTGGCTGACAGAATCAATAGAATCAACACTGGCTGACAGAATCAACACTGGCTGACAGAACCAGCACTGGCTGACAATCAATAGAATCAACACTGGCTGACAGAATCAATACTGGCTGACAGAACCAACACTGGCTGACAGAATCAATAGAATCAACACTGGCTGACAGAATCAATACTGGCTGACAGAATCAACACTGGCTGACAGAATCAATAGAAGCAACACTGGCTGACAGAATCAACACTGGCTGACAGAATCAATACTGGCTGACAGACCCAACACTGGCTGACAGAATCAATAGAATCAACACTGGCTGACAGAATCAATACTGGCTGACAGAACCAACACTGGCTGACAGAATCAATAGAATCAACACTGGCTGACAGAATCAATATTGGCTGACAGAATCAACACTGGCTGACAGAATCAACACTGGCTGACAGAATCAACACTGGCTGACAGTACATTGGCTGACAGTATCAACACTGGCTGACAGTATCAACACTGGCTGACAGTATCAACACTGGCTGACAGTATCAACAGTTTCAACACTGGCTGACAGTATCAACACTGGCTGACAGTATCAACAATGGCTGACAGTATCAACACTGGCTGACAGCATCAACACTGGCTGACAGTATCAACACTGGCTGACAGAATCAACACTGGCTGACAGCATCAACACTGGCTCACAGTATCAACAGTATCAACACTGGCTGACAGTATCAACACTGGCTGACAGTACCAACAGTATCAACACTGGCTGACAGTATCAACAGTATCAACACTGGCTGACAGTACCAACAGTATCAACACTGGCTGACAGTATCAACAGTATCAACACTGGCTGACAGAATCAACACTGGCTGACAGAACCAACACTGGCTGACAATCTATAGAATCAACACTGGCTGACAGAATCAACACTGGCTGACAGAATCAACACTGGCTGACAATCAATAGAATCAACACTGGCTGACAGAATCAACGCTGGCTGACAGAATCAACGCTGGCTGACAGATTCAACACTGGCTGACAGAATCAACACTGGCTGACAGAATCAATACAATCAACACTGGCTGACAGAATCAACAGAATCAACACTGGCTGACAGACAGAATCAACAGCCTACCTGGAAGCCTGCTACCCCACCTGGGGGCAGAGGGGTGACACAGTGACAGGTGGGACATGTCAGACTGTGGGCTGATCCCCCTCCTTCTTCCTCCTCCGTATCTGGTCCAGCAGTGCCAGGTGTCTGAAATACACAGACGCGACGGTACATGATTTACATGATTATGATGTTGTTGATGTTGTTGTTGTTGTTGTTGTTCAAGTCAAAATGATCTTTATTGAGGGGTAAAAGATCAAGTTTACACAACTTTTTGTTTCCCAGCCTGCCCTTGTTGTTATTATGTGTACCCCCCTCCCCTCCCACCTCCGCACCCCCCCTCCCCCCCCTTAATGCCCTGAATGTTACCTAGAATATATATCATGCTGTCTGACTGACTGACCCCTCCAACCAGGGAATGGCTGTGAGACTGTAAGTACACAGGGAACTCAGAAGGAAAAAAGTTTGCATAATTATGTGATTGTTTTTGAACACCTCGTCAGCCCCTGGGGATGCCCGGGTGCCTGTCAGTATATATAGCATCCCCGCCTTCCGAAAAGCCTGTGCTAGGAACACCCTCTTTTCTATCCCTTTCTTTGTTTCTGCCTTGTTCCTTTCCTTCCTGTCAGCTCCTTCTTCTCTGTTTTCTCCCTTCTTGGCCCATTCACCTGCTTCCCCCTCGCCCCCCCCCCCCCCCCCCCAAAAGAAAGACTTCAAATAATTATAACTCATCTCTCCCATGCCAGTCAGATGCACTGGGCCTGACTTGTCAGGCGCTTAGCGGCAGCATGATGCTGTTTTGCTCATGTAACAGACAACAACAGCTGCTGTCTAAGCAATCGACGACAACAGCGAAGAAGAAGAATAGGCCTACCTTGTCACACAGGCAGCCTACACTCTTAACTTCAGAGGATTCTTTTCTCGCGTAAATAAAGGAGAATGGCGGTTCCTACGTTAAGTGCTTGTCATAGCTGTAAACAATCTCAACGTGACATTTTAAAGCACAACAACAGTAATTTTTACTTAGTGCTTAGCTTACACCAGTAACTGATAGAGCTTTTGGCCTGGGCCAGCACATGATATAACATCAAAGGATGTACACAAAAAGGCCATGAATCCAATAATCTGACCATCTCCGAAGTCGGAATGTGGCTACCTCAGTGCTGAGGGCAAATGGTTGCACACTCACAAAATCTCATCTTTGATGAACCTTCCGAGCTCTAGCTGAAAAACGAAAGATTAAAAAAAAATCAAAAAAATCTGACTGTCTGCTGGTTTTCCAACTTTGGAGTCCTGATGATTTAAGTGCAGAGTCTTTGCACACACTCCTCACCATCCTCCTGGACATGTGCAGAACTACTTGTTTGTTTGTTGTTGTTGTTGTTGTTGGGTTTTTGTTTGTTTGTTTTGCAATACGTTAGCTATGTAGGGGGGAATCTATGCTTATTACCATTTGGTGGGGTCATGGAAAGATGAAGGCGTGCGTACTTTGTTGTTACAGGACAGATCACCACAATGGAGTGGACCATGAGCTTTTGCTTATGCTGGGTGTGTGTGGGTGCCTACCTGGGTAGTCCTACTAGTTACTTTGGCTGTCATGAAGAAGACGAAATATTCCATGGCCAGGCGTTTGTTTGTCCGGCCTTCCATGCTGTCACACCTGAGTGCAAAACATTTTTGTTTGTTTGTTTGTTTGTTTTTATAATGGCCGCGCCCTCCTCAAACGGTGGGTGATAGGCTACATAAGAAGACAGCAGGAGTTTCTGATAACAAACGAAAAGGTGGAGCAAAGTAGTTAAGCAGGAAGAACATAATTATCATGGCCGTTCAAGCACAGTGCCTACCTGGGCAGCGTCTTTCCTTGTCACCAGCTTTGTCAGACAGGGAAGACAGAACGTGTGCGAACAGGGCAACAGTTTGGGTTCACGCCCTCGGTAAGGCTCCTGACATATACTGCAAGTAACAAGGCCGTCCGCTTCAACTCCGCCAGTTGCCATTTTTCTACTTACTCGATTTCTGAGGAGATAAGAGTAAAACCTTCCTGGTCTGGCCCCTCTGATTTTGGTTTCGGTTTCGATGACGTGATATTCAGATGGGAAGAGGAAATGAGCGAATCTCAAATTGGTATACTGCATACTAATTCGGGACTAGCTATTCTTGTTCTGGCTCCTCGCCAGCTTTAGCTTTTGCACATATTATTCCTGCTGTTTTCCGAAATACATTGCATTCATACCGTACGTACTAAGACACCCACAGAAATTAAACAAACACTTTTTGTGAAAGACTAGCCTCCGACTCAAAACTCAAGTGATTTTGTAAAATTTTTTAAAGTTCTTTTCTTTTCTTTTCTGTTAAAAAAAAGATTCTGTACAAATTTGGTAAGTTTGATCTATCTATCTATCTATCTATCTATCTATCTATCTATCTTCAGCAAACTCTCTCTCTGCTATTTTTTTTTTTTTTTTTTTTTTTTTTTTTTAAATTGTTTTTTTGTTTGTTTGTTTGTTTGTTTTTTGGGGTCTTATGGTTTTTTTTTTCATTTGTTTGTTTGTTGTTGTTGTTTTTTCTTGTTTTTTGTTTGTTTATTTGGAAGGGTGTTTTTGTCTGCTTTTTGGTTGTTGTTGTTGTCTTTTTTTGTGGTGGTGGTGGTGGGGGAAGGGGGGGGGGGGTTCTGGGGGTATGTTTTTGTCTTTTGCTCGTCTGGGTTGTTTGTTTGTTTGTATGTTTGTTTGTTTTTTTCTTCTTCTCTCTTTTTCTTTAAAAAAAAAAGTTTTTTTTCCTTTGCTTCTTCTGCTTGAAAGTATGAGTACTGAGTGCATTTTTAAATGTGACCCCATGGGCGGGGACTGGATGTAAAAAAGCACATGAATACTTATTCATTATCCTGGAAAAAAATATTTTGTTTCTATTACTTACAATGTGTAGATGTTCTTTTTATGACTTTATTGGCTTTTTCCCCCTCTTTATTATGTGAGTGTATGGGTATTGCACTTATTTTATTACCATGACATTCAATTTGCAGGAGCATAATTAAAAAGTGTTTGTGTTGATCGTGTGCTATGTGAGTATTACATATTTAGTATTATCCCTGAAAACACCCCCACCCCACCCCACACCCCCACACACACGCTCAAACAAACACAAACACACACACACACACAACACACACACACACACACACACACACACACACACACACACACACTCACTCACTCACCCACTCACCCACTCATATTCTCTCCCTCAACGACTGATTAGTTTTAAATTTCTTCTTGGTTTGTTTCTTGTTTTTATTGTGTGGAATGTATGGTATTAAATTTATTTTTATCATGACATATAATTTGAAACGAGTATAATCTAAAATGAGTGTTGATGGATGACATACTGTTTTGGGATTTATATATTGGATATTATCTCTGAAATACACACACACACACTCTCTGTCTGTCTGTCTCTGTCTCTCTCTCTCTCCTCTCACTTTTATCGTCCTGCTTATAGTCATAGTATATCCTGATGAAGGATTCATATTTTTATATTTTCAATACTTTATTGGACTTGCCTCTGTACTTAAGTTTTAATGAGTGCCCTATTTCAATATCGTATAATTATGTACAACAAGTATGTGTACCATTTGACAATGTGTAGATGTTTATCTTTATGACTTATTCAGTTTGGTTGTGTTATTTTTTCTTGGCTTTGTTGTTGTTCTTGTTCTTGTTGTTGTTGTTTGTCTGTTTTTCTCTTCTTTATCATCTTTTGTTGGTTTGGTTTTTTTCTTCTCTTTTGTTTGTTTGTTGGTTTTGGTTACGGTTTTTTGGGGGGTGGGGGTAGGGTGGGGTATTTTTAGGATTTTCTTTTAATTGCTTGCTTGGGAGGGGGGGGAGGGTTTGGGGGGGGGGGGGGGGGGGGGAGGGTTGTTGGGGGGGAGCTGTTTTGAAAAGGGTTATTTCCCCTTGTTTTTATTGTGAGACTGTATAAGTATTGGGTTATTATTATTAAGATGTATCCCTAACGGCGGGGACTGGATGTAAAAAAGCACATGTGTGCTTATTCTTTTACCCTCGAAATAAAAAAATTTTGTCATTTTTCTTTGTCATTGAAAATTGTCATTGTCTTCAGCAAAATTTGCCCCTACACCCCCCTTTTCAAAAAAATTCCCTTTTTTGTTGTCTGCTAGCTGCCCAACCCCAATGTGCTTGTGGGGTCAGCACTGCAACCCGATTTATGATCTTTTCCAATTTCTTTTTCTCCCCTGGTATTGCTCTATGAGCATGCGCCCCCCACCGCCCCTAATTCTTCCTGATAGGCCCTGCCCCCCATGGTACACCCATGATACCCCGGTCGAAAAAAACGCAAACGCCGAAAAACTGGGAGCGACAATGGCAAAAAACAAAAACTGAAAAAAATTTAAAAACTCCTTCGAAAAAAAAATAAACAAAGTAAAAACCCTTTAAACCCATTCACAAAGAAAAAGAAATTATCTGTTTAAAATTTTGGATCCTACGCCCCATAAATCTCTCTTTTCCCCCCCCTTCCCCTTTTAAATCTTCTGGGATCCGCAAAGGAAACCCCTCAAAACCCACTGTTCACACCCCTTTCCGAACTTCCTGCTATTTTTTCTTCATTCTTCTCTGACAAATTCCGCAAAATTCGCTCCAGATGGATCAGACTTTTTTCCCAAACCCCGACCTCCTGACCCCCAATTTCACTGGCTTTCCCTCTCTTTTTCTTTTTCCATCCAACAAGGAGAAAAAAATTAAAGAAATTTTTTAAAGAAATGACAATAAAATTCTGTGAACTCGACCCTTTTCCTGCTTCCTTCTCACTCAGGGGGCATTCCAAAATCTACCCACTATACGAAAAATAGTAAATCTTTCCCCTTTCTCTCAAAATTTTTTTCCATCAATCTCAAAAACTGCTAAATTTAAACACCTCACCAAAAAGGAAGACTTCGCCCTAACTTTTTCTGTTTTTTACGGGCCCTTTTTTCTAACCTACCTTTTAAAAAAATTCCTTGAAAAAGTTGTTTAAAAAAAACTAATTTGCCATTTCTTTCCCAACAATCCCCTTTCCCCCTTTTCAGTCTGCCTTCGTCCCAAAACCACGGGCCCCGGGACCACCCTAGTCCACCCCTTAAACCACGTTTTTGCCGCTTTTTTGCCCTCGGGAAAAAATATCCCTTCTCACTCTCCTCGACTTGTCTGCAGCTTTGCCCCTAAAACCCACTAAATTTTCTTTTCCGTCTCCGAACACTTTTTGGTTTTTAAAAAACCCCAAAACCCCTCACCTGGTTCAGTTAAATACCTTACAGCCCAAATTCCACACATTTAACGTAAATAAGTTTCAATCAGCACATGCCAAAACTGGAAATGGGTCCCACAGGGTTTTCCACGTTCCCCCCCCGGGGGGGCCCCTGTTTTTTTAAACTCTCTACACTGCCCCACTTTCACTAAAATTTAAAACCCGCTTCAAATCACCATCTTTTTAAATGCAGACGACTCTCAGATTCTTAGAAGTAAAACCCCCCAAAAAACCCCTTGCCTTCCCTCTTGACAAAATTTTGTCCTGCTCCCTTCAAGATTTTCCAAAATTTGGATGATAGAGAACAAGTTACAACTAAATGCAGTTTAAAACCAAAGCCATGCTTTATAGCGACCAAACAAAAACTCTTTTTTCCCATAACAACGCTTAAATTAGAATTGGGCCCAAAAACCTTTCTGTCCCCTTTCCACGTGGGTGAAATATCTAGGGGTAGCAAAAAAAAATTCGTTTAACACGCTCTCCATGAAAAAATTCTTCCCCCAAAAACCTCCCAAGTCGTGCTACTATCAATTAGGGCCCGCATTAGTGCAGTTCGAAAATTCTGTCCACAAATGAAACATCCAAACTAGTCACATTCTCATTCTCTCACGTCTGGACTATTGAAATTTCCCCTTCGGGCCCGGTTCGGGCCAGCATCATTATCCCCCCCCTTTTCCAACGTATAAAAAAACCCCTGCAGCTCGACTATTTCCTCAAAAAGAAAAAATCTGAGCACTTACCCTCTCTTGCGATCTCCCCAAACTGGCTGCCTGTCCCCACAAAAGGATAAACTATAAAAATCTGAAACCCTCTTTACAAAAGTCCCCAAAAAACGGCACCTTCCAAACCTTTCTGTGAATGTCTTCTTTGGGTACCTCCTTCTCTTTTCCCTCCGCTCTGCTGCAAACCCTTTGTGCTTAAGAATACCTAGTTTAAACCCAGCCCACTTTTTCCTTTCGCTTTTTTCTTTTGTTTCGGGGCCCCATGACCCTGGAACGACCCCCCTCTCCCTTCGCCCCAAAAGCCTACTTTTGATGTTTTAAATCCAGCCTAAAAACCATTTTTTTTCAACCTAAGATTCTCTCCCTTGTTTAATTAAATCTTTTGCCCCTGCCCTCAAAAACCCAAACCCCCCCCCCCCCCCCCCCCCCCCCCATTAGCCTCCCCAAAGTTTTGAAATTTTGTATGGTGTTTGTGTGTGGTGTGTGTGTGTGTGGGGGGTTGTGTGTGTGTTTTTGGGCGGGGCGCGCGCGTTTTGTTTTTAACATTTGTATTTGTAAAAAAACTTTAATTTGGCGGGGTGTGTGTTTATTTTTTGAATTTGAAAAATCTATTAATCGTAACTGGCTGCATGCAAAAGGAATGGGATGAATGAGAGCGCTTTGATTTTTTTTTTGCAAGATTTAGCGCTGTATAAATTCCATGTTTTTATTATTATTATTTTTATGTCCCCCAACCCCCCCCCCCCCCCCCCCCACACACACAAAAAAGTAAACATGATATTTTTCATATTTAAAAAAAAAAACTCTGAAAATTAGCAAATGACCAGGACTATTATACAACAAGCCCTTGCAAGTTTAAGGGGACGGGGGACCCTTGTGGTTAGATTGATGCCCATTGGTTTGGGTGTTTGGGTGAGGGGGTTTGAATCTCGTTCAAGAAGATTTTTCCCTTTGGGGATTTAACATCCTGCCGTTTCCACCCCCCCCAAAAAGTTCTTCGGGGGCGTTTTTTAACCGAAGCCCCCTTGTGCAAACGCACGAAAGAAAACTTGCTAATTTAAAAACCCCGTTCCCTTTTTGGAAAGGATTTAGGCTATTGAGTGCTGGGGGGAAGGGATGCAAAAATTTCCCAAAAGTGCATCCACCAGGGTTTGGTTTGAAAAAGGCAAAAGAGGGTTTTCCATTACCCCTCAAAATTTGGATAAATAAAAAAATTTAAATAAAAAATAAAGCAGGACTGAAAGCCTTTTCAATATTGGTTCCTCCCCTAATGCACTACAAAACCTACATAAAAATTTAACGAGGGGGGTTAGGCCAGGTAAATGTTTGCGGTGGTTTTTAATAAATTTGAACATTGATAGCTCTTTTCTTTAATTTTTTTTTTTTTTAAAAGACAACCGAGTGCGGACCCAAAGGGAAACAATCACTTTTGTGAACTTGTTTTGATGGGGATGACTTCCCTTAGATAAACCGAAGCGGAGATTGCAAAATAAATCAGTTAGACGTTATTGTTTTAAAAGGGCCTCTTATTGGCCTGGAGGTGTATCCTAAACCAAATGCGTCAAGGGGAGCATAAAACCCCAAAATGGGAAACCCCACACCCCCCCAAAAAACCCCATCACGGGGCCTCACCCCAAAACCTCACGTCGGTTTGGATATTTTAAAAGGGTGTGTGAGTAAAAATCATAGTCAAGTTTCACTCCCAAAGGTACTTTAAAAAAATTTTTTTTAATAAAAAAAAACCCGTTTAATAAAAAAAACCTTTTGGTTATCAATGTAAAAAAAAAACCCCCAAATAAAAGAAAGAAAAAAAAACCACCAAACACCACCCCAAAACCACACACACACACACACACACATTCTGCTCGCACACTTTTCAAGTTCCTATTTCCCCATGGGGGATGCCAGTCAGCGTGCCTTTGAATGTACCCACTTTACACCAAAAGCCTTTTTGATACGCGTGCATATGTAAATCCCCACGCTTGTACGTAGACCCGTAGGCCTACGCGTTTTTTATTTTGTGTTTTGGCATTTTGCACATTGTACAGTTCCCCGGTTTTAAAGTTTGTAAGTTTTTTGTTTGTTTTTTACTGTACTGTATTGTTTTTTTTGCAAAAAACACTTTTGCTAACAGTAAATTGTGTGGGGGGGTTGGGGGTGGGGGGGGGGGGAAGGGGGGGGTAGCCTGGGGGTTTAAAAAGCGTTAGGCTCGGGGCGAGGGCCCGGGGTTTCGAGCCACCCCCTGAGACTTTTTGTTCAGGGGAATTTTTCCCCCCGGGGAGGACTCAGCCCTGACTCCACTCCCCCCCCCCCCCCCCCCCCCCCCCCCCTCCCCCCCCCCAAAGTCCTGGTGGACTATAAACCCAGGTCCCCGGGTACAAACGCATGCAAAAACATCTTGCCGCACTTTAAAACCCCCTTCAGCCTTTCGGAAGAGTGGGCCCCCTTCCCTTTCCCGGGGGGAACGAAATGAAAAAATAAAAAAAGCAACAAAAAAAAAAAGCGAGAAACAAATTTTAGTCGTTTTTAAGACCCCATCTTAGATGTTGGAAGGGCCGCAAAATATTTATATATATATAAAATATATATATATATAAAAATATATTAATATATATATTTTTTTTATAATATATTTTATATATATATATAATTGGGGGGAAAAGACAGTGAAAGGGAAAATCAAAACCGTTGGTAAACCCTCCCCAGCCGAAGAATGTTTGTTTGTTTGCCCCTTTTTCGGGTTCCCCAAACCGGGGGGATTTTCCCGGAAGGGGGCAGTTTGTTTGGAAAAACCTTTCCCCCAAGAAATTTGTTTTAAATGGAAAAAAGAGGGGCCACCCCCTTCCCCCCCCCCCCAAATCCCACCCCCCTCCCCCCCGGCCAAGGGGCATAAGGACAGTTAGCGTTGGAGATGCTTCCCAAAGGCCAACCACCCCCCAGGGTCCCAGCCCCTAAGGACTTGGCAGTCAAGCCCCCTAGCCCAAGAGTCAGGTCGATCACTAAAGACTAAGTGAAAAGGGAATTCCATGAGGGGAAAAAGCCACTGGTATACGCCCCCCTTTGCTGTTGCCCCCAGCGTTAATGGTTTTAATCAAGAACTGTGATAAACCCCAAAGGCGCTGACAGCCAAAAAAGGGAACAAAAAGTAATACACAAAAAGAGAAACCCAAACACCCAGTGCTTTTGCCCGAGAAAAAGGTTTTTTTAGAAGGCAGTGTCACCCAAAAAATGTCAAAAATTGGGTTTTTTGGGATGCGTCACGACACAACCAAAAAAAAACAATGTGTGTGTGTGTGTGTGTGTTGTGTGTGTGGGTGGGGGGTGTGTGTGCGGTGTGTGTGTGGGGGTGGGGGTGTGTGCGTGTGTGTGTGTGTTTGTGTGTGGTGGTATGTTTTGAAATGTATACTTTTGGGATCCGTCTGTCTGGGGAGACAATGGAGAAATGCGCGTGGGTCAGTCAGCCCGTGGTGGAACTGCGGCCCCATTGGGGCTTTTTAAGGGCCCAAAACCCTGGAGCGGCACACCCTGTTGCAGGTATTGAAATGTAAAGACGGAGTTGTCGGGTTTTTTTGCTACCCCGCTCTCCGAGGGCCCTGCGTCTGTCTGTCTCCCCATTTGGCTCCTCCCTTTCTGCTCTGCGGTTTTGGGATGGCCGACCTGGTAGTGGCTCCCCAAATCTGCGGCCGGCTCCCCCGGCTTCCCCCCCTTCCCCAATCCACCCCCCCTTCCCCCTTCCCCCTCCTTCCCCACCTTTTTCAACATTGGCCTTCCCTGTTGGTTTTAAGGCCGGGGGGAAAAGCCCACCCGGTTTTTTAAGCCCGCTTGAAATTCTTTGAATGGAACCCAGGCCCCCTTTTGTTGGCAAAAAAAAAGGGGGGGGGGGGTGAGGGGGGCCCGGGGGCCCCTTTTTTTTCCGGGAATTTTTTTTGGGAACTGGGCCCTCCCAGGGGTGACGGCCAAAAGGGACCCCTTTTTTTGGAAGGGAAAACTTGGGGGAATTGTTTAGGTCTTCTTTTTTGGGAAACCAGGCCCCTCCGCACCCTAAAGGGATTTTCTGAGGCAGGGGTTGGTTGGGGTGTTGGGTTGGTTTTGTGGGGTATAAGTTTAGTTGAATTTTTAATAATTTGCACGCGTCGGGGTTTGGGTGGTGTGTGTGTGTTTTGTGTGTGTGTGGATGTTGATTTTGTATTGGGTTATTATTTAAAAATTTTATATTTTATATTATAAAATTTAATTAATTTTTTTTTGTTGGTTTTTGGAAAAATTATGAAAGAACAAATTAAAAAAAAAAAAAACAAAATAATATTTTTTTTTATATAAAAAATTTATAAATAACCTAACTTTAAAAACAAATCCCTTAAAAACAATAAACAGAAAAAAACCCCACACCAATAAACCTTTTTTTCATCCAACCATTACCATCCCCCATAAACATCCCATCTATCTACATCCCCTTCATAACTTCACCATCCCCATCCCCAAAACTATCAAAACCATCAATCAAAACACTATCCCAAAAATCATCACTACCCCCCATCACCCATAAACTATCCCCACCAACCACCCTCATTTATCCCCAACATCACCACCCCCAAATCATCATCACCCACCCCAAACACCACACCATCCCCCTATCACCCAATCATCATCACAATCAACAACCACATCCCCCACTATCACCATTAACCATCACCATAAACCCCCAACCCCAAAATTTAAACACCATCACCCCACCATCACAATCACCATAACATCCTTTTCAAACATCACTATCACCATCACCATAAACATCACAAACACCGTCATCTCACTATCCCCATCCACATTCAACTTTCACTATCCCCACCCACCACCTCATCACAAACCCGCCCATCACCATCCCCTTTTCATACTAATCACCAATCAACATAACATCCCCAAACCACCTCAAAATTAAAAAAGTCAAAAAAATAAACCAAATCTCAAACCAAATCAAATCAAACCAACCCACCATCACTATCACCATAACCCCCACTACCCATTTCCCCAACATAAACATCACTATCGCCATGAACATCTTAAACACTTCCTATCATCATTTTTCATTTCCCGCCCAATCAACATCAAAATTTCACTATCACCCCCAAAAATAATCTCCCCAAAATAATCAAAAACCCGTCATCATCACTATCCCCGCCAACATCACAATCATCATGACTACCCAAAAAACACCTCACCATCACTATCCCCCAACATCTTTAAATCACCGTAAATATGGGGCCTTTCATCATCACCATCACCCATAACTATCACCATCACCTTTACTATCGCCAGGCCTTCCCCATACAATCACTATAACTATCATCATCCCATCCCCGCACCGTCAAATCGCCATCACCATCACCCCGGGGCACAAAAAAAAACCAAAAGGATTGAAAGGGGGGTTTTTTGCTGCCGGCCAAAAAGGGTTGGAAATGCCCCATCGTCGCTAAAAACTTTTGTGGGTTTTTAAAGCGACATGATGTCCTTTCGAAGGAGTTTGACAGTGTTGGGTGTGTGTGGGGGTTTTTTTTGTGGGGGTGTGTGTGTGTGGGGGTGTGTGTGTTGTGTGTGTGTTGTGTGGGGTTTGTTGTTGTTGTCTTAAAATTTTTCTCTGTTCACTCTCAGTGATATTAGACGAGAAAAAAAAAAAAAATGTATAAAAGGGGTTTTTTAGAAAAGAGGGGTTGTAAAAGGCCCCTACTGAAAAATCCCGGGGGGAAAATTTGGGTCAAAACATAAAAAAAAACCGGGGCAAAGCAAAAGATACAATAAAAAGTATTTAAAAAAAACATCACCGAAAAAAAAAAAAAAAAGGGATTAACTTTTAATAAAAACCTATAAACAAATGCCCCTATGGACTATCAGAGACCTTTTGGGCAATATAAAAATCCCCTTTTTTCCAAATTATTGAAATGTTCTAAGGGAGTTTTCAAAAAATTGAGGTAAAAAGCTTTCGAAATTCTTACATTAAAATAAATATGAGTTTAAAAAATATTCTCCCACTAGCCCTTTTTACTTTTCAAAAAAAATTTTGGGTTCCGAAAGGCATTAATTTTTTATTTTATAAAAAAAAAACTATTCTAATCACTCTTCTTGCTGGGGAGATTTTTAAAGCAACCCTTTTAGACGGCTCACGACCACCCCGCTTTTTTCTTTTAATGACAGATCTGTTTTAAAAATCTCCCCTTTTGGGTGATCCCGTTTCTGTGCCCTTTTATTCCTTGAGTTTTGTTCAAATATGGGGGTACCCTTGTAATGTTTAAAGGGGCACGGGGAAATTTTTGTTTTTTTTCCCCTTTTTATGCTTTGAACCTTTTTTAGCAGCTCTATACCCCAAACTTTTTTGGGAAAAAGAACCCCACTGTTTTAAAGGCACCCAACAGAAAGTGACACTTATCCCCTTTTAAAGGGGTTAAAAAAGGGTATGATATGTTTAAAATCCCCAAATGCAATATTTAAAAGTTTTCTTGTACCACAAGGATTTTAAAGCATAAAAACCGACTTAGAATCAACACAAATAAGGTTTTTGAAATAACAAAATGGCAAAATCAAAAACTTTAATTTAGAGCCATTAAAAATCCCTACAAATTCCCGGGCCGTAAAAATCGAATAAATGTTTAAAAACAAAGAATAAATTTTTAAATTTTTTAAAGATGGAAATAAAAAAAGCTGAACCGGGTTTCTTGTTTAAACCAGACGTGATCCATCTGTAAAAAATTTGAAAAGGGAAAAAAATTACTTATAAAGGATGGGGGATCAAACATCAAAAACCAAAATTTTTCAATTCTCATTTTTTTTTTTGCTTTTGTTACCCCCTTGTCAAGTATCTCTATTCATCCCCCAACGATGGAAAAGGTAATATTGCCTCTCGTTTGCCCCATTCTTTTGTTGATTGCATTAAAATTTTCCCACTAAATCAACAAATATGTTTTAAATTTGGGGCTTTAAAAGGAAAAGAAAATTTTTTTTTGCTCTTTAGGAAATTTGGATTCAGTTTTTAACTTCTACTTCCTCAGAAATTAAAAATTATCATTTTTTTATGTTTCTAAAAACTTTAATTTGGGGCACATGTTTGTTGAGGGGTAAAACCAAAGGCAATGTACCAACTTCTTTGTACTTTTTCCCAGAGCTGTTTATATAGGGGAAACTCCAAGTGAAAGCCTGAAAAGCTTTGCAGTCTACACTTTGTAGTTTTTTTAAAGAAAAGTTTTTGGGAGTTTGAAAAAGATTTCTTGTCCTATGTAATTTCGAACGAACAAGAGATTTAGCAAAAAATTTTTAAATTTAAATTTTTTTCTTGTCCCCAAACTGTTTACAAAATTATCTTCAGAAATTTTAAAGCACTTTCTTGCCTTTTTTTAAAAAGGGGCTCAAAAAAGGGTGTTTTCCCCAAGTTGGGCTTTGAATTTTAGAAAAAACACCTAAGAACTTTATTTTTTTTTTGGGTTTTAAATTTTTTTTCAGCCCCAAAAATTTCTTAAATCTTGGTAGTTCCCCCGGGTTTAAACTGCCATTAAAAAAAGCCAAAAAGAGTTTTTTTTTGTGGAAAAACGTAAAACCATTTTAAAAGCATTATTTGCCCCGATGTTATAAAAGCTGGCTTGATTTTCCCTTTTTTTATGAAAATTTAAAACGCTCTTTTTGGGTTTGTTTTAAACTTTTCCCATAGTAACTTATCCACTTGCAAAAATCACCGCATATTTTACAAAATTAAAACCCTTTTTGTTAAATTCTTTGGGGAATCATGAGGAAAAGTTTATTAAAAAAGGAAATGGGAGCTATCACAAACCTTTGGGGGTAGCCCATATAAGCAATCTAACATTTTTGGAATATGATTTAGCCACTTTTACTTGAATTCTTTTCTGTCTCCCTAAAAAATTTTGATATAAAAATAAAAGGGTGCCCAAAAAACCCATATTCTTTATTTTTCCCAAATTTAATTTAGCATGCCAAATTTGGGTCAATTGCCTTTCTAATAAAAAAAAAAATTTTCAAGAACATTTTTTTCTTCTTGCAAATTTCTTTTTTAACTTGTGTTGTAGTTTAAAAAACCCAAAATTTATCTAGGGCAGTTTTAATTTTTTGAAACCTTTTGATTGACGGGGATTTTTTTAATTTTTTTTGGCAGAAATACATCGCCTTTTTGAAAAATTTCTTTCCATTAGTTGCCAGTGTGAGAGGTAAAAGCAATTAGTCTGTAGCTGGTTTTTTTCCAATTTGGGGCTTTCCCTTTTTTTATAAAACTGGAATAAACAATGGACTCCTTCCATTTTAAACTGGCTTTCCTCCCTCGACCCAACATTTATTGAAGGGGTTTTTTGGAGAAAGGAAAAAAGAAATTTTTGGAAAATTGTTTGAAACATGTCTTTTAGAAATTTGCATCTAAACCCACGACATTTTCTTGTTAGAAAGAGTTTAGTAACGATCTCTTACCCCCCCCAAGTAAAATTTTGGGAAAGCATTAATGCACGAACCTTTTGCAAGACTGGGTCGTAGGGTTCTTTTTTTTAAATTTTTTTTTTCATCTTTTTCTTATTCCTTTTTTTAAAGGGTGACAATCCTTCAAGAAGCATTGATGCAGAAAAAATTTTCTGAAAAGGGCCTCTGCTTTTTCTATGTTTAAAGGGAAAAATTCTTTATTCCCCAATTTGCACTGAACAAGTTGGTAAACTTACCCCTTTTTTCATTTCATTTTTATTTACCCCCAAAACTTTTTAAAGACCCTTTATGATTAAAAATTTCAGTGGGACAAAAAAAAGTCCAAAATTTTTCTTTTGCCCGAGGGTACAACAAAGGGTTTCAGTAAAATTTTTTCTTGTTTTTTGTTTTACATTATTTTTTTGACGTTTTTTTCTTTTTTAAAAAAAATTTTTTACATTTAAACGGGTTTGTTTTTTACTGCTTTCCTCACATTTCTGGGGTCCACCCGATAAATTTCCCCGATTTTTATTGTTTTTTGGGTATTTATTTTTGGGGGATAGACAAAGTGGCGCATGAATAATTTTTCTCAGTAAAAAATGGAATAAAAATTTGGGCTATGTTGTTTAGGTTAAAACGTTGTGTTGGGAAGTTTCAAGGATGCTTTTAAAAATTTTCCAGTCTCCTTTTTTTTAAAATTTAAAATTTTGGGGGAAATTTTTTCTTCCGGGGGTAAAAGAAAGGGGTGGCATCCAATAAGCGTTGTAATACAGGGAGGTGAAACGCTGCCCAAAGGGGGTCAATGGGAAATTTTACCACTCACATTCTTTGGGGCTAATGCAGGGAAAATTAGCGATAGATCAAAAGGGTGTTTCTCTGTGACTACCCAAAGTCGGGGATTTTTTTATTTAAAACTGCAAACATTTAGTAAATACAGGGAGGAAACAACATGTTTTCTACAAAACGATTATTTAGATATTTTTCACAGTCTTTATCCCAAAAAAGGGGCATTGCCTTAAAAAACTCCTGCTAAAAACCATTTTTTATTATCTTTAAAGGGTTTTTATCCCCTTCAGTGTTTTATAAACATTATTTCCCCCAGGTAGGTATACAGATCCCGTATTTATTATTTAAATTTTTCCCCCAAAATTTTTGGCGGCTGCAATGAGTGATTCCCAGGACCTGGGTTTGGCAAATGGGGATGGGGCATGTGGGAGTAATCCACCCCTTCTTCAATGTATAAAAAGCCCCACTGGGTTTTGGTTTGCAGCCCAAACCCGTTGATGGGGGCAGGTGGAAAAATAGTAAACCCGGCAGTTAGGTTTTTTTATTTTCCCGGTTAATTTAGGGGTTGTAACCCCCAAGGACCTTTGGGACTTATTGGGTTTGGGAAAAATGTTGGGATTAGGGTTAAAGTAAATTTTGGGAAAAAAGATCTAGCTTTCCCCCCATTGGGTTTTTTTTAATACGTTGGGCTTTTTTGTTGATCTTTGTTTTTGGGTTTTTTTAAAGGAAATTTTTAAAATCGGAATCAATTTTTAAAAAAAATACAAAAAAAGATTTAAAAAAAAAAACAACAATCAACCCCTAAATTGCAAAAAAAAAAAACATTAAACAAAAATTAAAAATTAAAAATTTTGTGAATAAAATTTTTGCCAAAAATAAACACTCACACTGAGTCAAAAATAAAACACTAGATCTTTCCCGGTGGTTATGAAATAAAAACTAAATAACACCACCCGCCCAAAACTATTGCACTACAAGTTATGTACAAAAAAGCCAGTTACAGTTTCCCCAGCACATCAAAGTAAATTGTGCTTTTCTTTGCTGTCCCCCAAGGGGAAATGGTACACTTGGTAAGGAAACGGCCCCTGGCCCGGAAAGGGTGGGTTTTAGCTGGTAATTTTCAAGGAAAATAGGTTTGGGTATGGGTGACTGGTAAAAATTTTTTTTTGTTAAAACCCCCACGTCCTTGGGTTTTTTCTTGGGCTTTTTCCCCGACTAAAGCATGCAAGCTGCCATGTTTTTTGGGAAGGGAAAGCTGGGCCCCTGGGTGTTCAGATGCAGGGATTTTTTGAATTGGTAGTTGAGTCTTTAAGTTGGATGGGAAATGAAGGAAAAATTTTTCCCAAAAAAAACATTTCCCGAACAAGTAACGCATTAAATATATCAGCCTTCATCTTAAAATTAATATCTTTTTTCGGGTTTTCAATTTTTCTGATGACAATTTTTGGGGTCAGGGGGAAAGAGGGCATCAAAATTTTTTACATTTTTTAACCCCTTTTCTGACTGGCCTGTGTGAATTTTTGTTTTTTTTGATCATTGATACCACAGTGGATAAAAGATGCACTGTTGGGTTTCCCTTTGGGATCAATCTTTCCAAACCTTTAAAGGGGGAGATGTGGTCAATTTCAGATGTTTTAATTTTTTTTTAAAATTCAAGCCAAGGACAGACCTAGCCGACTGCTGTTGACTCCGCCCAGAATAGAGTCATGAGTAAAAGCACAGTGGGAAAACCAGAAAAAATTGGGGCCTCAACTTGAACTTGATTTGACGTTCATGCCAAAAATTTATTTTTGTCACCCCAAACTTTTTTACGCAAACTGGTCGGGGTTTTGAATGTTTTTTTTTTAAAATGTCTTTAGCCACTGACCTTTTTTGTTGGATTTCCCTGCTTTGGGGAATGAAAGGCAATCGTTTTTCGGGGCCAAATTCCGCGTTTGTGGTTACGGTGAGGAGGATGGGAAGCGGGTGAGCAGGTGAGTCAGCTGTGTCTCACTGGGCGTTTCTGCAGGCCCTTCTTTTCTTTTTGGTCGGGGAAAATTTGGGAAACTAGAAGACGGCCCCTGGTCGCCCCCGTTTTTCTAAAGAGGTGATTTTTATCACAGAGGACTTTATAAACCCGCTTTAGGTCTGCCAGGGAGCTGTTTAGCTTGGGGGTTTGGGGAAAGTTAAGTTTGGTCACTGGTTAACCCTTGTGACTGGGATCTGAAACGGTTTTGATGTCCGGCTGGTTGTGGTGTAGGGACCCCTTTGCCTTTTTTTCAGTAGGCCCCCTTTCCTTTTTTTTTTTGCCCTGGGTCTCCACAAAACCCCAAAGCTTTAACCCTTAAAACGTCGGGTTCTTAGGGCCCGTTTGTACATCAAAAATTTATTTAGCACACCAAACCAAATTTTAGCAGTGGGTTTCTGTCGCCATTAGTGACGTCCCTCCTTTGTGGTTGTTCTTTAAATTTTAAAGGGCCTATTTTACATTAAGTGAATTAGACACAAAAAGGGGAAACAATTTAAAAAAAAGGGGAAAAGGGAAATAACAAAAGTAACTATAAACAATGAAAGAAATTGGGAAATTTTCCTTATGAATAAATAGCTAATTTAAAAAAAAAAACAGATCAAAAGATCCTTTCCAAATATTCCTGCTAAAAGAACAATGGGAAAAAAAAGGGAACAATTTCCAAAAACCTTTTAAACCCTGGGGGTAAATGCCTATGCTTCAAAACAAAAAAATGACAACTTACTTTCTATAGAAAATTTCTAACACAACCTCTTTCAACAGCAACGCAATTTCACAGAGCAAAGTAGAGTTTTTTCAAAAAACCCTTTTTCAAAAAACTCTCCGAATGGTGGGCAGCTGCTTTTTTTTAAAATTTGGCATTCGAAAAGAAATAAAAAGTTTGGGGATTGCCCCCCCACACAAACCCAAGGGACATTTCTAGAAATTTTTTTTTTGAAAGCATTTTTAAATTTTTGTCTATTAAAGGGCTTATGACTGGCCTTTTTGGGGGTAATTTATCTAACCCAAAAAGAGAATTGAGAAAGAAATTTAGATCAAAAATAAATTGGTTTCCATGGGAAAAACCCCCCATTCTTTTTTGTTTTTTCCAACATGCTTCCACAAGCACTTTCTATCAAGTTTTTAATTCTCAAGGGAAAAGACATTGGTATATTTCCCGGGCGCAGCAAGGGTTTTATTGGGGCTGCCGCTTTTTTGCGGCCCCTATCAACCCTTTTCTTATAAAAGATAATTCAATGCGATGGTAAAACCCGCAAAAGGTGACACTAGTGCCCTTTAAAATGAGAAAGTTATTTTTAAAAGGGTTTTTTTAGTTATAAGATCGGGTTTTAATTTTTTAACCCAGAGTTTTTAAGAGATTGTAACCCCGAATTTTTTTAATCAAAACATAAAAAAAAACCCGTAAAAAAAAATCCCAGGAAAGTCAAATTTAAATAAAAGGGAAAAGCCAAACAGAATGGCAGTTAACCTGCTGTAAAAATAGAATGATTCTTTCCATAGGTACAACTTTTCAAACCTTTTAAAGGGGGGAATTTCGGAAAACTGCCCCCTCCCTCAGTGCTATTTAGAAGGGGGTTTCCCTCGGCTAGATTTTAAAATGTGAAGGGTAGCAATTTTTTTGTGCTCCTTCACATGAATTCTGAAAAATTTTTACTTTCCCCTTTTTTTTTTTTACAGGTAGAAAGATGAAAAATCAAAAAAAAGCTCTTTGGGAAATTCCCATGGAGGACTAGGGGGGTATATAAGGCGTGGACAATTTCGTTTTTCTGGGGTTAACTTTTGACTTTTTAAAAGATTGCCGGTTGGGAAAATGCCAAATTTTTGTAAGGGGAACAAAAATTTTTGGCTCTTTTTGGAAAAAGCTCATCCGACTCACCTAGATTTTTTGTTCGATATTGTTTTCGGATTGAGCTTTTTACAATGTTTCTTTTCCCCATCAATTCGCGATATTTATCAAAGGCAGAACTCCTTTTCTTTGTATGTTCCCAAGGACAAGATGTGATGGTATCCCAAAGCAAGGGGAAAAGCTTTTTTCAATCAAGATCTTAAAATTTTTTTCAGTAAATATTTTTGGGGGTTAAAAAAAACTTTTTGACCGTATGTCAGTTTTTGAACGAAACTAGCGCCAAGGACCGTTTTTTTTAAGAAAGGTGACGTTTGGGGGCCCAAAAGGGTGTTTTTTCACTACTTTTTTAAAAAATTTTTTTTTCTTTTTTGGGTTTTAAATTTAAACAAATAATTCCCTATGGCTATTTTCCCTGTAAGGGGGTTTAATTTAGATATATGCCCCAAAAAATTTTAAAAACCAAAATTTTTACCCAAGATACCTGGCTTGGGGTTTGAACCCTTTTCAAGGAAGGGGAATCCGGCCTTCCCCCTTTTTTAAAGAGCACAATGTAGTTTTTTCTGGAGACCCGTTTTAAAAACCCCTTTTTTACCATATTTAAATACTAAGTTGTCAAGCTTTAAGCTGATATACCCTTTTTTAAAATAGTTTAATTGTTTTTTGGGATTGACTTTTTCATAGTTGGGCTCCATCCCATCAAATGTCATTGCAACTGGCAAGGACAACATTTTTCGATAACGAAAAAGGGAAAGGGTTTTTAAATCAAAAAATTTAAAAAAAAATAAGGGGCATAAAGAACCCTTTGGGGATACCCCCCCTTTGGGGGGAAATTTTGGGGTTTGGAAAAATTTTTTCCAATTTTTTTTCTCTGATACTTCTGCCCCTAAGAAAAGGGTTTTAAAAATAAAGTAAAAAATGCCCCGACAAGCCCCAAAAAATTTTAAATTTGTATAGCAAAGTGCCCTGGCCCGACTTGGTCATAAGCTTTATGGACATCAAAAAAGTGGGAAGAATATTTTTTTTTTCGTGCAAACTGATGTTTTGATTTTTGTAGTTAGGGTTAACCCCAAAAGGTTCCCCTACTTGACCTCCTTTTCCCGGGAAAACCCCACCCGATTAAACCCGGAATATTTTTTCTTGGGCACAGTTAAAACACCAGTCTATTCAAAAAAAGATTTTTTTTCCCTTAGCTTTTCCCGTAAGTGTGTTAATGAAAAAGGGTCCCATAGCCCATTTTTGTCTTCTTTGACTTTCCCTTGTTTTAAATAAAAGGAATTAAATTTTTTGAATGCTTTTCCCAAAAAGAGGGAGTATACCCTTTTGCCCCCGCATTTTTGAAATGTTGTGTAATAGTGAAAATCCAGTTATTTAGGTAAATGTTTTAAATTTCACTAGAAACAGCATCTATTCCTACTGGGGGTTTTTTTTATTACTAAGGGTTGAAGGGCAATTTTTTGACCTCTTGGGAGAGTAAATTGGGGGATTGAAGTAATGTGTATCATCAGAAAGGGATCATTATATATATTTTTTTTTGCATTTTCCCTTTCTTCTGAACATAATCTGTGTTTGAGACAGACCTTCATCACCCATTTTAGTTGCAAAATTTTCAATAAAAAACTTCCCTTTATCTGAATTATTTGGGAAAAACAGGGTTTTTTTAAATTTTAAAAGGTACTGGGGGGAAAAAAAAATTTTTTGTTTCATGTCATTTAAATTTTTTTTCCCTAACTTTTGTAAAACTTTTTTGACTACTTACTTTTTATTACAAAAAAAACGTCGTGTGTGTGGGTGTGTGTGGTGTGTGTGTGTGGTGTGTGTGTGTGTGTGTTGGTGTGTGGTTGTGTGTGTGTTGTGGTTTGTGTGTGTGTGTTTTGTTGTGGTGGGGTGTGTTGTGGGGTGTGTGTGTTGTGTCGTGTGTGTGTGAAGTGTGTGTGTGTGTTTTGTGGTTTTTGTTTTGTGTGGGGTGTGCGTATTGTGTGTTTTGTGTTTTTGTCGGGGTGTTGTGGTGGTTTTTTTAAATTTTTAAAAAAAATTTTAAATTTTTTTATATCCCAGGATAATGGAAAGCACACATGTGTTTTTTTTTTCCAGTCCCCCCTGCTTGCGGGTTTTTTTTAAATTTTGTCATCTGTTTTTCCCCCGCCCCAAAAATGGCCTACTCTTTCCCAAAAAACGGAAAAAAGGGTTTTTAAAGTGTTTTCGCAAGTTTCGCATGCGTTCGAAAAACGGGGGGGCCCGGGTTATAAATTCATCCCGGGGGGCTTTGCATTCAGTTCCGATTTTTTTTAATTTCAAAAATGGGGAAAAAAGGGCGAGGCTGGGAAAACGAACCCAGAACCCCCACGATTTATTGTTTTGGGGAGGCGAACGCTTTTTCCCGCCACCTTCCTTTTTTGTGTGTGTGTGGTGTGTGTGTGTGTTTTGGTGTGTGTGTGTGTGTGTGTGGGGTGTTGTTTGTGTGTGTGTGTGTGTGTATTGTTTTGTGTGTGTGTGAGTGTGGGGTGTGTATTGTAAGGTGTTGTAGTGCGTGCGTGGCGTGTGTGTTGTTTTGTGTTGTGGTGTGTGTTGTGGTGTGTTGTGGTTTTTGTGTGTTGGTGTGTTTTGGTGTGTGTGTTGTTGGTGGTGTGTATGTGTGTGTGTGTTTGTGGTTTTGGGCCCTATGTTTTTGGGGGTGTGTGTGAGTGTTGGGGTGTTGTGAGGGTTTTGTTTTGGGGGTGTAAAGGTTTGCGTGTTTTGTGTTGTGTTTGTGTTTGGGGTTTTTTTGGGGTGGTGTGTGTTTTGCATGGAGTGCGTGTGTGTATGTGTGTGTTTTGTGGGGTGTGTTTTTGGAGTGTTTTTGTGTGTTGTGGTGTGTGTGTGGTGTGGTTGTGAAATGTGTTGGGGTGTTACGGTGTTTTGGTTTTTGGGTGTTTTGGTGTGTGTTTTCTCTGTGTGGGGTGTGGGGTGTCTGGTGTTGTGTTTTTGTGGTGTGTGTGTGTTTTGTGTGGTGGTATGTGGGGTGTTTTGTGGTGTGTGTGTTGTTGGTGTCTGCATGTTGTGTGGTGTTTGTTGGGGGGTTGTGTAGTGGTTGTGGTTGTGTGTGGGGTGTTTTGTGTGTGTGGGGGTTTTTTGTGTGGTGAAAGGTTTTGGGGGGTTTTTGTGTGTTGTGGTTTTTGGGGTGTGTGGTGTGGTTGTGTTTTGTGGTGTGTTGGGTGGAGGGGTGAGTGTGGGGTGTTTGTTGTGGTGTGTGTGTGTGTGGGTTTTGGGTGTGGTGTGTGGGGGTTTTGGTGTGTGTTGTGGTTTTGGGGGTGTGGTGTGGTGTTGTGTGTTGTTGGGATGTTTTTGGTGGTTTTGTGTTTTGTGTGTTTGCTGTGGTGTGTGTGTTGTGGGGTGTTTTGGTTTTGGGGTGGGGTTGTGTCTTTTGTGTTTTTCTTGTGTTTTTTGGGGTGTTGTGTTTGGTGTTTGTGTTATGGTGTGTGTGTGTTGTGTGTGGTTTTTGTGGTGGTGTGTGTGTTTTTTGTTTGTGTTGGGGTGTGTGGTGTGTTTTGGGGTGTTGTTTGGGGTGTGTTTTTGGTTTTTTGTGTGTGTTGGTGGTTTTGTTGTTGGGTTTTTTTTTGGGTGTGTGTGTGTGTTTTTTTCTGGCGCCAGGGGGGTACATTTTAAAAACTGGGGGAGGTACTTTCAGGAGGGTTTGCTTTTTTAAATGGTATTTTTAAAATGTACTTTTTAATTACTTTTGAAGTAATTTTTTATTTATTTTTTTTTAAATTTGGGGGTTTTTTTTTTTTTTTTTAAAAATTTTAGGGGGGGGGTTTGGGGGGGCCGGGGGGGTTTTTTTTAGGGTAGCACCTCCTGCAAATTTTTGTACTTGAATCTCTCTCTTTTCTTTTCCCTCTTTTCTTTTCTCCCTCTCTCTTTCTCCCCTCTCCTTTTCTCATCTCCTCCCCCCTCTTTCCTCCCTCTCTCCCCCCTCCCTCTCTCTCTCCCCACCCCCCCCTTTTCTCTCTCTCTGTCTCCGATGTCAAACCAAACTAAGTTTATATGGACCCCCCCCCCCCCCCTTTTTGAAAAAATTTTTTTCCCAATTTAGACTTGGTGTTCAGAATTAAAAAGTTCTTTAAATTTTTGATATTTTATTTGGGAAAAATGATTTGAAAGATCTCAGGGTTTCAAACCCCTTATGTAGGGAAACAGTGGAAAAAGAAGTGACATTTTTTGCGGGGGTGTCCGTATTTGAAGATTTAAGACAAAACTTACATTCCGGTAAAGTTTAATGACAAACCTTTAAATTTTTTTAGGTTTTTGTCTACCATGGCATGTTTGTCACCCTGAATTGGCGCCCGCCTTGCTTTAAAATTTGGTAAACCCTTTTGAATAAGAGATTTCTTGGTTTTTTAAGTCTATAAATTTTGGGAAATAATTTTTTTTTTTTGCCGTAGTTTGGGTTTAAAAACTAACACTTTTGGGTTTTTTTGTGGTTACTTCTCACTAAAAAACTAAGCAGTTTGGCAAACCCCCCCCTTCCCTGTATGGGCCAATGGGCCTTTTTTTGAATAAATCTTTTGAGTTCGAGTTCGAGTTCCCAGTTTTTTCTCCCCTCTCCACTCACCTCTCTCTCTCCCCTCTCCCACTCCCCTCCCCCTCTCTCTCTCTCCTTCCCCCTCTCTCTCTCTCTTTTCTTTCTTTCCCCTCTCTCTCCCCTCTCTCCCCTCTTCCCCTCTCTCTCTCCTCTCTCTCTCCTCTTTTCTCTTTTCTCTCATTTTTTTGCCTACCCAGCCCCTTTTCCTGCCTTTTTTTTAGGCACATCTGGAAAATTTTTTTCTTACGAAGTTTTTAAAGAGCTAGCACCCTGAAGTCGAAAAAGTGTCCCGCTGAGGGGCCCGTGGCCCGACCCCTTTCAGAAACTGAAGCGTGCAGAAGAAACCCGGCAGTACGCAATTTTACCCGTAAGGGGAAAGGGGGGGGGAATAAGAAGGGGGGAGGAAGAGGAGGGGAGAAGAAGAAGGAGGAGGAGGGGGAAAAAGAAGAAATGAAGGGAAGGGAAAAGGAGGGAAAGGGGGAGGGGAAAAAAAAAAAAGCGAGGCACTACGCATTTTTACCTAGTAGGGGAAAGCGGAGAAGATGAAGAAAAAAGGAGTAGGGGAGGAGGAAACAGCGCAGCGGAGGAGGGGGAGGAGAAGAAGGGGAGGAGGGAGTAGAAAAGGGGGGAGGGAAAAAGGAGGGGAAGGAGAAGAAGGGGGGAGTAGAAGAAGGGGGGAGAAAAAGGAGGAGGATAGAAAAAGGGGGGGAGGAGGAAAGAAGGAGGAGGAGGAGAAAAACAGGAGGGGAAGGAGGGAAAAAAAGGGGGAGGAGGAGGAGAAAAAAAGAAAAGGGAAAGGGGGAGGGAAAAAAAGAAGGAGGAGGAGGAAAGAAGATAGGTACAAAGCATTCCCATCCCTAGGGAATGCCCGGGAAAAAAGAAAAAGGAGGGGGGGGCGAAGGGGGAGGGGGAAGGGGAAGAAGAAAGGGGGAGGCGGGAAAAGAGGAGGGGGAGGAGAAGAAGGGGGGGGAAGAGGAGGAGGGGGAGGAGGAGGGAAAAAAAAGGAGGAGGGGGGGGAAGAAGAGGAAGAAGAAGGGAGGAGGAGGGGGAGAAAAAGAAAAACTAGGGTTACGCAAATTTTTGCCGTAGGGGGAAAGCCCGAAAAAAAGAAGAAGAAAAGAAGAAGAAGAAGAAGGAAAAAGAAGAAGAAGGAGGAGGAGGGGGAGCAGCGCAGCAGCGGAAAGAAAAAAGAAAAAAGAAGAAAGGAGGAAAGGGGGAGGAGGAAAGTAAGAAGAAAAAGGAGGTGGGGGGAGTAGAAGACTAGGAAATAAGCATTCTACCCAATAGGGGAAAGCGGGAAAAAGGGGGGAGGAGGGGAGGGGAAGAAGAAGAAGGGCGATGCTGGCATCCTCAGCACAGCCGGTTTTATTTAGCCCTTTAGAAGGGGAAAAAAAGGGAAATATTTTTGTCGTTTTTAAATGTGCGGGTACGTTTTTTTTAGGTGATGGATGTTTGGCTGTGTGATGACCTTTATCATCATTTTCTGATTTTTATTTTTGAAGGAACTGCTTTTAACGTGAGGGACTGGCAGGGGAAAAAGGTGCAGCGCGGATATGGGGCCTTTTTGGCGGTGGGGCTGTATATGTATGTTGGGTTTGTCCTCGTTTTTTGGACGGGTGCCTCCAAAATAGCAGAGGAGGCACTGCTGTTTCGGGAAAATTGGGGCAAAATTTGATTTTTAGTGGGATGCCCCTTGGGCCCCAGTCCCTCCCCACTCTCCCCGGCCGTGGGCAAAGGACAGTCAGCGTTGGAGAAGTTCTCCAAAGGGGCCAAAATAGCCCCCAGGGCTGAGCACATAAGGGGCTGTGCAGTCAATCCTCCTAGTCAGAGCGTCATAGTATACAGCACGGAACCAACGAAGAATCAAACACTGTTTGGGTCTACTAAATGTGAACAGGCAGTTAAGTGTCGTGCATGACCACGTGTGTGTTCCAAGCCGGCAGAATGTTAATTCTTTCCGCATATAGATTTCAAATGAAAATAAAAAACGATAGAGAGATGGATGGGTAAACAGCAGCAAAAATATCATCCTCATCATCGTCATAATAAAATGATACATGGAATTTATACAGCGCTAATATCTTGCAAACCCCCCCCCCCCCCCCCCCCCCAATCAAAGCAGCAGCCGTAGCAGCAGCATCCACCAGCAGCAGCAGCAGCAAACAACAACAACAGCAACACACAACAACAACAACACACACACCCGCACCCACCCACCAACCCCCCCAACCCCCTCCCCCCCACACATACACACACACAACACCCCCCCTCCCCCCCCCCCCCCCCACACACACACACACACCCACACTTATGTACAGTTCTCCTACGACACAAGCAGAACACCTTTCCTCATCAATCACAGCTAAGTATGTTCTTGTAAAATTCCAGACACCAACATGGTCGTGATTTTTGAAGGGAAAAAAATTCGGTTCATTCACAATGGCAACATAGGCTGCAGAAAAACAAGCTTGACACAGCCATGGATCCTCAACAGTCTGTCCGTTAACCTCATGATAAACTCTTTAGGCAAACAGCCCACTCTGCCCCAAGTGTCCCGTAAAGGCTTCGTAACGAAGAAAAGTCCTTACAGTATAACGTGTACATATTAGCATTGTAAACACCTGATCTGGAAGCATGGCTGTCCCATTATTTTTCAAACTGCGTAGTGCCCTAGCCAAGACTTTGAGCAAACATAGGGAAAGTGAGGATGATGGACAAACCACTTCAGTTCTCGACCTGTATATATAGTATGTGTACACAGGTTACACTAGCTCTCGGCTAATGGCAATGTTGAGCAGGGTTTGAGAAAAACCGAAGAGATCAGCCTCCTAACAGAATCTGCAAATTGTTTAGAATACTCGTCTTTTCCATGTTGCTGTATGGGCAGGGTCTTTTACCAACAAATGCCTCAGGAACATCCTCAACATCAGTGGCCGAAAGTCATATCCAACAAACAACTGTGGGACAGGACCAGACAAACCCCAATCGAGTCCATATTAAACTAAGGAAGTGGGGATGGATCGGCCATACACTCCGCAAGCCTGCGTCAAATGTCACCAGGCAGGCCCTTGACTGGAATCCACAAGGGAAGCGGAAAGTTGGTCGACCAAAACAGACCTGGCGCAGAAGTGTTGACGAAGAAAACGAAGGCAGCCGGAATGACACGGCCGAGCTGAAGAGGATCTCCCCAAACCGAGTTCGTTGGAGGGATGTTGTTGCAGCCCTATGTTCCCCAAGGAACCAAGAGGCATAAGTCAAGTATGGGCAGGGAGAATTGGACCTTGACAGCAGCACTGGAAACAAAAATGGAAGCCTTTGAAAGGCAGTCATGACAGAAGGCATCACCACATCTTCCCTTCTGCTGTCGAAAAAGAGAAGGAAGCTGGCATGATTTCAACACGTCATAACTCCTCACCAAGACTGTCCTACAAAAACCCCATTATCAGCAGTTTATAAAAATTTAGTTTATAGAAAAACATTATCAGCAGATTCCTTGCCCACGAAATGAGAAATTCTAATACATAAACTGAGATTAAATGCATGGAATACTAAATATTCAACAATGTAACATGTTTGTTGTTCTATTCCCCTTCAATCCACCATTTATTGTTTGATTGCCCAACTCTTGTTGATATGTATGAAAGAAGAGGTTTTGGATATTCGTAAGAAATATGCCACTAGTCAAGAAGTTTTATATGACTCTCAGCAATTCATAATGTTAGTTGCTGAAGTCATAATATTATATTCTTCACTTTATATATATTAATATATATATATATTTTTTGTGGTGTGTGTGTGTGTGTTGTGGTGCCTTGCGTGCGTGTAAGGAGAGAGAGAGAGAGAGAGAGAGAGAGAGAGGGTGTGGTAATAATACTAGGTACTTTGGTATGAATGCGGGTGTGTCTAAATCACCATGTAGTGAACAGACATTAAAACAAAACAAAAACAAAACACAAAAAAACAACAGGCGGTAAACACTTGAGGGAGGAAGACATGGCAGGGGCAGACAGATGAAGAACTGGATGATGCAGAACCAACATCCAAGAGTCTGGACCGACCTTGACAACTGTCGTGTTGCTGGGACAGGATGAGGACCGAACCAGCCTGGAGAACACTGCGTCATGCTCCCCCGATGTCAAGGAGCTGACCATGATGATGAAGAAAAAGAAGAATGATGACGACGAGGAGGAAGAAGATGATGATGAAAAAAAAGAAGATGATGACGACGAGAGGAAGAAGATGAAGAAAAAAAGATGATGATGAGGAAGAAAAGAAAATGAGGAGGAAGAAGATGATGATGAACAAGAAGATGATAGAAGGAAAAGAAGAATGATATGATGAAGGGGAAGAAGAACATGATGATAATGAACACGAAGATGATATGATAGAAGAAGAAGATGAAGGGAAAAGAAGAGATGATATGAACAAGAGATGATGATGATGTATACGATACTGTCATGTGAACAAGGAGGTAAGATAATTCCAGAAGTCAAGTGTACGCCACAGACATTGAATATAATTGTAACAGAGTGGACATATGTGATGTCCCATCTCTGCACAAACCCCAGGGAACAAGGCACAGACTCACAGTTAGGATGTGGCCTCTATAAAGAGGCTGCAGCATAATTCTACATTTCACCGTGTAGGCGAAGTGCATGCAATGGACGGCTTTCAACTACCACCCAAGGAAATAGAGGGCTGCACAATTTGCAGGTGTGTAACACGTCGCTCTGATCACATGGGAGGTAATCTAGTTACGTACCATCACATAATAATAATAATAATAATGTATGGGATTTATATAGCGCTGATCTTGTAAAGTAAACAAATCAAAGCGCTTGCATTCAAATCATTCCCACGCATGCAATTGTCCACAAATATCAAAGATAAACAAATTACAAATTTATACACACAACACACTTTGGTGGGGGTGGTGGAGGTGAAGGCAGCTATTGAGAAGTAGGAACAGATAACAGGGGAAGATCTCAAGTAGAGTATAAGTGCGTTTTGAACTAGATTGAAATAATCAAAAGAAAGGGTTTGGGGAAGTGAAGGGGCCGAAACAGAGAAAGAGCGACGGCCGACA
>CM054159.1:12438711-12451211 GCA_028751875.1 Rapana venosa | reverse complement strand
ATCTAAGAACAAATTTCTTAATGATTATGTGGGGTTGTGTTTTGTGTGTGTGGGGTGTGGTGTGTGTGTTGTGTGTGCGTAGTGTGTGTGTGTGTAGTGTGTGTGTGTGTGCGTAGTGTGTGTGTGTAGTGTTTTGTGTGGGGTGTGTGTGTGGTGTGTGTGTGTGTGTGTGTGTGTGTGTTGTGTGTGAAGTCAAATTTTTTATTTCCAGATGGTAACATGAATAAGCAATGCATTTGCTTTTTTTTCATCAAGCACATCTAAAGAACAAATTTCTTAATGATTGTGTGTGTGTGTGTGTGTGTGTGTGTGTGTGTGTGTGTGTGTGTGTGTGTGTGTGTGTGTGTGTATGTGTGTGTGTGTTGTGTGTGGTGTGTATTGTGTGTGTGTGTGTGTGTGTTTTGTGTGTGAAGTCAAATTTTTATTTCCAGATGGTACTTTTGAATAAGCAATGCATTTGCTTTTTTTCATCAAGCCACTATCTAAAACAAATTTCTTAATGATTGTGTTGTGTGTGTGTGTGTGTGTGTGTGGTGGGGGGTGTTGTGTGTGTGGGGTGTGTGTTTGTGGTGTTGTGTGTGTGTGTGTGTGTGTGTGTGTGAAGTCAAATTTTATTTCCAGATGGTAATTGAATAAGCAATGCATTTGCTTTTTTTTCATCAAGCCATCTATCTAAGAACAAATTCTTAATGATTATGGGGTGTGGGGTGTGTGGTGTGTTTTTGTGTGGGGTTTTGTGGTGTGTGTGTGGTGTTGTGTGTGTGTGTGTGTGTGCGCGTGTGTGTGTGTGCGTGTGTGTGAAGTCAAATTTTTTATTTCCAGATGGTACATTGAATAACAATGCATTTGCTTTTTTTTCATCAAGCCATCTATCTAAGAACAAATTTCTAATGTTTGTGTGGGGTGTGTGTGTGTGTGTGTGGTGGGGTGTGTGTGTGTGTGTGTGTATGGTGTGTGTGTTGTGTGTGTGTGTAGTGTTGTGTTGTGTGTGTGTGTGTGGGTGTGTGTGTTGTGTGGTGTGAAGTCAAATTTTTATTTCCAGAGGGTACATTGAATAAGAAATGCATTTGCTTTTTTTTCATCAAGCCATCTATCTAAGAAAAATTTCTTAATGATTGTGTGTGTGTGTGTGTGTGTGTGTGTGTTTTGGTGTGTGTGTGTGTTGTGTGTGTGTGTGGTGTGTGTGTAGTGTGTGTGTGTGTGTGTGTGTGGGGTGAAGTCAAATTTTATTTCCAGATGGTACATTGAATAAGCATGCATTTGCTTTTTTTTCATCAAGCCATCTATTAAGAACAAATTTCTTATGATTATGTGTGTGTGTTTTGTGTTGTGTGTGTGTGTGTGTGTGGTGTGTGTGTGTGTGTGTGTGTGTGTGTGCGTTGTGTGTGTTGTGTGAAGTCAAATTTTTTTCCAGATGGTACATTGAATAAGCAATGCATTTGCTTTTTTTTCTCAAGCCATCTATCTAAGAACAAATTTCTTATGATTACGTGTGGGTGTGTGTTTGGTGTGTTTTGTGTGTGTGTGTGTGTGTGCGCGCGCGTGCGTGCGTGCGTGTGTGTGTGTGTTGTGGGCGCGTGTGCGTGCGTGTGCGCAGCCAGATGGTTACAGCTTTTTTTGGCCTTTCCCCCCCCCCTGTGCTGTTCTTTCTGTCTGTCTTTTTTCCTTCTTTCTTTCTTCCTTCCAAAAGTACTTTGGGTGAGACTGTAAACGTAGCTCCCGACTGCAAACGCACGCAGAACAACAACTTGTATGCAAAATATCTTGCACACAGGTTTTAACCTGTTCCGCCTTTCGTAAGAGTGGGCCATTGTGCCGGAGGGAAAAGATGACAGAAGTGACAAAACTACACGCACACGGCTAGGGGATGTACCCCCCAAAAAAACAACAACAAACAAACAAACAAAAAACCACCCCCCAACAACACCAAAACAACAACACCAAACAACACACCAAACAACAACAACCCAACAACAACAAACAAAAACAACACAAAAAACCAAAACAAAACAAAAAGCAAAAACAAAACAAAAACAAACAAAACAAATTACGTATCCTTGAAATAAAAGAATCTGAAGAGACAAATTAAAAAATCCCGCATGTTTAATTAATTATTCTCCATTTTCAAACTCGCTCGGGATCTTTTCCCTCAAATTGTGTACGTAACATCACACTGTCAAAGCTACATGAATGACCTCAGTTCCTATCTATATATATTCATTTTTGACAGATGGGTGAGGAGAGGAGAGGGGGGTAGAGAGACAGACAAAGAGGAGAGAGAGAGAGAGAGAGAGAGAGGGAGAGAGAGAGAGGGAGGGAGAGAAGAGAGAGAGGAGGGGAGAGGGAGAGAGAGAGAGAGAGTTTCCATGTGTCTGCATGCCTGACACCCCCCCCCCCCCCCCCACCCCCCCCCCCACCCCCAACCCGCATCTCTCTCACTAACTCCTCGTCCCTCTCTCCCCCTCTCAACCCATACCACACCCGACACCAGTGATCACCCTCTCCACATCGCCTCGCTCACAATCCTCCGCCCTCCCCCCCCCCCCCCCCCCCCCTCTACTTCAACCTCCGCCCTCCCTCCCCTCCTTCTCCCTCCCGCTTCCTCCTCCTCCGTCCTCAATCCCATCCTGTCAGTCCGCCACGTAACAGGAGATCTCCATCATCATCATCATCATCATCATCATCGTCATCATCAGGAGGAGGCAGGAAAGGCGGACGGCGCCACACAGCACAGGCAAACTGGCAAACGTGCACGTGCATGACCAAGCCAACAGCCACCAACCAGGCCGTGTATCACAATGACTGCACACAATACACCGCCACACGCAGCCATACGCGCACGCTGTTGGCTGCAGCACACACACGCGCGCACACACGCGCGCGCAGGCACACGTGCATACACATACACGCACACTGCTTGCTACACTCGTCTAATATCACTTTAAAGTGAACAGACGTAAAATTGAAGACACACACTGCTTGCTACAGCATATGTGTGTGCAAGCACGCACGCACGCGCGCGCACGCGCGCGCGCACACACACACACACACACACACCACACACATTCTCTGCACTTGTTCTGCTATTATATCAGTCCATCAGAATTATATTGTATGATTGCCCTGTCTTCAGTGCCTCCTATAAAAAAAAAAAAAAGGAATAGATTTTAGCCCAAAAAGATATGGAAAACAAAAGTGTGTGTTGTGTGTGTGTAGTGTGTGTGTGTGTGTGTGTGTGTTGTGTGTGTGTGTGTGTGTGCGTTTTATATTATGTTTACATGTTTATCGTTTTTTATGTATAGCTCGTGACCCACCGGAATTTCTCTGAAATAATAGTTTTTAAATCTGAATTTGAATTTGAAATATCCAAACTGTTCTGTATGAGTTCCAGTTACATCTCTCCTAGCATCAGTCGCAGAAAGTATTCTGCCAGTCATCATTAGGAGAGTTATTGTACGTCAAATCCCATGAACTTATCATCAACATTGACTATATCCTTCATCTTTCCACTCATCCAACTTTTTTTTCTTTTTTTTGTTGGGGGGGGGGGGGGGGGGGTAAAATTCTTAACGTGAATGTACAGTTGTCTAAATCCCATTGTAGTGAACAAACAGACATAAAACTGATGGAAAGAATAAGAAAACACCAAGCCAACTGTCAGTTAGAACAACGAACAGACAATGACACAGACGTAACAGGGCTATCAGCACGTTACCAGCTGTAGATTTTCTGTAACGTTCACATCCGCCTGTTACGCTACTTTTTCTATTGTCACTGGAAAGCAGTGGAAACATACAAAAATGCACAGAGAGAAGGGGGGGGGGGGGGAAAGGAGGGGGGGGAGAGAAAAGGAGAGAGAGAGGGGAAGAGAGAGGAGAGAGGGGAGAGGAGGGAGGGAGGGAGATGAAAGAGAGAGGGGGGAAGAGAGAGAGAGGGGGAGAGAGAAGAGAAGGAAAAGAGAGAGAGAAAGAGAGGGGGGGAGAGAAGGAGAGAGAGAGAGAGGAGAGAGAGGAGAGCGAGAGAAGAAGAGAGAGAGTGAAGAGAGAGAGAGAGAGAGAAAGAATGACAATGGTTTTGTGGCAAGTTTCAAGCCCAATCACAAGGGGAGGGGGGGAGAGGACTGGGCACAAACACATATTCAACTAAGACCTGAAAAAAACAACAATTCACAAAACAGCCCAGATAATCATCATGACATGGATTCCACGTCATGGTTCAACAGCTGCAACAAAACACAAGTTATTGTAAACTATGACTGCTGTGATAACTGTGATTCTTTAGCAGAGCCAGAGAACAAGGAACAACACTTACTGCTGTTAAAGCTTTACCAGCCATACAGCACTGCTGTCTTGTGATTCATTGAGACATGCGACTTGTTTGAAAATTTACCTCATGTAAAAAAAAACCCCAACCGTGACGGGAAAAGCTGACATGGAAACCACGTCTGCACAAAGAGAGAGAGAGAGAGAGAGAGAGGGGAGAGAAAAAGAGAGAGAGAGAGAGGGGGGGGTGGGGGGGGAGGGGAAAGAAAAAAGAGGCGAGAGAGAGAGAGCAAATACAGAAGGAAACAGAAAGTAGGGAAAAAAGGAAAAGCAAGGAAAGAAGAAAAGAATGTGCAGGTACAAAAAACTGTTTTTCTGTTATCCTTTACATACAAAAGAGGTAACGGAAGAGAGAGAGAAGAGAGAGAAGAGAGAGGAGGAGAGAGAGAGAGAGAGAAGAGAGAGAGAGAGAGAGAGAGAGAGGAGAGAGGGAGGGGAGAGAGGAAGAGAGAGAGAGAGAGAGAGAGAGAGGAGAGAAAAAAAAAAAAAGTTAGAAAAAAGTTACAACCCCCCAAAAAACAAACAACAAAAACAAACAACAAAACCCAACAACAACAAAACAACAAAAACCAACACCCGAAATAGTAGCCTGAACATAAAGGTTTTTTTACCTCCACAGAGAAGAGAGAGAGAGAGAGAGAGAGAGAGAGAGAAAAGAGAGAGGGGAGGGAGAGAGAGAGAGAGAACAGACAGGGCAGACACAGACAACAGAGAGACCCGATAAAAGAGAGAAAGACCCACAGCTGAGAAGAAGAAGAGAAAAGAAAGAGAAGAGAGAGAGGGGGCGGGGGGGGGCGGCAGAGAGAGAGAAGATAGAGAGAGAGGGGGAGAGAGAGAGAGGGGAGAGAGAGAGACGGGGAAAACACACGCACCACATGAATCTCCCCCCCTCCCACACACACACAAACCCACACAAAACCACACACGTAAAACGACAAACACGACACCACATACAAAACAGAGGCAGCCCTTAACAGGGGTCAACGTGTTAGCAGCTGTGCATTTTCGGTTACGTTCACCTACATCCTGTTCGCTGTTCTTCTATTATCATTGGAAACAATCGACATATGCAGGGGGGAACAAAAAGCGCAGGGGAAAATGCAGAAAAGAGAAAAGGAACGAAGGAAGTACCCCTCTTCCCCCCACCCCCCCCTCAAACCAAACCACAACACAAACATCCCCTCCCCACCAAAAAAAAAAAGCAAACAACAAAACCAACAACCCCAAAAAAAACAAAATCCCCCCCCCCCCCCCAAAAAAAAAAAAAAAAAAAACACAAAAAAAACTTCCCTCCCCTCAAAAAAACAGCAACAAAGAACCAAAAAAAGCCAAACACACAGAAAGAGACAGGGGGAGAGGAGAGGAAAAGAAGAGAGAAGGGAAGAGAAAAGAGAGAGAGAGGGGGGGGGGGGGAGGGAGGGGAGAGAGGGGGGAGAGGACGGGAGGGGGAGAGGAAAAAAAGAGAGGGGGGGGGAAAGAGAGGGGAAGAGAGGGAAAAGAGAGGGGGGAAAAAGGGGGGAAAGAGGGGGAGAGGGAGAAGAGGAGGGGGAGGAGAAAAGAAAAAAAAAGGGAAAAAAAAGGGAAGAGCAAAGGGGGAAGGGGAGAGAAGAGGGGGGAGAAAAAAAGGGAGGAAAAAAAAGAAGGAGAAGGGGGGAAGAAAAAAGGGAGAAGAAAAAGGAAGGCAGGAGAAAAAAAAAAAACCCCCAAAAGAGAAAAAGAAAAAAGGGAAAAGGAATAAAAACACCGGAGAGAGAGGGAGGAGAAGGGACAGAGCAGACAAAAGAAGAAAACAGAAGAAACAGGAGAGAGGAAAAGAAAAAGACAGGAGAAAGAACCGACCAAAGGGGGGGGACAGGCAGCAGAAAGGGGAGAAAACACAGGGGAGAAAAGGAGAGACAGAGAGAAGAGAAGACAGACAGAGGGGAGGGAGAGGCAGACGGGGGAGGAGACACAGAGGGGAGAGAGAGGGAGAGGGGAGGAGGGCAGACAGGAGAGAGAGACAGACAGAGGGAGGAGGGGAGGGAGGGAAGACAGACAGAGGGGAGGAAGAAGAGACAGAAGGAGAGAGACGAGAAAGAGGAGGGGAGAGACGGCAGAGGGAGAGAAGACGGACAGAGGGAGAGAGACAGACAGAGGGAGAGAGACAGACAGAAGGGAGAGAGACAGACGAAAGGAGAAGCAGACGAGAAACAGACAGAGGGAGAGAGGAAGACAGAAGTAGAGTAAAAGAGAGACAGAACAGACAAACAGAGGGAGAGAGAGAGGGGAGAGAGAGAGAGAGAGAGAGAGAAGTGGGGGGGGGGGGAGAGAGAGAGCGAGAAGAAAAGACAGAGGGAGAGGGAAGAAAACAGAGGGAAGGAGAGAGAGACAGACAGAGGGAGAGAGAAGACAGAGGGAGAGAGAGACAGAACAGACAGGGGAAGAGAAAAGGGGGGGGGGGAGAGAGAGACAGAGACAGACAGAGGGAGAGAGAGACAGACAGACAGAGGAAGAGAGGAGACAGAGAGAGAAGGACAGACAGGACAGAGGGAAAGAGAGAACAGACAGACAGAGGAAGTGAGAGAGGGGGAGAGAGAAGAGAGACAGGAGAGAGAGGGAGGGAGGGGAAGAGGGGAATGGAGAGAAAAAACCAACAAAACCCAGCAGCGGTAAAGGGAGGCAAGTCTACGCGGCAGTGCGGACTCAAGTGTCATCCAAGTCAACCAGGTTTTCTTGGGGCGGAAAATGGCACATTATTTCTAGTCACATCTCGTTAGCCTTTGTCTCCCCCTTTTTTTTTTTTTTTTTGCCCTCCCCCTTTCTACGAATGCTCCCCCCCCCGATTTCCTGTCCTAACCTTTTGCATTGTCAACATAATATGTGTATCAGGATTCATTTAAATGCACTGAGTATGGTTGTTGTGTGTTTTGTGTGTGTGTGTGTGTGTGGTGTGTGTGGGTGTGTGTGTTTTGTGTGTGTGTGTGTGTGTCTGTTCTGTCTACCAAACCTATATCTAATTATATATATATATATCATTCCCTTTATTTATTGTTTGTTGTTGTTGGGTTTTTTTTGGGGGAGGCAAGCCTATTACTAAAATCTATTAATGCAAACAGTAGGTTTTTTTCTTAACCTTTGGGGGGGAAAAGGGAACGTTGAAAACTTATGTTTGGGATATAGTTTAAGTTCCACTGATGAATGTTGCAGCGCCCATGGTTTTGGTTTTCTTTTGTTTTGTTTTGCAGGTGGGGGTTTTTTCTTTGGAGTGAGGTAGGGGTTGTTCGGTTGTTATTTTTTCTGTTATTAATATCATCATCCATCATCATCATCATCATCATTATTATTATTATTAACTTTTTAAAATTGAACAATGATTTTTGCCTTGAGCACTAAGCTATACTTTTGAACCTTAATACTATCAAATGATAATGGAAACGATAACAACACAACTCATTATTATTATTGTTATTATTATTATTACTGAAATGTCCACAAAGACCACAATATACTATTGTCAATGGAAATGCTTACCACTAATAATAACCATGAAGTTTATTTTATGCCTTGATCATAAATAAAGACCATGCCACGGCTGACATAGCTTAAAGTTGAATAGAAACCAACACAACGTTCACGTTTAAACTGAAGGCTAAAATCAGACAAATACAAACGGACAACTGAAATCTAGCCACGTGTGTATGTGTGTGTGTGAGAGAGAGAAATAGATAGATAGATAGATGGATGGAGGGAGGGAGGGAGGGAGAGAGAAAAAGAGAGGGAGAGAGAGTGTAAGTGGTGCGTGCGTGCGTGCGTGCGTGCGTGCGTGCGTGGTGTGTGTGTGTGTGTGTGTGTGTGTTTGTTTGTTGGCGCTTACATACGATACTACACAGTAGTTTTGATTTGTACTGATTTTAGTTGGATTCGTTTCGCTTTGATCATAATATTGTATGCTGTTCATGTACCCTTTCATTCGGGGCTATGGCCTAAACGAATGAATAATTTTCTTTCTCTTCCACTGCCTCCCCCCCCCCCCCCCCCCCCCACACACACACACACTCTCTTCAACTACACACGAAAGGCAACACCACATCAAATCAGGAAGGTTCGTTCAATCGACTGTGGTGTTGTTTTTTTTGTATGGCCAAATTCAACGCTAGCCGGCAAATGTGGATTGTCACTTCCACAAAAGCTACTCCACCAGCCATGAATCTTTCAGCATATTCTACATAGAACTGCCGCCATCAATTTGGTATTTTAGTTGTCTTCTCTCTCTCTCTCTCTCTCTCTCTCTCTCTCTCTCTCTCTCTCTCTCCCCCCTCTCTCTTTCTGTCTGTCTATATCTCTTTCTGTCTGTCTGTCTATGTCTGTCTGTTTCTCTGTCTCTCTTCCTGTCTGTCGCCCCCCCCCCCCCCCCCCCCCCCTTTCTCTGTCTGTCTGTCTCTCGCGCTCCCCCCTTCCCTCTCTCTTTGACGATCATATTTAAATTGTTCAAAGCCCCCCCCCCCCCCACCCCTTCCCCCCTCTCTCTCATGTTATCACCTCAAAAGAAATGGGAGTTTATATGTGGCGAGGTGAAAAAACAAAACAGACTTTCAGACAAACAGCTAAGTTAGAACATTCTTTCTATATAGCTTACAACTTTTTTTTCCAGCAAAAGAACATGCAACCTTTTTAAAAAAACAAACCCAACCAAACCACAAAATGTTCTTTCTCCATTGACACCCCCCCCCCCCTCTCTCTCTCTCTCTCTTTACTCCCCCCCACTCTCTCCCTCTCCCATCTCTCTCCCTACTCCTCATCCCCACCCTCTCTCTCCCTCCCTCTCCCTCCCCCTCCCCCCCTCTCTCAACTCCTCCCTTAACTAACACCCTTCCTCCCTCCTATATTTCAACTATGTACCCCCCCCCCCCCCCCCCCCCCCCCCCCCCCCCCCCCCCCCCCCCCCCCACACACAAAACAAAACACACACAAAACAACCAAACTATGAACAAAAGATGAGATCACATCAAAACAGGAACGTTCGTTCGTTCAATCGATCGGGGTGGTTGTTTTTATGGCCACAAAGTCCACGCTAAGCAGTAAATTCTGGATTGTCAATTTCCCAAAGCTGGTCCCAAGGCATGAATCTTTCAACAAATCCTGCGTGGAATTGCCGCCAACAACTATCAAGTCTTTGAGGTTGGTTTGGTTTTTTTGTAACGCGCGCGCGCACGCGCACGCGCGCGCACCACACACACACACACACAACCACACACACACACACAACACACACACACACACACACACACACACACACACACACACGTACACGCTTACGCTCTCTCTCTCTCTCTCTGTTACATTGAATTTTGCACGATATCAGCATTTTCGTTTCTCCTCCCATGTATTGTAGGCTAAGGCCAATGTACATCACATACACACACAACACACACACACACACACACAACACACACAACACACACACACACACACACACACGCCCTCTCTCCCTCTGTTTTCTCTTTGTCTGTCTCTGTCTGTCTGTCTCGTTGATTCTGACAACATGCAGTACCAACCTCTCTACTCCTTCTCTCTTTGTCTGCCCTCTTGTCTCTGTCTGTCTGACTCTCTCTGTCTGTCTGTCTCGTTGATTCTGACAACATGGCAGTGCCAAACCTCTCTCTTCTCTCTCTCTCTCATCTTCTCCTCTCTATCTCTCTCTCTCTCTCTGTGTCTGCTTCTGTCTGTCTGACTCTTTCTGTCTGTCTGTCTCGTTGATTCTGACAACATAGCAGTGCCAATCTCTCTCTCTATCTCTGTCTCTCTGTTTCTCTCTTTGTCTGTCTCTCTGTCTCTGTCTGACTCTTTCTGTCTGTCTGTCTCGTTGATTCTGACAAAATGGAAGTGCCAATCTCTCTCTCTCTCTCTCTCCTCTCTCTCTCCTCCTCTCTCTCTCTGTGTCTCTGTTCTCTCTCTTTGTCTGTCTCTCTATCTGTGTCTGTCTGACTCTTTTCTGTTCTCTGTCTGTGTTTGATTCTGTCAACATGCAGTACCAAACACTCTCACCTCTCTCTCTCTCTCTCTCTCTCTCTCTTCCTCTCTCTCTCTCTCTCTCTCTCTCTCTGTGCATCTGAAGGAATTGCATCTTTTGTCCTACCTGGATACCGGGCCAGTACCAACCCACCAACCAACCACCCAACCAACCAACCAACCAGCAGTGCAGTGCCAACATGACGCTTACTCAACATGGCCAGCAGAGCAGAAGGAGACACACGTTTCACATGCAGAGTCCAAAGTTTAAAATTTCAGACGGACAGATACACAAAACGTTATGTTAATGCAAGGATACACGCGCGCATACCACATACACAAATACAGACAGACAAGATAGATAGATAGATCGAGAGAGAGAGAGAGATATATAGAGATAGAGAGAGAGATAAAGAGACAGACAGACAGAGATATAGATAGATATATAGATAGAGCGCTTTGATTTGTTGCTTTACAAGATTCAGCGCTATATAAATTCCATACATTATTATTATTATTATTGTTAGAGAGAGAGAGAGAGAAGAGAGAGAGAGAGAGAGATGAGAGAGAGGAGAGAGAGAGAGAGAGAGAGAGAGAGAGATAAAGAGACAGACAGAGACAGACAGACACAGACAAAGGATGGTGCGAAGGAATGGGGACTGTGCACATATCAAAACCATAACAGACACCTACGTACAAACCAAATAAGAAAACACACAAAACTGCCTGCCTCCATCCTTCCACTAACTTCTTCCAATCGATATCATTACACAGTTAATAATCATGTACCACACTTTGACAACATTAAGCCGAAGCTTTCACGTGTAATTTTATCTCGATTCCTCTCTTGATTCCCCCACGGGGGGAGGACATAGTTATAGGGGGAAGCTAGGATTGGAAGTAGTGTCAGAGGACATCATGGGGAAGGAGAGGGAGGGCGTGAGAAGATTTTACATAGGATGTGAGAGGAGATAAAAGTGAACAGAAGCGAAAAGTAATAGGTTGTGGGTAGAGATAATTAGTACGCAAAAGATGAAAAGTAATGGGCTGTGGGTGGAGATAATCAGTATACAGAAGCGAACAAAAATCGCAGTTCTGGGTGGACAAAATTAGGAACAAAAGTAAAAAAGTAATGGGTTGTGGGGGGAAAGTTTGGATAAATTACACAGAAGTGAAAGTAAGGGGTTGGGGGGTGGAGATGATCAGTACACAGAAGGGGAAAGAAATTTGGTTGGGGGTTTGGGGGGAAAATTTTTAGATGTATACAGGGGGGAAAAAGAAAAAGTTTGTGGATAAAAAAAGCGAAAAAAAACTAGTTCCCCAAATTGCGCTTTGTAAAGCTTTTCCCCCTTTATTTTCGTACAGAAAGAAAGTATAAAATTTTTAAATTATATATATATTTATAATTTTATTATTTTTTTATATATATATATATTTTAAAATATATATACACAAAAACCCAAAATTGTGAAATAAAGGGTCAACATACATTTTATGGGCTTCATTTAAAAAGGGAAAAAGTGGGAGGTGGGTAAAGGCAGCAAAAGGGAAAAGACGAGGGGGGGGGGGGGGGGGGGGGGGGGGAAAAGGTGGAAAAGGATGGAAGGAGGGGGAAGGGGGGAGGGGGGGAGACTCGGGTTTATGTCTAGGGGTTTTTGTATACTGTCCCTACGTGTATTTTATTTTAAAACATGTTGGGGGTTTTTGTGTGGTTTTTGGAAAGTGGCCTGCAGTCTCCTCCCTGCCAAAACAACAGGGAAAAGGGTTTAAAAGTTTTTTTCTCCACCTTTTCCTTTTCCCGTTTGTTCAGAGTGGGCCCGGTCTGTGTTTTGTTTTTTAAAAAAAAAAAATTTTTTTTTTTTTTTCAAGGAGCGTTAGGTGGTTCTCTCTCTTCTCTCCTCTCTCTCTCTCTCCTCTCTCTCTCCCTCTCTCTCTCTCCTCTCTCTCTCTCTTCTCCTCTCTCACTCCCTCTCATTTCGTTCAGTTCGGGTTCTCTCTCCCCACTCTCTCTAGTTCGGGTTCTCTCTCAGTTTCAGTTCATTTCCCTTTCTCTCTCTCTCGGGTTCATTTCATTTTTCCCCCCCCCCCCCCCCTCTTTTCTCTCTCTCTCTCATTTTCAGTTCTCTCTCTCTCAGTTCAGTTCAGTTCTCTCTCTCTCGGGTTCATTTCATTTCCCCCCCCCCCCACCCC
>CM054159.1:12416211-12431211 GCA_028751875.1 Rapana venosa | reverse complement strand
AGACACAGACACGCACCCCCAGATAGAGAGACAGAGACAGACAAAAAGAAGAAACCGAGACACAGAAAGAGAGCACGAATCAAAGAAACACACACACAGCCAGCCAGAGAGAGACAGCGCAAACTAAACACATTCAAAACAAAAGCAAACCACAACAAAAGCAAAACAAAGAGGGACAAATACACACACACACACACTCACTCACACACAAAGACAGAGAAAAGAACCTCCCCACAAACAAGAAAAGGTCTGGCATCACTTTCTCTCGACCCAAAAGGTCGAACATCTGTTACAGGGGGGGCCCTGGTAGTCTGCTTCACGTTCAACCATCCATCACTCCATTTCCGCCTCGCCCCCCACCCTCTGTCTGTCTGTATGCGTGCGTGGCGTGCGTGCGTGTGTGTGTGTGTGCGTACGTGCGTGCGCGTGTGTCTGTCTCTGTGTCTGTCTGTCTCTCTGTTTCTCCCTTCTGTGTGTTCTGTCTGTCTCTCTGTGTGTGTCTGTCTGTCTCTGTCTGTCTTCTGTATGTCTTGTCTGTCTGTCTCTCTGTATGTCTCTGTATGTCTCTGTCCGTCTTTCTCTCTGTCTGTCTCTCTGTCTGTCTGTCTCTCTGTATGTCTCTGTCTGTCTGTCTGTCTGTTGGCGACAGTATGGGCATGTCAGCATGGTGCACTCTTCTGCAGTTCCTGATCTACTGCAGTAGGGACAGGGGGAGGGAGGGAGAGAATGGGGAGAGAGGGGGGAAGAGGGGAAGAGAGGGGGGAAGAGGGGAGAGAGAGAGGAGGGGGAGAGGAGAGGAGAGGGGGAGAGAGGGGGAGAAGGAGAGAGGAGGGAAGGGGTGAGAGAGAGGGGAAAGAGGGGGAGGGAGAGAGAGAGGAAGAGGGGAAGAGAGAGGGAAAGAGGGGGAGAGAGGGGGGGGGCGAGAGGAAGAGAGAGGGGGAAGGGGGGGAGGAGAGGGGGGAGAGAGAGGAGGGGGGAGGGGTGGGAGAGGGGAGAGAGAGGGGAGAGGGAGGGAGGAAAAAAAGATGAAGGGAGGAAAGGACAGAGAGAGAGAGAAAAGAGAGGAGGAGGAGAGAGGAGAGAGAGGGGGGGGGGGGGGGGGGGGAGGAAAGGAGGAGATTAGAGAGATAGAGAGGAAGGAGGAACAAATACAGGTGGACAACCCCCACCCCACCTCCTTAAAAAAACACACCAAAACAACAACAACCAAACCCAACTATAACTGTGTACCTATAACTGTACACTTGCCGAACTGAAATAACCAAAGGAGAAGGGAAAAAACCAAAAACCCAACTAAACCACAAAATGTAGGTTAAATTCCCCACATTCACGCTTTAAAGTTAACGCTGCAATAAAATGATCAGAAAGATTTATCACCACATAACTCGAACATATGTTCAGCAGTGAAATGCTGAAAATCGTTCTTTTTTTAATGTTTTTTTTTTAAAAAACAGAAACAAATTAGAAAGCCACATAAAACCACTTTTTACCTGACAACAGCATGAGCTTTAACATAATTTTCAAAGAGAGTGAGTAACGCTGCCCTTGTTTGAGTTGAGTCGAAAATAATTGTGAATGTTAACTATCCCAATTATTTTTGTTTTGTTTGTTTCTCACACAAAGCAAATATCAACTGAAAGATCGTGTTTAAGGTTATGATTGTGATAAAAGTGTGTGTTGAGCAAGGACTGTTATGTGATTCATAGCGTATCATAGATCAGCGTATCATAGATCAGCTTGATGACAAACAGAACACACACACACACACACACACACACACACACACACACACACACACACACACACACACACACACACACCTACCTATATAAGTCCTAGGCATTCGTAAGAATACACTTCTCTAGTATATATATTAATGACGATGATGATGATGATGATGATGATGATGATGATGATGATAAAGGGGATGCTAATGGAGATAATGGTTTCAATGATATAAAAGAGAAAGAATGCGAATAAGAGAACACCCCAAACAACAAACATCAACAAAACCCCAATCAAACCAAGACAGAAAATAATAATAAGAAGAACTAATGGAATTTATATAGCGCTATATCTTGCAAAAAAAAAATCAAATCGACAATACGCGCGCACATGCAAGTTCGTAACTCAGAGAGAACAACACACACGTACATACATGTAACAACAACTACAATATACAACAGCGGCCTAACTAAAACAAAGTAGGTTAAAACCCCCAAAACCGTTACTGCCTGTTTCGGCCATTTCTCTCCCGGACTGTCAAACTTATCTTATCGCCCCAGGGCCCGGATTTACCTTGAGAAGAAGAAGATGCATCCATTTTCTGTTTTCATCCCGTTTGCGTAGCACCTCTCTCTTTTTTCTTTACACACACACACACACACACACACACACACACACACACACACACACCACACACACACTCTTCTCTCTTTTCTCTCTCTCTTCGCTCTCTCTCTCTCACACACAGTCTCTCTCTGTGTCTCTCCTCACACACACACACACACTTCTCTCTCCCTCACACACACACACACACACTCTCTCTCCTCACCACACACACACACACACCCCACCCCCACACACTCTCTCTCTCTCTCACCCCACACACCATACTCTTTCTCTCTCTCTCTCTCTCTCTCTCTCTCTCTCTCTCTCTCTCTCTCTCTCTCTCTCCCCACACACACACACTAAATCCCTCTCTCTATCACACACACACACACACACTCCCTCTCTCTCTCCACACACACACTCCCCCTCTCTCTCTCTCTCACACACACACTCCCTCTCTCTTCACACTCTCTCTCTCTCTCACTATCTCTCTCTGTTCCCTTTTGATGAAAAAAAAAGATGAAAGAAAACGCACGCACGCACACACACACACACACATACTCACCCCAAAAGGCACACAACACAACACAACACACACACACACGCACAACACACACACACACACAGGCACACCACACACGCACGCGCACACACACACAGGCACCCCACACGCACGCACACACACACAGAGCTAACGGAGGCGGATGACGTCATAACCAGTAGGTAAAATGCCACATTGCCAATGTAATGGAGCTGGAAAGGAGGAGAGTGGGCACACAGATATAACCAAAGTAAAAAAACAACAACCAAAAAACCACAAAAATTATTTTTTTCAAATATCCAAAGATGTATACAGAAAGTACATGAGAACTGCAATAAGAAAGAAAGAAAGAAAGAAATGAAGAAATGAAGAAAAGAAAAAACACACAACACACACACACACACACACACACACACACATACACACACACACACACACACACACACACACACACAACTGAAGAAGGACATCATCACCAAAGAAAAAAAAAATCAAGCAAGAAATAAATGAAAAAGGAAAGGAAAAAAAATCCCAAACACACGAAAACAAGAAAGCAAGAAGAAGAAAAACAAAAAGAAAAACGAACAAGAAAGCAAGAAAGAAGTAAGAAAGAAAGAAAGAAAAAACAAACCTTAAGAATGAGACAGCAAGTGAACGAAGACCAACAAAATAAAACCCGGCCACCAAACCTGACATAAATGGTGGTAATTTCACTTTGTACCCCTCATCACCATCTTCTCAATACACTTATCTCATTTCGTTCCCTATCCCTCCCCCCCCCCCTTCCTTCCCCCAGCCCCCCCCCCCCCCCCCCCCCCCCCCCCTCCCCCCCCCCCCCCCCCCCCCTCCCCTGTTGACTATTTCCATAAGTTCTGTTCAGCCCATCTCCTACATAACATACAACCATTTCCCCAGTGAATTGCCAGACAAGATAGGTAGGTGTACGTGTATGTATAATCTGAACTATGTAACTGCCTGCACCTACATTCAGAATGTTCTGGAAAGAGAGGAGGAGGAAAAAAACCCACCCAAAACCCCGGCAAACTCGAAACAGTAATAATAATATAAAGCAATCATTTATCCTATACCTCCTCTCTCTCCTTTTTATTTGTAGTTGCTTATGTTGTATATTATGCGGGTTTGGATATATGTGCTTGCACAGAAAGAAAGAAAGAATGAATGAAAGAAAGAAAAGAACGAAAGACAAAAAGAACAGAAAAGAACGAAAAGAAAGAAAAGACAGAAAAAAAAGAAATAACGAACAGAAAAGAAAGACAGACAGAAAGAAACAAAAGAAAGATCGAAAAGAAAAGAAAGGCAGACAGAAAGAGGGAATCCTGCAGATGACCCAAGTCATAGACAGAATGACCCAAGTCATAGACAGAATGACCCAAGTCATAGACAGAAAGAGGGAATCCTGCAGATGACCCAAGTCATAGACAGAAAGAGGGAATCCTGCAGATGACCCAAGTCATAGACAGAATGACCCAAGTCATAGACAGAAAGACCCAATCCTGCAGATGACCCAAGTCACAGACAGAAAGACCGAATCCTGCAGATGACGCAAGTCATAGACAGAAAGACCCAATCCTGCAGATGACCCAAGTCATCGACAGAAATACCCAATCCTGCAGATGACCCAAGTCATAGACAGAAAGACCGAATCCTGCAGATGACCCAAGTCATAGACAGAAAGACCGAATCCTGCAGATGACCCAAGTCACAGACAGAAAGACCGAATCCTGCCGATGACCCAAGTCATAGACAGAAAGACCCAATCCTGCAGATGACCCAAGTCATAGACAGAAAGACCCAATCCTGCAGATGACCCAAGTCATGAACAGAAAGACCCAATCCTGCAGATGACCCAAGTCACAGACAGAAAGACCGAATCCTGCAGATGACCCAAGTCATAGACAGAAAGACCGAATCCTGCAGATGACCCAAGTCATAGACAGAAAGACCGAATCCTGCAGATGACCCAAGTCATAGACAGAAAGACCGATTCCTGCAGATGACCCAAGTCACAGACAGAAAGACCCAATCCTGCCGATGACCCAAGTCATAGACAGAAAGAGCGAATCCTGCAGATGACCCAAGTCATAGACAGAGAGACCCAATCCTGCAGATGACCCAAGTCATGAACAGAAAGACCCAATCCTGCAGATGACCCAAGTCATAGAATGACCCAAGTCATAGACAGAAAGAGCGAATCCTGCAGATGAGCCAAGTCATAGACAGAAAGACCCAATCCTGCAGATGACCCAAGTCATAGACAGAATGACCCAAGTCATAGACAGAAAGACCCAATCCTGCAGATGACGCAAGTCATCGACAGAAAGACCCAATCCTGCAGATGACGCAAGTCATAGACAGAAAGACCCAATCCTGCAGATGACCCAAGTCACAGACAGAAAGACCCAAGTCATAGACAGAAAGAGCGAATCCTGCAGATGACCCAAGTCATAGACAGAGAGACCCAATCCTGCAGATGACCCAAGTCATGAACAGAAAGACCCAATCCTGCAGATGACCCAAGTCATAGAATGACCCAAGTCATAGACAGAAAGAGCGAATCCTGCAGATGACCCAAGTCATAGACAGAAAGACCCAATCCTGCAGATGACCCAAGTCATAGACAGAATGACCCAAGTCATAGACAGAAAGACCGAATCCTGCAGATGACGCAAGTCATAGACAGAAAGACCCAATCCTGCAGATGACGCAAGTCATAGACAGAATGACCCAAGTCATAGACAGAAAGACCGAATCCTGCAGATGACGCAAGTCATAGACAGAAAGACCCAATCCTGCAGATGACCCAAGTCATAGACAGAATGACCCAAGTCATAGACAGAAAGACCCAATCCTGCAGATGACGCAAGTCATAGACAGAAAGACCCAATCCTGCAGATGACGCAAGTCATAGACAGAAAGACCCAATCCTGCAGATGACGCAAGTCATAGACAGAAAGACCCAATCCTGCAGATGACCCAAGTCATAGACAGAATGACCCAAGTCATAGACAGAAAGACCCAATCCTGCAGATGACGCAAGTCATAGACAGAAAGACCCAATCCTGCAGATGACGCAAGTCATAGACAGAAAGACCCAATCCTGCAGATGACCCAAGTCATAGACAGAAAGACCCAATCCTGCAGATGACGCAAGTCATAGACAGAAAAACCCAATCCTGCAGATGACGCAAGTCATCACTATAAATACACGCACCCCCCCCCCCCCTCCCCCCCCCAAAAAAGGGACAAACATGGCCAAAAACTTTAAATAAAATTAATGATGTAGGGGGTGGTGGTGGTGTTTTTAGCTCTTTTTTTTTTTTTTACCACTATCCCCTTTCCCTTTGTCAGATGTTTACTCCATATTGCCCCTGCTCCATTCCCCCCCCCCCCCTCCCCTCCCTGCCCATATCTATCTCATACATCCATCTTCCCCATTTCCTAAGCTCTTTTATGCCAATCTCTAACATACAGCCTTTTTTTTTTCCTGCTCAAAGAAAAATTACCAGAGAAGGTGTATTATTTGAAATATGTGGCTGCAACTAAGTTTCAGACATCTAAAAAATGTAAATTCTGGCAATTTCAAACAGGAAAGGACTAATTCATGTCTTCTCTCCCACCCTCTTTCTCTCTCCCCCTCCTCCTCCCTCTCTGTCTGTCTGTCTGTCTTTCTTTCAACAAGTTTACATCAATGAATAAAGAGGAAGTAGGCAGGTGAGTGGGAGCATGCACACACGCACATTCACAAACACATACATTCACACACATACATTCACAAACACACACACATTCACAAAACACACATACATACATTAACAAACACACACACACACACACACAGCACCACCACCACACAACTTCACTCTATTTTGGTATTACCCCCCCCCCCCTCCCCCCACACACACACATTGTAGATTTTCAGAAAGCGTTTGATAATGTGTGGCACGAGGGTCTTCTTATAAAGTTAAACGAAATAGGAATAACAGGCAAAACTTTTAATGTCATTAAAAACATGTATTCCAATGCAACAATATTTACAAAAATACGAGGCAAACACACAGATGAAATCATAGTCAGAAAAGGGGTACATCAGGGAAATACATTAAGTTCTACATTATTTAATGTATATGTCAATGATATAGTTCAATATACTGATGAGAAAGATTCGCCATATATAACCGCAAAAGACAGAATTCCTTGTTTACTCTATGCTGATGACCTGGCATTGCTATCAACAACCAAAATAGGTCTTCAAACTAAACTAAACAAACTGCAAGAATACTGTTCTAATTGGGGTTTAAAGATAAACAAAACAAAAACAAAGGTAATAGTCTTTACGAGATCACCTCCTAAAATTCCAATTCATTTTAAATGTGGAGAGCATGTAATTGAAACAGTAGAAACTTATAAATATCTAGGTGTCGTTTTTCATCAGAACGGGAAATTTCAAGCAACACAAGAACATTTAGTAAAACAAAGCAACAAAGCAATATACACCTTTAAAAGAGCAATTCATGGACAAAATTTAAAGACTACTATAATAATGCGTTTATTCGACTCACTGATAACCCCTGTTTTAACCTATGGAGCAGAAGTTTGGTTTCCTTTTTGTTTTAATGGGGAGACAGCATTTCATATTGATAAACTGTTCAAGGCATGCTTATCCAATCAGTTTTTGTATGAGAATTTCCATGTAAAATTTTGTAAAAAAATGATAGGAGTTCATAAAAAAGCATTAGTACTACCCACTTTGGGTGAATTAGGGAGATTTCCACTGACCCTTAAAATCATATGCCAGATAATATCCTTTTGGATTCATTTGACAGAATCAAAACCAGACTCTTATATTAGAATAGTATACGATTATTTGTATCAGAATAATACATACGATAAATGGATAAAAAACAGTGAAAAATATTCTGTACACAATTGGATTCAAACATGTCTGGAAGAACCAAAGCACTCTTAATGTTCATCGGTTGAGTTATGCTGTTAGAAGAAAACTTGAGGACATGTATAAAGCATTTTGGATCTACCAAAAGAAAGTGTTTGCAAAACTAAAATTTTATGATTTTGCTACCAAAGAATACAGATTGGAACCATACTTAGTAAACTATGAAAACAAAACTCATAAGAAGACATATTGTAAATTTCGCACAAGCTGTCACAATTTAATGATAGAGAAAGGGAGACACCAAAATATATCCAGAAAGGACAGAAAATGTAGACACTGTAACAAAATTGAAGATGAATTTCATTTACTTCATGAATGCATTTTATATGATGAACTCAGAAATAATTTGTTATTAAAAATCAAAACGAAAGACAACGAACGCAAAAACTGTGTACATAAATTAAGTGACATAATCACAGTTGATATATATCAAGCAGATATCATCAGATATGTGTATGAGTGTTTTGAAAAGAGAGAAAAGAGAAGTAAAATACAACATGTTTTTAGTGTACATCACTTTAAGCCAAAATAGATAATAAATTATAGTTGATGTTTTTGTTGTGTCAAATAAGTCTACATGACTTATTACAATCTGACGAATCAACACATACTCGACACACAAGACACACACCCCCCAACTACCCTCCCAGGTACACCCACCACACACCCCCCCCACCCAAACACCCATTCCCCACCCCCCCTTGCCCCCCCCCCCCCCCCCCCCCACCCCCCCCCCCCCCCCCCCCCCCCCCTCCCCACCCCCCCCCCCCCCCCCCCCCCCCCCCCCCCCCCACCACTCACCACACCACCACCACCACTACGCAAGCTCACTCCATCTTAGTATTCCCATACATCATGACAAACAGAACCCACAAACCAATTTTCAGACCCTGAGTAGGCCTAGAAGAGTGCGGGCAGACCGAAAAGTGCACGTGGCGCGCGAATCTGCATATAGAATCAATCACACACACACACACGCCAGACATCTGTGTGGTCCCCTCATGTACAACTTACTTCTTGATTTTGAGAGAGAGAGAGAGAGAGAGAGAGAGAGAGGAGAGAGAGAGAGAGAGAGAGAGAGAGAGAGAGAGAGAGAGAGGAGAGAGAGAGAGAGAGTATGGAGAGCAAAGATAAAAAGAAAAAGAAAAACAAAATAGAAACGAGAGAGATGAGAGAAAGAAAGGAAAAGAGAATGCCAGCAAATAAGCAAGCTGGCACAAAAAAAAAAGGAAGAAATAAAAAGAAAGAAAAGAAAGAAAGAAGCCTCAAAATAAGGCAAGAAGGAAAAAATAGCAAGAGGGAGAGCAAGGGGGAAAAAGAGAAAGAAAACTCGAAAATAAAGAAAGAAAAAAGAAGGAAAGGAAAGAAAAGAAAGAAACACACACACACAAAATCCAAACAAATGAAGAACTTGTCCTTTCCCTGATAAGAAAAAAAAGAAAAAGGAAAGAAGTAAGAGAGAGAGAAAGAGAGAGAGAGAGACAAACAGACAGACAGACAGACAGACAGAGATTCCTTAAAACAGCAACAGAGGTCTGTGTGAAGGCATTAGGTCAGAGGGCTGGCTGCCTCTGGAATGAATGAACGAAGGCTTGCGCATCATGCGTGTGCTCTCCCCATCTCTCTCTCTCTCTCTCTCTCTCTCTCTCTCTCTCTCTCTCTCTCTCTCCCCCCCCTCTCTCTCTCAACACCACCCCAGACAGACAGACGTCTTATGGCCGTTAATTGAAAGGGGGTTTGCTGCTCTGTATGGGGTCCAGTGACCAATTAGTGGAACACCTGAGCAGTAGTAGTACTAGTAGTAGTAAGAGGAGGAGGTGGAGAAGGAGAGAAGATTCATTTGTTCCCTTTATGCATTCACTGACTGCTTTTATCATCATTATAACAGGTTACGACGTTTCATGTTCTGCATACTGTTGGTGGGGTGGCCAAGGGATGTCTGAATGAATGAATGAATGAATGAATGAACGAATACTGAATGCACGAAGTGAATGTGTGAAAGAATGGATACATGAAATATTGAATGAATGAATGAATGATCCTATCTGTTCCTCTAGGACTCTGGGTCACAAAAAGAATATAACATGGGGTGGCACTCCTCTGTGGCGACACTGTCATTTGTAAATGAAAGTTTTTTTATCTGTGTTTTTTTTTTTTTTTTTGGTCATGTAGGCTGTTATCATTATCGATACTGATTCTCTTTTAAACGCAGCAGCAAAAATAATAGTTGTAATGACGGTGGTTGTGGTGGCGATGATGATGATGATGATGATGATGATGATGATGATGATGATGATGGCGGTGGTGGTGGTGGTAGTAGTAGTGTAGTAGTAGTAGTAGTAGTAGTAGTAGTAGTAGTAGTAGAAGAGAAGAAGAAGAAGAGAAGAAGAAGAAGAGAGAGAGAGAAAGTAGTAGTAGTAGTAGTAGTAGTAGTAGTAGTAGTAGTAGTAGTAGTAGTAGTAGTAGTAGTAGTAGTAGTAGTAGTAGTAGTAGTAGTGATGTTAAAACTAATAATGAAGATAAAAAGAAGAAAGAGATAGCAATAAGATGAGAAAGAAGAAGGAAGAAGGAAGAAGAAGAAGAAAGAAGAAGAAGAAGAAGAAGAAGAAGAAGAAGAAGAAGGAAGAAAAGAAGGACAACAAGAACAAGAACAAGAAAAGAAGACAAAAGAAGAAGAAAAGAAAGAGGACGCCGAAAAAACACAATTTTAAAAAAGACGGGGAAAAAAGGAAGAGATAAGATGCTGATGCTGATGAAGACATCAATGAAAAAAGATGACGTCGATGATTTTCGTCATCATCAGCACACGTCCTTGTCTGCATACATTCTTTCGTTGTTGTTATTGTTGCCCCCAAAATGCAGATTTAATCATTATAACGAGAGCCTGTGTGAAGCGCTCTCATGTAGCGACTGAAAAGCTAACAGACAGGGCACGATATGAAACAAAAGAAGAGTGTGTGTGTATGTGTGTGCGCGGCGCATGCATGCGCATGCGCGTGTGTGTGTGTGTGTGTGTGCGTGGTTAGTGTGAGTGAGTGAGTGAGTGAGTGAGTGAGTGAGGTGTGTGTGTGTGTGTGTGTGTGTGTGTGTGTGTGTGTGTGTGTGTGTGTGTGTGTGTGTGTGTGTGTGTGTGTGTGTGTGTGTGTGTGGTGCAGAAGAGCGCCAATTCCTGAGACAATCTGCTGCCACCGTGATCAATAGCTAGTTGCTAATCAAGAAGTGAAGGACCCGAAAAACGTTGGAAAATTGTACTGGGTGAGGGGTAGTGAAAATAATGAAAATGATAATGATAATCATGATAACACGGCAATGATGACGATGATGATAATACTATCATCCTTTCTGTTACAGGTAGGTAAAATCTGGCATTATACATAAATATTAGCAGTTCGTTACGCTGAGCTTGAATCACACACACACACACACACACACACACCACACACACACACACACACACACACACACACCACACACACACACCACCATAACACCGACATAAATCAACACATTTAAAATCTGTCAGGGCACAAGCCTAGAAGGTTTTGAAGATGGCACCGCATTACACGGCGCTTGTTGTTGTTCCACAGCAGTTGGGGAGAAAGGAGACTTGGGCCTGTCACTCCGTAGTGTCTGGCATCAGCGCTGATCAAAAGAGAGAAGGTATTAACATTCCCAGCTGCGAACACTTCCAGAACATTCTCTCTCTCTCTCTGTCTCTGTCTCTCTCTCTCTCTCTCTCTCTCTCTCTCTCTCTCTCTCTCTCTCTCTCTCTCTCTCTTCTTATATATATATATATATATATATTATTTATTCCTGAGTGCCGGATGCAAAAAAATGTTATCATACATTATGTTTTATTTTCCTCCAAGAAACAACACACACTTTTCTCTGTCTCTCTCTTCTTGAAAATAAATTTCGTTATCGTTATCTCTCTCTCTCTCTCTCTCCCGCCTCCCCCTCGCCTCTCCCATCCCCCCCCCCCCCCCCCCTCCCCTCTCTCTCTTCTCTCTTCTTTCCATCCTTTAACACTTTTCTTCCACTTCTCACCTAACCTCGTGATAAAAATACAGTTTGTGTATGTGTGTGTGGTTTATTATTATCATTCTTTTATTTTCAAAAGACTTGCTTATGGATCAGTAGTGTCAGAAGTAGGTCGTGTACACAGAAAAAACAATCTGCGAATCCACATAAACAAGTAAGTCACATACCTGAACTTTCTATGACCGAAAACAGGATACTAACAAGTCAAAAGCTTACAAGACCACCAACATTGGTGGTTGTTTTTTTCTTTCCCCCCTCGAGTCAAATCACGGTCTTTTTGGATAGAATGGATGCACGCACAGCACAATAATGATGATACAGTATGCTTAAAGGAAAGCGTTGAATGACTTAACCCTTTATTTTTCGTGCCAAAACAAGGCTGTTTTCAAGAAGAAGAAGAAGGAAGAAGAAGAAGAAGATGAAGGAAGACGAAGAAGAAGAAGAAGAAGAAGAAGAAGAAGAAGAAGAAGAAGAGAAGAAGAAAGAAGAGAGTAGTAGTAGTAGTAGTAGTAGTTAGTAGTGTAAGTAGTAGTAGTAGTGTAGAAGTAGAAGTAGTAGTAGTGTAGTGTCGTCGTCGTGTCGTGTGTATCGTAGCATAGCAGTAGACAGCAGCAGCAGCAGCAGCAGCAGCAGCAGCAGCAGCAGCAGCAGCAGCAGCAGCAGTAGTAGTAGTAGTAGTAGTAGTAGTAGTAGTTGTTGTAGTCATATTAGTAGCAAAATAAGTATCGTATCAGAAGCAGTAGAAATAGTAGTAGTAGCAGCAGCAGTAGCAGTAGTGGAAGTAGTAGAGTAGTAGTAGTAGTAGTAGTAGTAGTAGTAGTAGTAGTAGTAGTAGTAGTAGTAGTAGTAGTAGTAGTAGTAGAACAAGCCTTTACAACACCTGTTATAATAACATAAGCAAAATGGTATGCTCCCCCCAAGAAAACCTATCTGGGCAGCCTGAAAAAGGATTTTGCTTCCAATCTTCAATACTTAAGAGTAAAAACTTGTTCTCACTAAGAAAATGTTGCTATTTTGGGGGGATATAAATGACTGTTCACGATGGCAACATTCACGCAAGCTTTATACCACAAGGAACCTCCCTATATAAAACCAACGCTCCACACTCTGGACCCCAGGCTTGGATCGTTTCAGAGTGCACACAGCCATCTTTCTGGGGAGGATTTATCACTTTTTGCAGGAGCTCTGGCATCGCTTCCAGACACCACCACCACCAGCAGCAATGGCAACAGCAGCAGCAATGACAGCAGCAGCAACAGCAATAGCAGCAGCAATGGCAGCAGCAGCAACAGCAGCAACAGCAATAGCAGCACACCTGCCTGCTTCTACCTGAAGACAAAGAGGCTACAGACATCTTCTCTGCCACTGTCAGCCGATAATGGCTATCATCGCCGCCTGACAGATCTGACGAAGTACGGCGGGGGTGGGAGTGGGGTTGCGAGGGAGGGAGGGAGGGAGGGAGGGAGGGTGAGAGAGGAGAGAGAGAGAGAGGAGAGAGAGAGAGAGAGAGAGAGAGAGAGAGAGAGAGAGAGAGAGAGAGAGAGAGAGAGAGAGAGAGAGAGAGAGAATAAAGAAAGAAAACGCAGGAAGAGGATGAAGAAGCACCAGCAGATGTTTGCACAAGCAGCAGAGGAAGAAAAAAAAAAAGAAGGAAGAGGAGGAGAAGGAGGAGGAAGAAGAAAGAAAGAATGAAAGAAGCAGAAGAGGAAGGCAATAGGCCAAAAAGGGGAGGAGGAGGCAGCGGATCGGAAATGGAGAACATTAAAAAAAGCAAGAAGGGTGAGAAAAATATAGGGGAAAAAAGAGAGGATAGCATGGTGAAAGAGCAAGGATGCGCGGAAGAGGGGTAGGAGTGGGAGGAGTGAGGGGAGAGAGAAGATAAAAGCCAAGAAAAAAATGTAATAACAGTACACAAAACAAAGAAACACACAAACATCCAGCCAACAACAAATAAAACCCAACACACCACACACACACACACACAACACACACACACACACACAACACACAAAAAAAGAATGAATGACTACTGCATTAGATAATGTCGCTGCCTCCGATAAATGACAACATAACGAAGTCGATGCTAATGAAGGATTCTACACTGCAACTTTTGACCAACCAAAATGCTCGCTGGTCATCTTCTATTTTGGTATATAGTTTATTTTTCTCTCTCGATACACTTAAAAGAAGAAGAACAACAAAACAAAAAAACAAACAAACAAACAATATTTTTCTCTCTCGATACACTTAAAAGAAGAACAACAAACAAACAAAAAAACAACAAAAAAAACCCCCTTCTCCTTTCCACTTTATCTATAAAGACAAGAAAACATTCGGAAGCACACTACACTGTCCATCACCCTACCAAAGTGTATAACCTGTGTGTGTGTGTGTGTGTGTGTGTGTGTGTGTGTGTGTGTGTGTGTGTGTGTGTGTGTGTGTGTGTGTGTGTGTGTGTGTGTGTGTGTGTGTGTGTGTGTGTGTGTGTACATTTGGACTTGTTAGAACTATTACTTGCTATTGGTTGCATGGCTGTGTAAGAATGACTTGAGTGTAAGCACTTTGATTTGTCTGTGCAAGATACAGATCTATATAAATTCCATTTATTATTATTATTATTATTATTACACTGGATATCCAAGTGACACTTTTCAATGACAGTTTATAACGACAGGTGGAGATAAGGACATACATTGTGAAGTACATCAAACTTGTACACTAACATTTCAAGACAAGACAAGACAGGACGGGACAGGACTAAAAGGGAAGACTGAACGATACTTGAACATTTTTCACCACCACCACCACCACCATTACTCCTACTGCTGCTGCTGCTGCTGCTGCTACTGCTACTACTACTGCTACTAGGCTACTTCTACTGCTGCTACTACTACCACATGGGTGCTTATTCATTATCCTCGAAATAAAAGAATTTGTCATTGTCATTTGCCATTGTCATTGTCACTACTACTATACTTCTGTGACTGCTACTACTACTACTGCTGCTGCTGCTGCTACTGCTGCTGCTGCTCCTCCTCCTCCTACTACGACTACTTATACTAGACAACTTCTGCTGCTGCTGTTTATATTTCCTCAAACCAACGACCACAATTAC
>CM054159.1:12406211-12408711 GCA_028751875.1 Rapana venosa | reverse complement strand
GTGTGTGTGTGTGTGTGTGTGTGCTCCCTCCGTCACATTTTTATCACCATCCCCCCCCCCCCTCCTCTCTCCCTCTCCTCCCAGGTGTAGCATCTTTTTTGTCTTCCTCCATCTAATTTTTTAAAAATATTTTGGTTCTCTCTCTCTTACCCCTTCCAACACACACACACACGAGCACACACATGCAGAGAGAGAGAGAGAAGAGAGGAGAGAGAGAGAGAGAGAGAGAGAGAGAGGAGAGAGAGAGAGAGAGAGAGAGAGAGAGAGAGGGCAGACAGACAGACGGACGGGCAGAGAGAGAAAGAGACAGAGAGAGACAGAGAGGGTGTGTGTGTGTGTGTGTGTGTGTGTGTGTGTGTTTGTGTGTGTGTCAGAGAACACAGAGACCGACTGTTCTGGACTTCCACTATCATAATACACTAGGAGCTAGCTAGCCTAGCCTACTAGGCGGATCTCTCTGATTCTGTGGAGCTTTGTTGTTTATGGTATTGATAGGCCCCCCGGTAAGAAGGCGCTGTCTCTAGCCCCACTGCAGTTTGTTTACAGTTCTCAGCATTCCATTAAAACAGAGAGAGAGAGAGAGAGAGAGAGAGGAGGAGGGGAGGGGGGAGGGGGGGGAGGGGGGGGGAGAGGGGGGGGGGGGAAGAGAGAGAGGGATTGGGCGAAGGGGAGAGAGAGGGAGGGAGGGAGAGAGAGAGAGGAGGAGGGAGGGAGGGAGGGAGAGAGGGTGAGAGAGAGAGAGAGAGAGAGTCTGTGTGTCTGTCTCTCTTTAGTGTGCAAGCTCGCATCCGCGTGCCCATGCGCTCACGCCCAATTGTGTACACACACACACAACATACAAACACACTTACGTTTGCAAGTGTGTAAACCACCTATGCTGACGTACAAAGCATGCACCCCCCCTGGCATACAACGATCGACGCTAAACTATAAGGGACCATTGAAGGAAACATGCCCATGTATGGCAGAAAGTGTAGGAGTAGGCAGGCCTAGGCTAGTACAGTAAGTAGTAAGTAGCCTATAGAGGGAGACTTACTTCGTCTTGTTTGCTCTGCTTCCCCTTTTAGGTCAGAAACGCTGCTTCGCTAATCTCCCTTAACAAGTTAGCGGTTGTGTTGGAAATACAGAAATGGAGGGGTGTGGGGGTAGGGTGGGTGGGGTGGGGGTGGGACGGACTCCACTATCAGAAATAATTTCGTGGTGACTGGGCCTGAAGAATGGGGAGGAGGAGGAGGAGGGGGAGGAGGAGGAGGGGAGGAGGTGAGGAGGATGAGGATGGATGGATGCTCTCTCTCACAGCTGCCCCAGGAAATACAGTGTCGCTGTGTGCGTGGTCTTTACTGGAGACGGAAGAAAACTTGTCCCTCCCTCACTTGGTCTGTGTATGTTTTTGTTGTTGAGAAATTTTCCTACCCTGAGTAGTGTCAAGTTTGTGTTTCATGTACAGAAAGTGAAGTCTTTCTAAACGAAGTGCATCGCATTAGCATTATTGCTCTCTCTCTCTCTCTCTCTCTCTCTCTCTCTCTCTCTCTCTCTCTCTCTCTCTCTCTCTCTGTGTGTGTGTGTGTGTGTGTGTGTGTGTGTGTGTGTGTGTGTGTGTGTGTGTGTGTGTGTGTGTGTGCAGGCCATGTAGTTCGCATGCCAGACCATCGGCTCCCCAAGAAACTTCTGTTTGGCGAACTTCAGCATGGAAAGCGCTCCCAGGGAGGCCAGAAGAAACGCTTCAAGGACACTCTGAAAGCCTCACTGAAAGCCTTCATCATTTAGATAAACTCATGGGAGCAGGCAGCAATGGAGAGGCCACAGTGGCGAGCAGCTGTACGCAGTGGCGCCAAGGCCCACGAAGCAAACAGAATTGCGACAGCTGAGCAACGCAGGCAAGACAGGAAAGATAGAGCCTCCAAGTCTCCAAAAGCAGCCACTATACCCTGTCCATACTGCTCAAGAACTTTTCAAGCGCTGATTGGCCAAATAAGTCAACTTCGCACCCACAGTAATGGACCTCCCAATCCCAGGATAAATAGATGGTCATCATCGATTCCGATGGACGAAGAAGAAGTGTGTGTGTGTGTGTTTAATGGTTGTTTTTTGTGGATCTGTCATTTTCTTCATCCGAGGAACTCATTTCTTTTCTTCTTCTTCTTTTTTTAAAAACCCATTTTCCTATCGAAAAGTAAATTTACTGAGCAACCAGCAAAAAATAAAATTCTTCCTAAAATTCAAAAACCTACCAAAACCTGGGTAAGGAATAACATTTGAAGCTCCACATCGGAGTGATTATATCATAATGCATACTTAACAAATATTACACAACTCATTCATATGTATCTGTCTATCTATGTATCTAAGTGTGACCCTATCTCTCGATCTTCTCCCCCCCCCCCTTCCCCCCCGCCCGGTTTCCCTTTAGCCCCCCCCCCCCCCCCCCCGGCCCTTAACCAAAGTAGAGTGGAGTGGAAGAAGCTGGTTGCAAAATCTTCAATGGTGCCCCCACAGTCCA
>CM054159.1:12393711-12401211 GCA_028751875.1 Rapana venosa | reverse complement strand
CCCTGAAGTAAACACAAAGTGACGTGTTCTGATTATTTGATTACGTCGAATCTTGATGCAGTGCAAACTGATGCAAAGTGCCGTCTCATTTTCAGATAGGCCCACAGCTAAATGAGAAGTTAGGCTAATGTTTAATGAAATGTAATCCGTTCGCCTAATTCTACAATGGTTCTCCGAGTTATAGTCTACTGGTTCGCCCAGTCATACATCAGCTTGCTTAGTTCTGCCTCGGTTTTAGTTTTAAACTGGTTTGCCTAGATCTACATCGATTTGCCTGGATCTACATTGGTTTGCCTAGATCTACATTGGTTTATTTTTACATCGGTTTGATTTGTTCTGCATAATACTACATAGATCTACATTGGGTTAAGCTTTACGTCGGTTCTTCTAGTCCTACATTTCTTTACCTAGATCTACATAAGTTTATCTAGCTTTACAAGAGTTTGCCTAGATATAGACTACATCTGTTAATCTAATTTTCCATTAGTTTGTCTAGTTCTACAAGGGTTCATATAGTTCTACATCAATTTGCCAAGTATACACTCCTACAACAGTTCGCTTACTTTAGTTCTAAACTGCTTCAAGGAGTTCCACATAGTTCTACATCAGTTCGTCTAGTTCCACACTGGTTCGCCTGGTTCAGCATTCTTTCAATAGACAGACCCAACCCCCAACATTTGGGAGCAGATGCGGTACTGTCGATTTTGTTTATTTCTTGTCGATCGTAAGAGACAGCCTTACCTAAGAGTACTGACACTGGACTTGTATGCCCTCACTCTCCACCCATTCCCCCACCACCCATTTCTCTCTCTCTCTCTCTCTCTCTCCTCTCTCTCTCTCTCTCACACACACACACACACACTTGTATTACAATGCATTGCTCTGTGTGTGTGTGTGTGTGTGTGTGTGTGTGTGTGTGTGTGTGTGTGTGTGTGGTGTGTGTGAGTGTGTGTTTTACAGTGTATTGCTTTTCTTAATGAGTCTTCATTCTTACTGGTTATCATAATATTATTCTAGTTAAATATTATTGACAACGTTGTTTTTAGTTCTCGATAGATGGCGTGATGGTAAAAAGCAAATGCATTGTTTATTCAATGTACCATCTGGAAATAAAAATTTGATTTTGATTTTGACTTTGACTCTCTCTCTCTCTCTCTCTCTCTCCATAAAAGAGCTGCAAGAAGGCAATACAACCATGATGGACAGACTAGATCTGCTGGAAAGAAAGTTAGAGTCAGCAGAGCAAGATGCAAAGGCTTACAACCTCAGGTTCATGGGTATAGCTGAATGTGACAGGGAGGATGAGTATCTGACAAGTCAAATTATCATTGACATTCTCAATGATCATTCTTCAATACCAAACTGGGAACATGCAGATATCTCCAGAGCATTTCGCATTGGGAGACCACACCCACACAATGCTCGCCCCATTCTGGTGCGATTTTGTCGCTTTGCAGACAAATTATCAGTTCTGTTAGACAAGGAATTGAGGGACAACCTGAGAGAAAGCGGCATCAGAGTGGCTGCTGACCTCACAACTCGTCAAAGGAACATGGGGGAAAGGGAAAAATTTGCCTACTTTACAGGGGAAAGGGCGTATTAAAAAGAAACAACCACCAGCTTGGGGAAATTCCCAAACAAGCAGACCGCCAAATTTTCCTATCCCTTCCATCAGAGGATGGCAGAAAGGGTCAGCATCCAGGTCCCCAACCGGAGGGGTCTAGTCACCTAAAAGAGACGCCACGAAGACATCACTCGCCCAGGCGGGCGGTTTGGGATCCCCAACAGCCTACGGGAGACGGAGCCACCTCGCAATACAGGCCCGAGATAGGTGATCTGTCGAGGAAGGGGAACCACAATTCCACCTCCCACCAATTCAAGACTGGGAACCAAGACGGGATCCCCCCCCAGCCACCAGATACAATGGAAAGGGAATGTGCCTGTCCCCCCCCCGGGTACACGTCTGTCAGTGAAGGACCAGATTTGGTCAGGCCAGGGACAGACGCTACCAATCACAAAAGTTTGTTACAACAAAAACAGACAAACTTTTCAACAAAGGACAGTAGCTAAAAATCAGGGGGGTTTTCGGGGTAAAAAATCAGCGCAACATCACACAAGGAGGCAAGCATGACACCCCTAAGAGGAGGAAGAGCTTAACTTGCGACCTCAATGGGGAAAAACCAAAAATGATACACTAAATAGGGGTCCAGGGTAAAATTTCAAAAAGAAAACACAACATGATGATTAACGAAAAGAAATGACACAACACTGACAACCGGGACGAAACAAGTATGAAAGGTAATATGACATCAAAAACAATGAGCGATCCCAGGTAACATACAGGTATCTTGCAAAAGCTTGTAGAATAACAACGAAAACCCCAAAGACAAGACATTGAAAAAAAGACCCACAAGCTAAAATGAAGAAGACCCAAATAAACTAGGTCCCGATACCTACAGGGGAACTATCCCAAAAAGACATTGAGCGGGGAGCAATATGATACTCGACAGAGGAAAATTTGATTGGGACATAACAGTACGATCTGCAGCAGTTGTTAAAAGGAGACAGACAAAAGGGGTTTTCACCTTCTCCCATGATACGTCAAGGCGGACTGCATAAAGTTCGCGTGCTGCAGAGCAAGTCAAGCAAAACTGCTCCAACAAAAAGTCACAGCAGTATTTTTAACTCATTTAAAAAGAGGCCTGCAAACAAGCAGGGGAGGCACGACCCCAACCTCAAACCCAACTAAAAAGAATGGTGCCCCACACCAACAATAGGGAAAGGGCCAGGCACATACTTTGAGTCATCCCCTGTATCAACACGGAGGGAACGATCCTAATTTACATATGTAATTTTAAATTTGGCAACATTTCTGAATTACAATGTTATGGACTTTAAAAAAGTTAGAAAACAGATTTATAAATTTTCTAGTGTCTTATGACTTCCCAGTCAAACTGAAACTTTTTTAGCTTTTGATTTTGAATCACTTTATTTGATGACTTTAAAAATTTCATTTCCAAAGCAAGGAACTGTCCCCCAAGGGGAAAAAACCGGGGGAAAAAAAAAAAAGAATGGTTAAAAAATTTTTTGCTGTTTTTTTACACCATCCAGTAGAACAAGAAAATACAGTATTTTACAAATAGACAGACAGCTCTTTTCTACTGACAAAAACTAAGATATTTGTTCAAAATCCCCCCAAATTCTTTGTTGGAAGCAAAACATGGCTAAGGGAAATAAAGTCTAGATCAATTTTAGCAGATATACACAAACAACTTTGGGATTTTTCATATGCTAAGTGAGTTTTTTAATGAAAAGAACTGCAAGGGAAAACTAAGCTTTAAAGGAGAAGCAGTGTTTTTCGAACAAATGTCAATTCGACGAAAATCTTACCAAGGAAACCCTCAGATGCCCAAACATAAACAACTTTGGGAACAACAATTGAACTGTGAATAGCAGACTGAAAATTTAAAGGGCCTTAGTGGCACCGGGTTTTAGTTACTGTACATTTATTATATTCTGGTAAAGTAGGTGGAAAAATTTTTTGATCGGGGAATTTTTATTCACTGTTAATTTCATCTTAAAGTAGAGATATTGTAAGTCAACCATTTCCATAAGTATAAAGTAAGTTGGAGACAACGGGAAAGGGGTTTTATATTAGAAAAAAAACAAAATGAAAATAAAGTATGTAAAAGTTCATTGGAATAACATATAGAATATTTTATAAAATCAGGGAAGCAAAGAACCCAAAAATAGAATTTTTAAGCCATGAAGGTTTTAGCGAAAGATTAACATCCCTTATATATTTGTCATTGTCTTAAAGATGCAAGCAAATTATGGTTAAACAAACTGTTTTCACAAAAAGAAAAGATCAGCAGGGTTTTTGATATGATGTAAAACATGAAAAAAAAAACTAGAAGAAAATTTAACCACTTTCGATTACCAGGAAGGAAGAAGATAAAATTTATTATTTGAAGCTAAAAGAGGTTAACATTGCTAAAAGTCAAAAACTCACTTATAACGGCAAAACTGAAAAGTTAGCAAATGAAAAACATCCCTCTAGTTTTGAAGGAATTATTAATTGGGTCTGGAAATAAGAAAAAGAATTTCAAAAAACATTTCCACAATGACTGGTTTAAAACCACTTTAAAAAAATCTTTTAGGGTAATAATATGATGTATTGAGAATTGACTGTGAATGATTTATCCAGGAAAAGACCACGTGTTTAAAAAAAAGATAACAAAGAAAAGTTAGCAGCTTTAGAAACTGAAAAACAAAAAGCAAGTGGGTTGATAAATTTCTGCAGAAATGAAAAAAAAAGGGTCCCAAAAAAAATTATTTCGGAAAGCATTTTTTGTAATTTTTGACCAAAGGGAATACCCTCAAAATGGCTAAAGCAAAATTCTTCCTCTGCATAAGAAAGGGGAAACCTGAAAATTGATAATTATAGAGGAGTTTTTCTCTTATAGTATCAAAATTTTCACTACCATATTGAATTTTATTGTAGACTGATTAAAAGTAAAAACCAAAACTCAGAATGTCAGGCAGGTTTCGTCCATCAATTTTACAGTTGATCAAATTTACTTTGTTGCCACATTTAAACTATATGACTAAAAAAGGAAAAAATTGTATGTTGCCTTTGATTTTAAAAAGGCCTTTGACACAGTTGAACATGCAGGGTTATTAACTATACAAAAAGCAAGGGGAAAGGGGAAATTTTTTGCATCCTTGGGCTAGTAAAAGTCCCCTTATCAGCAGCATTTAGCAAAAACGATTAACTAATATTTTCAAACCCCCAAAAAAAATTTTTTAACCCCCCAAAACACAATAAACAAGCAACAAAAAAAAAACACACAACCAAAAAAAAAAAAACAACAACACATAAATTTAACACACCACAAAAAAAACAAAAAGCAAAAACAAATAAAAAATTAAACAAACCCAAAAAAATTTTAAAAAGGGGGGGACAAAAAACAAAAACTTTGAAATAAGAGTTAAAAAGAGTTTAACAATTATTTTTTAGGGGTTTTTTTTCATCAAAGATTAGAAAAAGGTACATCACATTGGTTCAGGGGAAAAAGAGTTACCAGCTTAAAAAAGTTTTCAGAAGGTAAAAAAATTAGAAATAATTTAAAAAATTTTTATACCCAAAACCAAATATGTTTTATTAGGAAAGGGGATTGAAAAGAAAAAATCTGAAAAGAATTAATGTTGTAAAAAATTTTTAGTGTTTTTCAAGAACCCAAAATAAAATTGTAAAGAAAACGGGGAGGGACCCTTAAAAATCAAAATTGCATCTAAATTTTTTTAAATTATTTTCAATATTCAAAAATTTAATAAAACTTATTTTGGTTGAATTAGATAAAAAAAGGGGAAACTGCTGGGTCTCTAAAACGGGAAAAAAAAATTTTATAACGGGTTTAAGTTTGGTTCCAAGTAGGAGAATAAAATGTTCTAGTGCCTTTTAAACAAAGATTGTAGAAAGTTTACCCAAATGCTGCCCAAAATCGCGAAATAAATTTCAAAACTTTAAAGTTTTTTTTAAAAAAAGAGAATAATTGTGAAAGGGTAATATTGTTTCCGTTGGCGACTCAAGTCGAGTAATGGTAAAAAACTAAAAAGTAAGGAAAATTAAATGAAGATAAATGCCCGTTTTTAAAAGACCAAAAAAAAAAACACTTTTTATTTTTTTTTTTTCAAAAAAGATTTTAACACAAATTTTCCTAAAGAGAAGAAAAAAACCCTTGCCGTCTATTTAAAGCAAAAACTACTGTGCAAATTTTTTCACGAAAAATTTTCATGCAACCAACAGAAAAGTAAATAACGAAGAAAGGGTCCTAAATTTTATGAAAACACATTCAAAAAATTGCGATTATGCAAACGGAATTGATTTTGATGAAATTTAAGAAATTGAGTAATTTCTTTTATTTCTGAATATCATTTCATATTTTTATACATTTAAGTAATGTTTTTTTAAAACTCATGCATATTCCACTCCACACAAAACCCCCATTTCCCTTTTTATTTTATTTGGCCTAAGGGCCCATTCATAAACTAATTTTTTCTCTCTCTCTCCCCTCACTTACTTCCTTTTAAATGTCCCTACGACATAAAAACGGCCGCGCGCCCCTGTGGTGGGTGTTGTGTGTGGAGGTGTGTTGTGTTGGTGTGTGTGTTTGGGGTTTTTTGTGTGAAAGAGAGAGAGAAGGAAGGAGAGAGAAGAGAGTGGTGGTGTGGTTGTGCGTGAGAGAAGAGAAGAGAGAGAGAGGAGGAAAGAGGGGAAAAAGGAGTGAAAGAAGATTGGCTAGTTGGAGAAAAAGAGAGAGAAGAGAGAGAGAGAGGGAGGGGAAGATGAGAGAGAGAAAAAGACAACAGACAACAGACAGACGAAGAGGGGGGTCTTCCTGAGAAAAAAAAGTTTTGAAAACACAGAATACAATGGGTGCCGGCAGTTCAAACTCGCTGCGCTGACACAACAAAAAAAAAAAAAAAAAAAAACAAAAAAGAAAAACAGACAAAAAAGAAAAAAAAGGGAAAAAAAAAGGGAAAAGAAAAAAAAAAAAGGGAAAAGAAAAAGAAAGAAAGAAAAAAAAGACAAAAAAAAAGGGAAAAAAGGGCAAAAAAAAAAAAACAGAAAAAAAAGACAAAAAAAGAAAAAAAAGAAAACGAAAGAAAAAAAAGACAGAAAGGAAAAACAACAAAAAGACAAAAAGGGAAAGAAAAAAACAAACACACAAAAAAAAGGGGACAAGAAAGCGAGAAAAAACACACACTACAGTGCTGTACAGCTCAATACACACTTTCCCCCCTTTAAGCTTTTCAAGTCACCGGGCCTCTCTCCTTTTCTCTCCTCTCTCTCTTCCCTCTTCTTCTTCGTCTGTCTTCTGTCTGTCTGTCTCTGTCGTCTTCTTCTCTCTCTCTCTCTTTTCTTCTCTCTCCCTCTCTCTCCCCCCTCTCCTGGGGTGATCCGTACCCCTTTGATGATGTTGCCTTTAAAAAAAAAATATATATAATCAAAAGTTTGGAGACAAGAAGTTGACAGAGAGAAAGAGAAGAGACAGCCAACAAGAGAGACAACAGAAGAGAGACAGACAACAAGAATGTGTATACACACCCACAACAACCACAACAACAACAAAAACAACCCCAACAACAAAAACAAACAAAAACCCCAAAACATTTTAAAACCAACACACAACAAAAACAACAAAACAACAGAAAACCCCACACAAACCCAACAACACAAACCACAACCCCCCCCCCCCCCCCCCCCCCCCCCCCCCCCAAAAAAAAAACAAAAAAAAACCCCCCCCAAAAAAACAAACAAAAAAACAAAAACCCAAAAAAAAAAACCCCACAAAAAAACCCAACCCAAAAAAGAACAAACAAAAAAAACCAAAAACAAACCCAACAGACAGACAACAGACACTCTCCTCTCCTCCCCCCTCTCCTCCCTCTCTCCCCCTCCTCTCCCTCTCTCTCTTCCCTTCCCCTCTCAAACCT
>CM054159.1:12382037-12393211 GCA_028751875.1 Rapana venosa | reverse complement strand
GGGGGGGGGGGGGGGGGGGGGGAAGAAAAAAAAGAACAGCGAGAAAGTTAAAAAAAAAAAAAGCTTAACTACAGGAGAGGAGGGAGGGAGGGAGGGGGGAGAAGAGAGAGAGAAGAGAGAGAGACAGAGAGCAGAAGACAGACAGACAGACAGACATAGACACACACAGACAGAGAGAGACAGACAGATACAGATAGAGACAGACAGACAAAGACACACAGAGACAACACAACACTGGTCACTTTCACTGGCGTCAGCATTTCGCAATCCCTGCTAAAGCTCAAAGAGGACACACAGGACGACATTCAGGTCCAGTCCATACAGGAATTAATTAATTAGTGTTAGTTAGACAGAGCTGCATCATCTCCACTGATGATAGAGAAGCACTCGCTTCGTTAAGCTGGTAAATTAATAAATACACGATACAACAATGCACAGACGCAACAAGGCGAGAATGAAGAGGAAGAAAAAAAAAGATTTACGCGTGGGCAAGGCTCCATACACACACACACACACACACACACACACACCTCTCCTGCGAATTCTCCCTAGCTCGAGTGATCTTACATACTTCTTTTTTTTCTGACACAAAACTATACTGCCACAATTTCCGAATTCCCTTGTCGAAAACTTTATCTGTATTGGTAATAAAAAAAAAGCATGATATTCAAAAGCGTAAACGCGTCAAAGCTCTCTCTCTCTCTCTCTCTCTCTGTTTGATGTGCCTGCTCCGAGAGTCAATATGGCTCTCCACAATAAACACCCCTCCCCTCAACTCTTGTCGGCTGACGGCATGTGTGTGTGTGTGTGTGAGTGTGTACTTGGGAGGACGGTATGCCGATGATCGATGCCCATTTGCATTCTGCCTTACCGGCGCGCGCGCACGCGCACGCCAATGACGTTTTCATACCTTAGGTTTGACGCCAGGGACTTTTTGACGCCATCGATTTTGTCATTACCTCAGCCCCCCCCCCCCCCCCCCCCTCCCCCCCCCTTCCCCCGAAAAAAAATTAAGTAGGCATAAAACTTCACATGCTCGCTCCCTCACTCACTCACTCCCTCTCTCTCTCAGGTATTAAACGTTTACATGCTCTCGCTCCTCTCTCTCTCTCTCTCCTCTCCATCTCTCTCTCTCTCTCATCTCTCTCCTCTCTCTCTCTCTTACTTATAAATTAAACGTTATATGCCTCTCTCTCTCTCTCTCTCTGCTATATATTAAACGTTATATGCTCTCTCTCTCTCTCTCTCTCTTCTCTTCTCTCTCTCTCTAACGTCTCTCTCTCTCTCTCACTCTCTCTTCTCTCTCAGGTATTAAACGTTTTATGCTTGCTCGCCTCGCTCTCTCTCTCTCCTCACACTCTCTTTCTGTGGTATTAAACGTTATATGCCTCTCTCTCTCTCTCTCTCCTCTCTCTCCTCTCTCTCTCTCTCTCTCTCTCCTCTCTCTCTCTCTCTCTCTCTCTTCATCTCTTTCTGTGATATTAAACGTTAATATGCTCTCTCTCTCTCTCTCTCTCATCTTCTCTCTCTCTCTCCTCTCTCTCTCTCTCTCAACTCTCTCGTTTCGAGTCGACTTTTGATAGTGAATTGTTTTTTAATTATTAATTATTATCTTATGCCATTATCCTTCTTATGTCTTATCAGTTGTGGCATTTTTGAAGCAGCCCCGTAACTTAAATACAGTCATCAGTATTTTTTATCCCCCCCCCCCCCCCCCCCCCCAACCCACCCTTCCCACCTTCCCCCCTCCCCCCCCCCCCAACCCCCCCCCCCCCCCCCCCCCCCCCCCCCCCCTTCCCTCTTACCCAACAAAACACACACACAACAACTATCGACTCGCTCAAAACGCAATTGCCCAACTTGATTGAAATCAGTTTCATTTGCATCCTCTCCTCTCTCGCTCTCTCTCTCTCCCTCATCCCCTCTCCTCTCTCTCTCTCTCTTCTCTCTCTCTCAGAGGAGTTCCCTCTTTCGGCATCAACTGGGTGGGTGAGGTAGTAAAGATCTGGTGTAGCTACACGCTAACTACCCGAGTGCGTGAGTCGTACAGCACACACTGATTTATCCAAGGAATGACTTCATTTCTGTCGCAACATTCCTGGGCTTTTCCCACACCATAAGCTGGCTGATGCTGACGAACTGTCTTATTTTCAGTTATTCTGAAATTCCCCCCCCCCCCCCCCCCCCCCCCCCCCCCCCCCAAAAGCCCCCCTTTTTTTCTTTCTCTCTTTTCGTGTTGGAGTGAAGCCTTAATGATAGAGAGAGAGAGAGAGAGAGAGAAGAGAAGAGGAAAAGAGAGAGAAGAGAAGGAGAGAGAGAGGAGAGAGAGAGAGAAGAGAGAACAGCAGACAGACAGGCAGGCAACAGACAGAGAGTGAGAGAAAGAAAAAAGGGGAGACAGAGACAGAAAGACAGACAAACAGAGTCATCAGACACAGACGAGAGCGAGAGAAAAGAAAGAAAGAGAGGGGAGAGAAAGGAAGGGGAGAGAGAGAGGGGAGAAAGAGAGAGAGAAGAGAGAGAGAGAAAAGAGAGAGAAGAGAGAGAGAGAGAAAGACAGACAGACAGGTAGTCTTCATTTTAGCAACACAGAAGCGAGAGAAAGAAGAGAGAAGAGAGAGAGAGAGAGAGAGAAGAGAGAGAGAGAGAGAGAGAGAGAAGAGAGAGAGAGAGAGAGAGAGACTAGTTCTACCTTTGTCGCGTGGGCTACTTTCATGTTTCGCGTAGTACATAATATAGATCATAGTTTCATCACCATATTTATTATGATGATGGTAATGATGACACAGGATGATCATTCTGAATGATTTTCATCTGACATTTCTTGATTACTAACTACTGTTGTCGCTTTCTCTGCTGCTGCTGCCGCTGCTGCTGCTGCTAGTGCACTCTAAAAGAGCTGAATAATGAATGAAGCGCCAGGGTGTCTGCATCCGATCTAAATAGAACTGGCTTCTCCCTTTCTGAGACTTCCATATACTGTTCCATATTTCTCCGTTTATGGCGTCTCAGAATGTGTTTCATTTGGGTGCCATTACATGTATTTCATTGATTTGGGGGGGATCTGTACATTATTATGCAGTTCAAGTATCTGTAAAATATATTGGAATTAATTTTTGTAAACAGGTTTTGAAATCTGCTTTGAAAAAATTTGAAAGACGGTAGAATCAAAACGAAAACTGCTTTCAAAAGGTAAGAAAACACATTTAGAAAAGAATAAAGACAAGTCAGCAGAAGACGAACCTAACTGATTTGTCCTAAGAATTTCACAAAACGACTTGAAAAAACGAAATGTAGTTTTGGAGAAAAAGAAAACAAACAGAAAACTTGATCAAAGAAATTTATGTAGATGCCGTTTGACTTCCTGGGTTTTTGTTTGTTTTTGGGGTGGGGTTTTTTGTGTGTGTGTTAAAAAATATTCATATGTAAAAATCTTAACATCTGCACAAAGCTACACTTAACACTAAAAAAAAAAAAAGAAAAAAAAAAGAAAAGAACTACAAAAAATACCCCACCCCCCCACGAACAAAACAAACATTCTTTTGACTACATGACCGCATCCACGTATCCAAAAATTACATCCCTAACTAACATGACCTCAAGGGTCATCATCTAAGCCACAAATGACGTTTATACACTTCAAAATTTCATACAGGAACTCTTACCACTTAATAGCCCCCCCCCCCCCCCCCCCCCCCACACACACACACACCTCCTCCCCCTTACTAAAGGGGGGGGGGGGGGAATCATCTAGGCCACAAATTACGTTACTATTCACGTCAAACGCTACATACAACACACACACACACTTCAAACGGGAGATCAGATCAGATGTTCAAGGTGGAGCACTCTGACAAACACACCACAGGAAATGACGTGGTTCTTGTTCCTGCCACTACTAACTGCATGTCGCATTATATGAATGTGTCACTCACTGCTTGTACTGACAAAAACCAATGACACTCTGACATCTAGCGGAGTCAAAACAACCTGATTACTCATGACAATGATTATCCTTCCACACGAACTGTTGAATCACTACTGCTGGTCCAGTGCTCAAGTACTTCTCTGTCAACAGTGCTGTTATTCTGTATGTGTGTGTGTGTGTGTGTGTGTGTGTGTGTGTGTGTGTGTGTGTGTGTGTGTGTTTGTGGTGTGTGAGTGTGTATGTGGTGTGGTTGTGTGTGTGTTGTGAGTGTTAGTGTGTGTGCGTGTGTGTGTTAGTGTGTGTATGTGTGTTAGTTTGTGTGTGTGTGTTAGTGTTGTGTAGTTAGTGTGTGTTTGTGAGTGTGTGTGTTAGATGTTAGTGTGTGTGTGAGTGGGGGGGGGTTGGGAGCAGACAAAAGGAGACAGAGGGGGGGTGGGGGGGGGGGGCGACGGAGACATTCAAGACCAAGAGCTATACACAAAAATAACAGACAAAACAGACAAGTGATGGAGAGACACAAACACAGAAAATGAGTGACACAGACAGAGAAGAAGACACAGGCAGACAAGCCTGGTCCGCCCGCATCCCCCCCCCCCCTCCCCCCCCCCCCCAATCAACCCTCACAGAGAGAGAGAGAGGAGGAGAGATAGAGAGGAGAGAGAGAGAGGAGAGAGAGAGAGAGAGAGATAGAGAGAGAGAGTAGAGAGAGAGAGATAGGAGAGAGAGAGAGAGAGAGGAGAGGAGAGAGAGAAAGAAAACAGTCACAGACGAACCCAGACGAATGGCTACAACACACAAGTATGCCAACACACACACACAACACACAAACACACAAAACATGACAACACACACACACACACACACACACACACAACACCACACAACACACACACACACACAGAACGACAGACACGACGAAGCCAGACGAATGGCTACAACACACAAGCATGCCAAAACACACACACATACACACACAAACAAACACACAACACACACACACACACAAACACACACACACACACACACACACACACACACACACACACACACACACACACAACACACACACAAACACACACACATACACACACACACACACCACCACACCACACAAACAACAACACACAACACACAACACCACCACACCACAAACACAACACACACACACACACATAGGATAGTAGGAGGAGTCTGCACGTTCATCATGGTGTCACCCTCCCATGGGGACGGGCCAGCCCAGGGACTGTTGAGTCAGCAGTGGTTCTACCATAATATAGTGTTTTTATGTCGCTGACACCACCTCATCTAGTGTCTTTTCCTTACCCCTCCCCCCCCCCCCCCCACCCCAACCCACACACCCCCTCCCTCCCCTCCACCCAACCTCCCAGCTTACCCTCACTTCTTCTTTCGACTATCCCTATTAGCGCGCCCCTTCTTACCACAACATAGAGTTTCCATTAGTTTGTTTGTCTATATTAGTTTCCTTAAAGAACAAGGATCCCCCCCAAAAAAAAACCCAACCCCAACAACAAACAAACAAATAAAACAACAACAAACAAACAAACAACAAAGCATAAAAAACCCACCAAAATTTTTTAAAAACGCCCACCCAACCAACCAACCAAAACAAAAACCCAAACCAAACCCAAAAATAACAACCCCCCCCCCAACCAACCAAACAAATAAACAAACAACTTCCTCCAACAACAAACACATAAAAAGAACATCCCAAAGGAACAAATGAAAACGTCAACACACACATGTGTATGTATGTATACGGGGAGAGAGAGAGGGGAGAGAGAGAGAGAGAGAGAGAGAGAAGAGAGGGAGGAGGAGGGGAGAGAGAGAGGAGAGAAGGGGGGGGGGGGGGGGGGGGTGAGAGAGAGAGAAAGAGAGAGAGAGACAGACAGACAGAGAGAAACAAAAAGAGACAGAGATGGGCGTGGGAGGGAGGGGGGAGGGAGGGTGTGAGAGAGAGAGAAAAAGAGAGAGAGAGAGAGGGAGGGAGGGGTGAGTGAGAGAGGAGAAGAGAGAAGAAGAGGAGAGGAGAGAGAGAGAGAGAGAGAGAGAGAGAGACAGACAGACAGACAGACAGGAAACAAAATGAGACAGAGATAGGCGTGGGAAGGGGGGGTGGAGGGAGGGGAAACATGGGTGCGTACAATATTTCTGAGATGGCTAGTCTACACACTGACTCAGAAAATGTAGAACCAAACTGAATAACTTCAACACAATATATATATATATATATATATATTTAATATATATATATATATATATATATATATATATATATATGCCAACACACACATACACACAACACACACACACAACACACACACCACACACACACACACACACACACACACAAAACCCAACTGACAACTGCCCCCCAGTGATACATTAACGTCAGTCCATTATTACAGGACATACAATTGATAGAGATTCTCGGCAATCTCATCCGCGCATCTTCCACAATGAAACCGGCGGGCTAAATGAGATCTGACATCGAGCATCAGCCACCGACGCGCCAGGGGAATCGGGTTACATCCATCTCTGCACGTGATACCAGGACAAGTATATATAATATTTATATATATATATATATCGTCGATTTTGCAAACTTGCTGAGACAGCACAGCACAGCACAGATGTCATCATGGACCTGGGATATCTCTGTTCGTCTTTGGTTTAGTGGAACAGATTGAGACTCTTTTTCGATTATTTTCGTGTTTTTTTTCTCAACCCCCCCCCCCCCCCCCCCCCCCTCTCTCTCTCTTGTTATGTGTGTGTGTGTGTGTGTGTGTGTGTGTGTGTGTGTGTGTGTGTGTGTGTGTTGTGTTTGTGTGGTGTGTGTGTTTGTTGTATTTATGTATATATATATATATATATGTGTGTGTGTGTGTGTGTGTGTGTGTGTGTGTTGTGTGTGTGTGTGTCATTGGGGGAGGGGGGGGGGGCATTTTTGTTCAACTAAATAATGAAAAGTTGCGTGTGCACGTTTGTATGTATATCACAGTATGTCACTCAATGACATGACTATGACTAAACAACTGGTCAGAAGCCCCGTGTTCTTCGTCATTTGATTTTGTAACCAGAGGGATCACGCCACTGGGTGTGTCCATTATCTCATCAAATTTCAACTCTTTTACATGCATGCTGGTCTCAGAATACATAGCGTGACGCGAGTCTTGGGCACTGTCTTTTGTGTGTCTTCTTTTCTTTTCCTTTCTTTCATTTCGTTCTCTCCTAGTGTCTTTCTTGCTTGTCCATTGGTCATGCCAATTTTCAAGCAATCCCACTTTTTTTTTCTTTTGGATTTTGCTTTTCTTCTCCAGTCTTCATCCTGTGTTTTCTGCACTGGCTCAATCAATCAGTGCACAAGGTTGTGACACTGCAAACAGCGGGAAAGGCTTAAGATGAGACAACTTAAGGTCTTATTTGTCCATGGTCTTCGTTTGTAATCTTGATTGCTTCAAAGTCTTCGCTCTCGTTGTGTGTGTGTGTGTGTGTGTGTGTGTGTGTGTGTGTGTGTGTGTGTGTGTGTGTGTGTGTGTGTGTGTGTTTGTTGTGGTGTATAATTATCTTTCTTAACTTTGGGTCAGATCAGTTAAACAGAAGGACTCTCTCTCTCTCTCTCTCTCTCTCTCTTCTCTCTCTCTCTCTCTCTCTCTCTCTCTCTCTGTCTCTCTCCCTCTCTCTCTCCTCTCAAGATGATAAAGTATTCGTATTCGCCCTCTGTACAGCCTCTAGTCTTATCTGGATTAAAAACTTTAAGAAGGATAACATACCACACACTCTCTCCCTCTTTATCTGTTGTCTCTCCCCCTCCCTCCCAATCCGTGACACAAAGAAAACAAAACAAAGAAAAGCCAACAAAGCCCTACATCAATCACAACCGCTGAGTGACAAACGGGAAAAAACCCAAGAGAAAAAAATCACACCCCACAAAAACACAAACCAAAAAACCACCACCACCACCACCACCACACAAAAACACACAAAACACACACACCCACACAACACACCACACACCACACTTTTTGAGCCAAATAGATAATATAACTGATTTTTTTTTTGTTTTGTGCCAAATAAGTTACAAGACTTACGAGGCAAAAAATATTCTAAATTTAACCCCACGAAACACCACCCACAAAACCCCCCAAAACAACAACCAAAAACAACAAACACCAGATTAAAATAGAAATACAGAAAACAGACAATCAAAACCCCAAAACCCCCCCCACGCGCCCCCAAACTTTTGGAAAACTCAAAAAAACTTCCACAATCACTTCCCCTCTAATCTGGGCGGGGCACCTGGGTTCCAGCCAAAACCCTCCCCTCCCCCCCCCCCCCCCCCCCCCCCCAAACCCCCCCAACAAATCTTCCCCCCCCCAAAAAATTTTTTCCCAGCTTTCCCCCCCAATGCAACTCCCTCCCCAAAAAATAAAATCTGGAACTCCTTGGGGTATGTTGATGGATGCAGTACCCGCGGCCACGGAGCCGTGCTGTGGGTTAAAAATACCTATCCCCTAGTAGTAGGGCCCCCTTCCTTTCGGGACTTCGCCCGCCCGTCGGGAAGATAAAGGGGGAAATTAATACACATATGATGCCTGTCTGAGCATTCACGCGTCATTAAAATCTTACCGGGCATGGGAAGAGATGGGCGGGAAATTTTTTGTTGCGTTTGGATTTTTTTTTTTGCTTTTTTTCTTGGGTTTTTTTGCTTTTTTTTTGGTTTTTTTTTGTTTTTTGAGGGGGGGCGCGATATTTGTTTGGGTTTGTTGTTTTTTTTGTTTTTTTTGGTTTGGGTTTGGTGGGTTTTTTTTTCGTTTTCTTTTATTTTTATTTTTTATTTAAATTTTTTTATTTTTTTTTTTTTTGGGGGGGGGGGGGGGGGGGGGGGGGGGGGGGGGGGGGGGGGGCTACTCCTTTCCTCTTTGTGCTATACTAAATTTTTTTTGTCCCCCCGAAGAAAAAAATTAAATACAAAGGGGGAAAGAAAAAAAACAAAGAGTAGGGGAAATAAAAGCTAACAAAGGCGGAACTTTTACAAAGGGAAAAAAAGTAGTACTCAAAAAGTCATGAAAAAATAACATACTAGGGGAGACGTCCTTTTTTGTTTGTTGTTGTTGTTACATTCTTTTTCTTCCCCCTTTTTGTGGTGCCGCAACACCGCGCGCGCGCAACACACTAAACACAGCACAAAACACACTACCAACAAGTACCACAACCCCACACCAGTGTCAAACACAACACTTTCGTATACCAAAAGGTCTCTCTTCTTTTCACGCCCCGCACAACAAAACACAGCAGCAAGCAATCCCCAACAACACACAACACACACAAGCGTGTTATTATTTTTTACAGCTTGCAAATTTAAATTTTGGAGGAAGGAAGGAAGGAAGAGAAGAAAAGATTGAGAAGATCAGAATAAACATATACGTTCAACAATTTTGATAGGGAAAGGGCAGGGGATGGTGGGGGGCGGGGGTGTTGCTGTTTGCAGAGAGAAACTCAGAATGGAAGGAAAGGAAATGGACGACCAGAGGGAGAGAGAGGGGGAGGGGGAGAGGAGGAGAGAGAGAGAGAGAGGAGAGAGAGAGAGGGGGAGAGAGAGATGAGAGAGAGAGAGAGAGAGAGAGAGAGAGAGGGAGGGAGGGGATGGAGAGAGAAAGAGAGAGATATGAAGGAATGGAGGACAGAGACACAGCTCAAGAGGCAGAGACAGAGAGTCGAAGGGACTAGGCTATTCGAAGAGAGAAAGGATGAACATTAGATGAGGTGGAAGAGGGGGGTGGGGGGGGGTCAAACGATGGGGCTGAGAAAAGAGGAGGAGAGAGAAGTGAGAGAGAGAAGGAAGGAGAGAGAGAGAGAGAGAGAGAGAGAAAGAGAGAGAGAGAGACAGGGAACAGACAGACAGACGACGATTGACAGACAGACGAGACAGAGCGAAGATTAGAGAAAAACTGGCAGCAGGCCATTTCTCCCGTTTTTACTAATCCTGCGTCCCGTGTGGGGACTGCGTTGGTGACTGATCGATAAACGTCACAGGTCCCTCGTGACTCACGATGGAGGCATGGCTCCCTGCACCCTCCTCCATCCTTCTTTCTCTCCTGCCTCCATCCCTCCTTTCTCTCCTGCCTCCATCCCTCCCTCCCCTCCCTCCATACCGCAGTGATTTGTTCACTTTTTTGTGTCACTTGCTCCTTATATCATCATTATCCCTAGTCATGTTTGATTGATCAGCACTTGTCGCGTACGTACGTTTAAATATCGTCCGGAGCATATTATCCTTGCTACAATGAATTTCTTCTGACTAGCAAAATTGTGTGACAATGATTGTAGAATCGACATATTTTGGAGGGGCCCCCAAAAAATATCAAAAAGAAATTTGGAGGAGGAAGACACAGAGATGAGACAGAAAGGCAAAGACAACATTCGTTATATACATACATACTATACATTAACACACACACACACACACACACGCACACACACGCACACACACACACACACCACACACACTCACACACACACACTCCACACACACACACACACACACACCCAGGGGTGGGGGGATTTTTTTTCTAAAGTGGGCCAGAGTAGAAAAAATGATTAAATGAAGCAAACTGCGAATGACTAAATGAGAGAGAGTTGAGAGCGAGAGAGAGAGAGAGAGAGAGAGAAAGAGAGGAGAGAGAGAGAAGAGAGAGAGATGACGACTGAGGAGAGAGAGAAGAGAGAGAGAGATAGAGGAGAGAGGAAAGAGAGAGAGAGATTGTCGATTGATGATAATCTTTATTCAAAGGTGGTTTCAGATAAGAGAGAGATGAGACGAGGAGAGAGAGAGAGATGAGAGAGAGGAGAGAGAGAGAGACGGGGTGAAGAGCGGAGAGAGAGAGAGAGAGAGAGAGAGAAGAGAGAGAGCAGACCGACAGGCAGACAGAGGACAGACAGCGACAGCAACTCAGAGAGACAGACAAGACAGCTGCAGCCAGCCAGACAGACAGTAGACAAATTGAAAATACCACAGAACAAACAAAAGAAAGAAAAACAAACGTTTGGGACAGAAGCGGTTAAGGAAGTAGAGGGAGACAACCTGGAGGATTCGTTCAATGTGATGTATTGTATGGACAGAGTGAAGTCCAGGTGTGATTAATTAACGTCAAACAACATGCAGAGCAGGGGGGGGGGGGGGGGGGGGGGGGGGGGAGAAAGCCTGCCACCCAGCGATGGGGAAATG
>CM054159.1:12372037-12377037 GCA_028751875.1 Rapana venosa | reverse complement strand
AGGGTGTCATTGTGCTTTGCCCATCACATTTGGGCAATGCGGGATATAAGCGATAGATTAAGGCTGATGCTTGGGATACAATGTGGGAATTTGAAACTTGCCATCTTTTGTAATACAGGCAGGAATCAACTATGTTTTCTACAAAGCGTTTTGGGTTTTTTTTCACAGTCTTTATCCCAAAAAGGAGCTGTGCTTTTTAAAATCTCCTGCTATAAACCACTTTTCATTATCCTTTAGTATTCATTCATTAGGCCCCTAGGAGGTATCGGATACAGTAAATTTTTTTATTAAATTTTCCCCCAATTTTACCGTGCTGCAATGAGTGTATTCTGGACGGGGTTTGGCACTGCCATAAAAAAATTTGGTTAAACTTCAACACGAATAAAAATCCCGTTTGCAAGAAGAAAAAATGTTTTTGCAACTTTTTTTTGTATTGAAAGGCATTGCCCAAAATTTTTGGCATGTAAGTTTTTAGGTAAACTTAAAAAGGGGGTTTTTTGGGCCCCTTGTATTTTTATATAAAATTTTTTTTAAACAGACAGAAAATTCAAGTAAGGTAGCTAAATAAATTTAAAGTGTTAGATCGCTTCATATGGGACTCCCCCAGGTTTGTGTGCCCCTATCTGTTTAATATCCTGCGCATGATTCCCAAAGAATTTATAAAAGGATATCATCTTAGTAAAATATGCGGTGATATATGCATGTTTAAAACGTTACTTTTGAAAGTAATCCCCAAAAAGACGTTAAATTACAAAAAAAGGGTATCAAACCAGCTTGAAAAACCTCGAAAAATTTTTGCTTGGAAATGGATTTATTTGTCTACAGAAAAAATCATGTTGTGTTTTTTAAATTTAAGGGCAGTAACGGAGGAGCTCCCAGTTTTAAGTTTGGGATGAAATAATTAAATACAAAAATTTCAATAATTTTAGGTGTTTTCTAATTCAAAGCTAACTTGGAATAAATATTGAATTTATTAAAAAGGAAGAAAGTGCAAAAAACATGAAGAAAATTAGTAAACATTTTGGGGGGACAAGACATTCAACAAAAAGTTTAGCACATCTCTTGTTCGTTCGAATTTTCTACGGCAAGAATCTTTTTCGCGCCCCAAAATTTTATTTAAAAAGTACAAAGTGTGACTGAAGTTTCAGGCTTGCACTTGGGTTCCGTATCTGATCGCTCGGGAAAAAGTACAATGAAGTTGGTACTTTGCTTTGATGATTACCGTCATGGATGGAAATTGTTTTTGAAACAGAAGACTGAAAATTTCATTTTGAAAAAAGTAGAAGAAAGTTCGAACTACAGTTTCCCAAAAGGCAAAAATATAACTTCCTTAAAGCCCATTAACACTATGTGTTGATTAGTGGAAAATTTAATGTCAATCAAGGAATGGAAAAACAGGGCAATATTACCTTTCCCTTGTGGGAGTTTCGGCCCCCGAATAGAGGAATTTAAGTAAAAAATGGTCCCCAAAAATAATGGTTTCTGAGTTCGATCCCCCAAACCCTCAAAAATATTTTTTATATTTCAAATTTTAAGATGGATCAGTTGGATAATCAAGGGAAAAAGGTTCGTTTTGTTTACCATCTTTAAAAATAGAAAAATATTCTATGTTGGTAAAAAAATTCGATTTTTACGGAGAATTAGTAGCAGTCTTAATGGGTCTAAAAATTTTGTTTTTGATTTGCCGTGTATATTTCAAATCCTTATTTGTGTTGATTCAAGTCGGTTTTGTTGCTTTAAAATCCTTGTGGTACAAGGGGCAACTTCAAACATTGCATTAGAGATTAAAATGTCATCACCTTTTAACCTAAAAGGCAAAATGTCACTTTCTGTTGGGTGCCTTTAACAGTGGATTTTCCAATGAGTGGGCTGATAGGTGCTAAAAGAGGTGCAAAACATGAACGGAATCGCAACATTTCACGTGCCTTTTTCATTAAAAAGGGGGTACCACTTATTAGACAAAAATCATGGAAAAAGGTACAGAAACGTATACTAAAAAGAGTTTTTAAAAGATCTGTCATCAAAACTGATAAAGCAAAAGTCGTGAGTATTCTAAGGGTTGTCAAAATTTCCCCAGCCGAAGAGGAATAGTTTGTTTTATAGAATAAAAATTTTAAAGCATTTTAAACCAAAAACAGTGACACGTAAATGTTGTGTGGGAGACTATTTCTAATAGTAATATCATATAAATTTGAAAGTAAGAATACAAAAGCTTTTTTACCCAAATTTTTTAAAACCTTGGCATATTTAATAAATTGAATTTGGGATTTGAATTGCAAAAGGGCTCTGGGGACCTTAGGACATTTGTTTTTGTTTTATTTAAAGTTAAAATTTTTTTTGTTTTTGTTGGTTTTTAATTTTTTTTTTTTTTTATTGTATCTTTTGCTTTTTGGGGTTTTTTTCATGATTAGATACTTTCCCCCTTCGCTTTTTTCGTGGGCCCCTCCACCACCCCCCTCAATATCATACACCCTTGTTATATGTGGGGTTTTTTTTTTTTTTTTTTTTTGTCTAATATCACTGGGGAGTGAAAAGACGTAAAATCGAAACAAAAACAAAAAACAAAAGTCTTTTTCCATTATCCCCGATATAAAAAAAAAATAAAAAAAAAAACCACAACACACACAACACAACACACACACACACAAACAAACACCCAAAACACGTTCTTTTTTCCGTGGTTTGGGGGGGAGAAAAGAGGGGGAAGAGAGAGAGAGAGGTTTTGGGGGAGGGGGAGAGAGAGAGAGAGAGAGGAGAGAGGAGAGAGAGAGAGAGAGAGAGAGAGAGAGGAAGACAGACGACAGACCCGACAGACAGTCAGGTCCACCAGACACACAACCAAAAAAAAACATCTTCTCTCTCTCTCTCTCTTCTCTCTCTCTCTCTCTTCTCTCTTCCTCTTTTTTCTCTCTCTACAAACCCCTCACTCCAAAAACGAGAGTTTTACCCCCAAATCTTTATTTTCAGCCCCTTTAGCAACAATCTGAGAGGGAGGAAGAAAATTGCAACCGATCAGTTTCTTTTGATGCATCAAAGACAAAAAGCAGAGCCAGCAAACAGGGAGGCAGCCCCCTGGATTGTCTCCAAACTGACATTTAGCAACTTCAGAAAAAAGAAAAAAAAGGGGCCCTCCCTTTTTTTCCCCGAAAAACTCCCACCCCCATCCCCCACCCGCCTACCGAAACCTTCGACTTTTCCCCCCCCTCCCCCCCCACCTCTCGACTCCAATTCGCAATCACACAAAATTTTGCAAAGACGTTTAAGTGAATTTGAACACACGACACTCGCACGGCGCCCGCGCAGCACCCCCCCCACAACCACAACAACAAACAACACACACACCGGAAAATCCTATAAGTTATTTTTAGCCCCCATTGACTTAACATGGTTTAGGGGAAAGTTAAATGATCGAACCAGTTCGCCCTTTACATAGCCCCTTTGGGCCAAATAGGATTTTTTAACGGCCATGGGAAGGGGGGGGGGGTTGGGGGGATTGGGGGGGGGGGGGGGGGTCAATCTAAATTTTAAAAAAAAGAAAGGCAGTGGGGAAAATAAATTGTAAAAAAAGGGGGTAGAAGGAAAAGTAGCGAAAACCGTGACTGACTTCACACCTTTATTTACCTGAACACACACACATACACGCACGAACACACATGTGTACACCACACATACACACACACACACACACACACACACACACACACACACACACACACAACACACACACACACACACATTATTCAATGTACCATCTGAAAATAAAAGTTTGACTTGACTTGACATACTTACACACATACACACACTTAATGTACCGTCTGAAAATAAAAATTTGACTTGACTTGATATACTTACACGCGTACACACACACGAACACACACACACACCAATATTATACAACCATCAGCACCGCAAGAAACCCCCGAATAAATCCTCCTCCTCTTCTTCCTCACTTCAAAACAGACTGGAGTGGTAAAAAGTGGGGAAATGTTGAAGCAGAAGCAGAAGAATGGGAGAAGAACATTCCCACATGGTGTAGTAGTAGTAGTAGTAGTAGTAGTAGTAGTAGTAGTTAGTTGTAGTAGTGTGTGTGGTCGTGTGTGTGTGGGGGGGGGGGGGGGGGGGAATTATCCAGAATACATGTTTAAAAAAAAGAGTAAATCTGGTCTATAATCTGTCCAAGAAAATTCAACAATACCCACGATCACCACCCCCCCCCCCCCCCCCCTCCCCCATGCTGCATAATTTGCTCGCTCTCTCTCTCCATATATATATATAGATAGATAAGTGAGAGAGAGAGAGAGAGAGAGAGAGAGAGAGAGAGAGAGAGAGAGAGAGAGAGAGAGAGAGAGAAGATGAGAGAGAGAGAGAGGAGAGAGAGAGGGGGGAGATAGGGGAAAAGGAGAAAAAAAAACTCGCGAAATTTTGCAAAACCACCATAAATTCTAAACTACTTTAAAACCCGTTTTGAAATTGGTCACAAACCACATTTTTTTTTTTAAAAAGACCACACACAAAAATTCCCCCAGGGACTCGTTCAAAACCCCAAAACCCTTTCCCCAAAGGGGAAAATGGGGCCCCAACCTTCATGGGGGGTTTAAAAACGGTCGCAAAACGCACCTGGGAAACCAAGCCCCGGAAAACGAACACCCCCCCCCCCCCTCAAAAAAAACTCCCCTTTTTTAAATATATCTTCTATCTTTCGAGATGGCTAAAAACAAAAAAGATAAATGGTGCGTTTTGCTTTTTTTTTGCAAATTATTTTTCCTCCCCTTTTAAAAAAATTTTTTTTCAGCCCCTGACTATTTGGGTGGCCTCATCAAAAGTCAAATGGGGTGCGACGAAACCGTTCAAAACAAAAAACAAATTTTCGAAATAAGTCGATCCCCCGGAAATTTTCATTTCCGCGCACGTGCTTTAAATGAACAATGCAAAAGGGGCTGAAGAAAAAAAAAAAAAGACTGTGTTGGGGGAAAAGAGCTAACATATGGGCTTAAATTTTG
>CM054159.1:12354537-12367037 GCA_028751875.1 Rapana venosa | reverse complement strand
AAAAGGGGGGGGGGATTGTTGGTTAAAGGGAAAAAGTTAAAAAAAAAACCGGGGGAAAAAAAAAAAAAAAAACCCAAAAAAAAAAAAAAAAAAAAAAAAAAAAAAAAGGGAAAAAAAAAACCCCCCAAAAACCCCCCCCCCTTTTTTTCCCCCCCCCCCCCTTTTTTTTACGGGGAAAAGGTCCGGGGGGGAAAAAAACAATTCCCTTTTGGGGGAAAAAAAATTTTTTTTTTGGAATTAAATTTAAAAAAATTTTTTCCCCCCCCCCCCCAAAAAAAAAAAAAAAGGGGGAAAAAAAAAAAAGGGGGGGGGGGGAGGGAAAAAGGGGGGTTTGGGGGGGGGAAAAAAAAGGAAAAAGGGGGGGGGGAAAAAAAAGGGGAAAAAAAAAAAAAAAAAAGGGAAAAAGGGGAAAACCCCGGGAAAAAAGGGGGGGGGGGGGGAAAAAAAGGGTAAAAGGGGGGGGGAAAACCGGGTTTTTTTTTGGGGAAAAAAAAAAAAAACCGAAGAAAAAAAAAAAAAACCGGGGAAAAATTAAAAAAAAAAAACCCCCCCCCCCCCAAAAACCCCCAAAAAAAAATTTTTAAAAAAAAAACCCCCAAAAAAAAAAAAAACCAAAAAACCCCAAAAAAAAAAAACCCCCTTTCCCCCCCCCCCCCCCTTTTCCCCCCAAACCCCCAAAAAAAAACCCCCCCAAAAAAAACCCTTAAAACCCTTAAAATTTTTTAAAAAAAAAAAAAAAAAATTTTTTAAAAAAAAAAAACCAAAAAACCCCCCAAAAAACCAAACCTTAAGGGAAAAAAAAATTTGGGAAAAAAAAGGGGGCCCGGGAAAAAAAAAAAAAAAAAAAAAAAGGGGGGGGGGAAAAAAAAAAAAGAACGGAAAATGGGGGAAAAAAAAAAAAGGGGGGAAAAAAAAAAAAAAAAAAAAAAAACAAGGGGGTTGGGGGGGGGGGGGGGGGGGGGGGGGGGGGGGAAAAGAAAAAAATATATAAAAAATTTTTTTTTTAAAAAGGGGGTTAAAAAACCCTTTTTTTTAAAAATTTTTTTTTTTTTTTTTTTAAAAAATAAAAAAAAAAAAAAAAAAAAATTGGGAAAAAAAAAAAAAAAAAAAAAAAAAAAAAAGAAAAAAAAAATTGGGGAAAAAAAAGGGGGGGGTTTTTTTTCCCCCCCCCCCCCCCTTAAAAAAGGGTAAAAAATTTTAAAAAAAAGGGGAAAAAAAAAAAATTTTTTAAAAAAAAAAAAAAAGGGGAAAAAAAAAAAAAAAAATTTTTTTTTTTTTGGGTTTTGGGGGTTTTTTTTTTTGGGTTTTTTTTTGGGAAAAGGGGGGGAAAAAAAAAAAAATTTTTTAAAAAAAAGGGGAAAATTTTTTTTTTTTTTTTGGTTTTTTTTAAAAATTTTTTTGGAATTTTTTGTTTTAAAGGGGGGGAAAAAAAATTTTTTTTTTGGGGGGGGGGGGGTTTGGGGGGATTAAAAAAAAATTTTTTTTTTTTTTTTAAATTTTTTTTTTTGGGGGGGGTTTTTTTTTTTTTTTTTTTTTTTGGGGGGGAAAAAATTTTAAAATTTTTTTTTTTGGGGGGGGGGGGCCCGGGGGGGGGGGGGGGTTTTTAAAATTTTTTGGGGAAAAAAAAATTTTGGGGGGGTTTTTTTTGGGGGGTTTTTTTTTTTTTTTTGGGGGGTTTTGGGGGGGGTTTTTTTTTAAAGGGGGGGTGGGGGTTTTGGGGGGGGGAAAAAAAAAGGGGGGGGGGGGGGGGGGTTTTTTTTTTGGGGGGGGGGGGGGGGGGGTTTTTTGTTTGGGGGGTTTTGGGGGGGGGTTTTTTTGGGGGGGGGGGGGGTGGGGGGTTTTTTTTTGGGGGTTTTGGGGGGGGGGTTTGGGTTTTTTTGTTTTGGGGGGTTTTTTTAAAAAAAGGGGGGGGGGTGGTTTGGGGGTTTTTTGGGGGGGGGTTTTTGTTTTTTTTTTTTGGGGGGGGGTTTTTTTTTTTTTTTTTTTTTTTGGGGGGGGGTTTTTTTTTTTTTGGGGGGGGGGGTTTTTTTTTGGGGGGTTTTTTGGGGGGAAAAAAGGAAAAAAAAGGGGGGGGGGAAAAAATTTTTTTTTTTTTTTTTTTTTTTTTTTTGGGGGGGGGAATTTTTTTTAAAAATTTTTGGGGGGGGTTTGGGGGGTTTTTTTTTTTTTTTTTTTTTTTTTTTTTTGGGGGGGTTTTTTTTTTTTTGGGGGGTTTTTTGGGGGTTTTTTTTTTTGGGGGGGTTTTTTTTTTTTTTTTTGGGGGGGGGGGTTTTTTTTTTTTTTTTTTTTTTATTTTTTTTTAAAAATTTTTTTAAAAGGGGGGGGTTTTTTTTTTTGGGGGGGTTTTATTTTAAAAAAAAAAAAAAATTTTTTAAAAAAATTTTTCCCCCAATTTTTGGGGGATTTTTTAAAAAAAAAAATTTTTTTTTTTTTTTTGGGGAAAAAAAAAAGGTTTTAAAAAAAACCCGGGAAAAAAAAATTTTTTTTTTTTTTTTTAATTTTTGGGTTTTTTTTTTTTTTTAAAAAGGGGAAAAAAAAAAAGGGGGGGTTTTTTTTTTTTTTAAAAATTTTTTGTGGGGGGTTTTTTTTTTTGGGTTTTGGGTTTTGGTTTTGGGGGGGGGGTTTTTTAAAAGGGGGGGGTTTTTTTTTTTTTAAAAAATTTTTTTTTTTGGGAATTAGGGTTTTTTTAAAGGGGGTTTTTTAAAAAAAAATTTAAATTTTTTTTAAATTTTTTTTTAAAAAAAAAAACCCCCCCAAATTTTTGGGGGTTTTAAAAAAAAAAAAAAAATTTTTTTTTTTTTTCCCCCCCCCAAAAAAACCCTTAAACCCCCAAAAAACCCCCCCCCCCCCAAAAAAAAAAAAACCCCCAAAAAAAAAAAAAAAAATTTTTTTTTTTAAAAAAAAAAAAAAAAAAAAAAACCCCCCCCAACCCCCCAAAAACCCCAAAAAAACCCCCCCCAAAAAAACCCCCCAAAAAAAAAAACCCCCCCTTTAAAAAACCCCAAAAAAAAAAAAAAAACCAAAAAAAACCCAAAAAACCCCAAAAAATTCCCCAAACCCCCAAAAAAAACCCCTTTTCCCGGTTTCCCCCCCCAAAAAGGGGGGGGCCCCCCCCCAAAAAAAAAAAAAAAAACCCCCCCCCCCCCAAGGGGAAATTTTAAAAAGGGGAAAAAAAACCCCCCCCCGAAAAAAAAAAAAAAACAAAAACCCAAAAAAAAAAGAAAAAAAAAACAACCCCCCCCAAACCCCAAAAAAAAAACCCCCCAAAAAAAACCCCCCCCAACCCCCCAAACCCCCCCAAAAAAAAAAACCCCCCCCGGGAAAAAAAAAAAGGTTTTAAAAAAATTTAAAAAGGGAAAAAACCCCAAAAAAAAAAAAAATTAACCCCCGAAAAAGGGGGGTTTTTTTTTCCTTTTTTACCCCCCAAAAAAAAAAAAAAACAAGGGTTTTCCCCTTTTTAAAAGGAAAAAAAAAAACCCCCCCCAAAAACCCAAAAAAAAAATTTTAAAAAAAAAAAACCCCCCCCAAAAAACCCCCCCCCCCAAAAACCCCTTTTTTCCCCCCCCCCTTTCCCAAAAAAAAATTTTTAAACCCCCAAAAATTAAAAAAAAAACCAAAATTTTTTTTTTAAAAGGGGGAAAAAAAAAAAAAAACCCCCAAAAAAATTTTTTTTTGGAAAGGCCCAAACCCAAAAAAAAAAAATTTTTTAAATTTTTTTCCCCCCCCCCCCCCTTAAAAAAAAAAAAATTTTTTTTTTTTTTCCCCCCCCCCCTTTCCCCCCCCCCCAAACCCAAACCCCCCCCCCCCAAAAAAACCCCCCCCAAAAAAAAAAAGGTAAACCCCAAAATTTAAAAAATTTTTTCCCCCCCCCAAAAAAAAAAAAAACCCTTTTTTTAAAAAAAAAAAAATTTAAAAAAAAAAAAAAGGGGAAAAAATTAAAAAAAAGGTTAAGGGGGAAAAAACCCCCCCCCTTTTTTTAAAAACCCCCCCAAAAAAAAAAAAAAAAAAAAACCCTTTTAATTAAGGAAAAACCAAAAAACCCAAACCAAATTTTTAACCCCCCATCCTTTCCCGGGTTTTTTTTTTTCCCCCCCCAAAAAACCCAAAAAAAATTTCCCAAAAACCCCCCCCCAAAAATTAAAAAAAAAACCAAAAACCCCCCCCCCCAAAAAAAAAAACAAAACCCCCCCAAAAAAAAAAGGAAAAAAAAAAAACCCCCAAAAAATAAAGGAAAAAAAAAACCCCCCCCGGAAAAAAAAAAACCAAAAACAAAAAAAAAAAAAAAAAACAAAAACAATTTAAAAAAAAACCCCCTTTTAAAAAAAAGGGGGGGGGGGGGGGAAAAAAAAAAAAACCAAAAGGAAAAGGGGAACCCCGGGGGGGTTTTAAAAAAAACCCCCGAAAAAAAAAAAAAAAACCCCAAAAAAAAAAAGGGGGGGGGAAAAAAAAAGGGAAAAAAAAACCCCCCAAAAAAAAAGGGGGGAAAAAAAAAAAAAAAAGGAAAAAAAAAAAAACCCAAAAAAAAGAAAAAACCCAAAAAAAAAAAGGGAACCCAAAAAGGGGGGGAAAAAACCCCCCCCAAAAAAAAGGGGGCCCCAAAAAACCCCCCCGAAAAAAAAAAAAACGGTTTTCCATGAATTTCTTTTTTCCCTTCAATCGTTTCTTTATTTTTTTCCTTTTAAAAAAAATCCACCACCCTCACCTACAAGAGAAAAACCCAAGCGGGACACACACTTGTTTGAGGAATATCACATTTGAACAGTTTCCTTATGCAACCTATCTCCACCTTCCTGCCACCCTTCTCCACACTGCACCTCTTCTCTCTCTCTCTCCCCTCTCTCTCTCTCTCTCTCTCTCCTCTTCGTCTCTCTCTCTCTCTCTCCCAAACTGGACGCCCCCCCCCCTTCGGATTAGAACTATAAACCGACGAACGCATGCAGAACATCTTGCGCACACGTTAAATCCTGTTCCGCTTTTCGAAAGAGTAGGCCATTGTGTGCCGGTGGGAACAGATGACAAAATTTACAAAAACCGCATATACAACACGGGGACTGGATGTAAAAAAGCACATGAGTGCTTCTTCCATTTATCCTCGATTTTAAAAAAATACTCTCTCTCTCTCTCTCCTCTCTCTCCTCTACTCTCTCTCTATCTCTCAGTCTCACTCTCATCTCTCTCTCTTCCTCATCTCTCTCTCTCTCTCCTATGCAATCATGGCAATCTGGAGTAATATAGATCGACTGCTGAGACACATCATTGATTTCCATCTCGTCATATTCCGAGACAACAACAGCAACAACAAGAAGAAAAGGATAATAAAAATCGAAGACTCCTGTTGCTCCGTCTTTTGCCGAGTCAACCTACAGAACGCCATTCTGAATCAAACGAAAATAAACAGGGAACCCGACAGGGAACCCGACGTAAAATGTTTACAACTCAAAGACATGCAAATGGATAGGAGAGAAGGAGACAAAAAAGAAAGGGAGCGACAGAAAAGAGGCAAATATGTATTTTTTTTTCATTTTTTAAATTTTATTATTAATTAAAAAAAAAAAAAACTCCAACAGCATTGTATAGACGATAACAGTTAGATGAAATTTTCATTTAAAAAAAATTCTCAAACACGCCCGTACTATCAAACAGCAAAGACTCGGATTCTGGAAAAACTGGAGCAATTTCGGGAAATAATAGGTATATCTATCATTAGAATTATGTCATTCAAAGTGCCGGTATTTGCTGACACAATAGATCTTGTCAACATCTTTGCTGCCGCTAAGAAAAAAGCCTTCTACAGTACTTTTGGTGCCTTGAATCTTCAGGATTATTTTGAGTAGTAACTACGCCAAATCTCACCCATAGGTGAACCTCGGAACGAAAAAAAATTTGGGGAGTAAAGTTACCCTTAAGTTGCTCAACCCGACTGTGCCACAAACAGCCGATTCACGATCACGTTCTGGAGCGTTCTGATAGCCAGCAGCCTAAGACAGATCATATCAATACCAGCATTTACCATGTAATTGCCCTTCATGGGATGATTAAAGTGTTTTTGACTTGACTTGACTTTGACTTGACAGGATCACCGAGAGGGTATGCCGGGGGGCCGGTCAGTATAAATAGTATCCCCCATCTTCTGTAAACTCTATGCTAGATTTTTCCTCTTTTCTATCCCTTTCTTTGTGTCTGTTTTGTTCCTTTTTTTTTTAAATTCCGGTCAATACCCACCCTTTTGTCTATTTTCTGCCTTTTTGGTCCATTCTCATGCCTTCCCCCTTAAAAAGAACTGAGAGAGTGAGAGAAGAGGAGAGAGAGAGGAGAGAGAGAGAGAGAGAGAGAGAGAGAGAGAGAGAGAGAGGAGAAGAGATGGGAAGAAGGAGGGAAGAGAGAGAGAGGAGAAGAGAGGAGACTCCCACACCGAAGTAGGATGTGCTGGGCATAACTAGTCAGGCGCTTAACAGCAGCGCAACGCATTTTCGCGCATACGACAGGCAACGATAAGTACTGTCTGAGCGTTCGACGACGAAGAAGAAGAAACAGCAGGATCGCATTCAGACCACAAGCGGCGTACATTCGGCAATGCCTTTGTCTGATCAGACATTCATTTTACGCGACAATAATTATAACCCCCACACACACACACACACACAACACACACCACACACACCACACACCACCACACAACACAACAATCCGGGAGGGGAGGGTGGCGGAGGGTTAAGTTTTCCCTGCCAACAAGTAAACCGTGGGGTTTTCTGGTTCGTTCCCACCCACCCTTTTTTCCCAGTTTGACCCAAAAAAATCGAACTGAATGTCAAAGTCCCTTTGGGTGAACTGTAAACCCAGGGCCCCGTGTTTTGAACGCATGCAGAACACTTGCCCAAAACGTTAAATCCGTCCGCTTTTCGAAAGAGTAGGCCATTTTGTCCGGTGTAAACAGAAGACAAAATTTCAAAACCGCATTCCACGGGGGGAAGATGTAAAAAAAAAAAAAGCAAAAGGCTTATTCCATTACCTCGATAAAAAAAAAGAATAAATAAACCACACACACACACACACACACACACACACACACACACACACACACACACACACACACACTCATCCATGGACAGATCTCCTCCCTAAGTCTCCTTTTACTGATGACGGGGTAACATACAGCCTCTCAGGATTGCGGAGCCAGCATGAATCAACTGTACCGTTCAAGGTCCTGCTGAAGTGAAGGCCATGACAAAAGACTATGTTACTGCGAATGTACGAGTATATAATGCCACTCCAGGGACCATCTCCATCAATCTGTCGAGCCTGAGGAGAGAGAGAGAGAGAGAGAGAGAGAGAGAGGAGAGAGAGAGAGAGAGAGAGAGAGAGAGAGAGAGAGAGAGAGAGGAGGGAGGGAGGGGAGAGGAGAGAGAGAGAGAGAGAGAGAGAGAGAGAGGAGAGAGAGAGAGAGAGAGAGAGAGAGAGAGAGAGAGAGAGAGAGAGGAGAGAGAGAGAGGGAGGGAGGGAGGAGGCGAGAGAGAGAGGAGAGGGGAGGGAGGGAGAGAGCGAGAGAGAGAGGAGGAGGGAGAGAGCAAGAGAGAGACAGAGAGAATTTGAAATGAATAGAAAGAAACAAACACACCGACAAGCAACAGGTAGTAAATAATTTTGAGAAGACGTGGAGGGTACCACCCCCCAACCCCCTCCACCCATCCCCCCTCCCCGAAAAACCACCACCAACAAGATTCAGCGCTATATAAATTCCATATATTATTATTATTATTATTAAAAACCAGCCAACCAAACTTAACAACAAATCCAATCCTCCCTACCCCCCCCTTACCAACCTCCAAAGAAAAACAAAACCAAATCATATCATCATCAACAGCAACCAATAATCTAGAGTTTAAAAAAAAAAACCACACAAGAAAGTACTGCTATCAACAGATCGCTGAAAACTTTAGGCCTGAAGACAAAACAAAACAAAAACAAAACAAATCATACTCAATGTCACCCTCTCCTCAACCCATTTCACGGCAGTTCCTACATTGGCTGGCCAGGGTAAAAAAAACAACAACCAAACCCAATGCAAATCTCTTATAAAAACCTGAACAAGCAATAGCTAGCACGCACGCACGCATGCACGCGCGCACACCACCACACACACACAACACCACCCACGCACGCACGCACACACACCACACACACACACACACACACACACACACACCACACAGCCTGATTGATCATCGAATTCCATAGCGGTTCAAAGACATACAATCTTGGTACGCTTCTGCCACTAGTACTGGCACTTAACACCTATATATGACAAAATATCAAAATGTCACGCTGATGGTAGCGCGGGAGCTAAAGGTCACCCAACATATGTCATCCCCTTATGATAGTGAATGCTTTACGATGACTCCCTTTTATTTCAAAAGTAAGAAGAAAAAGAAAAGAAATGAAAGAAAGAAAAGAGAAAATAAACGAAGAAAGAAAGAACGAAAAAAAAAGAAAAGAAAGAACGAAGAACAGAAACGATATCGTCATGCTGATCGAAGGTGCATTCTCAGCTCTCACAGCCACCGTAGCAGCCTAGCCATTGAAGGAATGAATCACTCAATTACTGAATAATACATAGAGCGCCAGCGAGCGCGCACACGTACACACACACACACGCACGAGCACACACACACACACGCACGCACGCACACAAACACACAACACACACACGCATATTCCTCTCTCTCTGTTCTCTCTCTCTCTCTCTTGGCTGACTTCGTCTTACATGGGCTGACTTCGCTGGCTGTAGACTGGAAAAGGAAAGGCTGGTTTGAAAATTGGGACACTTGAGACACAGACAATAATGTATCGAATCTTGATGTACATACCACTACTGCCATGGTTTCCATGTCATTGTAATCGCGTGCGTTCGATATCGTCGTTACCTGCGCCGCAGCGCTATATGGCTTGATCGCTAAATAGCAATAAAAATTGTGTCAATTGTCAATTCTCTCTCTCTCTCATTCTCTCTCCCCTCACTCCTCTCATCTCATCTCTTCCTCTCTCTCCTCTCTCATCTCTCCTCTCCTCCCCCCCACACACACACCAACAGGAATAAACGCAGTGCTCGTTATTAACACAGTAGTTACTACAGTGGACTCCAATCTCGGAGATTGTAGAATCAAATCCCATCAAGTCAAGTCAAACTCCAGTCAAATTCTTTATTCTTCCAGAGCCAAGGAGTTTCTTGAACTCCGACCGGCTCCTGCTCTACACTAAACACAAAATCCCCATCCCTTCATAAATGGGTTTTCAGATCGTACCCACAGCCCAGTTTGTTTGATCATTATGGGCTCCGTGGGAAGACTGGGACCACACTGTCGAAACATTATGCGCTGAAATGAATGTGATGGTGAAAAGGCTGTTTAGATTACTTGATTAACCCAGCGTGTGTGTGTGTGTTGTGTGTGTGTGTGTGTGTGTGTGTGTGCGTGTGTGTGTGTGTGTGGAGTGTGAGTGTGTGAGTGTGTGTGTGTGTGTGTGTTTGTTATTGTTGTTGCTTCGATTTTACGTCTGTTCACTCAACGTGATATTAGACGAATATTAGGCGCGCGCGCGCGCGTGTGTGTGGTGGTGGTTTTTGGTCTGGTGTGTGATTGTGTGTGTGTGTGTGTGGTGTGTGTGTGGTGTGGTTGTGTGTGTGTGTTTTGTGTGGGTGGTTTTTGTGGTTTTGTGTTTTAGCTGGGTGGGGAAAAGAACTATCGAGGTGTGGCCCCGAGAAGTTTAAAAAGAAATAAGAAAAACGAAGAAGAAGAACCAAATGGATTGTGTCTAATGAACTTTCGATCTGCAGTTGTTTTCTTGTATTTTTACCAGCCCGTCTAAAGGCCACCGATGATCAATATTTAATAACACTGGATTACAAGTTTTGCTCTAACAGGTTGTAATCCGGTTCCATTCCTCATACTATTATCCTTGATCTTTTTTGTTCTTCTTGTTGTTTTTGTTTGGTTGGCCTCTCTCTCTCTGTCTGTCTGTCCGTTCTCTTTTCCCTCCCTCTCCCCTCCCCCCCCCCCCCCCTCTCTCTCTCCCTCTACCCCCTCTCTCCAACCCCCCCCCCTCTCTTTTCACCCCGCCCCCCTCCCCTCTCACCATGATGTGGAATCCATCCATGATGATCATTTGGGCTACAATCTTTTTTGTTTTTTTGTGGTCTCAATATGTGTTTTTATGCCCCGTCCCCTTCCCACTGTCTCCTTGTAAATGGGGTTAAAGCTTATCAAATAAACCTCTCTCTCTCTCTCTCTTCCTCTCTCTCTCTCTCTCTCTTTTCCTCTCTCTCTCTTCTCTCTCTTCTCTCCTAAATCCTTTTCCGAAATCTCACATTGTGCTCCTTCACCATTACCGGGTCATCTCAATCTCCTTTCTGTCTTTATTTTTCATTTTATTTTCTTGCTTCCTTTCTTTGTATATATATACATATCATTAGAAAGGCCCTTTCACGACTATAAGCGCGCGCGCGCGCGCGTGTGTTGTTGTGTGTGTGTGTGTATGAGTGTGTGTGGGTGATGAGTGTGTGTTTTGTGTGTGTGTGTGTGTGTGTGTTTTTGGGGTGTGTGTGTGTGTGTGTGTGTGTGTGTGTGTGTGGTGTGAGCATATCTTGTTTCGCTGGAATACATAAGCTATGTGTCGGCTCTGTTGGTCATTAATTTTTTGTCTATGTAGAGATTAGTTTTGAGGTCAACCAGTTTGTTTCATTCAAATAAGTTTATGTAATGAGAATCCACTACATTTAAAGCACCAACACCGCCTACTGTACCACCACCATCATCATTGATAGCAGAAACAACAGCAAAATAAAAACCAAAACACATACACACACCAGCGTGCACAGTTCCCACGCACGCACACACACACGCACACACTCATACACAAGCGTGCACAGCTCACCACACACGCACGCGCGCCCAAAACACATACACACAAAAACACATATACCAGAGATCTGTTGGTTCTCACACCAGACAGACAGAGAAGAGAGAGAGAAGAAAGACCACCACCACCACCACCACAACAACAAACACAACAAACACACACACAAACACACACACACCAGACACACACACACACACACACACACACACACCAACACACACAACCAGACACACACAAAACCCTGTACTGACATAGATCTGTTGGTGGTTGAACCTCTGCTGGATGTTCCTGATGAAGGCTTCCTCAGTGACGGGGTCCAGCAGAACGGCGTCACTCACACCCACGTTGTTCTCGAAGATCTGCAACGCTCCCGAGTGCAGGGCCATCTTTGCCACGTGGCCCTCAAGTCGCTACACCACTCTGCAAGAAAAAGATGGAAAGAAAAAAAGCTATTTAGCACCGTGTTTGAAGGACCGGAAAGAAAAAAACAAAAACCACCAAAAATCCAACAACCAAACAATAACAAAAGAAAACCCACCCTTCCATCCACCCAACCAACCAGCCAGCGACAACAACGATAATAACCAAACAAAATGTCTAGAGACGAGAATGAATAAGTGAATGAGTATGTAAGATGTAAAGATTAGAAAAAAACAAACAGATGTGACATCGACGAAAAGAGAATCGATACAGATTTTCTTTCTTATCCTTTGGTACGTCGCAATTTCGCACATGGAACATGACACTACACTGGCGATGTATTGACATAATACACAACTTAGTGCTAGGCATCCGTTGCACATCCAAAAGACTTACTTTAAAACACAACAAGACCATAAATAGAATCGGAAATTTAAACTTTTTCACCACTAATCCACCCCTACTTCCCCCCCCCCCCCCCCCCCCTTCCCTTACCTCCACACACCCACTTTTCAACAGCACTGCAATAGTAAATAGCAAAACTATTTTCTCTTTAATTTCGTACGTTTGTGTCTTCACTTGAAAAAGGTTTAAACAAATTCTCAAAAGTGGAATTTTATGTTGTTCATTGGCTACGGCTTCAAGTCAAAGGCTGACAAACGGTGAGATGTTTGTGTATACATGTGATCGTCTTGGCCAGCAATTTAAGGCAGCTGCAGTCCGACTTCAGGCAAAAGTAAAATTTTTTATTTTTAAAAAAGACTTCTCCCAATGGACGATTAAACAAACAAGTGTACTGATCAACAAAATCCTACACCCTTCACACGCGCGTAAAATACGCATACTGGAATTACCAAGACTGAGGGACCACACACACAAAAAACATAACAATCCCCCCAAAACAAAACAAACAAAAAAAACCCTTTTCAAAAACAAAACCCACCAAGGGACTAGAATTTCAACGACAGCAGGGAAATACGATAATAAAATACGCATCAAATGTATCGCACCCTTATGCACCACCGACTCTGCGCAAAGTCGTTTTTATATATGAAAGAACACACACACACACACACACACACACACAACACACAACACACACACACACACACAACACACACACTATATACTAGGCAAAGCCGTGGTTCAAAAGCCTACATGCGATCTCT
>CM054159.1:12344537-12349537 GCA_028751875.1 Rapana venosa | reverse complement strand
GATCTATATCTATAATATAATATTAAAAAGACAACAACAGAGAATAAAAGTAGAGAAGTGCACAAGGAAGAAGACACTAACAAGAGATGTAGATCTGAAGGTTGAAGTTATGTCACCCACCACATCTGTCATGAGATAAGAAAGAGTACTAGGCTACTTACTGATTCCGTTTCCACCCTTACTCCCTTTACCTAGTAGACGTCGTTTATCTCAACTCTGTGTGTGTGTGTGTGTGTGTGTGTGTGTGTGTGTGTGTGTGTGTGTGTGTGTGTGTGTGTGTGTGTGTGTGTGTGTGTGTGTGTGTGTGTGTTTGAGAGTGTAACAATAACAATAATTTTAATTCAGCTTTTGCAGGCCATATGGCCCATAGGAACAACAGTTAATCATATACTTTCATGTAAGGTGAACATCCTTACTTCTGATATCTAAACATTTAGTAAGAAATAATCCAACTGTAAACATCAAACTAGGTTTAGTGTTCATACAAAGAACCTGCACTTTCAGATTCGATGGAAATCTGTAATAATACAGAGGAATACATTTTCTTCGCAATACAGCATATTTTGGGCATACAAGTAAAAAGTCACAAACATCTTCAATTTGTTGGCCATCTGTGTGAGAGTGTGTGTGAGTGTATGTGTGTGTGTGTGTTTTGTGTGTGTGTGTTGTGTGAGTGTGTGTGTGTTGTGTGAGTGTGTGTGTGTGTGGTGTGTGTGTGTGTGTGTGTGTGTGTGGTGTGCGTGCGTCGTGTGTGTGTGTGTGTGGTGTGTGTGTGTGTGTGTGTGTGTGTGTTGTGTGTGTGTGTGTGTGTGTGTGTGTGTGTGTGTTTGGAGTGATAGTAGGTGTGTTTTGTGTGTTTGTATTTGTAGTAGTAAAAAAGGTTTAGTGTTCTGTCTGTTGTGGCTGTGTCGTGCTGGTAGTGTTGTGGTTGTGTGAGAGTGTGTGTGATGTGTGTGTGTGTGTGTGTGTGTGTGTGTGTGTGTGTGTGTGTGTGTGTGTGTGTGTGAAGTGTGTGTGTTGTAAGAGAGTGTGTGGTGTGCTGCGTGCGTGTGTGTTGGATGTGTGAGTTGTTGTGTGTGGTTGTGTTTGTGTGTGTGAGTGAGTAGTGAGTGGTGAGTGTGTGTTGTGTGTAGTGTGTTGTTGTGTGTGTGTGTGTGTGTTGTGTGTGGTGTGTGTGTGTGTGGTACAGTTGGACTTGTTAGAACTATTGTTATTGGTTGCATGACTGTGTAAGAGAGTTGAGTGCAAGCGCTTTGATTTGCCTGTGCCAGATATAGCGGTATATAAATTCCATTTATTATCATCATTATTATTATTATTAATTATTTTTAATTATTATTATTTATCCCTGTCTGCTACAGATCGTGTGTCTGATCTGTTTATCCCTACTACATATCGTCGTGTATCTGATCTGTTTATCCCTGCTACATATCGTGTATCTGATCTATTTATCTGTCTGCTACACGTCGTGTATCTGACCTGTTTATCCCTACTACATATCGTGTATCTGATCTGTTTATCTGTCTGCTACACATCGTGTATCTGATCTGTTTATCTCTGCTACAGATCGTGTATCTGATCTGTTTATCTGTCTGCTACAGATCGTGTATCTGATCTGTTTATCTCTGCTACAGATCATTTATCTGATCTGCTTATCCCTGTCTGTTAGAGATCCGTTATCTGATCTGCTTATCCCTGTCTGTTAGAGATCCGTTATCTGATCTGCTTATCCATGTCTATCACAGATCGTGTATCTCATCTGTTTATCTCTGCTACACATCGTTTAGCTGATCTGTTTATCCCTGTCTATGTCTGCTCTCCCTCCCCCTCCCTCCCCCCTTCTCCCTCTCTATCCCTCCTGGCGTCAGACTACTGTACTGTGTAGCATCAGCGGAACAGCACACACGACAGCTGGGGCTTACTGAGTGAGCGAGTATAAGGAAGGAGCCATTTCAACGATGTCTCAGATGACCTAGCATAGCCGGGAAGGATATTTTCCTCTAAAAAAATTTTTTTAATCATTGTGCGTCCATAATCTGTAAATTACACCTCGCGTCACGATCTGGGTATGCAAGCGAAAAGGCAGCCTGTAGTTTGTGGGTTAAAAACAAAGAATGATCATCATCATAACTTTTATTTTTTTAAAAAGGGGAATTCTAAAATCAAAATGAAGCTCTCTGTGTGTGTGTGTGTGTGTGTGTGTGTGTGTGTGTGTGTGTGTGTGTGTGTGTGTGTGTGTGTGTATGTGGTGTGTGTATGTGGTGTGTGTATGTGTGTGTGTTGTGTGTGTGTGGTGTGTGTGTGAGGCGGGAGTGGGGTAGAACTGTGTGTAGAAGTGAACGGTATCATTTGGATAAAGCAAAATCTGAAATTTCTTAGCCATCAGTGAAGGTCTGGATTCATCCCTGATCATGTAGCTCAGCCGACCATATCAAGGGTGGGAAGTTCACTAGGTCAAGAGGTGACGAAAAGTCTAAATGAAAGCAGCCAACCAGTGTCCTAGACCCCTGGGTGTGGAGTAAGCCAATGGTCATCCCAGTGCTTCCCAGAACGCGTTTTAAACTTTTCATAGCTTGTGAACAGTGTTATCAATTCAAGGCAATATCCCCAATTGATATGCATGTTCCATGGGCATTTGCAAAACATATCAAAAGATTAGGCACAGAAAGAAAAAGTGACTTTGACGAGGGGAAAAGACGACGCACATGAGAATCAACCGCATGCCCCCCCCCCCCCCCCCCCCCCCCCCCCCCCCTCTCTTCTCCCCCTCCACGGAGATGTAATAAAACCACGGCAAGAAGAAACACAAACCACTACACAAACGAGGTGAATTCAATCTTACCAAAAAGTCCATTACAAATTATGCTTTTTACCCGATTGCTCAGCAGAGTCTGGGATTTATCTATAAAATCATCCAATAAAAAAAAAAAAAGGTTCTGAAGAAAGATTTAAATTCGGTTCACCCAGATTCTTATTCAAAAGAAACGCATGGAATCCAATCTAGTCCTGTTGTTCATAGCCCCACCGATCACGAGAGGCCATACCACGGCTTTGGCCTTTTCAAATCTTGAAAGCTCAGAGGAAAATTGCGCAACTTCAGACAGATTAAAACATCAAGAATAAAACCAACTCTTCAGTCGTCTCTCGTATCAACCAACGTCTTAGCCAAACATAAGGGTCAAACCAGGACAGTCACTGCGTATAGGGAGAATCACACACAAAAAAGACACAAATACGACACAAAATGATGTATTTAGGCTTACAAGTAAGTTTTACGAGTCTTCACTGGCTCACAAGACCTCTCTCTCTGTGGCGGCTGCCAGGATATGACCATAATACCAGCAGATAAAATGAAGCAGCCAAACCAATGCGTCTCTTGGGAAAGTCTCGGGTAAGGTAATGAAGACGTACGTACGCAAAAAAACCGTCTCCAAGGTTTCGTCGGTAGACGCTGAGACAGGGAGGATGATAGGAAAGAAAGGAAGCAGATAGATATATTATTATGTCGGTCTGCTGTGAGAGAATTCATATGTTTTCATGGAGACGTCTTCGTAAGAGTTAAAAACTTAAAAGCCTGCGCACACAGGAGGAGAAGTTGGCTCTGTCGTTCAGTCCACTAGAACACACGAGTGTCAAATATTCTAAACTCGCACGTTAGCTGTCCACTAGGCTTTGCGCCCGGGAGATAATCTTTTGCATACGACTCCCCGAAGTCGGAATGCGGCTACCATAATGGTGGGCAAGAAATGGTCGAACGCGCAAAATCTCACCACCGGTGAACCTCAGTGCTCTAGTCGAGGAACGAAAGAAAAACGAGACAATTTTAGCGCACGTCAACAACAGAACTGTCCCCGGAAAGCTCTTTTAAAGAAAAACACACACAAAACCCCCTCGCATCAGCGATAAATATACACTCAGTATCTTATATCATATCTTATATTATCGTAAATTTAAAATATTTTCTTTTTTACTGGTTTGGATTACGTTATAGTGTTCAGTGCTGAGCGGTGTTGAACGGAGCACGATCTAAGCTTCAAGCTAGGTCGCGGCTTTATCTTACACCGCATGATGTCTGCTACGTTTGAATAAGACAGTCACCATAAGGAATTTGTTAAAAGCAACATACAACATAAAAACACAACATACAACACACACAAAATCACACACCAATGGCGCAACACCAGGAAACAACAATGACCTACAATACTATTCAATACAATACAATGATAGGAGGGGATATCCGCTCAAAATTCTTGAACTATGTGATTCTGACTGTTCATCAAATCAAAAGCAGGCGTACACAATCATGAGTTAGCAGACACCAAGGGACATCAACAGCTAAAAGGAGCGGTCAATAACAATTCAACCGGATAATAAGGGGACGGGATAGCTCAGTGGTCGGAGCACTCACTTTCCCCCAGCCAAGTTAAGCAGCGTCGAGCGTGGTTACCAGTTGGATGGGTGACCGTTTGCGCGCCTTGGCTTTAGTACAGTTCCCCCAGTTCACCCAGCTGTAAATGGGTACCTGCCCTCTTTAGGGTCAGGGAAGGTAAAGCAGCGAGGGAGAGGAGATGGGCGCCGCCCTCAATATGCTGGCCCTAGAGAAGTGAGGTCTCTGACGCCTAGCTCCCCTACGGCCTTATAGGTTATGGGACTCCTAATGTGCGGGCTGGGTCTACAGTGTTCACGCGCGCGCGCGCGCACGCACACACACACACACACACACACACACACACACACACACACACACACACACACACACACACACACACACACACACGAAACAACAACAAAATAATGATAACATTAAGGAAGAAGAAAAGCTTCAAAATTCCGGAAGCTTTACCTGTAAATTAATACATCTCAATTTACTAATCAGATAAAGTTTATAGCTGTCTTGGTATGGCCACGTTACAAAATCCAACGGCCTCGTTTCAGCTGGGAACCACTGGGGGAGAGAGATGAAGAGGTAGACAGACGGACAGCACTGCAGAATAGCA
>CM054159.1:12329537-12337037 GCA_028751875.1 Rapana venosa | reverse complement strand
CGCACACACACACACACACACGCACGCGGATGAGACTATAAACCGAAGCCCTGTGGTGTGCGAACGCGCGCATATCTTGCGCACACGTTAGATCCTGTTCCGCTTTTCGTAAGAGTAGGCCATTGTGTGTCGGTGGGAACAGATGACAAAACTGACAAAACTGCATGCATACGGGGACTGGGTGTCAAAAAGCACATAAGTGCTTATTCCATTATCCTCGATATAAAAGAATTTTTTTTTTAATTTAAAAAAATCGTGCGTGCAAACACACACACACACACAGAGGCAACAGTCAGACACAGACACACACACGCACGCATGCACAGACACAGAGGCAACAGTCAGACACAGACACACACGCATGCACACACACACAGAGGCAACAGACAGACACAGACACACGCACGCGTGCACACACACACATACACACAACAACACGCACACCACACAAAACACACACACACCACACAAAACACACACACACACACACACACACACAACACACACACACAGTGTAATATTACTGTGTGCACAGTGCTGGAAAACGCATGGCTATATGAAAAAACAGATATGCATACAATTTATTTACATCCATACATTTTTATAACCTTGCATATTTTATATATGTACGAGTGTGCATTTAGTTGAACAGTACGTAGTTTTGTCGTTAAAAAAAAAAAAAAAAGACCGTCAATCTTTCAAACACTTTTTTTTTGGAATTAATTTATTTTTAAGTTCAACGTTCTGTGATAAAGTTACCAAAAATGAGCATAGGTCAGGCTGTCCAGTTCAACTTACTTTCTTTTTATCCTTTCTATACCTTTTTATTTATCCTTTTCCTTCAATGCTTTTTTCTTTACTTTATTCAAGATCTCCCTATCTACGAGTTTCCATTCTTCTTCTCTTCTTCTTCTTCTTCTTCTTCTTCTTCTTCTTCTCCTTCTTCTTCTTCTTCTACTACTACTACTTTTTCCCCCATTCCTTTCTTTTAACTTCTTAGTCTTCAGAGTTGCCAGCTATGCGTCAGCAGAGCGAGTGTGGCTTGAGGTTTGTAGGCACGGGTATTAATACAAGGTTGACAGGAGCCTCTGAGACAACAGAACGACAGACTGTGGATAATTCTCAGCTATGTGTGACCTCCGAGAGGAACTTTGATATAGGGCTATTCTCTCTCTCTCTCTCTCTCTCTCTCTCTCCTCTCTCTCTCTCTCTCCTCTCTCTCTCTCTCTCTCCTGTGTGTGTGGTGTGTGCGTGTGCGTGTGTGTGTTGTGTGTGTGTGTGTGTGTGTCTGTCTGTCTGTCTGTCTGTCTCTCCCCATTCCAGTCAAACACGTTACCTGGTTAGTTTGACAGGGTAAGATCACATAACTCAAAAACGAAACCCCCCCCCCCCCCCCCCGAAAAAACAACGCCACCAAAACAATAAACAAACAAAAACAAAAAACCCCACACCCCAACAACAACAACAAACAAAACAACAACAACAACAACACACACAAAACAAAACAACAAAAAACCAACCGAACAAAAACAAAACAAACAACACAAAAGCAGAAACGAAATTAATACACTCCCCAAAACAAACACACACACACACACACACACACACACACACACACACACACATACACACACACACAACAAAGCAAACAACAACGCTCTTCTTAAAATGATTAGAATAGATAGAAAATAAAGGGAAGAGTAAGATAATAGTGTATCCAGAAAAAAATGCAAATAAATAAGTGCACTCCTTAAAGGGAAAAAAAGCACAACCTTTTCTGTTGCACACGCTAAGAAAATTTACGAGATTATTATGCACACTGAAAGGAGACGAACTTTTCAAACACATACAGGAGCACACGCGTGAATCAGCCCTCTAAAAATTACATTATACAGACGTAAATTCGAAGAACACGCAACACACACATCACCACACACACACGCACGCACGCACGCGCACACACACACCACCACCACCACCACATACACACAGAGCCACACTACATCACCGTCAACCCTCCCCCCCCCCCCCCCCCCCCTCCTTCCCACATCAGATCATACCACAGCCCCCCCCCCCCCCCCCCTACCTCCCCCCCCCCCCTTCCCCCAACTAACACCGCAACACTACCATCCCAACAACCATGGACATAGCCACAGCAGTCAGCTTATATCCTCTTTCCTTGAATTCTCTCCCCCCCCCCCCCCTCCTCCTTTCTCGTCCCACTGTATCCCCCCCCCCCCCCCCCCCTCCCTCCCTCTCACCTGTCCACACACATTCTACACCTTCACCCCATGTTTGAATGAACAGCAACAATACTGTCTCTCCCCCCCCCCCCCCCCCCCCCCCCCTTATCTCTCATTCACCTCCCTTCTGCCCTCTGACCCAACCCCCCCACACACTCTTCTCCAGTGGACTGTGTGTACATAGCAGGTAAGCACCTGTATTTTGAAAGCTTGCTGGACCGTAGGTAATGTATGAGACATATAAGACGTACCTACCTATACCAATGTATGTTCGTACCTTCATGTATGTACGTTCTGTTTCAGTTGTGTGCTTTTTTTATATATAAATATATTGGGGGTACTTTTGCGTGTGGGGGGAGTGTCAGCATTTTGCTATAATATGTGTGTGCTGTTTTGTTACCTTGTGTTTGTGTGTGTGTGTGTGTGTGTTGTGTGTGTGTGTGTGTGTGTGTGTGTGTGTTGTGTTGTGTTGTGTTTTGTTGTGTTGTGTTGTGTTGTGTTGTGTTGTGTGGTGTTGTGTTGTGTTGTGTTGTGTCGTGTGTTGTGTGTAAGTGTGTGTGTGTAAGTGTGTGTGTGTGTGTGTGTGTGTGTGTGTGTGTGTGTGTGTGTGTGTGTGTGTGTGTGTGTTGTGTGTGTGTGGAATGTGATGATATCGGGCTTTGTTTTTGTTGTTACTGTTGCTTTTGTTGTTATTGCTGTTGTCAGTAGTGGTGGTGGTAATATTGTTTAGGGAAGGGATATGGAACTAACAAATAACAACCAAAAAGACACTGCAAGGTTACTATTACTAAAAATTAATGTGAAAAGGCACACAGACACACAGACACACACACACACACACACTCTCTCTCACTCTCTCCTCTCTCTCTCTCTCTCTTCCTCTCTCATCTCTCTCTTCATCTCTCTCTCTCTCTCTCTCTCTCTCTCTCTCTCCTCTCTCTCTCTCTCTCTCTCTCTCCTCTCTCTCTCTCTCTCTCTCTCTCTCTCTCATCTCTCTACCTGTCAGTGTTTCCTTTCACCATTTACACACAACACCTTGTCAACTGTCAAAGACTGGACAGTAGTACTTACGGAACACAAAATACCCCAAAAGGTTTTAAAAAGAATAATGTTTTCCAAGAACACGGTAACTGGGCTTCAAAATTACTAAATGGTCCTGAGTATATACTGCCCTTTTTGATAGATTTACTTCTACAGCAAGAGTGTCAAAAGTATTAAGACCCTTGCATGAGGAGTCTAACCATACTATGAATGACTGAAAGTACTCTTGCGCTACAAAAATCATTCAGATTCCAAATGAACAAAATATGACGTAACCGATATATTTGTTTTCTCACTCAGTTGTAACATTATTAACAATAAGAAGTTTCTTTCATTCATCATTTTTCAACTTTTTTCTCTATTCTGTAGAGCACATTTACAAAGTTACGACGTGATCAATATATCAAAGGAACAAAGACAGAAACCCAGTGATGTGGCTCACTACATTACACATGTTGAAGCATCGTTAACATCTATGACAGGACTATCATAAGTTTACTTGTCCTGTCAAAGAATGCTTGTATTTTTGTGACACTTTCTTGAATAAATTCTGTTCAAACCAAACATTGTTTCCACCTTCATGGTCAAAACTACTTTCAAAACAACTTTAAACACCCACCTTTTAGACGCAAGTGGTGCCCTGTATATAACCGAACGTTAAACAAACAGCAAGAGTCAAAATTCATGAAAAACAAAACACATTATGACAGAGGTATACGGCCTTTTGCAGTTTTCCTTAAGAGAAAAAATATTTAAAATGACTGAAATAACTTTCCACGAACAGTTTTATTATGGGAATGCGGTATCTTAACGAGCTAACACCAAAACATGGGACACTTCAGCCAGTCAGCATTAACATTTCTAACTGGTTGTGACTTCCTTGTTGTATGATTAACCATCTGTGTAAAACGCACGCGTGCACACACACACACACACACACACACGCACGCACGCACGCACGCACGCACGCACGCACGCACCACACACACACACACACACACACACACACACACACACACACACACACACACACAAATCCAAACCAACCAACCAAACAAAAACAACAATACACTGAGACTGGCGATAAAAGCATCTAGAAACACACACACACACACACACACAACACCACACACACACACACACACACACACACACACACACACACACACACCCTTCGGATGAGACTATAAACCGAGACCCGTGTTCGAACGCATGCAGAACATCTTGCGCACACGTTAAATCCTGTTTCGCTTTTCGGAAGAGTAGGCCATTGTGTGTCGGTGGAAACAGATGACAAAATTTACAAAACCGCATACACACGGGGACTAGATGTAAAAAAGCACATGAGTGCTTATTCCATTATCCTCGATATAAAAGAATAAATATATATAATATATATATATAATATATATATATATATATATATATATATATATATTATATATATATATATACACAAATACAAAGAAGAGGAAACGTCTCTTACATCTTTAACAACTCAATCTAACTAGAAAATTCTTCAACTACACAATAACACATACAAAAATTTTACGTTTCCTACCGCCCCCCCCCCCCCCCCCCCCCCCAATAAGTCATTTTTATTGTTTTAAAAACACTCTACACTTCTGTCACAGTAAGTCTTCCATAAAACAACACTGGGATACTCGTCTACCCATCTCGTCCACTTGGACAGGTCCACAACACCTGTAGTTAACCCTTAGTACCAAAGCCGGTGACAGTAGTAATTAACCCCTCCCACACTTGTGTTGGGGCTGGTTAAAAGAGTATAGTGGGCGACGAGGGAATACGCATAGTGTGGTAATTAGCACACTTGTAATTGGTTTACTTGGCTTCGCTTCTTTTACAACTACTTCGGGGCGAGGGGTGCTTGACTTGTTGCGGAGCTGGGCCCACTGTAAGACTGTGTCATTCACGTTCATGATCGCGTGAGCCTGGTCCCGTTAGCTAGATCGCCTAAGCTGTTGTTTCTGTGTGTTTGGGTCTCTTTTCATCTCCCCCCCTCCTTCCCTCCCTCTCTCTCTTTCTCCAGTCCCCCTCACACACACAAAACACACACATACACACACACACACACACACACACACACACACAACACACACACACACACACACACACACACACACACACACACACACACTTGGCGTCTGAACTTTAACGAACCAATCTTCCAATCCTCTGGCTCATCGCAGCTACCTGTGGGCACCTATCTTTTAACTTTATACAGCCTAGCCACCGAGTATTCCGTTCCGTAGATACTATCCCTATCACCCCACATTCGCCATTGTCGATTTTCAAGAATCAGTTCTTCATAAGGGAGGTGACCTCGTGCAGGACACTCCATAATCGCTACATCACCTTCATCACAGACTTTATTCAGGGGTTACTTGTTCAACTACAATTCTACAATGTACAATGCCTGGTGATGCCTCAGACGCATCCTGGGCAGATTCCAGTTTCGGCAACCTGCCGAACCTGGCATGAGTGGCAGAATCTTTCCCGTGTGCAGTCTATCTCCAGCATGAATGTAAATGAATGAAAGTAAGGCACAGGCATGTCTACACATACGCTGTCCTAGAAAATCCTTCAAAAAAAAAAAAAAAGAATCCCCACAACACATGGTGCCGTTGAGATTAGATGTTGAACATTCGCCAGCGTAACATCCAGATGGGGGGTGGGTAGTCACCCAGAATATACACTTAATAATAATAATAATAATAATAATGTATGGAATTTATATTGCGCTGAATCTTGTAAAGCAACAAATCAAAGCGATCTCAATCAACACACCTGGGCATCATTGTGAGACTGTGAAGCACGCACTGAATAAGAAGTTTTGATTTGCGCGTGTACGGCTCTATCAAGTACCTCTTCATCCAAGCAACCATACACCTTCAGAGGAGACTTTCGCCATCAAAGGTGAGAACAAGCTCTTAGGCTAAAACCTCATCACGCCTGAAAACACTAGCAACAGAACAGTTTCAATGGTTAAAACATTTTGTCGCTTTGCTCGCATCAATACTCGACAAAAGCTATTCTTAATGAAGTGGCTCGGGCCAAGATGGGATTTGAACACGAGACTTAGAAACTAAGTTGTCACCCTGTCTGCTCGGCTGCAACGCCCGTCTCAACGCTACTAGAGAGGCGCATGGTCACCTGTCCTCACCCCCCACCCCCCCCCCACCCACAACCACAACAACACACACGACACACACATCACACTCGACACAACACGATCACGAACAACACAGCACACCGCCTCTCAACGCGTCCACACTACAGATGAAGCAGAGTATCACCGTCAAAATCCCTGGTCCCATAAATACACTCCAGAGCTACAAACACCTAACGACGCGATGAACATACACACGATACCAATGGCAGTCTGATTCTCTCGTCCGAGCTCACTTATCCTGTTAGACAGGACATGCCAGTTCCCGTCCCTGTGAAAGAAGTACGTCTTTAGTTCCTGGAAGGGAGGGAGGATGGAGATGTGGGGAGTGGGTGGGTTGTGTGGTTGTGGTGACGAGAGGGAGTGGGGTGGAGGAATGGGGGCAGGGTGGGTTGTTTGTCGATAGAATCGTTTCCTGCTAAAGCGAGGATGTGTGCGTGAAGGATGTGGTCATGTATTGGAGGGTGTGTGTGTGTGTGTGTGGTGTGTGTGTGTGTGTGTTGTGGTGTGTGTGTGTGTGTGTGTGTGTGTGATGTGTGTGTATGTGTGTTATTAGTGTTGTATGTGTGTGTGTGTGTGGTGTGTGTGTGTGTGTGTTGTTCCTCTACCTGTCTGCCTGCCTGCCTGTGTAAGGTGTGTGCGTGCGTGTGTGTGTCGTGTGAATTGTGTGTGTGTGTGTGTGTGTGTGTGTGTGTGTGTGTGTGTGTGTGTGTGTGTGTGTGTGTGTTGTGTGTGTGTGTGTTTGTGATGTGTGTGTGTGTGTGTGTGTGTGTGTGTGTGTGTGTGTGTGTGTGTGTGTGTGTGTGTGTGTGTGTCACTTACTCCCTCAACGCCCCTCCCTTTCCACTCCTCTGAATGTTGCTCCCCCTCCCCCCTCCCCAAGTAAAAAAAAAAAAGTATGCACAGAGAGACAGAGAGAGAAAACACAGAACACAGGTGTGGTGTATATAAATATATGCACAGGTAACTGCAGAAAACATGATTAACTACACTCATGCTCAGGTAGAGGTAATATATTTTTTAAAA
>CM054159.1:12317037-12324537 GCA_028751875.1 Rapana venosa | reverse complement strand
AGAGAGGAGAGAGCGAGAGAAGAGAGCGAGTGAGAGAGAGAGAGAGAGAGATGGAGAGAGATCCAGCGAGAGAGAGACACGCTAATAGAGAAAGAGAGCTCTAGATGAGACAGACAGGCAGATAGACAAATATAAATAGATAGGCAGACAGACAGACAGACAGATAAGATAGAGATAGAGATGAGAGAGAGAGAGAGAGAGAGAGAGAGAGAGAGACCCAGAGAGTGTATAAGACAAAATGACAAAAGGAGAGATGAGACAGACACACAAAAATAGAGACAGCCACAAAGAGGTAGGGAGAGAGGGAGGGGAGGGAGAGAGAGAGAGAGAGAGAGAGAGAGAGAGAGAGAGAGAGAGAGAGAGAGAGAGAGAGAGAGAGAGAGAGAGAGAGAAAACAAGAGAGACGGACACAGAGTAGAGAGATACAGGGGGGATAAAAGCTCAGACGCACAGAGATAGAATGACAAAAGGCAATCGATAACACAGAGAGACAGACAGACAGACAGAGACAGAGATGCAGACAGACAGACAGACAGAGACCGACCAGACAGAAGCAAAGAGAGACGTAGAGAGGGAGGTAGAATGGTGCGCTCAGAGGATCAAGATTGTCACATCAAGAAGATGCTAGATAACTTTTTAAAAAAGATCTATTACATAAAAGCGCAAAACCAGACGGGAAATGACACGCAGACACAGACAGAGAAAAACCACAGACAAACGGAACTTAGATCAAACTCCCCGACAGACAGGTGGGCAAGATCGATCACCCGCGAACAGTCGTTCACCATCACACCACATACCGATGTCGGTCATGAATACGCACGCGGTAATCTTCTTGTATCTGTGGTATTCCGCTGGCGTCAACAGTCTTATTTTATTCCAAGAACAAAAAAAAATTATATATTGTCATGTTAAGAATCAGCATGCGCTAAAACTCCACTTGTCCTTGAATAATTTTGCTCTTTTTGTTTTGTTTTGACAAAAGTCAAAATTGTGATTTCAGACACAATTACAAGGAATATTGTCATTATAGCATGTCTACGTATGTCATGAACTCGCTGTAATATCTCTTTTTGATGTACTATGCTGGTTGTGTCAATATCATAGCTTTCTTCTGGAGAAAAAAAAATTGCCTTATAAAAAATCAATATGCACTAAAATTACATGTTTCTTTCTTTTCAAATGAATCAACTGTTTTTAAAAAGTAAAACTGTGTGATCTCCAAACAAATAAAAGTAACATTGTAGACAAGAGAGAGAGAGAGAGAGAGAGAGAGAGAGAAGAGAGAGAGAGAGAGAGAGAGAGAAGAGAGAGAGAGAGAGAGAGAGAGTTAAAACTGACATCAAAATTAGTATTCAGATTCGAGTAAATATTCAAAGGTGCAACGCACACCAATACTTTAGTTCTTTACAAAGACGACACAACATATGGGTGACAGAAGGCACTGTGCAGTCAGTATATGTTAGTTACAGCCAACAAGTACCTAACAGAAGGAAACGCTTTTTACACATATTTTCTTCATAAATTGCCCATGGCAATTACTTCTTCACCGATGATAATTTCACATCATTCACCGAACTTTACCCTTTACATGACGAAAATATTTTCGTCACAGTTTTTGCTGAGTAAATCTTTTGACACTTGCCCTGTCCCATACTCTGAAGCCATCGATCTTCGATGCACTCCGAGGCCGATGTCAAGCTGATAATTGCCACGCTAACGATCTTCACTTCATTACCTGTCCCTCCCTTCTGCTGTCAGCAGCTGATATGTATGCATATAATATACAAAACAGGTAGTCTTTTCATCATCGCTATTATTATCATTTACAATAGCGAGGATGACGGTCATGTTTATTTATGACGATGTTGTAACTGATGAGGATATAACCGATGATGGACGTGATTGTTAATAATATGATTGCGAGGACACCGATGGTGATCGTGGTGATTAGGAAGGAGCAGACAGACGATGGTACGAGTTATTTGGTGGGTTGTTGTTTTTTTGTCTCGTTCCTCCGCGACAGCTTCCAGGTTCACCGTTGTGAGATTTTGCATATGCGACCGTTTTTGCTCACCGTAAAGGTAGCCGCATTCCGACTTCGGCGACGAAATCTAAACATAACACCAGTGTGCATCATGCACGCGGTTTTGAAAATTTGTCATCCATTCCTACTAGCACGCAATGGCCTACTCTTCCAAACTGCGAAATGGTTTTAACGTGTGCGTAAGATATTCTGCATGCGTTTGCTCAAGGGACCTTGGTTCATAGTCTCATCCGAAGAACTTTCGGAGGAGTGGAGTCAGTACTGATGTTAACTCCAGGGGAAAAACTCCCTTGAATGGGGCCCTCCTAGGTGGTGGCTCGAGCCTAGGTCGTCAAATCACGAGCGCAACGCTCTAACCACAAGGCTATTCTGCCCTTCCCAACCCCCACCCCATCCCATGAGTACCAACATGATAATGTCATGACGATGGTAAAATCGACAATGACCGCTACGCTGATTTCAAAACGACGATAATACCGAGTATGACAACGCTGTGGAAAAACGACGAGAGCAAATGTATAGGTATCTATGCCCAAAAAAACCAAGGTTTTTTTCCGTTTGTAATGTTTGGAAAGGAAATACCCCCTTCCTCTCCCCAGGGACAGGCATTCGTTTGTAAACGATCAGCTAATAGCTCCTGTCTGTCACTTCATATGATCTATGGGCAAAGCCATTATCTGCTCATTTTTCGAATATATAAAGCAAATAAGTTCACTTCCAGTCCCATTCGCCAAAACAACACCATCAAAATACTGTACTTAGTCAGACCGTAGGCCTCTTGCTATAAACACAACAGTTTTGGAATCACGACACTAAGGTTGGCAGTTCAGATCCCAAATAAACAGTTTTCTCTGAGACAGAAGGCTAGATTTTCGGATTTAAACAGACATACTTCGGCTTTTAATGCCATGGTATCTGTTCACACACGCACGCACGCACGCACGCACGCACGCACGCACGCCACACACACACACACACACACACACACACACACACATTTAACTTTTCTCTCTGGTTCAATCAATCAAGTACACATCTGTATAGTGCTTGCAAAAGAAACCCATTTATGACGGAATCGCTGTTGGCAAAACTATGCCCACAACATCCATTATGATAAGAAAAGTATGTTCAGGTAGGGGGAAAAAATGAAAGAAATGGAGAAAAGAGTGTTGTTGTGAAAATGTAACACAATACAATAATGGAAATCTTAAGGGGATAATCTGAGGTGTTAGAGAAGGTTAGACGGCACGTTTGGCATACCTCGACGTTCGTTCTTTGCCCTTCTCTATTTTAGTATTTATAATTTTAAAAAATCTGTAAAATGCTCGCATAACCAGCAACACACACTCACACTCACACACACACACACACACACACACACACACACACACACACACACATACACACACACTAACCTTGCCCAAACAAAAGGTGGATCTTATGAAAGTTTCTTTGACACAAAGATCAGATCCTTCGATCATTCTTCGATTCGAGAAAACTACCGAGAGACTTCGGCAGCCATGAAGCACACAATCGTGAATTATTAATGAAGAAATAAAGGGGAAGACCTTACCACTACCACGAAACTGAGTTCTAACTATCGCTACATGAACATACCCCCAGAGACGTGTCAGAAAGAAAGAGGATCTAGGATGTCATAATACTGTATTCTAAAGGCTAAAGAAGAATGCACACAAAAGATAGAAAGAACAAGAAAGAAAGACAGACAGACAGGCAGAGGGAAAGATAGAAAGAAAAGTAGAAACCGCGCTGAGGCGAAATGCGGTGTTTTTTCTGGAAAGCGAATCCCCATTCCTAAATCCTTTATCCCATCCAACCCCTCGCTTTTAAAAAATGAATCCACATAATTATAAAGCTGTTCATTCCATGGTAGTCTGTCCATGGTAGTCTGTTATGTCATTTGAATAATAATTTTTTTTTAAATCCCTACTTCTTAACGCATGCACCGCGCGCAAACCGATCTATCAGATTGAATGTTGTGCTTGTAACAGGATAAACGTCTTGGCTTTTGGGGGGGAGAACACACACATGTATAAACACACTCACATGCGCACGCATGCGTGCGCGCGCGCACATACACACACACACGCATACCCCTACCTCTCCTCACCTAACATTAACAAGCACACAGTCTTCATTCCCTCTAGGCCCCATAATAAAACTACATTCTTTCCCCCCCCCCTTTTTTAAAAGACCAGTTCTGGGAGCTAAAGGCCATATCACTGACGGATAGGTCCGTGGTCATTCCAACTCTCTTTCAGCTTTACGACTTTCACATAATGACCCTCACTCACCCTCGGTCTGGCCCAACCAGACGAACAAAGTAGCATTCTTAGTCAGACTTGAGACTCTCTGACAGGGGGAGACTTTGCGAATGACAAGTATGGGTTCTGCTCGCGATCAGACTTCTTTATGGACTTCTGCCATGATAAAAAAACCCACAAAAAAAAAATCCGCCACTAACACGTAAGCAAAAAACAAAAACAAAACCTACCCTACCTCCCCCCCCCCCCCCCCACCCACCCACCACCACAAAACCCCCACAAAAATCCTACCACCCCTGAATAATATCTGTGTCTGCTGACCTTTTCAAAGTTTTTACATTTCTTTTTTGCAATTCTTTTTGTGAAAGTATTATAGACACTAACACACCAAACTAACCGCCACTAACACGTAAGCACAAAAAAAACCCAACCAAAAAAACCCCAACAAAGCCACCACCTCCTCCACCTCCCCACAGAGAAAGAGAAGAGAGAGAGAGAGAGAGAGAGATAGAGAGAGATAGAAGAGAGAGAAGAGAGAGAGAGAAGAGAGAGATAGAGAATGACAAATTCTTTTTATTTCGAGGATAATGAATAAGCACTCGTGTGCTTTTTTACATCCAGTCCCCGCCCGTAAGGGATACATCTTAATCATGAACCAATACATATACTCTCACACAGTAAGAAACAAAGGAAATAACGCCTTTAAAAAAAAAAAAAAAGAGAGAGAGAGAGAGAAGAGTGAGAGCGAGAGAGATAGAGAAGAGAGAGAGAGAGAGAGAGAGAGATGAGGGAGGGTGGGGAAGGAGAAGAGGCTGAATGACTCTGAGCGGGATAATCTAATGACAAAGTTTCTGTTGTGTACTAAAAATCTTGCACTATACCATTACAAAACAACAGCAACAACAGCAACAAACAAACGCTCAACACAAGCAACCAAAAGATCAAGCGCTAAGCAACGCCCCCCCCCACCCCCTCCAACCACACACACACACTTTTCACAACCAACCAACACCAGGAAGAACCTAAATCACAGCAAAACATCACACACAATAAAGCCAGGACGCACCACGCCCGCCTCACCAATACGCCCTTCTCCCCCACCCCCCCAAAAAAAATCATGCACTCTACCCTCCTCTACCCTTATCCACACGATTGCATTTTTTTACCCTTCTACGGTAATATCTTCAACTCTTTTATCAGCTACGCACGCACACACCAACACACACACACACAAACACACACACACACAAAACCTGCACAGTGGGATATCTAAGTTCCGAATGAAGTGTCTTTTTTTGGCTTACCGTGTCAGTCAGAAAACTGAGAATGAGGCCTTGTAAAATAACCTCACATTGTAATAGACATATTTATAAAACGCTCCTGTGAGACCATTTAGAAACTGGATCCGTTTTTTTGCATAATGCCACGAATAATAAATAAAAAATAAAATAAAATATCAAAAATAATGTCAAGCCAAGACTCGTGTTGTTGAGTTAAACAAGGAAGTTGGCTTTGGTAGGGCTCCGTGTCCCTATTATACATTAACTAGACAACATACAGAGGCAACAGGCGCGCGCGCGCGTACAAAACACACACACACACACAAGAGATAGATAGGCCACACAAACACACAGTCTCTCTCACTCTCTCTCTCAACATCTCTCTCTCTCTCTCGTCTCCCAGTCTCTTTCTGTCTCTGTCTCTCTCCCTCTCCTCCCCTTCCCTCTCGTCCCTCTTTCCTCCCCTCTCTCTCATCCCTCCCATCTACCTCCCCCCGCCCCCTCTCTCTCCCCTTCCCCCCCTCCCCCCCCTCCCTCTTCCGTCTCTCCCCCACCCCTCCCTCCCTCTCCTCTTTCGTCAAGTACACAACCAACAGTGACCCAAACAACAGTGCACGAAGCCAACAGACTGAACGCGCAACGCACAGCCTGGAAGAACAATGGCCCGTTCTCACGCCAAACACAAATTACCAGTTCCCATTTACAACGTAAGCAGCTCACAGCTTCCACTGCAGTCAGTGTCGACCCACAACACTTGCTGTGAAAGTACCAGAGCAATGTTCCATAACACCACACAACACATTGTAGTATGTATATAAAAGTATAATATATATAATATATATATATAAATATATACTATATATATATATATATATATATAATATCTATATAGTGAGACCACACACACACTTTCAATGTTAATGTTTTTTGTTTTTTTTATTAGAGTTGTCAGTTTTATTATAATCGTCAATGTCTATTGGTCTCTTCTTCACCATCTCTCTTCTTCATGGTCAAATGTCGTCATCACCATTCTCAACATTACCTCCCCCCTCATAAAATCAATGTCAGTAGTAGCACTGTCACCACAATCATCATCACCACAATCATCATCACCACAATTATCATCACCACAATCATCACCACCACAATCATCACCACCACTATCATCATAATTGTCAGTCGATGACGTGGTCATTAAACAATCCATCCATCTATCAAATCCCTCCTCCCCACCCCCCCCTCCTCCTCTATTTTGCCTGTTCTTCTTTCATTTCTTTTTTCATTTCTTCTTCCTACCTGTTTTTCCCCCCTTTATTTTGTCCTCTACAAACCCCCACGCCACCATCAACAATGTTCTATCAAACTTCTATTACTATCAATTACTACCCCCAGTACCACCACCTCTCTCAGATACACTACTACAACTACTACTACTACTACTACGTCTACTTACACACTACTCACTTACTACTACTGCTGCCTGCTGCAGCTGCTATTCTGCAGCTGCTATAGTTTTTTCTTCTTCTCCTGTTTTCTTCCTCATCCTCTCTTTTATCATCTCCTGTTTTCCTCCTCATCCTCTTTTTTATCATCTCCTGGTTTCTTCCTCATCCTCTTTTTTATCATCTTTCTTTTTTCTTCGCAAAAGTTCTGTCATACGAACCAATATCCCCAAAGTTGGAATGCAGCTGCCTAAATTAAGGAGGAATAAAACGGTCGCATACGCAAAAATCTCATCTTTGGTGAACCTCAGAGCTCTAGCCGAGGAAGGAAAAGAAAAAATACAAACCCAAGGATCCTAAATTTATAGAGAACGACCAAAGAACGACGATTGCTTTTTTCATCTACTGCCTCTTCTTGGGCAAAGAAAGGCCTTCCATTTGTGGCA
>CM054159.1:12307037-12312037 GCA_028751875.1 Rapana venosa | reverse complement strand
GTGTGTGTGTATATGTGTGTGTGAGTGTGTGTGCGTGCGTGCGTGTGTGTGTGTGTGTGTGTGTGTGTGTGTGTGTGTGTGTGTGTGTGTGTGTGTGTGTGTGTGAAGGAGAAGAGAGGATAGGAGAGAGAGACAGAGACACAGACAGACAGACAAACAAACAGATAGACACAGGCAGACCAACAAACGTCCAGAGGCACAGGGACACAGACACAACACACACACACACACACAACACACTGTACGCACACACAACACACACACTCCATACACAACACACACACTACACTCCATACACAACACACACACACACACACCTCCATACACAAACACAAACACACACTCCACACACACACACAACACACTACACACACACACAACACTACACACACACACACACACACACACTACACACACACGCACGCACGCACGCCCGCCTCGAGCCATTCAAACACAAGAAGTGGCCACTTAGGTCCTAAAGACTTTCCCCTTGACAGCACAACTAGAAGGGCTGACGTGTTCTGTGCTAACACTACAGTACAGTAAACCCCCCTCCCAACCCCCAACCCCTTCAGGCCACATATAGATATACTCACTATAGCACCAACCCTTATTATGTAGCCTACAGAAGACCCTATTGTGTGAACTCAGTGGTTGGGGTCAAGACCCCCCCCTAGGCTTGCGTGAGTTCAGCTCCTTTTTGCTCATTCATTCACTCACTGACCAGCCCTAGCTAATACAGTCGTGCTCAGAGGATAGGAGTGCTTAGTAGCTGAGTCAGCTGCATCGCTGGTAATGCATGGTGGATCGTTCGAAAGTTTTGTTTTAAATATATAATTTTTGTTAAAATTCATTTTGTTGTTACAAATACATATATATGCATGACAAGTATTGGAAAGTTGGTATAGTGGGCACAGAAACCTCATCCCCCCCCCCCCCCCCCCCCCCCACGTCGAGATGCCCGGGTGGGTGGGGTGGGGTGGGGGAGGCTTGTCAGTGTAAATAGCATCCCCACCTTTAGGAAATTCTGTGCTAGGAACTCCCTCTTTTCTATTCCTCTCTTTGTTTCTGCCTTGCTCGTTTTCTTCCTGTCACCTCCTTTCTGTCTATTTTCTGCCTTCTTGGTCCACTCCCTGCCCCACCCCCTCCCCCCCCCACCCCCCCCCCCCCCCCCCCCCCCCCCCCCCCCCCCCCCCCACAAAGAAAGACTTAAAAATAACAATTCTCACCCATGCCGAAGTCGGATACGTTGAGCCAGTACTTGTCAGGTGCTTAGTGGCAGTGCAACGCATTTTCGCTCATATCACACACACACACAGAGTACACCCCCCACCCCCGCAACTGTTTTCTTCTAGTCTACCTATCCCAGACAGTGGAGAACTTGGCCTTTAAGGACGTAATATAGATAAGGGAAAACGGCCTTAATCCCCCAATAATGGAGACCCAATGATTTACGGTTTACTTCACGTGCAAGCAGAGCAGTGCTTTAGTGCCGTTAGATAGGGGGGTGAAAATGATAATGGAGGGGTGTGGGTAGTGTCCGTAAGTGATTTTCTTGTCTCTAACTGGTACAAGACGTTTCAACTGCATGAACCCGGTCCTTCAGTAACCAGAAATCATTTTTAAACTCCTTAACACATTTTGTCTTTCAAATCAACTCGACTCAAAATTAGTATATCAACACGACCGAAAATAAACGGCTAGTGAAAAGAATATGAATTAAATAAATACTCATTCAATTACTGAATAAAAACTAATTTAAACCAAATAAAAACTCAGTCGAGACTGCGAACCTAAAGAGCAAACAGTACTGCACTACCGAACTACCAGGAAAATCCCTCGAATCTGACCCCATCCAAAGACGCATGCTGGTACGTAATATCAGCAAATGGGTGCAGTGCCCAGATCCATGAATACAAAAATTATGAGTGTCGCAATTTAAGCAGAAGGCATACATTTCTTAGACCAAATACATTCCACACAAAGTTTCCAGACAGTAAAAAGAGGGAAGGGGGGAGGGGGGGGATGGGGGGAGTTTGGAAGGGAATGGAGCAATTCTTATTATCTCTGTTGAGCCATGGATACCAGTTTACAACCACAACTTCTTAAAGACACCCCACAGACGGGTCTATTAGGAAGAGGGAAAGATGGGATGGACATATAAGGGGGGAAAGGGAATACCAAGATGGAGGGGGGGGGCCTGCCAGAGTGGAGGGGGGGGGAGGGGGGGGGGGGAGGAGGCGGGGGGGGGGGGGGGGGGGGGGTGGCCTAAAGGGTGATTCACGAAAAAAGGCGGGACTTGAGAGCGAGACCAAGGAGAGCGAGTATATTTTTGCCACATGGCCAATTCGGGAAACGGACGTAATTAAAGGTGGCGCTTTTTTCTCTCTCTCTCTCTCTTCTCTCTCTCTCTCTCTCTCTCTCCTTTTCCCTCTCTCTCTCTCTCTCTCTCTCTTCTCTCACACACACACACACACACAAAACACACACACACTCTCTCTCTCTCTCTCTCTCTCTCTCATCCTTTGAGCACCCACACACCATCCCTATGCACAGCCTTAAAATGCATAAATTTTAAAGCACAGGGTTTACCTTATATCATGATTACGATGCACACACACACACACACACACACACAACACACACACACACACACACACACACACAAAACACACTCTCTCTCCTCTCTCTCTCTCTCTCTCTCTCTCTCCCCTCCAATACACACTTTTAAATAATATAAATTTATAGGCTGGGGCCCCACACACCACACACTACACCACTCTTTCTCTCCCTCTCTCTTTCTCTTCTTCACACACACACCCCACACCCCACACACACCAAAACACACACACACACACACACACACACACACACCCCCACAACAAAAAACATACACACAGCGAGTGGGCGAACGAGAGAGACACAGGAGGGGGGGAGGGAGAGTGAGAGAGAGAGAGAGAGAGAGAGGAGGAGGAGAGACAGATGGACAGAGAGAGAGAGAAAGAGAGAGAGGGGAGAGGGTGTGCGTGACAGAGAAAACAGACAGACATAGACAGACAAAGAGATAGATAGAAACATAGACAGAGCAAAGACAAACAAACGGAGGGGACAGAGGTGGACAGAGAGCAACATACAGACACAGAGACAGACAGAAGCCCCCTTTCAGTTTTTTTTCGGCTATTATTATAACAAATGTAAGCACGCAGGAACCAAGCCACCGCAGAACAAAGGCGTCAGCTGGGGAACGGGAAAAACAGAGAGAGAGAGGGGAGAGAGGAGAGGGGGGAGGGAGAAAGAGAGAGAGGGGAGAAAGAGGGGAGGACGACAGACTCAGAGAGAAAGAGCACTAGAGGGCAGAGAGACAGAGAAGAGAGAGAGAGGCAGAAAAGCAGACAAAAGAAGACAGAGAGAAGAGAGAGGGGGGAGAGAGCGAGAGAGAGGGGAGAGACAGCGACCGAGGAAGAGAAAGAAGGAGAGAGAGAAGGAGGGGAGAGAGAGACAGGCAAACAGAGAGAGACAGAAACAGACGGACAGAGATACAGATACAGAGGAGAGAGAAGAGTTAGCGGAGAGAGAGAGAGAGAGAATGAGGGGAGAAGGAGAGGGGGAGAGAGAGGGGAGAGAGAGAGGGAGATAGGGGATGAGAGGAGAGAAAGAAGGAAAAGAGGAGAATGAGAGATTAAACGAAAAAGGACATCCGAAACGGGGTCCCCCCCCACCCAACTGGGTCTCCTCCCCCCCGTTCTTCCTCCTCCCCCCCCCCCCCCCCCCCCCCCCCCCCCCCCCCCCCCCCCCCCCCCCCCCCCCCCCCCCCCCCCCCCCCCCCCCCCCCCCCCCCCCTCCCCCCCCCCCCCCCCCCCCCCCCCACCAAATCCCCCTCCCCCTCCAATGCACAGGCAAGCGAACACACAACAAAAGCTAGTGGGATCGATGCGTTCTTACTACAACCACAATGACTGTATGCACGTGATACAAGCACACAGAGAGAGAGAGGAGAGAGATGAGAGAAGTGAGAGAGGAGCGGAAATGAGAGAAAAAGAGAGAAAAAAGGAGGAGAGAGGAGGAGGGGGGAAACCCGGAAAATCTTGGAGGTTCGAGAGTGTTGTGGGAAAATTTCACGGGTGCGTGATGTGTGTGTGTGTGGGTGCGTGGGGTGCGTGTGTGGTGTTGTGTGTGTGGGGGGGGGGGGGTTGGGGGGGGGGGGGAGGGGGTGAGGAGACTGGAGAGAGAGGGGTGTGTGTTGTTGTGTATGTGTTTTGTGTGTGTGAGCGTGGGGTTTTGAGGGAGAGAGTGAGGAGAGAGGAGGTGAGAGGGGGAGAGTTAAAGGGAGGAGAAGAGAGGAGAGGAGGAAGAGAGAGATGAGGAGGAGAGAGAGAGAGAGGAGCGAGAGGAGAGACGAGAATGCGAATTAAGAGAGGGGAGGAGAATGCCACAATGAGGGTGAAAGAAAGAGAATGCCAATGAGGAGAGGAAGAGATAGAGAAGGGGGGGGGAAGGAGGGGGGAGGGAGGGAGGATTAAAAATAGAGATAACCCAACTTTGGAAGGATTAAAAATAGAGACAACCCAACTTTCACAGAGATGAATGAGAAAGAGAAGCAGACGGAAGACGTAGCGGCAGAACTACACTGTGGCGCTTCTTAAATCATTTTCTTCCTACTATAGCTAGGGCCTACCCCATCATGACTCACATCCTCTCTCTCTCTCTCTCTCCCTCTATCTCTCCCTCTCTCTGTCAGCGTACACATTTTTTCGCTTTTTTAAGGGGAAAGGGTGGGGGGGAAGGGGGCTTGTCTTTCAAGTGTATGCTGTGTCAAAATAAAAGTTATGTTGCACTATTTGTGTTGTGTACGTGCATTTTAACATACCCCCCCCCCCTCTCTCTCTCTCTCTCTCTGTCTCTGTCTCTCTCTCTCTGTCTCTCTCTCTCTCTTCGTCTGCTAACGAATGCATTAAAAAGCGACTGGCAATATATTTGTTTAACGCTTTTAAAATTAGAAA
>CM054159.1:12279537-12292037 GCA_028751875.1 Rapana venosa | reverse complement strand
TAGCAAGCGCCTCTGTGTGTGTGCGTGCGTGCGTGTGTGTGGATGTGTGTGTGTGTTTATGTGTATGTGTGTGTGTGTCTTATTGAAATATAGCAGAGAGGGACTGGTTGAGATAAGACAGGTGATATATATACTACACTATACTGTACTTCTATCTACATAGCTGCAACGTTGAATGGCGTGACAGGGGTCTATAAAACAGACTTTAAAACATCGCGGACAAGACTGCTTCAGACATTGGCAGGAACCGTTGGGGGGTGGGGGTGGAGATGGGGAGAGAGAGGGAGGGGGAGAGAAAGAGAAAGAGAGAGAGAGAGAGAGAGAGAGAGAGAGAGAGAGAGAGAGACAGTGCGTGTGTGTGTGTGTGTGTGTGTGTGTGTGTGTGTGTGTGTGTGCGTGGTGTGTGTGTGTGTGTGTGTGTGTGTTGTGTCTGTTTTGATAAAAGACTGCTGAGAGACACAGACAGACAGACAGAGGGGGAGGGAGAGAGTGTGATTGGTAGAAGACAAACTTTAATACACTACCCCCCTTCCCCCCGAAAAAACAAAACAAAGATCAGACCTTATTATGTTGAGCCATCAATAATGAATCATGCTACACAAACAGGCCTCTTCGTTCCGTCTTTTGAATACTATGTCCACATAATGTACGATTTAGTTCGTTGGGTTTTTATTTTAACATTTCTATGCATGCTAAAAAGGTAAAGGTGTCCCTTAACCTATAAGGTCGTATGGGAGCGAGGCATCAGAGACCTCACTTCTCAAGAGGCTAGCGTATTGAGGGCGGTGGCGCCCATCTCCTCTCCCTCGCTGCTTTACCTTCCCTGACCCTAAAGAGGCAGGTACCCATGAACAGCTGGGTGAACTGGGGGATTGTACTGAAGCCAAGGCGCGCAAACGATAAACCCATCCAAGTGGTAACCACGCTGGCATGCTACCAATGGTATTAAGAGAATCGACTTACACAACCTATAAGCTAATTCTCTTAATTCCATCGATAACTTTCTTTTTCACCACCACCACCACACCCTCCCTTTTTTCTTCTTTCTCCAAGGTCCATTTTGAAACTTTTCTGACTTTTGTCATTATTTTTATTTGTTTCTTTGTAAGCAACTTAGGCTATTGTGAACGAACGCAAAATCGAGTCTCCATTAAGCGATTACCAGTCTGTCGAGGTTGTCTTATCATGCACGCGCTGTTCTTCATCTGCCGCTCGTTTGAGAGCTGGCTACTGACTGAAGCAAGAATGGAGGTAGGACTCCAAACCATCCTCCAACCCTCTCTTTCTTCCTCCCTCCATTCATCCATCCACCATGGGCATGACAAAGAGACCCAGGCTTTGGTATATAACTGCCATAGAATGGATTTTTTGTCGTTCCGTTCCTCTGCTAGGGCTCTGAGGCTCATCAAGTGGTAAGATTTTGAGTATAGTCGACCGGTTTTTTCCCCCCCGCCATTAAAGGGGCCACAATCCAACTTCGGGAATGACGTCTAAACACGACAGTGATGTTGCATTCGTATTCTACATTTTCGTCATCCGTTCCTTCTGGTGGTATGCAATAGCCTGCTCCTCCGATGATGGCTCGAACCCGGGCCGTCAGATCACGAGCTCACCGCTCTAACCACTAGGCTAAACCACACCTTCCTTACAGGGTGGATGAACAGCTTTTCTGGGTAATTCTTCCAAAAAATGATTCCCAACAGAGTTTGATGAATAACCTGTTGCACTCCTTCCTTGTCATGTTATTTATTGTATGACTGATGAGATTGTTCATAAAAGTAAGAAGGAAAACAAAGCAGACAAGCATTGAGACAAAGAAGCAAGCAAGCAAACAAACAACAATCAAACAAAACACACGTAGAGGCAGACAACAATGGTAATGGGGGGCGATTAGACCTAGCTAGGGGAGGGCGGGAGGATTCATGAACGAAATTTTCCTTTTAGCTCAAGGGAAGTAATCAAATTTAAGCGAGTGTTTGAGAGAGATCACTCACCGTGAGCTGTTAGCCTCCCCTGATAAAACGTATCGGTCGCTAGATTGTGTGTGTTTGAGCAATGAACACGAGGAAGTGATGGCAGAACCTGTGAAGAGAAAAAGGTAAAAGTCAAGATGAGCATACAATGCCCATAAATTCTCACCCCCACCAAAAAAGTTGAACATTTTATGAACAGTCTTAGTTAAAAAATGTAGGAAAAAATTAGTTGAGCTTCATTCTGCACAGACAGACTGAATGAGATACAAAACAACAACAAACTAACAAACAAAACAAAAAACACTGAATGAGATTTTGAGTGCTGGTGACATCTCAGTGTGATTAACGACAAAGTCTGATTAATGATAAACTAAAATCTAATATCATAGCGATGGTGCTAATTCTATTTACCACACAAACCGTGTGCTCTGACATCATTCAAGAAGTTAATGAATTACAACATCAGCAGAAGTCAAGTTAAGGAAGTCAGCGGCCTTGAGATCACAGTCTGTTTTTTGTTTAACAATCTACAGCAATGCCAGAACTATCGAACGATCAGCCTCATAAGCCATGCCAGTAAAGTAATGTTAAAAGCTATCTTAAACAGACTTAAGCCACGGGCAGATCATCGCCAAACAGTCAGGCTTTCACCTAAACAGAAGTACCACAGAACAGATATTCAACCTGTGAGTTCTGTGTGAAAAATACAGCCAGCACCAACAGGAACTGTACCACGTCCTCATAGACTTTTAAAAAAAAAAAGCGTTCGACCGTGTATGGCATGACGCATTATGGGCCACAAGGAAGAAGTATAACATGGGACAAAAGGTCATCCAGACAATCAAAGAGCTATACGCAAAAGCCACCAGCGCAGCGCTTGTCCTAGGCACAGTTAAATAATGGTTCCATACCTCAGTGGGAGTCCGTCAATAGGCACAGTTAAATAATGGTTCCATACCTCAGTGGGAGTCCGTCAATAGGCACAGTTAAATAATGGTTCCATACCTCAGCGGGAGTCCGTCAATAGGCACAGTTAAATAATGGTTCCATACCTCAGTGGGAGTCCGTCAATAGGCACAGTTAAACAATGGTTCCATACCTCAGTGGGAGTCCGTCAATAGGCACAGTTAAACAATGGTTCCATACCTCAGTGGGAGTCCGTCAATAGGCACAGTTAAACAATGGTTCCATACCTCAGCGGGAGTCCGTCAATAGGCACAGTTAAACAATGGTTCCATACCTCAGCGGAGTCCGTCAATAGGCACAGTTAAACAATGGTTCCATACCTCAGTGGGAGTCCGTCAAGGCTGTCTCCTATCGCTGACTCTGTTCAGTGTCTTCCTTGAGTGCATAAATGACTGATGCCTTAGAAGATCACACTGGCACAGTCAGTATTAGAGGGCGGACAATCACCAGCCTCAGGTTTGTCGATGACATCGACGGACTGGCAGGAAACGAACAGAAACTAGCCAACCTAGTGTACCACCTGGATGAAACATCCACCAGATACGGCATGGAGATCAGTGCCGAGAAGACAAAACTCATGGCAAACAGTGCCCAGCCAATCACTTCCAAGATCAGTCAGTGGGAAAGAACTTGAGGTTGTGATCACTTCAAGTACCTTGGAGCTAATATTACTGATGAAGGTTCAAAGATCGAAATCCTCGCAAGAGCTGCACAAACAGTAGCAGCAACAGCGAAGCTCAAGACTATCTGGAAAAACCGAAACATCTCTCTCAGGACCAAGGTCAAGCTACTGCATGCATTGGTCATCTCCACATAATATCTGTATGCATACAAATCCTGGACACTGAATGCAGATCTACAAAGGAGGATCCAGGCTTTGGAGATGAGATGCCTCAGAAGACTCCTTGGTATTTTAAACACGGACCATATTACCAACGAAGAAGTCCGACAAACCATCACCCAACAAGTAAAGCTCTATGAAGACCTGCTGAGCACAGTCAAGAAAAGGAAGCTCAGATGGTACGGACATGTGACAAGATCAGATGGGCTCTCCAAGACCATACTGCAAGGAACAGTGCAGGGGAAGAGAAGGCGAGGCAGGCCGAAGAAGAAACGGGCAGACAACATCGCTGAATGGACCGGGAAGAGCTTCTCCACAACCCAGGCACTTGCCCATAACTGCCGCAAATGGAGCCAAATGGTGCAACGTTCGTCACTGCAGTGCCCCTACGACCCCGGGAGAAAGGGGTGGGGGTGGGGTGTTACGGGAGCAGATGAGAGTTAAACAAAAATTACACAAAGCATATTGGGTATAATTTATATGAACAACAATCATCAGCAGCATAGAAACAAGAAGCTTAAAGCGTATATTGTGCTCAAAAGACATCGTCATCAGTCTGTTTTGAGTCAAATACCTCTGGGGCGAGAGAGAGAGAGAGAGAGAGAGAGAGAGAGAGAGAGAGAGAGAGAGGAGAGAGAAGAGAGAGAGAGAGGAGAAGAGAGAACACAGTTAATCCTCATTGGAACCTGACACCCCTCCCCCCCCCCCCTTCCCTATTGTAGCTTACCTTGAGTACTGGTCTGCGTGCCAGTCTTTCAAACGAGACAACAAATCGAGGTGTTGTGCGCAACATGTAAAAGAACCCACAGCAATACGAGAGCTGATCCTGGCAACAATCCTTAAGAAAAAACAGTCGTTCTGATAGTGAAACAAATGTACCACAAATGACAGACAAGAAAAAAACCTTACCTTAACCTTAATTCTCTCTGTGCCAGGAGGCACACAAGGCTTGAACATCATTCCTCCACTGGTTCCGGTCTGCAGCTGTGCGTCGTGCGGCGTTCCACGTGCTCCAGCCTGCGCTGTTCCGCTCTACTTCTACCATTCGTCGCCATGTTGTTTTTGGACGTCCCCTTTTCCTTCTCCCTTCAGGTGTCCATCCGAGGGCGACAGCACAGTCGTCACTCCTGTCCTTTCTTAGGACATGTCCGATCCAGTTCCATCTCCGTCTTCTAATCTCCTGGCTGATTTTTTCTGCTCCTGCTATTTCCATGACTGTCTCGTTGGAAATGTGTTCTTGCCATCGGATCTTGAAGATCCTCCTCAGACATTTGGTTTGGAAAATGTCTAGTTTTCTCTTCTTCTCCTTTCGTTAATTTCCAGGTCTCACATCCGTAGAGAAGAACTGACAAAACAAGGCTCTTGAAAGGGATGCTTTGGTTTTTCTGCTGATGTCTCCTGTTTGCCAGATATTGGATAATCGTTTCATCTGCGCTCTGGCCAGTGCTACTCTCTTCTTGACGTCTGCTGTTCCTCCTCCGTCTTTGGTGACGTTTGCTCCGAGATAGGTGAAGTTCTCCACCTCTTCCACTTCCTGATCTCCAACCATCAGACCTTCAATGTTCCTGCTGTTTACTTTCATGGCTTCTGTCCATTCAGCTTGAGTCCAACCTTTGCTGCATTGTCTTCCAGTCTTGTAGTTTTGTGCTGTAGATGATTCATGGTTGATGAAAGGAGGGCGATGTCGTCTGCGAAGCCAAGGTCTTCTAACATGTTCATGAAGTCCCATCTTATCCCAGTTCTCTCGCCTTCCACTGTTCTTCTCATCACCCAGTCTATCACGAGAAGGAAGAGGAATCCTGACATGCAGCATCCCTGTTTCACCCCGGTAATCACTGGGAACCAGTCTGTTGTTTCGTTGTCAAGAAAAAAAAAAAAAAGGGGGGGGGGGGGGGGGGGGGGGGGGGGGGGAGAGCGATGCTCTTGCAACGGCACTTTTTTATTATTATTTTTTAGGCAGAGCAAACTGAATTTCACACATACACACACACACGCACACACACACACACGCACACACGCGACACACACACACACACACACACACACACACACACACACACACACACACACACACACACACACACACACACACACACACACACACACACACTAAGCTGTATAAACTCAACATTTTACCCTCAATAAAAACCATTCTGACTTGACACACACACACACACATACCTGGAAACGGAGAGTGGCTGTTTGAAAGAGAGGTCTAAGGGAAGCAACTCAATTTTACGTGTCGTAAGACTTCAGATTCTATTACAACCCTTTAAAAGGTTTACCCCGCGCGCGCGAGCGTGTGTGTGTGTGTGTGTGTGTGTGTGTGTGATTGCGCACGTGCATGCGTGCTCGTATGTGTGTATGTATGTATGTATGTATGTATGTGTGTATGTATGTATGTATGTATGTATGTGTGTGTGTGTTTATTTCTTTTATTCTTTTCTTTTTATTCTTTTATTTCGAGGATAATGGAACAAGCACTCATGTGCTTTTTTTCATCTAGTCCCATCCCGATGTGTATGCAGCTTTTCTGTAAATTTTGTCATTCGTTCCCACCGGCACACAATGGCCTACTCTTCCGAAAAGCGGAAAGGGTGCGCAAGATGTTCTGCGTGCATTCGCACACGGGACCTCGGTTTATAGTTTCATCCAAGGACTTTTGGGGAGAGAGGAGTGAGAGGAAAAATCCTCTTGAACAGGAATCAAACCCTGGCCAGCAGATCACAGCGCATCACGCTAACCACTAGGTGATCCCGTCCCCAATAAGATATATGCATAATTCCTTCTAAGCAGAAAACAGATCCGGTCCTTGGTTCTGTGGTGTGTCGTGTGTGTGTGTGTGTGTGCGTGTGGTGGTGTGGTGTGTTGTGTGTGTGTGTGTGTGTGGTATTGCTTATAATATATGCTTACTGTAATGCAAGCATGTGTGTTTGTTTTTTTTCTGATTGTTTAAAAAACCAGGTTTGTGTAGATCAGAGAGAGAGAGAGAGAGAGAGAGAGAGAGAGAGAGAGAGAGAGAGAGAGAGAGAGAGAGAGAGAGAGAGAGAGAGAGAAGACAGACAGACAGACAGACAGACAGACAGACAGACGGACAGACAGACAGACAGACAGACAGATAGTGTGAGAGACAGAGTCTCAGATATTATCTATCTCTCTCCTCTCTCACACACACACACACACACACACACACACACACACACACGCATGCATGCACACACACATGCACGCACGCACACACACACACACACACAACCTAAGGAATAGACCTTTTTTCTGCGTAGAAGGAGTTACACATGATTATATCTTAGTGTCCAATATATAAAAAAGATACAAAAACAGATATAAAAAAAAGAAAGAAGTAATTTATGACCAAAGGAAGGATTTCAAACGTTTCTGCTTATCAATACAGACAACAAGAAAATGAGATCCAAATGACAACAATGTACCACACAATATTGACAAGAATTGCTAAGATTAAAAACACACAACAAAAGAAAAAAGTATGCTAAGATTGCTGAAACCGTTTCCATTTTCTGATTAACAAGGAGAAAAGAGATGACTTTCTGGCCTCAACTTGTAGCGATTATCATTTGTTATCTTTTTTTTTTGGTTTATTTTTTTTTTATCTTGGGCATCCATCCACAAAGACATTGAAACAAGTTTCTGAAGTATGAAAGCTGTTGTTTCTTAATCGATGGTGCCATGTGTGTGTGTGTGTGTGTGTGTGTGTGTTTGTGTGTGTTTGTGTGTATGTTCATGCACAGTACGCGCACACGCACTGGTACACGTGTGAGGAAAAAAGTGCATGTGCAAGTGTGAGTGTGGATGCATACCTTCTGTATGAGTGTACATAAAACAATATATTTTGCTAGCATGTTCAATACGGTTTAAACACATTTTTCAATAGAGTTACAGACTGAGTATGCCTGAGTTTCTGTTATCCCCCACCAAAGAACTTCATGAATATTTCTGGTGTTCTTGCAGGCAATAGATTTATATATAAAATCAGCAGGACGTAGAACTGCACATGTTGGATAATCTCAGAAAAAAATCACAATTGTACATCCACAGGTTCGCATGAACATTATACATGAACATGCTAAAAACCATTGTCTCTAAATGCTAAAACAATTTTGTCTATTCTGATTAATTAACATAAAGAAAAAGGGTAACTGCTTTTGATAGCCAGAATCAAACCATACACTTACAGATCATATATATATATATATATATATATATATATATATATATATATATATATATATATATATATATATATATATATATATATATATATGTACAGAGTTAAAATCACAAAACATTTCCTTTTTCTGATTACCATAAAGAAAATGGATAAAATATTTTGCTAGTTTGTTTAAAATGATCTATACAATATTCAGTAGCTACATGCTGGATATGCAAAACATAGTTTCTATGAAATGTTTGAAAAGAACACAACATCAATATACCACATTTTCTGCAAGCAACAGACATATAAAGTGAGCAAAACACAGGTTTGTTCATAGTGACTTCAATACCTTGGAACATCACAGAATAATCACAGAAACATCTTATTTCTAAATTCACAGCATCAAACCATAAATCTTTAAAAAAAAAAAGACCCCAACAAAAAACCCTTGTACACCTTAAAATGTTAAAATTAATTTCCCAATTCTGATTAACATGAGGAAAATGGACAAAAAGCTTTTGCTTGTTTAAAATTAACCAAACATAATTCTTAGAAAAGTTGCATGCTAACAATGCCCAACCTTATTTCTATTATTGTGTAAAAACAACATTCCATCAACAAATCATGTCTTAAAAAAACCACACACACACACCAAATTCCCCATCCCCAAATTGCAGCAACAAATACATAACATGAACAAGACAAAACTTTGCACATTTCAGGTGATATCAGGAAAAAATCTCAGTTCTACATTCACTGCACAGATCTAAACCACGTGCCTGACATAATCATATAGAGAAAAAATAAAGAGTACACCTCTGAGTGCTAAAACCATTACCCAATTCTGATTACCCAAGAAAATTGTTTTTGTTACTTTAATTTTCCAGTGGAGCTATATGCTGAAGATACCCTAGATTCCACATTACAACAATACAAACCTGATCTTTCACAAACACGTTTGGTTTAAATAAGGGATTATTCGTCAAAAAAGCATTGAGCAACTATAACATGAAGAGCATAATCAACATTAATCAACGAGGGCAGGATGAAAAAAAGTTGTATAAACTCAATCTTTTACCCTGAGTAAAGATCATTTTGACTTGACTTGAACATAGCAACAACAAGCTAGTAGCTTATATCATGCTCCTATTGTAGAAACACAAACTTGTTTGATCTTTTGTAGATGACATATCCAAAAGCGAGTCAGACACAAGATTTGTTCTTGGCTAGCCACAGAAAAAGCAATCTCAGTCCTGAGTTCACTGCATAGATTTGAACCATAGGCCTAACTGATCATGTGGAGCAGAGATGGTAAACGCCATGCAGTAACCACTTGGCTACTATGTCTGTCATGAGAGAGAGTATGACCATGACTATGATTCATACCAAAAAAACCAAAACCCACCAAAGAAAGAAAAAAGGCCATGGGCCCATTTGACGGGGGTGGTATACACATGTGACTTATCTTTGTAAATTCCATTGTTAAGTTGTGTACCTGTGACACATAAATTTAATACATTTTCCCATCAAAAGTGACATTATTTAGTCATATATGAGAGAGAAGAGAGAGAGAGAGAGAGAGAGAGAGAGGAGAGAGAGAGAGAAGAGAGAGAGAGAGAGGGAGAGAGAGAATGAATGAATGAATGAATCTTTATTTTTCAAGGGTAACAGAATAAGCATGTCATACTTTTTAGAGAGAGAGAGAGAAGAGAGAGAGAGAGGAGAGAGAGAGAGATAATGAAGAGGGAGAGAGCACTAGGATCCTTCATTCATGGCTATAGTTGTTCATGCAGCCATGCTGATCACCAGGTCACATCAGGGCCAGCAACTGGTAAGTGACAAGAAGAAAACTAACATCTGGGTTTAGCCATCTTTGATTGACGCTTTCTGACAATATCACAAAACAACAGTTGAAAAATATAATCAGACAAGGACTGAAAGGCACAGTTTGACAATCTATCCATCCATTCACTGTACGTCTATCCATTCACCCATTCCTCCATTAAAAACTGATCAGTTAATCCGTTTGTCAGTATAGCAGTATATAAATCAATAAATCACCGATCAATATAAAAGCATAAGGCACAGTTTTCTTTTTGAAAAATCAATCGATCAATCAATTAATCATGTGACCAAACAACCAACCAACCAACCAATCGATTGACACAACCAGCCAACCAACCAAATACGCGTCCACACACAGACACAAACACACAGACACAAACAAACACACACATGCACATGCATGCACACGCACACATACACATGCAAGAATGGGAGTTACAACACACACAACACACACACAAGCACACACACAATACACACACATCACACCGCCCTCTCACCCCCCCCCCCCCCCACCCACCCACACCACACCCACACACAAGAAGCCGGGAGTTAAAATTTCAAAACATTTTACACTAAACTGGAAAAGATTGCAAAAGACTTTTGTAGGCTGCTAAAGGAATGCAGTTCACAACCCCTGTACTCATTAGTTTCTCTCCCCCCCCCCCCACCCACGTCATCTGCATAGAGAACTGCATCTCACAGTCTCATAAAACACACACAAAATAATTATTATTATAGTGGACAACTGCAACAGAGAGAGAGAGAGAGAGAGAGAGAGAGAGAGAGAGAGAGAGAGAGAGAGAGAGAGAGAGAGAGAGAGAGAGGTCAAACTCTTTTATTTGGAGGATAATGAATAAGCACTCGTGTGCTATTTTCACTCCCAGAGAGGAGACAGAGAGAGCGAGAGAGAGAGACAGAGAGGGAGGGAGGGAGAGAGAGGAGAGAGAGAGAGAGGGGAGAGAGGACAGAAGAGAGAGAGAGAGAGAGACAGAGAGGGAGGAGAGAGAGAGAGAGAGAGAGAGAGAGAGAGAAGAGTGACTTGAGAAAGAAAACATATCAAAACAGATACAATGCCACCTGACTAAGGTTAAGCTAAAAAATTTCCCAAACAAAAAAACAAAAACAAAAACGGAAGCATTCCTCCAAAATACGCTCACCCAACAACAAACTTTCAATGAAGCAAACGGATGATCAAACAATCATACAGCATCCAAAAACAACAGCAACAAAACAAATAAAGACACCCCAACTAATAGCAACGGCTGAATCTATAAACAACAACAAAAACGAAGTAAACACAATATCACAGACACTTGCATATGCTTTGGCTAGAGCTCTGAGGTTCACCATTGGTGGGATTAAAAAAAAAAAATGTGTGTATGCCATCGTTTTCATCCATTATTATATAGGTAGTTGCAATCAGACTTTGGGATATAATGATTATGCGATTGAAAGCATTGATTATTTATTACTGCAAATGGTAAAAGAAAATCCTTGAGACAAGCAAAAACGTATAAATCGTTCATTCTTACAGAATAAGAGGCAGTGGGGAGAGAGCGAGAGCGGAGAGGAGAGAGAGAGAGGAGAGAGAGAGAGAGAGAGAGATAGAGAGTGAGAGAGATAGAGAGAGAGAACAATGAACAAAGTTTATTCTTCAGGCCACCAGCCCCTAGAATGGGGTCAAACCAAGCATAGGCTATTCTGTACCCTATCAACAAATTCAAATTTCAAATTCTTTATTTCCTGCCATCCCTTTAGGGATACGGAGGATTCTACACTATATCAATGAAAAAAATCATAACTGAACATCATACATGCTCCTCACGTAACTGGATATTTGAACACATTACTATAGACCAACAATTGTCTTGTTTTACACATGTCAAACTCTTGGAACAAAGTTTACATGTGATTTCTGATAGTACTAATCATTTTAACAACATTAAGCAAGAGTCTTCTTCTTATTATTATTGTTAACAATCACGTCTAAATGACCTGGTAAGGAAGACACAATACTGACAGTCAGTCGCTGAGGAGTCACTGTACGTTCTGGGACCCCCATGGTGTTAAGCTGGGGAACGCACAACAAGAACAACAACAAAAGCAACTGGGGAAACTGTACCAATATTTTCGGGCAGTGTGTCTTACATAGGTGGAACCTGACGGACTCCATCCCCCCACCTCTCTCAGACAATAAAGTTAAAGGTGTTCCCATAACCTAATAATGTGGTCGTAGGGATAGCGAGGCGTCAGAGACCTCAACTTCTCAAGGGGCCAGCATATTGAGGTCAGCGGCGCCCATCTCCTCTCCCTCGCTGCTTTACCTTCCCTGACCCTAAAGAGGGCAGGTTCTCAGACAATAAAAGGAAAAAGGTAAAGGAGTCCCATAACCTATAAGGTCGTAGGGGAGCGAGGCGTCAGAGACCTCACTTCTCTAGGGCCAGCATATTGAGGGCGGCGCCCATCGCCTCTCCCTCGCTGCTTTACCTTCCCTGACCCTAAAGAGGGCAGGTACCCATTTACAGCTGGGTGAACTGGGTGAACTGTACTGAAGCCAAGGCGCACAAACAGTCACCCATCCAACTGGTAACCTCGCTCGATCGACGCTGCTTAACTTGGCTGGGGGAAAGCGAGTGCTCCGACCACTGAGCTATCCCGTCCCCAATACACCGAGCAAAAT
>CM054159.1:12249537-12254537 GCA_028751875.1 Rapana venosa | reverse complement strand
GAGATTTCTCTGCGTGAAATTCGGGCTGCTCTCCACGGGGAGAGCGCGTCGCCACAAGAGCAGCGCCACCCTTTTTTTTTCTTTTTCTTTTGGTCTGCAACTGTATTTGTTTCTCTATCAGAGTGGCTTTTTTCTAAGAATTTTGCCAGGGACAACTCTCTTGTTGCCGTGGGTTCTTTTACGTGCGCTGAAAATTTTGTGTAACACACGGGACCTCGGTTTATCGTCTCATTCGAAAGACTAGCGCCCAGACCACCACTCATGGTCTAATGGATGGGGGAAAAATTTCGGGCCCAAACAGGATACGAACCACGCACACACCCGACCCGGACTTTTCGCATTCTAGACAGGCGCGTTACCTCTAGACCACCGATCCAATCCATAGTAGGTCTTCATTGGATATCTTCTCTGGCCAAAAGATCCTGAGAATTCTCTCTGCTTTTTATATTTATTATTAGGGTGGATCGGTGGTCTAGAGGTCACGAACGCACTTGCCTAAGAAAGCAAAAAGTCCGGGTCGGAAGGGGGCGTTGGTTCGATCCTCGTTTAGACCCCAAAACGTTTATCCCCCCATCCACGATTACACTATGAGTGGTGGTCTGGGTGCTAGTATTTCGGATGAGACGATAAACCGTGATACCGTGTGTTATATATAATTGTTTAGCGCACGTCAAAGAACCCACGGCAGCAAGAGAGTTGTTTCTGGGAAAAATTCTGTAGAAAAAATCACTCTGATAGGGAAACAAATACAGTTGCTGACAGGAAAAGAAAAGAAAATAATGGGTGGCGCTGCTCTTGTGGTGACACGCTCTCCCCGGGGTGAGCAGTCCGAATTTCACGTAGAGAAATCTGCCGTGACTTAAATGGGTATAAAATTAAAAATAAAAGAAAAAAAATACAAATACAACCCATAACAATCGGTGTCAAGTCAAGTCAAGTCAAGTCAAATAAAGGCAAGAGAAGGCAAGGCCAGCCAAGGCAAGGCAATTCGAGTCGAGTTTTGAGTTTCGAGTCGAATTTGATATTCAAACTTTTGGAAAGTGGACAAGAGCAGGGTTCGGATAAACTATGTCTATGCACACGTGCCAGCACAAAAGCGTGCATCTTATGAGAGAGAGTGAGAGAGAGACAGAGAGACAGAGAGACAGACAGACAAAGAGAGAGAGAGACAGAGATAGAGAGACAGAGAGAGAGACAAAGAGACAAAGAGAGAGAGAGATAGAGAGACAGACAGAGAGATAGACAGACAAAGAGAGAGATAGAGACAGACAGAGAGACATTCAGACACAGAGAGAGACAGAGACAGTCAGAGACAGACAGACAAAGACAGACAGAGAGAGAAAGAGACAAAGACAGACAGACAAAGACAGACAGACAGAGAAAATCTCTTTCCAGATTCACCAAAACCAAAACCCCAGGTCCTGACTCACCCGATAAGCGCCACAGGACTTGACAGGGTACAAGAAGATATCGGTCAGGACTCGACGCTTCTCAGAACACCCGAACCGCCTCCTGGGCACCCCCACCACCCTCTTCTCCTCATCCTCAGCACCCTCCTCCTCCTCCCCTTCCTCCTCGACTTCTTCAGCACCCTCCCTCCTCACCCACCCCTCCCCAGCGGATTCCACCTTCTTCTTCTCCTTTGAAGAAGACGATGACCCTGTCAAGACCTTCCCGGAGGCATCAACATCTTCTCTCCACGTCCCTGCAGGCTTGTGAATCGTCTGTCCCACAAACGAAGCGTCCACAGTCTCCTCCGAGGCGGCTGGATAGTCTTTCAAGTCCACACCGGGTGATGAAGAGGAGTTCGTCTTCTTGCGAGCATCCGCAAGGTCCTGGGGAGGTTGGAACCAGTCCGGGGCGGTGAAGACCGGTTTGGGGGTAACGTCTAGGAAGCACTGGGCCAGGAAGTCCAGGCAACGGATAGCGTCCGAGATGGTGGACATGTAGCCGAAGGAGATGCGGATGGAGCCCGTGGGTCTGCCGTCTATCAGGTCTTTGTCGTCCCCACACACGTGTCCCGCCTGCGTGCACAGTCAGAGTGATGATGACTTTTTGTTTTTATTTTATTTTATTTATTGTATTTAATTTAATTTAATTTAATTTAATTTAAATTAAATTAAATTAAATTTAATTTAATTTAATTTAATTTAATTTTATTTATTTTATTCTTTCATTTCGAGGATAATGGAATAAACACTCATGTGCTTCTTTTTAAAATTTTTAATTTTTAAAATCTCCATCCACTACCCCCGTGTGTATGTAGTTGTGTTAATTTTGTTATCTGGTACCCAGCGCCACACAATGGCCTACTCTTCCTAAAAAGCGGAACGGGTTTTTTTCACGTGTGCGCAAAATGTTCTGCGTGCGGTTCGCATAGGGGGGTCTAGGTTTATAGTGTCATCTGAAGGACTTTTGGGGAGAGTGGAGTCTTGCACTGATGTTAACTCCAGGGGAAAATATCCCCCTTGAACGGGAATCGTACCCGGGTCAGCAGATCACGAATGAGGGATGTATAGATAGATGAATAGACATATATATATATAGAGATACATAGAGAGATAGAGAGAGAGAAGAGAGAGAGAGAGAGAGAGAGAGAAGAGAGAGAGAGAGAGAGAGAGAGAGGAGAGAGAGAGAGGTGATGCACATAGAAGTTCAATCAATGAATGAATACTGATTTGAAATAAAAAAAAATTAAACAAAGAAGAAAAACATTAGTAAAGAAACAAACTGATCTATTACAAAGAAACAATTTAACAACTCAATTAATCAGTCAGCCAATCATGAACGAAGTCTAATTAAAAATAATCAAATAAGAAGCAAATCAGCAAAGAAACGAATAAATCTAGTACAAAGAAACAAATGATCAACTCAATAAATCAATCAATCAGCCACTCAAACAATCGATCAACAAAATCAATCAATCAACAAAATCAATCAACCAATCAATCAATCGATCAATCAATAATCGATCGATCAATCAATCAATCAATAAATCAATCAGTCAATCAAGCAACCACAAAGCTTTCGTAGCAAAACATCATTGGCTGGTTTTTCTTAAGAATCCTAAACAAACCGTACTAACCTCATAAAAAAGCGTGATCCATAAACCTATCTTCGAGTCCCCCCCCCCCCACCCCTCCACCCACTCACTCCCCCCCCCCCAAAAAAAAAAAAAAGCAACAAAAACAACAACAACCTCCCACCACCAACCCCAAACCTCAAGAAAAACAAATCCCTCCTCACATCCCCCTCACCTCACTCCCCCAACGCAGTAAACAACGACAACAGCAGTCTCCAGTACTGAAGTCCCTAACAGACTCACCTGCAGGTTGTCCTTAATGGTATGATTAGTGATGCGCAGAGCGAGCTGACAGGCCCCGATATTGCAGAAACAGCCAGTGCGGAGATGGATATCATGCAGCTGAGCCAGCTTGTCCACCTGAAACATGGTATACCAAACGTAAAAAGGTAAAGGTGTCCCATAACCTATAAGGTCGTAAGGGAGCGAAGCATCAGAGACCTCAACTTCTCTAGAGGCCAGCATATTGAGGGCGGCGCCCATCTCCTCTCCCTCGCTGCTTTACATTCCCTGACCCTAAAGAGGGCAGGTACCCATTTACAGCTGGATGAACTGGGGAACTTACTGAAGCCAAGGCGCGCAAACGGTCACCCATCCAAGTGGTAAGCACGCTCGATGCTGCTTAACTTGGCTGGGGGAAAGCGAGTGCTCCGACCACTGAGCTATCCCGACCCCATAACAAACAGAAGGAGAAAAATAACGAAAAGTCTACATATTTTGGCAATGGGATAGTTCAGTGGTCAGAACACTTGCTTTCCCCAAGGTAAGAAAAAGCAGCATTGAGCGTGGTTACCAAGTGCATTGGTGACCGTTTGCGTGGCCTTGGCTTCAGTACAGTCCCCCAGTTCACCCGGCTGTAAATGGGTGCCTTCCTCTTTAGGGTCAGGGAAGGTAAAGCAGCGAGGGAGAGGAGATGGGCGCCGCCCTCAATATGCTGGCCCCTAGAGGAGCTGAAGTCTCTGATGCCTGGCTCCCCAACGACCACATAGGTTCTGGGAACACCTTTACCACCATATTTTATAGTATGGAAAAATAAATAACCCCATATTCTATAGGCTTAAATAACCACGAGAAACAATAGGAAGAACAATCCAAGCAATAACAACAGTAGCAACAACAACAGAAACAACTTAACCACATGAAAGATTTGATGACAAAGATGTTGAAAGAAAAAAAAAGGTGATAAAATACAAAACGTGTTTATAGTAACGGCAAGAAAGGATAAGGAGATATCAGCTTATATAACCATGACAGAAATAGCAAGAACAATACAAGAAGAACTACAACAACAACAACAACAACAACAACACCTACTTGAAAGATTAGATGTTTCAACACGACGAAATATAAAGGTGATCGAAATTAAAATGTTTTATCATTAGGAAACAAACAAGCACATATTTTTTCGGCACACACACACACACACACACACACACACACACACACACACACACACACACACACACACACACACACACACACACACACACACACACACACACAAACACACAGACACACCCCCACACACAGACACACCCACACACAGACACACACACACACACACACACACACACACCTACAACCCCCACACCCTCCCCCACACCTACACCCCCCATCCCCACACCTCAGCAAAGCCGATGTATTCTCCGTCAGCTCTACGCAGGGAGAAGTTGATGATGGGGCCCTGTGTGCGGGGGTTGCGGAAGCCGTCCCTGACGTACAGCTCCGCCAGGCGTGTGCCGCTGCCGTGTCTGAGGGCTGACAGGCTGTGGGCAAAGTAGCGAGCCACCAGGAACGTGTGGGAAGAGATTCTGCACATCCCGCCTGGAAAGAGTAATGATGATAATAATGATGATAATATCAACAACATAATGATGATGATGGTGGTGGTAACAATAATAATAATAATAATAATAAT
>CM054159.1:12242037-12244537 GCA_028751875.1 Rapana venosa | reverse complement strand
ACACACAACACACACACTTACACGCGAATGCACGCAGAACATCTTGCGGCGCAGGGGGATGGGATAGCCTAGTGGTTAGAACATTGCGCTCGCAATCTGACGACCCGGGTTTGAATCTCGTTCGAGAGGATTTTTCCTCTGGAGTTCACATCAGTGCCGATTCCACTCTCCCCAAAAGTCCTTCGGATGAGACTATAAACCGAGGCCCCTTGTGCGAACGCACGCAGAACATCTTGCGCATACGTTAAAACCTGTTCCGCTTTTCGTACGAAAATGGTCTACATTGTGTGCCGGTGGAAAAAGATGTCAAAATTTACAAAACCGCATACACACGGGGACTGGATGTAAAAAAGCACAGAAGTGCTTATTCCACTGAGTCTCTTCAGGCTAAAAGTCACGTTTTCCAGTTTTTCTTCAGTTTTTAGTTATCAGCCCCCACCCACCCCCTCCCCACCAAAGAAGATAAATCTCTGTGTGGGTGGTATTCCATATACGCCAGACCCTATCTGCTAATAAGTCCCTTCAGCATAATCATTTATTTATTTATTATTTATTTATTTTATCTATTTTTTTATTTCGAGGATAATGGAATAAGCATTCATGTGCTTTTTTCATCCAGTCCCCGTGTGTACGCAGTTTTGTCAATTTTGTCATCCGTTCCCACCGCCACACAATGGCCTACTCTTCCGAAAAGCGGAACAGGTTTTAACGTGTGCGCGAAGATGTTCTGCGTGCATTCGCACACGGGGCCATGGTTTACAGTCTCATCCGAAAAGGACTTTTGGGGAGAATGGAGTCTGCACTGATGTTAACTCCAGAGGAAAAAATCCTCTCGAACGAGATTCGAACCCGGGTCAGCAGATCACGAATACAACACTCTAACCACCAGGCTATCCCGTCCCCCTGATCATGATTAATCAACAGCACAGTCTACAGGACTAGCGAAGTTTCGATCTCAGCAACATTCCTGGCATTTTTGTGATTTTGCAATCTGCTGTACCATACTTTGTCATGAAATCTGCGATATTTTTATGTGCTTACTTGATCTTTTGCATGTATTGCACACACGAGAGGGCGTCGTCAGCACTAGCAGGTCTGCATAGTCAAGTCAAGTCAAAAACACTGTAATGATCCCATGAAGGGGAATTACCATACCGACAGGGACATTGATAGGTTTCGTAATCTCGAAAGACACAAGAAAGCTACATTTCACGTTGGTTAAACCATTCCAAGATAACTTCAAGTAAAAAATGTCACGAACACACACACACCACACACACAACACACACACACGCACACACCACACACAAAACCCACACACGCCCCCGCCACACAACGGCGCACACATATCCACCCACCCATGTAGGAATACAATGTTATAAACCCATTGACTAGAAAAGATATATAAACTTATCATTTACGCACGTAGGTATGCCGCACACATGCGCGCGCGCGCACGCACACACACACATCCACACATATACACCAATGTAGGAATACAATGTTATAAAGAACATGACTAGAGAGACAAATATATTAGTTCACACCACACACACACACACACACACACACACACACACACACACACACACACACACACACACACACACACACACACACACACACACACACACACACACAACACAAACACACAACACACACACACATTCGTCTAATATCAGTTTGAGTGAAGAGACGTAAAATCGAAGCAGAAGCAGCAGCAGCAGCAGCAGCAGCAGCAGCAGCAGCAGCAGCAGCAGCAGCAGCAGCAGCAGCAGCAGCAGCAGCAGCAGCAGCAGCAGCAGCAGCAGCAGCAGCAGCAGCAGCAGCAAGGCAGCAGCAGCAGCAACAACAACAGCAGCAACAACAACAACAATAACACCTAACCACACCCACCCACACCCACACACCCACACGCAAACACTTCAAAAGTCATATACCTGATATGAAGGATAACCCACCCCCCTTCCACCTTTTAATAATCCATCAAAGTACTGCTGAGAGTTGAGCCAGCCATCCATGGTTCCGGACCATCCAGATAAACAGCCTTTCGCTCCAGACACAATCACAGCCATAACATAGTCATAGGCCTCGGGACACCAGGAAGTTCGACAGAATATCACTGATTTGAAAGCTCCCTTGGGGACACATAATAATTATTCTGAATACAAAATGCTGGCTACATCTGATCGAGTTCAGAGGAAAAAGAAGGACGAGGAGGAGGATGAGGAGAAGGAGGAGGAGGAGAAGGAGGAGGAGGAGGAAGAAAGGAAAGGAAAAAGAATAAAAGAAGAAAAAGAAGAGGAAGAAAATAAAAGAAGAAAAAAGAAGAAGAAGAAGAGAGGAGGAGAGGAGAAAGGAGGAGGTGAGGAGGAGGAGGAGAAGAATAAGAAAAAAGAGGAGGAAGAAAAAGAAGAAGGAAGAAGAAAAAGAAGGAGGAGGAGGAGGAGCAGAAGAAGAAGAAAAAAAAATTGAGAAAAGAAGAAGAAGAATTGCGAAA
>CM054159.1:12219537-12229537 GCA_028751875.1 Rapana venosa | reverse complement strand
ATTTATTAAAAGGCCTGACTCCATGACATGACGTTACCCCCCCCCCCCCTCCCTCAGGGCTTGCCAAATCCTATTAACTTTGAAACATCACCGCTGGCACCACCACCACCACCACTGCTATCGGATCCGTGGTCTAGAGGTAACGCGCCTGTCTAGAAAGCGAAAAGTCCGGGTCGGAAGTGGGCGGTGGTTCAAATCCCGTTTGGACCCGAAAAGTTTTCCCCATCCACTAGACCTTGAGTGGTGGTCTGGGCGCTAGTCTTTCGGATGAGACGATAAACCGAGGCCCCATGTGTTACACAAAAATTATTTAGCGCACGGCAACAAGAGAGTTGTCCCTGGCAAAATTCTGTAGAAAAAAGCCACTCTGATAGGGAAACAAATGCAGTCGTAGACAGAAAAAAAAGGGTGGCGCTGCTCTGTGGCGACGCGCTCTCCCCGGGGAGAGCAGCCCGAATTTCACGCAGAGAAATCTGACGTGACTTAAAGTGATATAAATAAATAAATAAATCATATGTCCAGAGATAAAGCCAACACACAGCAGGCAAAAACAAAAGGAACACCTTGAAAACCAAACCCACAAAAATCATCTCATTTTTTCTCTCTGTTTGTTCAGCCTTATCATTGCATATATCAATAGAAAAACTGTACAAACAAATACATAAATAAGCGCAGTAGACAAGCGAATAAAAAAGTAAAGTAAATAAAAATCAAATGTCCTGTGATTTTCTTATTTGGATACACACCGCATTTCTTTCTTTTGGAAATTGATATTAGCTGTTTATTTTCCTTCTGCTCTCTTCTTTGTTTTTGAGTCTGGGGGGTATGGGGGTTGAAAGGATGAGGGTGAAGGTGAAGGAGAAGGGAGGCTGCATGGCAGGGAGGGAGGGGGGGGGGGAGTGTTTACTTAAGGAAATAGCTGGATCCACACAGGAGATGATATTTACTTATTTTTTCAATTGTTTACTTATTTATTTTGTGTCATTGATTTTATTCACCAATTTCTTGCAACAATGTCCAGGTTAGGATGCTGAGAGGGCGCAGTATGGCTTATCTATTTATTTGTTTTAAGAACTGTCGTCATTTTTTCATTTATTTTGATATACATTAACTTATTTTTGTTCTACATATTACGTCTTTTTTTTCTGTAAGACAAAGACCTGAGGGTGGGAGAGTGAGTGAGATGATGAGAGGATAGGAGAGGTAATGGAAATGATTTCCATTAACTTTGAAAACTTTGAGTAACACTTGTTTTTCAAATTTCTGTTGTGAATTCTTCATTTTATATATTTGGCTTCATTCATACTTTTAAAAATAGAATCTCTTTTTATCTTTCTCTCTGACAGTCAGTCTGTCCCTCTCTCTCCTTGTGTGTGTGTGTGTGTGTGTGTGTGTGTGTGTGTGTGTGTGTGTGTGTGTGTGTGCGCGCATGTGTTATCTGTGTGTGTGTGCGCGCGTGTGTGTGTCTGCAAGTTCAATAAAACATGAACAAAATGAAATTCTCCTTGATACTGCTTTCAATGATGCCATCTTAACTATTTGAACAATTCTCTCAGCCCTTCTCAATTCTCCCCATCCTTGCCCTCAAAATAAAAAAAAATAGGAATCGGATTCGGATTCGGATTCGGATTGTTTATTCATTTATAGGCCAAGGCCCCTTATGAAGGGGTATACGAACATGATATGACAATTACAACACATGTAGTAAGATCCAAAAATGAAAACAAAAAAAAGTTAATACAGACTGATTGTATATGATAAAAATGATTCTCACGACATAACAAGGTCTCTAAGCTTAAATGCTTTATATAAATACAAAGCAAAATTACGGACTACTTCAGGAGAGGATGATTACATCAACAAGGTTAATTTAAATAATGATGGCTGTCTATAATATTTGGGGGGAGAGAGAGAGAGAGAGAGAGAGAGAGAGAGAGAGAGAGAGAGAGAGATAGCATAATGTGACATAAAAGAAGAAAAAAACTAGTACAGAGAAAATAATCAAAAACGAACAAGTGGAACAAAGAAACAAGAACAAACAAAAGAAGAAACGAGGGAAAAATAAAAGAAAGAAAGGAAAGGAGAGGAATAAAAGTATGTTGAAGAAGGAATCCTGATGGTGATCCTGACATCTTGGTGTCTTCGTCCTCTTCAGCTCCCACACAGCCCATGAGGAGAAGAAGGCTGCTGTCGCTGCTGTCAGTACAGAGGGCACAGACAGACAGACAGACAGACAGATAGACAGACAGACAGACAGACAGACAGACCAGGTCTGGTCAATCAGAGGGAGAGAAACGTACCTGAACTGTCCCCTCCCCATCTTTCTCCTCATCTATCCCTAGCCCCTGTCTCTCTCTGTCTCTCTCTGTGTCTGTTTGTCTTTCTTTGTTTCTCTGTCTGTCTGTCTGTCCATCTGTCTGTTTGCCGGTCTGCCTGTCTGTCTCTCTTTCTCTCTCTCCCCTCTTGCTCTCTTTTTTCTCTGTGTGTGTGAGTGTGTCTCTCTCGCTATCTCTCTCTCTCTCTCTCTCCACACACACACACACACACACACACACACACACACACACACACACACACACACACACACACACACACACACACACACACACACACACACACACTCACAAGTCCTTCGGATGAGACTATAAACCGAGGCCTCGTGTGTGAACACATGCAGAATATCTTGCAATCCTGTTCCGCTTTTCATAAGAGTAGGCTATTGTGTGCCGGTGGGATTAGATGACAGTATTTACAAAACCGCATACACACGGGGACTAGATGTAAAAAAGCACATGAGTGCTTATTCCATTATCCTCGTTAGAAAAGAATAAATAAAAAAAAAATAAACAAATACACACACTCTCTCTCTCTCTCTCTCTCTCTCTCACACACACACACACACACACACACACACACACACACACACACACACACACACACACACACACACACACACACACACACACACACACACACACACACACACACACACACCACTCTCTCTCTCTCTCTCTCTCTCTATCTGTCTGTCTATCTGTCTGTCTGTCTCTCTCTGTCCCTACATCTCAGATTCCAGGCCCTACAGCGGGCAGGTGCCCAGCACACAGCAGCTGTAATTCCATTTTCTCCATCTGTCACACACACTCTTCCTGTCCCTGCTCTCTGCCGGGGAAGACAGGGACAAGACTTCAAGTGAAAGACTCGTCCTCACTCAGTCAGGGTCTGTACTGGTTCCACTACTGCGGATAACAGCCTGGCAGAGATGAACTGTCGGTTCTGTGACACGAGATAGCAAGGATACTGCACCAAGGACTGTGAGGATTGCACCAAAGACTGCATATTCCTATCTTTCCTTCAGCTACCATTTTTTAAATATCACTTAAAGTCACGGCAGATTTCTCTGCATGAAATTCGGGCTGCTCTTCCTAGAGAGAGTGCGTCGCCACAAGAGCAGCGCCACCCATGTTTTTCCTTTTTCCTCTCTGCAACTGTACTTGATTCTCTATAAGAGAGGTTTTTTTTTCTATAGAACTTTTCCAGGGACAACTCTCTCGTTGCTGTGGCTTCTTGTACGACTGTGCTAAATTATCATGTGTAACACACGGAACCTCGGTTTATCGTCTCATCCGAAAGACTAGCACCCAGACCACCACTCATGGTCTAATGGATGGAGGGAAAACTTTCAGGCCCAAACAGGGATTCAAACCATCGCAAACTTCCGACCCGGACTTTTTGCTTTCTAGGCAGGTGCATTAAAGATCCGCCTCACTTCATGCATACATTTCAAGTCTATCCTTTCTACCCTCAAAGACGGTGAGGTCCACATCAAGAACACAGCAGACGTTGGTGACTCCATGCTAGTTGTCCACCTGCCACACACAGACCCTGTCTGACCTGTGCTGGGTCTGCCTGACAGGGAGGGGGGGGGGACCATGTCTTCCAGAGACGTAGTCATCCTCACTACGACAGAGCTGACTGACTGTCTGGACATTTCACCGTTGTGGTTAACACCCTGGCAGACTTTTCTTTTAAGAGCTCAAAGTCTTTACATACAAGTTAAGCTTGTTAATCAAGATGTTGCAGATGAAAGGTAATAATCTGCGGTATATGACTTGTTCTAAGTTATATAATGGTTATCCTTAGTTAAAAAAAGAAAAGGGGAGGGGGAGCATGGATGACTGGAGTAGAAAGAAGGAATAGGGGTGGAAAAAGGTCGCAACTTTCTGGGATCATGAAGAGAGATGACACAAAACATAGACTTGCGACCCACGGAGGCTAACATAAGTCATTACTGATCTTTATTGATATTACAGTGGATGACCATAACAAAAACCAACAGATGCTAAGAACTTTTCCACATTGTCAGAGTGGAGACAGAAAAAAGGATACAGACACTCCCCCAAATTCTCTCTCTCACTCACACATATCTATCTATCTATCTATCTATCTATCTATCTATCTATCTATCTATCTATCTATCTATCTATCTATCTATCTATCTATCTATCTATCTATCTATCTATCTATCTATCTATCCGTCCGTCCGTCCGTCTGTCTGCCCGCCTGCCTGCCTGCCTATCTATCTATCTATCTATGTATCTATCTATGTATCTATCTATGTATCTATCTATGTATCTATGTATGTATGTATGTATGTATGTATCTATCTATCTATCTCTCTCTCTCTCTCTCTCTGTCTGTCTGTCTGTCTGCCTGTCTATTTATCTATCTATTTACCTATCTATTAAACACGCACACGCACATCAGCATGCGCACCAAACTTGCCAGGGCAGATCTAACCAACCCCTCCATGTCCGACACAACCCCGTGGCGGAGTGAAGGCAGGGCGGTACGTCAAGGAAGGGGAGGGAAGCGGCAGGGACAGGGGAGAAAAAAGCGGAGATTTATTAAAAGGCCTGACTCCATGACATGACGTTACCCCCCCCCCCCCTCCCCTCCCTCAGGGCTTGCCAAATCCTATTAACTTTGAAACATCACCGCTTGTACCACCACCACCACCACTGCTATCGGATCCGTGGTCTAGAGATAACGCGCCTGTCTAGAAAGCGAAAAGTCCGGGTCGGAAGTGGGCGGTGGTTCAAATCCCGTTTGGACCCGAAAATTTTTCCCCATCCACTAGACCTTGAGTGGTGGTCTGGGCGCTAGTCTTTCGGATGAGACGATAAACCCGAGGTCCCGTGTGTTACACAACAATTATTTAGCGCACGTAACAACAAGAGAATTGTGCCTGGAAAAATCCTGTAGAAAAAAGCCACTATGATAGGGAAACAAATGCAGTCGTAGACAGAAAAAAATGGGTGGCGCTGCTCTGTGGCGACGCGCTCTCCCCGGGGAGAGCAGCCCGAATTTCATGCAGAGAAATCTGACGTGACTTAAAGTGATATAAATAAATAAATAAATAATAAATCCTATGGCCAGAGATAAAGCCAATACACAGCAGGCAAAAACAAAAGGAACACTTTTAAAACCAAACCCACAAAAATCACCTAATTTTTTCTCTCTCTATGTTTGTTCAGCCTTATGATTGCATATATCAATAGAAAACTGTACAAACAAACAAATAAATAAGCAGACAAATGAATAAAAGGTAAAGTAAATAAAAATCAAATGTCCTGTGATTTTCTTATTTGGATACACACCCCTTTTCTTTCTTTTGGAAATTGATATTAGCTGTTTATTTTCCTTCTGCTCTCTTCTTTTGTTTTGAGTCGGGGGGGGGTATGGGGGTTGAAAGGATGAGAGTGGGGAGAAGGGAGGCTAGATGGAAGGGAGGGGGAGGGGGAGTGTTTACTTAAGGAAATAGCTGGGATCCACACAGGAGATGATATTTACTTATTTTTTCAATTGTTTACTTATTTATTTTGTGTCATTGATTTTATTCACCAATTTCTTGCAACAATGTCCTGGTAAGGATGCTGAGAGGGCACAGTATGGCTTATCTGTTTATTTGTTTTAAGAAATGTTGTAATTTTTTTCATTTATTTTGATATACATTAACTTATTTTTGTTCTACATATTACGTCTTTTTTTCTGTAAGACAAAGACCTGAGGGTGGGAGAGTGAGTGAGATGATGAGAGGATAGGAGAGGGAATGGAAATGATTTCAATTAACTTTGAAAACTTTGAGTAACACTTATTTTTCAAATTTCTGTTGTGAATTCTTCATTTTATATATTTGGCTTCATTCATACTTTAAAAATAGAATCTTTTTTTCTTTCTCTCTGACAGTCAGTCTGTCCCTCTCTCCCTGTGTGTGTGCGTGCATGTGTGTGTCTGTAAGTTCAATAAAACATGAACAAAATGAAATACTCCTTGATACTGCTTTCAATGATGCCATCTTACCTATTTGAACAATTCTCTCAGCCCCTCTCCACTCTCCCCATCCTTGCCCTCAAAATATTAAAAAAAATAGAGAGAGAGAGAGAGAGAGAGAGAGAGACAGAGAGAGACAGAGAGAGAGAGATATATATATATAGCATAATGTGATATAAAAGAAGAAAAAAACTAGGACAGAGAAGAGAATGAAAAACGAACGAATGGAACAAAGAAACAAGAACACACGAAAGAAGAAACAAGGGAAAAAAAATAAGAGAAAGAAAGGAAAGGAAAGGAATAAAAGTATGTCGAAGAAGGAATCCTGATGGTGATCCTGACATCATGGTGTCTTCGTCCTCTTCAGCTCCCACACAGCCCATGAGGAGAAGAAGGCTGCTGTTTCTGCTGTCAGTACAGAGGGCACAGACAGACAGACAGACAGACAGACAGACAGACCAGGTCTGGTCAATCAGAGGGAGAGAAACGTACCTGAACTCTCCCCTCCCCATCTTTCTCCTCATCTATCCCTAGACCCTATCTCTCTCTCTCTCTCTCTATCTGTCTGTCTTTCTTCGTTTCTCTGTCTGTCTGTCTGTACATCTGTCTGTTTGCCGGTCTGTCTGTCTGTCTGTCTGTCTCTCTCTCTCTTCCCTCTTGCTCTCTTTTTTCTCTGTGTGTGTGAGTGTGTCTCTCTCGCTATCTCTCACACACACACACACACACACACACACACACACACACACACACACACACACACACACACACACACACACACACACACACACACACACACACACACACTCTCTCTCTCTCTCTCTCTCCACACACACACACACACACACACACACACACACACACACACACACACACACACACACACACACACACACACACACACACACACACACACACACACACGTAAAGCATTTCGACTTGCTTTAGGTGTACCAGCTCATGCCTCATCTATAGGTACATATAAGGAAGTAGGAGTTCTTCCTTTAAATGAATATCGACAGCTTGCTGTGGCAAAATATGTCTTAAGAAGTACAACAAATGACAGCAACGTTGAAAATGAAGTCCAGATAAAGTCTGACATTCACTTTCCGAAAAGAGCAAGAACTATCAGCTCGCTTACTACAATTAATACTTACACTTCTCCCCCTTTTAAACATTCAGAACTTAAACCAAATAAATTAGCAAAATCAGTACAGTCAGCTCCCTACCCACCTTGGGAACTTTTTAAAGCTCATTTTGACATCAATTATTCTTCTGTAAGAAAAGCTGAAAATGTTAACATTCTTACATCGCTAGTAAAAGAACATATCCAAACTACTTATCCTGATCATCTCAAAATCTATACTGATGGGTCCGTTTTAAACACTAATGAGGCTGGTGCAGCTTTCATTATTCCATCATTAAAAGTAGAACGAGCTGTCTACCTGGGAAAAAATAAATCTATATTTACTGCTGAGCTAACTGCTATAGTGTTGGCACTTAACTATGTACTTGACTTCCCTAAAGACATATTCAACATACTTGTGTGTGTTGATTCTAAATCGGTTTTACATGCTTTAAGAAATTCTACTTTTAAAGTAAGAAAAGACCTAATCATTGAAATCAGGCATCTGGTACACTTTTTGATTTTAAGAGGTAGTACTGTTACTTTCTGTTGGGTTCCCTCACACACTGGTATCTTTTTTAATGAAAAAGTTGACAGTCTTGCAAAATATGGCGCGAGAAATAAACATAGTTCTTGTGAAATAAACGTTGCCTTATCTCTGCATGAGGGATACAGTTTGCTACAAAACGCTTGCTGGAAGCACTTCAGAAAGAAAATATATGATTCTGGCTATTGTCTCTATAATGGCTGTACAAGCAATGTGATAGATTTTCGAAATACTTTAATTTCTAACAAAGTCTGTGGTTGGTATAATCGTAGAAATATGTTATCCCTTATGTACAGATTTAAACTAAATGCTTTCAGGACAAAGTACGTGAAAGATGTAAACTGTATTTGTGGGGAGAAGATTACCAATAGTCATGTTATTTTTGATTGTGGACATTTAAAAGCCTTTTTACCTGCTATACCAGGTTTATCACTGGATCAGATTTTGTCTGAACCATTGTTACTGTTGAACATTGTGTTAGGATTGATAAGAAGTCCGATAATTCAGTTTTTGTAGTATGTTAAAGTTAGTTTTTAAGTACTGTTAATTGACACTTTTTGTTATTGTTTGCATTCTCTTGTTTATATTACTTCTTCCCGTCTAAAATCACTAAATGTGAATAGACGTTAAACTGAAGAACACACACTCTCTCTCTCTATCTGTCTGTCTATCTGTCTCTCCCTCTGTCTGTCTGTCTGTCTCACTCTCTCTCTCTCTCCCTACATCTCAGATTCCAGGCCCTACAGCAGGCAGGTGCCCAGCACACAGCAGCTGTAATTCCATTTTCTCCATCTGTCACACACACTCTTCCTGTCCCTGCTCTCTGCCCGGGAAGAAAGGGACAAGACTTCAAGTGAAAGACTCGTCCTCACTCAGTCAGGGTCTGTACTGGTTCCACTCCTGCGGATAACAGCCTGGCAGAGATGAATTGTCGGTTCTGTGACATGAGACAGCAAGGAGATTGCACCAAGGACCGTGAGGATTGCACTGAAGACTGCACATCCCTAATTCGTGGTTCTTGGACATAAGACATCAAGGGGATTGCATGAAGGATTGTGAGGATTGCACTGAAGACTGTGCATCCCTAATTCTTGATTCTTGGACATAAGACAGCGAGTGGATTGCACCAAGGACTGCGAGGATTGCACCAAAGACTGCACATCCCTAATTCTTGGTTCTTTGACATAAGACAGCAAGGGGATTGCATGAAGGATTATGAGGATTGCACTGAAGAATGCACATCCCTAATTCTTGATTCTTGGACATAAGACAGCGAGGGGATTGCATGAAGGATTGTGAGGATTGCACCAAAGACTGCACATCCCTAATTCTTGATTCTTGGACATAAGACAGCGAGGGGATTGCATGAAGTATTGTGAGGATTGCACCAAAGACTGTACATCCCTGTCTTTCCATTTAGCCTCTTCACTCCATGCATAAATTTCAAGCACATCCTTTCTACCCTCAAAGATGGTGAGACCCACATGCAGAACACAGCAGACGTTGGTGACTTCATGCTAGTTGTCCATCTGCCACACACAGACCCTGTCTGACCTGTGCTGGGTCTGTCCGACAGGGAGGCACAGACCATGTCTTCCACAGACAGAACTGACTGTCAGGACACCCTGGTTGTGTTAACACTCGTGCCCTGGCAGACTTCATCTTTAGCGTGGGATTTTTTTGTATAAAAGTTTAATCTTGTTGATGTGATGTTGCAGATAAACTTTTATTGTTTTAAGTTATTTAAAGGTCAGCCTGAGAAAAAAAATCAGAAAGGATGAGTTTGTTTTAGTCATTAAGAGAGATAAGAGAAAACATAGATTTGTGACCTATCAGGCCTTACAGCAGACATTATGAGTCCTTACTAATATCACATCAAAAGGCCATAACAAAATGATTAACAGATCTTAGGACTTTTTCCATCAACAGTCTGATGCTTTAATTATCATCGAAGAAACAGAAAAACAGAAAACAGACATTCCACCAAAATCTCTCTC
>CM054159.1:12202037-12214537 GCA_028751875.1 Rapana venosa | reverse complement strand
AGACTACATGCTAGGACTGCTGTACTCTACGCTTCCTATCATGATATATCCCGGCGTCAACCGGACCCGAGAGATACAGACACTTGCAGTGTTGGTCAGGTAATCTGAGCAACACTCCCAAACTCGCATCCGTAAAGTGGATGAAGCTTGTCTGTGTGGTCCCAGTCTTCCCAATGATAGCACAGCACACTCACTCTGAGTAAGAGCCGGCCAGAGTTAAAAAAAACCCCCAAAATCCCCAGAACTTACGAGATACAAACCCGTGACCTTCCAGTCCGTAACCCAAGGCGCTAACCACTGCGCCATGGCGGCTGGTGTCATTTTCCTCCTTATCTGCTATCTCCGCGTTTCTCGCTCTTGTCTCCCAAACGCACAACAACAGCCCATTGAGGAATGGGGACGGCGTTTTAATCCTATCATTCATGGAGTTCTGCTCGTGCCTTCGAATGTCGGCCGAGGATTAAAGGTCGAGATTCCTACAATCTCCTGGATTAGCTTGTAAGGAGATCCCTGTCACTGACTGGCTTAATTTATCATCATCATCATCATCGTCGTCGTCGTCATCATCATCATTGTCGTCGTCGTCGTCGTCATCGTCGTCGTCGTCGTCATCACCATCGTCGTCGTCGTCGTCATCGTCGTCGTCGTCGTCGTCGTCGTCGTCCTCCTCCTCCTCCTCCTCCTCCTCCTCATCATCACCACCACCACCACCACCACCACCACCACCACCACCACCACCACCACCATCATCATCATCATCACATCATCATCATCCTTCTTCTTCTTCTTCTTCTTCTTCTTCTTCTTCTTCTCTTCTTCTTCTTCTTCTTTCTTCTTCTTCTTCTTCTTCTTCTTCTTCTTAAGTGCATACATAAGAGCGAACACAAACGTTAAGGGCCGAGGAATTATGAACATATCCAGCACGCACTTGAAGCTTCTTCCAGGGATCTGGGTAACGCTCTCGATCAAGTGTTTGTACAGTACAGCTTGGAAAACTTGTTGTAGCATAGTTGGATTAAAAAACCCATTATTCTTTATTTGGAGGATAATGGAATAAATACTCATGTGTTGTTTTTTTAAACATCCAGTCCCTGTGCGTATGTAGTTTGGTAAATGTTGTCATCCGTTCCCACCGGCAAACAATGGCCTACTCTTCCGAAAAGCGGAACGGGTTTTAACGTGCGCGCAAGATGTTCTGCGTACCTTTGCATACGTGACCTCAGTTTATAGTCTCATCCAAAGGACTTTTTTGGGTGGGGGTGGGGGTGGGGGGTAGAGTTGGAACTGGTGTTAACTCCAGATGAAAAATCCTCTTGAACGAGATTCGAACCCGGGTCAGCAGATCACGAGCGCATCACTCTAACCACCAGGCTATCCCGCCTTCCCATCGTTCTGCAAGTAGCGCTTTCATCTTGTGCTAGTTTTCAACTTTGAACACACATGAGAAATAGCTTTAAGAGAACACATTATAAACAATAGATTTAAGAGAACGGAGATGAGAGCAATAGGATTGGATTGGATTGAAGAGAACAAATATGAGCAATAGTTTTAAGAGAACATATATGAGCAATACTTTAAGAGAACAGATATAAGCAACAGCTTCAAGACAACAGATATAAGCAATGGCTTTAAGAGAACAGAGATGGGCAATCGCTTTAAGAGAGCAACTATAGGGAAACATAGGGAAACAAATAGGGAAAGGGTAGGGAAACAAATACAGCTGCAGAAAAAGAAAAAAAAAAAAAAAGGGTGAAAGGGTGGCGCAGCGCTAAGTGGCGACGCGTTCTCCCGCTCTCCCCGGGGAGAGCAGCCCAAATTTCACGGAGAGAAATCTGCCGTGACTTAAAGTAAAATCTGAGCGCTTTGATTTGTTGCTTTACAAGATTCAGCGCTATATAAATTCCATACATTATTATTATTATTATTATTATTATTATTATTATTATTATTATTATTATTATTATTATTATTATTATAAATAGCTTTAAGAGAACAGAGATGAGCAATAGCTTTAAGAGAACATATATAAGCAATAGCTTTAAGAGAACAAATATAAGCAATAGCTTTCAGAGAGCAAATATAAGAAATAGCTTTAAGAGAACAGAGATGAGCAATAGCTTTAAGAGAACAAATATAAGCAATAGCTTTAAGAGAACAGACATGGGCAATCGATTTAAGAGAACAGAGATGAGCAATCGCTTTAAGAGGACAGATATGAGCAATAGCTTTAAGAGAATAGAGATGAGCAATAGGTTTAAGAGAGCAAATATAAGCAATAGCTTTCAGAGAATACAGATCACAATAGGTTTAAGAGAACAAATATAAACAAATACTTTAAGAGAACAACTGTAAGCAATAGGTTAAGAAAACAAATATAAACAATAGCTTTAAGGGAACAAATATAAGCAACAGCTTTAAGAGAACAATAGATGAGCAACAGCTTTTAGAGAACAGATATAAGCAATAGCTTTAAAAGAACAAATATAAGCAATAGCTTTCAGAGAACAAATATGAGTAATAGCTTTAAGAGACCAAATATAAGCAATAGCTTTAAGAGACCAATTATGAGCAATATCTTTAAGAGAATATGAGTAATAGTGAGAGAACACATATAAGCAACAGCTTTAAGAGAATATGAGTAATAGTTTTAAGAGAACACATATAAGCAATATCTTTAAGAGAATATGAGTAATAGTTTAAAGAGAACACATATAAGCAATAGCTTTAAGAGAATATGAATAATAGTTTTAAGAGAACACATAAGCAATAGCTTTTAGAGAATATGAGCAATAGTTTTAAGAGAACACATATAAGCAACAGCTTTAAGAGAATATGAGTAATAGTTTTAAGAGAACAAATATAAACAATAGCTTTAAGAGAGCAAATATATGCAACAGCTTTAAGAGAACAGAGATGGGCAATCGCTTTAAGAGAACAGAGATGGGCAATAGCTTTAAGAGAACAAATATAAGCAATAGCTTTAAGATAACAGAGATGGGTAATCGCTTTAAGAGAGCAGAGATGAGCAACAGCTTTAAGAGAATATGAGCAATAGTTTTAAGAGAACACATATAAGCAATAGCTTTAAGAGAATATGAGCAATAGTTTTAAGAGAACAAATATAAGCAATAGCTTTAAGAGAACATTTATAAGCAATAACATTAAGAGAACAAATAGGAGCAACAGCTTTAAGAGAACAGAGATGAGTAACACCTTTAAGATAATCCCCGTTTATAATTCGCCTATTTGAGAGCCACAACCATACATTTCTATACATAAAGATGTATGGAAATGCACGGTTGTGGCTCTCGATAGACGAATCATGCAGACAAGAACATATTGTGTGGGAGAAAATCAACAGCGATCTTGAAACCATTGCCTGACTGTTCTTTCATATTATGCTACGTGGAAACCCCCCCCCCCCCCCCCCCCAACAATAACAACAAACGACACATGGACTAAAAACAGAACATTACGTTGGTGCAATCGATCGATTCGCTTTTCTCTTTGGCCTCATGCTCTTACTGTTCTTTGTCATGGAATATGGGAAAGACACGCATCCCTCTGTGTCCTGAGGCTTTCTCTTCACACACACACACACACACACACACACACACACACACACACACACACACACACACACACACACACACACACACACACACACACACACACACACACACACACACACACACACACACACACTCTCTCTCTCTCTCTCTCTCTCTCTCACACACACACACACAAACACACACTCACACGCAAACACAGACACGCACACAAATACATATACACACACTATGGACGCACACATATACCCGCGTGCACACACACACGCGCGTGCACACACACACACAACGCACGCACACACACACACACACGCATGCACACACGCGCGCACGCACACACAAACACACACACAAACACAGACTCACACTCATCGTCTAATATTACTGAGAGTGAACAGACGTGAAATCGAAGACAATAACAACAACAACACACACACTCTCTCACTCACACACACACACAAACACACACTCACACGCAAACACAGACACGGACACATATACATATACACACACTCTGGACGCACACATATACGCGCGTGCACACACACACACACACACACACACACACACACACACACACACACACACACACACACACACACACACACACACACACCACACACGCACGCATGCAAGCACGCGCGAACACACACACACACACACACACACACACACACACACACACACACACACACACACACACACACACACACACACACACACACACAACACACACCATCGTCTAATATCACTGAGAGTGAACAGACGTAAAATCGAAGACAATAACAACAACAACACACACACTCTCTCTCTCTCTCACACAAACACACACTCACACGCAAACACAGACACGCACACATATACATATACACACACTATGGACGCACACATATACGCGCGTGCACACACACACCACGCGCGTGCACACACACACACACGCGCGTGCACACACACCACACGAACGCACGCACGCACGCACACACACACACACACACACACCACACACACACACACACACCACACACACACACACAACACACACACACACACACACACGCGATCTCTTATGCTTTGGTTTCGGTTTCTGTCTGTCTGCCTCTCTCTCTTTCTGTATGTCTATCTGTCAGTCAGTCTGGTCTGTCTGTCTGTCTGTCAGTCTGGTCTGTCTGTCTGTCTGTCAGTCTTGTCTGTCTGTCTGTCTTGTCTGTCTGTCTGTCAGTCAGTAAGTCAGTCTCTCTCTCTCTCTCTCTCTCTCCTCTCTCTCTCTCTCTCTCTCTCTCTCTCTCTCTCTCTCTTCCACACTCTTCTGCGCGCGCGCGAGACGATCTTCTATGCTCCCCCCCCCTCACACACACACCAAACACAAACTTTCAGTTTTGATTCGTTTGCTCGCGAACTTACTTTGTGCCTTTATTCGCGGAAGGACACTTAGCTTTTTTTTGTCTGCTTGTTTGTTTGTTAGTTAGCCAGGATGGAGATAGTTAAGCTGGCTATCTTTACAACTCCTGTCTTGTTGCCCTCTAGGTAAGTGAAAGACAAAAGTGCGTTTCTTTACGAGACAATCTACACACACACACACACACACACACACACACACACACACACACACACACACACACACACACACACATACACACACACACACACACACACACACACACACACACACACACACACACACACACACACACACACACACACACATACACACTTGAGAGCAGCAACCATCGCAGCTTATAGCCGCGGCTCATGGTATAAACCCTGGCTGCTAGTTATACTGCTTGCGATAACAAAGTACAAGGAGAACTGGAACCCATACATGTTTGTGACCGAATGACAACAATCTCCACTAGTTCAGTTTGAAGAAAATACTATTTTTTGAAAACGAAAAACGTAAACTCAACCTCCTTCCCTTCTCTGAACTCAGAGTATGGCTGCCTGTATGGTATTGTACTTGGAAAACAGTTCTTTTTGGAAAAGACAATACGTAAACTCGAACCTCCTACTTCTCTGAACTCGGAGTATGGTTGCCTGTATGATGTTGTACTTGAAAACAGTTTTTTTTTGAAAAGACAATATGTAAACTCGAACCTCCTCCTTCTCTGAACTCAGAGTATGGCTACCTGTATGTTGTACTTGAAAACAGTTTTTTTGAAAAAAACCCAACACAAACTCGAACCTCTTCCTTCTCTGAACTCGGAGTGTGGCTGCCTGTATGGTATTGTGCTTGGAAAACAGTTTTTCTTAAAAAGACATTACGTAAACTCGAACCTCTTTCTTCTCTGAACTCAGAGTATGGCTGCCTGTATGGTATTGTACTTGAAAACAATTTTTCTTAAAAAGACAATACACAAACTCGAATCTCTTTCTTCTCTGAACTCGGAGTATAGCTGCCTGTATAGTGTTGTACTTGAAAACAGTCACGCAGACAAATTTCTCATCCAGTGTGTGTTTATGGTCTTACCAGCAGTGATGGTGGGTGCAGAGGCAGTTTGCGTATTCTGGGTAACCCCCAGGGTGTGACGTTAGGGGAAAATAATATACGAACGCTGGCATGTGTGGTGTGTGTTGTGTGTGTGTGTGTGTGTGTGTGTGTGTGTGTGTGTGTGTGTGTGTGTGTGTGTAAAAGAGAGAGAGAGAGAGAGAGAGAGAGAGAGAGAGAGAGAGAGAGAAGAGAAGAGAGAGAGAGAGAGAGAGAGGAGAGAGAGAGAGAGAGAGAGAGAGAGAAAGAAAGAGAGAGCGAGAGCGAGAGAGAGAGAGATACAGGAGAGAGAGAGAACAGACAGGCAGATAGACATTCAGACAGACAGACAGACAGACATAGAGAGAGAGAGAGAGGTACAGAGAGAGAGAGAGGTACAGAGAGAGAGAGACAGAGAGACATAGAAGGAGAAAGAAGTACAGAGAGAGAGAGAGAGAGAGAGAGAGAGAGAGAGAGAGAGTGAGAGAGAGAGAGAGAGCAGGGACAAAGAGACAATGACAAATTCTTTTATTTCAAGGATAATGAATAAGGCACCAATGTGCTTACTTTAGATGGATAACAATAACGATAACGAAATTTTATTTTCTGAGGGTAATAGAATCAGCACAAGACTTTTTTTTTTTTTTACATTCAGCCCTCGAGATGGAGAGAAAGAAAGAGCGAGAGAGAGAGAGAGAGAGAGAGAGAGAGAGAGGAGAGAGAGAGAGAGAGAGAGAGAGAGAGAGAAAGACAGACATAGAGACTGACAGAAAGAGAATGAGAGAGACAGACAGAGACAGACAGAGAGACAGGCAGACAGACAGACAAGCAGACAGAGAGACAGACAAAGACAAAGACAGGGAGAAAAACAAACAGACAGAGAGACGGAGGCATGCAGAGAGAGAACGCACATCTATTCTTCTGTGTTTGTTTTGTGCAGCACTGTTATGGTGCACAGTTTCCCCGTGGTTAAAACCTCAGGTATGTATGTAATCTGGTGTAAACTGCAAACGTGGGTTCGAGTCCCCGCTGTGCCGGCCGTTTGAGGAGATTTCCTCCCCCCCTCCCCCACACAAAGTTAACATTGGCTCTTACTTACTCAATCTCTCTGCAAGTCCTCCACATCAAACTAGAAAGCTTCCCCGTGAGGATGCTTGGAGTCTGTTATTATAAATAGCATCCCCCATCTTCTGGAAATTCTGTGCTAGGAATTCCCACACTTCTATCCCTCTCTTTGATTTTGCCTTGTTCCTTTTCTTCCTGCCACCTCCTTCTTGTCTATTTTATGCCTTCATGGTCAATTTTCCTGCTTTTTTACTTTTATTTTAGAAAGACTTAAAACATAACAATTCTCTCCTGTGCCGAAGTCAGATGCGCCGGGCCTGACTTGTCAGGCGCTTAACGGCAGCGCAACGCATTTTTCCACATATGACAGACAACACTAGCTGCTGTCTAACCGTCGACGAAGAAGAAGAAGAAACTAGAAAGCAAGAATTCCTGTGAGAACGCACGCATGGTGTCTATCACGCACCACAACAATCCACCTGTTTTTTGTAGAACATGGTCAGTAACGGTCAGTGGTAGGGATGTGACCAAGATACCCAGCATGCAATCTGTAACACGGAGGCATACAGGCTCCGACAGTTTTATGTGGCCCAAGAGACACACCGCGAGAAAGTTTCAGTGTGGTGTTACACTGACATTTCTAGAACCGAAAAGAAGAAGAAGAAGACAAGGAAAACGAAGCGCTGTATAAAAGGCAGTAGCGATATTCTTGTCCATCATTTTCCATGCAACCCCAAGAGGTAGTCCCTGTGTGTGTGGTCTGCTGGTTAATAACAGCCGTTTTGGAAGCGAAAGATTTAAGGTTCGATTCCCGTCGAGGTCGATCTGAGCGCCTACCCCATTCCCTCATCCATTAGGCAATGAGTAGTGCATTGGGTACAAGACATATCCCATAAACGGACAAATCGAAGGTTCAGTTACAACATACAATTTGCTCATGTAAGATAAACAGGACAGCAATAAAATTCTATGCGGTACAGAAGAGTGATGTAGAAAACCCTAGTAGTTTCATGGGCAAGCAAGTTTGGATACAGGACAAGAAAATGGCGCGCGCTGTACTGTGGAAACTCACAGTGGTGGACAGATTCTTTCACATTTCACGATGAGGAATATGTCGTGGCTATATATGGACGCTACATGGTACGACTGATAAGATACGTTACAAGATGATAATAATAATAATAATAATAATAAATGGAATTTGTATAGCGCTAGATTTTGCAAAGACAAACCAGAGCACTTGCATTCAACATATTCTTACAGAGTCATGCAGCCAATAACTATCAAAAGCTTAAACAAAATTCAAATGTACGCACCTATACCACACACACACACAACACTCACACACACACACACACACACACACAACACACACACCACACACACACACACACACACACACACACACACACACACACACACCACACACACACACACAGGTTGTAGGTTTTGGCAGGGTAATAGGATTTGGGCTGTTGAAGGCAGGGGCAGTTTTGAGATGAAAGAGGGAAAAAGTTAGGTTTGAAATAAATATATCTTGAGGCTGGATTTAAATGTCAAGATACATCACAACACAAAATACGACCTGTACGGTTATATGATGTCCGACAAAAAAGAACAGGCCAAAGAAATTTAACCTGCTATTCTTTATAAATTCGAACAAAAAAACATAGGGCTTATTCTTTCCCACATAACTCTTTTGCCTATAGTTCTATAAATTATTACGGAATAAAAGACAAAACTACTTTCAAAATGATTATGAACCCCCACTTCAATTCATGTACATTTTTTATTCATAGATATAGGCACTCAGGTGTTCACTGCTCATCTTAATGTTGACAAGTGCACAACTAATGTTTGCAAGAAGAAAAAGAAATTCAAAAACTTGTTTTTCTCGAAGGTTATGCTGAAACCAGATAGGCTATTCTACTTAACTATTCGTCGCTTGCGCTTGCCTTTTATTTCATTATCAATGAGACAAAGCAGTCAAGGAACAAACAGACAAACAAACAAACAGACAAACAAACAAAGACATCCCCCTCCAAAACCAAACAAAGTCGTGCTTTTTCTTCGATTTCCCAATTTCCTAATCACATCATTCAATTTCCGTCCATTTGGTGCAGCTTCTTTGCAATCCACTCTTTCCCTGCTTCTAACTGCTGGCTCAGATATTGCTGGTTTTTGTTCAATCGATTTGAATTCTCTCTACACGATTGGTGCAGATTCTTATTTTTTTTGGGTACGGAAAGGAAGACAGAATATAGGTCTGACCGTACTTCAAGGTTATACATTAATTGTACTGCATATTTTTGGTCTAAACATCTTTATTCTTGAAGTAAAGAGAACATCAGAGATGCGCCGCCACACACTACATGATCAGAGTAAAGACATGCTTGGAGCTTGTGCCGTGGTCGCTGGTTGCACAGTACAACACTGATTTCATGCAATGATAGAAGATCATAATACTGTGCGTTTTAATATTTCGGTCGTTAAGGATGTGTAAGTGTACGTACCTGAAATCAGTGACAGTTAACTGTTTTGGTGAAGGACAGACAGAACTGTCTGTTTTAAGGGAATTTCACCGTGGAGTTCACCTTGGTTACCTACGAATCCATTCCCTTGCAAGTCCATTCCCTTGCAAGTCCTTGAGAATAGACTATAAAATAAGGTTCCTGAATGGAACATATGCACAACGTCTTTCACACACGTTAACCCCCCTCCACCCCCATCCCCTTTTCGCAGAAGAGTAGGCCAGAAAAAAAGCTAATGGTATATGGATGACACAACCCTTCACCCCAGCATGCAGAACTGCTACCTGGAAAGAGATGGGCTCCGCCTCCTTTAGCTTGTCTAAGTTACACTGCCTGGAAGTGTCGGTGCGATGTTCTGGTAACTTCCCTGGAAGTTATGAGAAAAGTCAGTCCAGTCAGTCATCCCTACCCTGACTTTCTTATTGAAAACATCTTTAATCATCACTGGTTTTTTGTTCGCTGTTCTCTTTCGACAAACATCTGTATTCTCAATCTTTGGCCATTAGGGGTTATCCTTAAGAACAGAACAAAATCCTTGTCTTTCAATTTCCGTTCTCTGTTTACCACTGAAAAACATTTTTTTTCTCTGGTGAAGTTTCCGCTATTTCTTTACCTCTGAATAAATTCCTGCCTTTCAATTTCCGCTACATTTTCACTTCATGTTAAAGACTTCGTAATTTTTGTTCTTTCTTCCTCCGTAGCCCTCCATCCCTTCTCCTCCCCAAACAAATATATTCCATCGCTCTCCTTTTTTCCCCCCAATATTTCCAAGGCAAGTTGCCGGATCCGCGGAGTTGAAACACGTTTCTCAAGTACATCTTCAACACTCGTCCTATCTTGTACTGTGACCTTAATTGACTTCTTCCATAACTCCTTGAGAAGTCGTTGGGGGGCACTGTACTGAAGTCTGCAGGCAGTGTGTCGAAGGTTAACTGTATTTGGCGGAGTTTACTACTCTCTACACAGCAGAGTGCATGCTGGTTATGTTCGTATCATATAATGTCACCAGGATTGAGTGGCATACCTGAGAATGCCGGGTAATAATAATAATAATAATAATTATAATAATAAATGGAACTTCTATAGCGCTATTTCTTGCAAAGACAAATCAAAGCGCATAAAGCGGGTAGACTATCAAGTAACCATATACTTCATTCTCTCAGTATTTTTGTTGTTTTCGTTTTCTACGAGAGATTTGAGCAAAGCATGTTCTGTGTTGTTGTGAGACTTTTTGAAATTCACTACGTGTCTTCTTTGTCCAAAGGTTTTTGTCTGAGTGATGCTGAACATGTGTTCTGCAGGAAAACGCTCCCTGTCAGATGCTAGTTAAAAAATAAAGACATTTTCTTCCCTCAATTTTCGCATATCCGGTCTTGGTCTTCCAGTTTCCGTCGTGATGTTGATTTGCGAACAGTTTTCTTCCCCCTCTTCCTTGCTTCCCTATGGTTGCAGCAGGAGCATTTCAGGCTGTGTCTAATTGGTTTTATTTCCCTCCAGAATTTCAGCGCATATAACCTTTTGGTGAGGGGCAAAGATGGGCATCTTTAGCTTAAAGGTTGGGGGGGAGGGGGGGGGGTGTTAGACTCGTGGTTAGGGCACGGTATCAATAATATAGCAGCCTGGCCCAGGCCAAAAGCTGTGTCAGTTATTATTGATGTCAGCTAATTGCCAAGGCCTACACTAAAACGTTGTTATGTTGTAAAATGTTGTGTTGAGATTGCCTTCAGCCATGACAAGCTCTTTACATAGCAACCCGCACTCTTCTTTGTTAAAGGAGAAAAAAAATCCTCTGAAGTCGGAGTATGGCTGCCTATATGGCGAGGTGCTTGAAAAAGAGTCATACACGCAAACTTCTCATCCAGTGTGTACTTCCTATCTCACAGAGATTCCATGGTGGGATGAGTGAGGCAGATTGCATGTTCTGGGTGACCCCCAGGGTGTAAAGCTGGGGAACGCACAGCAACAACATATAGCAGTGACTGAGTACGGGTTTGTATCTCTGTTGAAGTGTTGGTTCGAGAGGATTTTTTTTACCGCGGTGTTAGCACTGGTGCTGTCTTCACTCCTCTGTAAAACCTTTGGAAAAGACTAAACACTGAGGTCCTGTTTGCGTAGTCACGAAGAACATCTTGTGCATATATTGAAATCCCATCCCACTCCATGACAGGACCATCATATGTTTACTTGTTGTCCTGTAAAGGTATGCTTGTATTTTTTGGGACACTTTTCTTGAATCAATTGTATATAAATCAAATCTCATCCGCTTTTCGTAAAAGAGGAGGCTAACTATGGAAGGTGGGATGAATGATACGAACAGACCCTATGTGCACTCCGCTACCTGGAAAAAAATGGGATCACCTAGCCTTTTGCCTGAAGAGTTCACTGCAGTGTCCCAACGACTCTGTAACGATTTAAGTCAAGTCAAGTCAGCTCAAGGTTATTATGTTTTGTCTTTGATTGTTTTGAGAATCAAAATAGCATGATTGCATCATTGTTGACTTTGGAAAGGAAAAAAAGTATATGCTTCGTTAGACCTAAATGAACGGCGTTTTTTGAAAAACGAATTCTTGTATTTCGAGGATAATGGAACAATCACTCATGTGCTCTTTAACATCCAGTCCCCGTTTGCATGCTGTTTTGTAAGTTTTGTCATTTGTTCCCACCAGCATACAATGGCCTATTCTCCCGAAGGGCAGAACGGGTTTTAACATGTGCGCAAGTTGTTCTGCACGCGTTCATCTATGGGTCCTCAGTTTATAGTCTCATCCAAAGGACTGGATTCTGTTGCCTCTGTACATGACAATATGAAAACATGCTCTGCAGCACGAGCTACACACTGAAAACTGAAAATGGATAGTTGATAAAAATTGTTGT
>CM054159.1:12192037-12194537 GCA_028751875.1 Rapana venosa | reverse complement strand
CCATATAGGCAGCCATACTCCGACTTCTGAAGAGTTTCCCCTCCCCGCTCCTTTTAAAGGAGAGTGCAGGTTGTTATGTTAAGAGCTTGTCATGGCTGAAGGCAATCTCAACAACACATTAATTTACAACGTACCATTTTATAAAGTGTAGGCCTTGGCAATTAGCTGACATCAATAACTGACACAGCTTTTGGCCTGGGCCAGTGAGTCTGAATGAATTCTATCAAAAGTCTTGGTTTTTGGGGCATAAATCAAAAATTACTTTAACGCGGATGGGTGTGGGGACGGGGGTGGTGGGGGGTGGGGGTGGGGGGTGGAAGGGAGGGGTAGCACAGTGGTCAGAGTGTTGGGATCGCAATTTGACAGCCCCGGATCGAGCCCGGGTTCGAGCCACCACCATGACCCCCGCCCGTTCAAGGGGATTTTTCCCCCCTGGAGTTAATAATAATAATAATAATAATAATAATAATAATGATAATAATGATAATAATAATAACAACAATAATAATAATAATACATGGAATTTATACAGCGCTGTGTCTTGCAAAAAAACAAATCAAAGCGCTCTCATTCATCCTTGTCTTTCACACACAGCCAGTTAAAAGTAATAGTTTTACAAATTCAAATGTAAACACGCGCGCGCGCGCGCACACTCACGCACACACAAAGGTTGTACACTCAGGGCGATGGGGGGTTTGGTTGTTGAGGGCAGGGATAGAAATGAGATGAAACAAGAGGCCAGAATCTTAGGTTTGAAATAAATGTGTCCTGAGGCCGGATTTAATAGCGTCATAAGAATGCTTTTGGCGAAGAGAGAGAGAGGGAGGTCATTCAAGATCGATGGACCAGAATAAGAGAAAGAGCGACGGCCAACGGTGGACTGGTTAACATCAGTACTGATCCCACTCCCACAAAAGTCCTTCGGATGAGACTATAAACCAGGTCCCGTGTGAAAACTCACATATAGGGCATCTTGCTCACGCGTTAAAAAAACCTGTTCTGGCTTTTGGAAGAGTACGCCTTATCCGCGCTGGTAAGAACGGATCACACACACACACACACACACACACACACACACACACACACACACACACACACACACACACACACACACACACACACACACACACACACACACATTTTACATATAGACAATCAAAGTCACACAGATTACATACCCACAAACACACAGAGAAACAGCACATAAAACCTACCGACAAATGTTAATAAAAAAATCTGTAATCTCAAAAGCTAAAGAAAAATGAAAAACGAATAAAAAAAAATCTTCCATTCTCTTCAATGTGCGTGTGTGTGTGTGTGTGTGTGTGTGTGTGTGTGTGTGTGTGTGTGTGTGTGTGTGTGTGTGTGTGTGTGTGCGTGCGCGCGTGTGCACGCGCGCGTGCACGTATGTATGTACATTTAAACTTGTTAATATAAGTTACATGTTATTGGTTGTATATGTAAGAATGTGTTGAATGCAAACGCTTTGATTTGTTGTTGTTGTTGTTAGTTGTTTTTTTTTTACAATATATAACGCTATATAAATTCCATTTATTATTAAAAATACTTTGTCTCTCTGTCTCTCCCTCTCTATCTCTCACCCCTCCCTCTCCCCCTCTCTCTCCCCCCTCTCTACCCCCCTCTCTCTCTCCCCCCTCTCTCCCTCTCTCTGTCTCTCTGCTGGTGTCTGTACTGCGCTCATTCTTCTCCCATTAAAAGACACCTAAAAATACAACAAAGCCAGTCAACATTTTCTCTGTCTTGCATTTCTCTTCATTTTACAAGGTTGACTTTTTCCCCAGCTGACTTATACCTTCCCGTCTTCCTTTCCCCCTTTCCTCATTCTTTTTGGTCTCTGGTGTCATTAAATGAATTCCATGTCCTTAACTGGAATAAGACGTTCAACTACGTGAACCCAGGTCAAAAAGTAACTCGAAATTACTTTTAAACTGCTAAGCACATCGTTTTCTATCAACTCACGTAGAAACGCGATCCCCCAAAATGATGGCAATAAAAATATATTACACAAATAAAAACTGATTCCAGATTGCGAATGTAAAACGAGTACTTTCTAGCTTTCTATGGAAAGTCTACTGTTGAAAAAACTCGACCCGCACGCTCACAGAGGGTATTCAATAGGAATCGTCAGATTTGGAATGGTCCGTCTTGCGATTTAGCGGTCTGTGCATTGGCAGTCCACATGTTGAAAGAGTTATTACTTTTTTTCCACAGGAAGTTTCCAGATCGTGGGGTGACTTCTTATCTCCGTTGAGCCTGTCCAGTTTAGGACATCAACCATTTTACGACACAACATCCGTCCCTTTTCTCTGTATGTTTAAAAAAAAAGTTATCTCTCTCTTTCTCTTTTTGAATCTCTTACAACCCCCCCCCCCTCCACCCCACGGTCTCTGTCTGTCTGTCTCTCTGTGTGTCTGTCTGTTTGTCCCCCTTTCCCTCTCTCTCTCTTTCTTGCCTCTTTTGATGAGGGCATGGTGCAAAG
>CM054159.1:12177037-12187037 GCA_028751875.1 Rapana venosa | reverse complement strand
TATATATATATATATATATATATATATATATATATATATATATATATATATATATATATATATATATATATATATATATATATATATATTGCCTATTCTTACATAATCTCATCTTGGGGACGGGATAGCCCTGTGGTCGGAGCACTCGCTTTCCCCCAGCCAAGGTTAAGCAGCATCGAGCGTGGTTACCAGTTGGATGGGTGACTGTGCGCGCACCTTGACTTCAGTACAGTCCCCCAGTTCATCCAGCTGTAAATGGGTACCTGCCTCTTTAGGGTCAGGGAAGGTAAAGCAGCAAGGTAGAGGAGATGGGCGCCGCCATCAATATGCTGGCCCCTAGAGAAGTGAGGTCTCTGATGCCTCGCTCGCCTACGACCACATAGATTATGGCACACCTTTACATTTTCTTGCAGCTAGTGATTTTTGCGTTAAAAAACAAATACCGAACATGGAAAGAAAGAAAATACACACACAATAAACAACCCCCCCCCCACACACACCCAAAAGGGTGGCGCTGCTCTTGTGGTAACGCGCTCTCCCCGGGGAGAGCAGCCCGAATTTCACGCAGATAAATCTCGTGACTTAAAGTGGTATAAATGAATAAAAAAATGAATAAAATAAAATGGAAACAAAAAAGAGAACAACAATCACACGCAATACCAAAGAAAGACAACTCCCCTCCTTATAAAAATTACCTCTCCCCTCCTCCTCTCCTTCTATCCCACCTACCTACCCTCTCTCACCAACCCCCCCCCCCCCCCCCCCCCCCCCCCCCACAAAAAAACCAAAAGCAAAGAAACACAAACAACAAAGCGACAAAAACAAACAAACAAACAAACAAGCAAACAAAACAAAGAAATGGCAACGAGCCAAAGCAGACAAGCAAAATGGACCCCTTCCCTTCCTCCCTCCCTCCCTCCCTTCCTTCCTTCCTGCTATCTGTCCATTTCCTGACCCTGTCTGTGAATTTCCGTCGTTGTGTTGATGTGGAATGCAATCTCCTTACTGTCTTTTCTTCCTGCTGACCCCCCCCACCCCCACCCCAACCCCTCCACACGCTGGAGCAGACATTCCATGTTGTGTCTGATGAAATTTAGTTGATGGTTGTTTTTCTTTACATGTTCGCCTGCACGATCTCTTTTTGTTTTTGTTTTTGTTTTGTGTTGGAAAGGGGGTGGGGTGGGGTGGGAGGGGGAGGTAGGGGGGAGAGGGGTAGGGGAAAAAATAAAAATGGTATGTTCCTGTACACCAGGTTGGGAGATTCTTTCAGCTTGATTTATTTGGGGGTTTTCTTTTTCTTTACAGGTATGTATGTATGTATGTATGTATGTATGTATGTATGTATGTATGTATGTATGTATGTATGTATGTATGTATGTATGTATGTACGTACGTATGTATGTATGTATGTATGTATGTATGCATGTCTGTGTGTTGTATGTATGTATGTATGTATATATGTATGATATATGTATGTTGATGTATGTGTTATGCATATATGTATGTATATATGGTGATGTATGTATATTATGTTATGTATGTATCTTTGTATGTATGTATGTATGTATGTGTGTATGTATGTGTGTAGTATGTATGTATGTAAATTATGTATATATGTACTCTGTATGTATGTATTATGTATGTATGTATGTATGTTGTATGTTTGTATGTATTTATTTGTGTATTGTATATAGTGTATGTATATATGTGATGTATGCATGTATTATGTATGTATGTTGTGTATGTATGTATATGGGTGTGTAGTATGTATGTGTGTATGTATTAGTATGTCTGTATGTCTGTCTGTATGTCTGCATGTTTGTCTTATATATGCATTGTATTTGTTGTATGCCTGTGTATGTATGCTTATTTACTTCTTTTTATTTAACTTCTTTTGATAAGTATATCATGACATGGTTGGTGAACTGAAAGACTACCTCCTGTTTCACTCTCATTTTTGATACCTTTCTGTCTTCTTTCAATCTTTATTTATTTTTTCTTCTGTCTTTATCCCCCAAAGTCGGAATGCGGCAACCTAAACGGTGAGTCAACGGTCACATACGTGAATTCTGACCATTGGTGAACCTCGGAGCTTTAGATTAGAGGAGGAACCCGAAATAAAATCTGTCTTTTTTCAGAATAGCGTGGTTCATTATTTTTTTCTTTATTGTTTTGTTGTTGCCTGGTCAGTTGTCTCTTTGTCTTCTTTGATCAAGCTCGCTTCTTTCATTTCTGTATTGGGAACACAATGTATTTTCTTTTATTTTCGCGTTCTTTTGCAAACCTACATTGTTTTTTTCGGTTTTTGCTAGTGTCCCTCCGCTCTGCTTTTGCTTTTGACTTCATTTTGACCTGGTTTATTTTCATTTCGTTTTTTAAAAGATAACGTGTTTTTTTCCCCAAATACTGTCCTTTTCTAAAAATCAGCTTGACTCTATTTAAAAAAAAAATTCTGTTTGTCTTTTGATTTAGTTTTGTTTGATTTAGTTTTGTTTCATTTAGTTTTGTTTCATTCATTATTTTCTCTTGACCTCATCTGTTTTGGTTTTGTCTTCCTTCCGAGCAAGACAGTTTTCTTTTCTGTCTTTTCTATTTCTTTTTTTACAGTGTTTTATTTCACTGTCTCTTCTCGGCTAGCTCGTTTCATTTCTGTCTCCTGTTCCCCTCTTTGTACTTTATAATTATTTTCCTCTTTCCTTTTTGTGAGAAATGTATCATGACTAACTGATTGCCTAAACAGCTGAGATGGAGAAAACGTCTGAAACATGATCTACAGTTCAAAGAAAGCTGGAGTTACCATCAAACCTTTCAATTGAAGGGAATTGTTGTTGGTTTTTTCCCCCTAGGGGTTAATGTTTCTGTTTTCATTCACCGCCAGTCCTTCAGCTTAGCCAATATAATCGCGGCCGTCTGTTCAAACGCACATATTTTCCCGAAGTCGGTGTACAGCTACCTTAATGGTTTTCATGAAGGCAGCCACACTCCGGTTTCGGGAATCCCGACTGCGGGTTGCATACGTAAAATATCAACATTGGTGATCCGCGGACATCTAGCCAAAGAAACACCCCCCCTCTGCCCCCGTCACCCTCCCCCCCACCCACAAGAAAAAAAAATCAGACAAGGAAACCCCCGAACATAAAACATTTTGTGTACACGTTAAAAACCCCCACCCAAAGGTTCTTTAAGGCTGCTGATGATACTGAAAGCAGTGACTCGGTGCATAGTCTGCACACTCTGGTGGTCTGGATTATTTCTGTCACTGACGAAGCGGTATGATATCGCACAACGACAGATATGGGTGGATCGGTGGTCTAGAGGTAACGCGGGTCGGAAGTGTGCGGTGGTTTGAATCCCGTTTGGGCCTGCAACTTTTCCCCCATTCATTACACCATGAGTGGTGGTCTGGGCGCTAGTCTTTCGGATGAGACGATAAACCGAGGTCTCGTGTGTTATACAAAATTATTCAGCGCACGTAAAAGAACCCACGGCAACAAGAGAGTTGTCCCTGGCAAAATTCTTAGAATAAAGCCACTCTGATAGGGAAATAAATACAGTTGCAGACGAAAAATAAAAAGAGGGTGGCGCTGCTCTTGTGGCGACGTGTTCTCCCCGGGGAGAGCGGCCCGAATTTCACGCAGAGAAATCTCGTGACTTAAAGTGGTATAAATAAAAAAAATAAAAAAATGAAAGTGGGTATATGTTTGAAGTATTCTATGGATAGTATCGTGATAAACAATGCATTTCATGTTTTCTTTCTTCTCAAACACTTATTCAGTACAGGAATAAAGGATAGGAAGTCAAAGACATAGAGCTTTGAACATCACAACTGCACAGAAATGGACGTACACAGTCGCACAGGTATGGACATCAGCAGACACACAGGTATGGGACATTCCATCACATAATTATAATTATTGCAAGGTACATAGAGAAGTTCCTGAGCTACAACGGCTCTTACAATATATACAATATATATATATATATATATATATATATATATATATAATATATCTATCTATCTATCTATCTATCTATCTATCTATCTATCTATCTATCTATCTATCTATCTATCTATCTATCTATCTATCTATCTATCTATCTATCTCTCTCTCTCTCTCTATATTATATGTATATATACGCATAGACCATATACCTTTTGTTTTCTAAATATACTTATCTCTGGCCCTGAACTTTCCATGTATGACTTTTCCATACTGGCATTTATTTCATCTTCCTGCCTTTTCAAAACGAATCTTTTTTTTAATTTGTAAGTTATTCCTTCCCGTTGACCTTTCCAGTTCCTTCCCTGCTACCGCCTGCCATTTTCCCGATATTTATTTACTTTTCTAAAACCTTTGGTTTGTTTACTGTAACTCCCTCCCCCCCCACTCCCCCCCCCCCCCCCCCCCACCCCAACGGCACCTCTTGCCCCCAAGCTCCGGCAGCGATATTAAATGCTACTAGGGCTGATCCTTTCTTTTGTGTTCTGTTCCTTCTCTGTCTCTTTCCTTTTCACTCTCTCTGCCTCTGTGCAGCAGAAATCAATGGTGATGAAAAGCGGAACATGTCCATGTCTATGCTCTGAGGCTGCCATCTTTTGTGTGCGTGTTTGTTTGGGCTTGGCATCCTCCCAAACACTGAAGTGTATATGTCCCCCCCCCAAAAAAAAAAAAATAGAGAGAGAGGGGGCTGATGAAGGGAGCCGGAAAGTTCAGCTGAAAAAACAAGAAGTAATCAGAATTTTGTTTTTTACTTCATCTGGTTTGGGGACGGGATAGCTCATTGGTCAGAGCACTCGCTTTCCCCTAGCTAAGGTTCAGCAGCATTGCGCGTGGTTATCACTTGGATGGGTGACCGTTTGTGCGCCTTGACTTCAGTAAAGTCCCCCCCAGTTCACCCGGCTGTAAATGGGTACATGCCCTCTTTAGGGTCAGGGAAGGTAAAGCAGCGAGGGAGAGGAGATAGGTTCCGCCCTCAATATGTTGGCCGTTGGAGAAGTGAGGTCTCTGACGCCTCGCTCCCCCACGACTGCATAGGTTATGGAAAAACCTTTACCACTTTTCTGGTTATCAGGTTTTATATGAAATTTTAATTAGCTGTTTTATCTTGTATATGCCTATCTCTCATATTTCCTGTAGACACCTCTTTGTGGACTTTGCTTTCGATTGCCCCTCAAATCCGTTCAACTAGTTAAAAAACCCATTGTTCTTTGTCCGTTAGTAAGAAAAACTAAGATTTAAAATTTGACGAGGTGACTGACAGCCCTGATATGGCCTCTGTGGTCGGCGGGGCTATAAACAACAGGATTGGAAGAAAGACTAATAAAGATGACAATGCTATTCAAGTAGCCGTTAGTGAGAAAACTAAAAAAAAAAAGACGACATTGGCATTTAACCTTACAGAAGTTCTCTAGACTTGAAGCTTGCTATTTCACTGGAGGGAATGACCTCAGCGAAAACAGAACAAAAGCAACTGCTGGCAACAGAAAGGAGCTTCTTTTCCTGCCAGAGAATATCATCACGGGATATTTTAAATCGCTTTTCCGGGTTGAACAGAAATGGCCTTTCGTTCGCTCTGTCCACCTCCTCCTTCCTTTTAAAAACAGCTTCCGAGCATGTCAAAGGGACTTCCTGCCTGCAGTGCTGTCTAAGACAGCGACAGTGTCTGGTTGGTGGATCCGTGGTCCAGAGATAACGCGCCTGCCTAGAAAGCGGAAAGTCCGGGTCGGAAGTGTGCGGTGGTTCGATTCCCGTTTGGGCCCAAAACTTTGCCCTCTCATCCATTAGACCGTGAGTGGTGGTCTAGGTGCTAGTCTTTCAGATGAGATGATAAACTGAGGTCCCGTGTGTTACATGAACCCACGGCAACAAGAGAGTTGTCCCTGGCAAAACTGTAGAAAAAGCAACTTTAATAGGGAAACAAATACAGTTGTAGACAGGAAAAGAAAAAAAAAGATGGGTGGCGCTGCTCTTGTGGCGACGCACTTTTCCCCAGGGATAGCCGTCCGATTTTCACGCAGAGAAATCTGCGGTGACTTTGAAGTGGTATAAATGGAATGAAATGAATGAAGGTTTCGAGTTTTCTATTGCTTAGGCAAGAGAGAAAAGGCATCAACAGTGAGTCTTTGCTTATTCCTTGAAACAATAGACACAACCGCGTCCACATGCCTGAGAGTATCAAGCAGAAGAGGAGTAGTTTAAAAGATAGGGGGAAAACTAAAGATGCTTGAAATGGAGGAAGAATATTAAGAAGAGGAAAAATAGATAAAAGAGTATGCTGAAGAAGAGGGCATTAAGAAGACAGGACAAGAAGATAAGAGATGACGAGGAGGGCAGAGAGAAAGGAGAAGAAAGTGAGGACGAGAAGAAAGCGAGGACGAGAAGAAAGTAAGGACGAGAAGAAAAAGAAGAAGAGGGAAGGAAAAGCGGAAAGAAGGAGGAAGAAGAAGAAGAGAAAGGAGAAGAAGACGAAGAAGAAGAAGAAAAAAAGAAAGAAAGAAGAAGAAAAGAAAGATAGAAAGAAAGAAAAAGAAGAAGAAGAGGAGGAAGACGACGACGATGAAGAAAAAGAATTGCGGCGAAGAAGAAGAAGAAAGAGGAGGAGGAGGAGAAGGAAGAAAAAAAAAAGACGAAGAAGAAGAAGAAAAGAAAGAAAGAAGGCGAACAGAGAGGAGGAAGAGAAAATTGGAGCAGTCATATCATTTTCTCGTTTATCCTCAACCCCCCCCCCCCCTAAGAAACAGAAACTAACCAACAGACAAACATAAAAAGACTACGAAACTCTCAGCCAACAACCCCCCCTCCCTAAAATACCAAAGAAAAATAAACCAGAAACAAACAGGACCTCATTCCATTCAACCCAGGGCTAAAAACATTCTTCACACAGCAGACCTCTCAGTTTCTTCTCCTCCTCCTCCTCCTCCCAAGTTTTCTTGTATTAAATGTGCTTAAAAACAAACAAAAACAAGTGAACAGTTCTTTCTTATATTAATTCCTTTAATTCTTCTGCCAGTACAAGTTTTCCTGCTGACTTATGTTGCCCCCCTCTTTTCATTCTCTATCATCTTCCTTGTTCTCTGTCTACCTTCTGGGACGGGATAGCCTAGTGGTTAGAACATTGCGCTCGCAATCTGACGACCCGGGTTCGATTTCCGTTCAAGGGGGATATTTTCCCCTGGAGTTAACATCAGTGCAGACTCCACTCTCCCCGAAAGTCCTTCGGATGAGACTAAAACCCGAGGTAGGTCCCTGTGCAAACGCACGCAGAACATCTTGCGCACACGTTAAATCCTGTTCCACTTTTCGTAAGAGTAGGCCATTGTGTGCCGGTGGGAACAGATAACAGAATTTACAAAACGCATACACACGGGGACTGGATTTAAACCCCCCCCCCCACATAAGTGCTTATTCCATTATCCTCGAAATAAAAGAATAAATTAAAAAAACAACAACAAAAAATTCTGTCTACCTGTCTGTAAGTTAGCCTGTCTGTAAGTTTGCCTGTCTGTCTGTCTCTCTCTCTCTATCAATAGAAAGAAAGATAAGACAAAAGACACCTTGGCCAAACCTGGCTTTTCAGTTTTCTTCTTCTGTCTCCAACAGTCACACATGCAGGTATGAACGCATGTGCACGCACACACATATGATAATAACGATGATAAATAATAATAAATGGATTTTATATAGCGCTACATCTTGCAGAGACAAATCAAAGCTTTTGCACTCAGCTCATTCTTACCAGTCATAAGCACAAACATGCACATTTGAATCTGTTATCATTCTGTTCAGTCATTTTTTCACCCCATGTCTTCGTCTTCGTTATATGGATAATCTACCACCATGTTGAACGTTGATGTTGCCTCCAAGCACAATATAAGCAACTACCTTGTTCTTGTTGTTGTGCTGATTATGTTCTTCACATTTTACATATTTCATGCTTAACATGAAAGCAAAATGAACAAACATAAATAAATATGATGACACACAAACCTAAAGGATACTTTCCCTTAGAAAAAAACAAAACAAACACGAATAAACGACTCCCTTCTCCCGACCAAAAAAACCACCAAAATCCTCAAACAAAACAAACTCCTCCTCACTGAACCTAAACTTCCTCAAACATAAAACAAACAACTGCCCCCCTCCAATCAAACAAACAAACAAGCAAACAAAACAAAGGAATGGCAACGAGCCAAAGCAGACAAGCAAAATGGACCCTTCCCTCCCTCCCTCCCTCCCTTCCTTCCTGCTATCTGTCCATTTCCTGACCCTGTCTGTGAATTTCCGTCGTTGTGTTGATGTGGAATGCAATCTCCTTACTGTCTTTTCTTCCTGCTGACCCCCCATCCCCCCAAAAAAACAACAAAAAAACAACAACAACAAAAAAACCCAAACAAACGCTGGAGCACACGTTCCATGTTGTGTCTGATGAAATTTAGTTGATTTTTTGCTTTATATTTACTTTCTTTTATTTTTTTGGGAAGGGAGTGAGGGGGGGGGGGGGGGGGGTGTTTGGAAAAAGAGAAAAATGAAAGCGGCACGCTCTTGTACTTTAGTCGAGACTCTTATTTTTTCTTGTTTTTGCTTGTTTGTTTTATAACTTGTTTAGTTATTTTCCTGTACTTTAGACAGACTCTACTATTCTTGTTTGTTTGTTTAATAATTTGTTTACTTATTTGTTGATCAGGAATATAAGCATGACTGACAATAACTTGGATCAGCTTTTTGATGACTGGGTGGGGGTTGGGGTGGTGGTGGTGGTTTGGGGGTGGGTGGTGTGGTGGTGGTGGTGGTGGTGGAGAAGACTACTTTTTTTGTTTTCAAATCTAACTTTGTTGATTTTTTATTTCCAGTTCAATGTTTTTTCTCCATTTCTGCATTTCTTTCATTCTAATTTGATTTATTTTTGTGTCTTTCTTTTGATCTAGGTGGTTTTCTTTGTTTTATTTTATTTGATCAAGGCTTTTTAAAAAAAGTCTTGTATTTTGTCATGTAATTTGTTCTGTATCTGTGATCTTTTCCATCTGGGTTGTTTCGGTTATTTTGTTGTTGTTGTTTTGTTTTTCCTTATGTATTCCTTTGACCTCATTTCTTTCTTCTTGTTTGGTTTTCTTTCCATCAGATTTTTCTCAATTCTGTGCTTAAAAAAAAGTAGTTTATTTCTGTGTATCTTTCGATTTGGTTTTGTTTCATTTAGTTTAGTTTTATTCACTTCTTTTCATCTGTATCTTGTCTATGTTGTTTCTGTCTTCGTCTTGACCAAGCGTGTTTCATTCCTGTCGTTTTTCACGTGGTTTGTTTTATTTCTATCTTTCGGGGACGGGATAGGCTTTAAAAAAATAAAATATTTCGAGGATAATGGAATTAAGCACTCATGTGCTTTTTTTTTTACATCCAGTCCCTAAGTGTATGCAGCTTTCTAAATTTTGTCATCCGTTCCCACCGGCACACAATGGCTGACTCTTCCGAAAAGCGGAACGGGTTTCAACGTGTGCGCAAGATGCTCTGCGTGCGTTCGCACATGGGACCTCGGTTTATAATCTCATCCGAAAGACTTTTGGGGAGAGCGGAGTTGGCACTGATGTTAACTCCAGAAGAAAAATCCTCTTGAACGGGAATCGAACCCGGGTCAGCAGATCACGAGCCCATCACGCTAACCACCAGGCTATCCCGTCCCCCAAGTGGTTGGAGCATTGTACCCGCGATCTGATGGCCAGGATCGAGCCTGGGTTCGAGCCACCACCGAGACGCCCGTCCAAAGGGAATTTTTTGCCCCCTGGAGTTAACATCAGTACTGACTCCACTCTCCCCGAAAGTTCTTCGGATGAGACTATAAACCGAGGTCCGAGTGAGAACGCAGGCAGAACATCTTTCGCAAACGTTAAAGCCTGTCCTGCTTTTCAGAAGAGTAGGCCATTCGTGCCAATACGAACGGATGACAACTATATACAAAACACATGCACACTGGTGTCGTGCTTAGGCATCACCCCTGAAGTCGGAAT
>CM054159.1:12159537-12169537 GCA_028751875.1 Rapana venosa | reverse complement strand
CTTGGCTGCAGAATCAGAAAGCTTCCAGAAAATAAACGTCTGATAATGATATGAACATTTATGATAGTTACAAAGCCTCCATTATGTCAACGATTTTAACCTAAACAGAAAACTGTGGGTAAAACTTTGGTGATATTGACTGAAACAGGCTGTAGAACAACGTGATGAATATTAAGCTTCATCGTGCATTATGCATTATAAATGCTGAATAGTACATTAACGGATATATATACCCCCCCCCTCCTCCACCTAGGCAACTGCACTACATACTTCACAATAATTATTCAGATACCTTTTTTTAAATCAATAATTTTATGTGGGATTATACAGCTCAGAGCAGTACAATGCAGCAAAATGTATCTCCATATGATACAGCTAACTACACAGCACTACGGAAGTGTGTGAAACAATTCAATGACATTCAATAGAGGAAAGACAGGACCATGTGCGGAATGTAGTACAGTTCAGAAAGGTGCAAACACTTGCAACACGCCAACGCATAACGCTCTAATCTACAACTGCGTTGAACAGAGGACAATTAAATACTCTCTCCATAAGAATATGCAATACAGTAAACTACACAGTAAGGTAAAGGGTGTCCGATAACCTATGTGGTCGTAGGGGAGCGAGGCGTCAGAGACCTCAACTTCTCTAGGGGCTAGCATATTGAGGGCGGCGCCCATCTTCTCTCCCTCGCTGCTTTACCTTCCCTGACCCTAAAAAGGGCAGGTACCCATTTATAGCTGGGTGAACTGGGGGAACTGTACTGAAGCCAAGGCGCGCAAATGGTCACCCATCCAAGCCTTTAAGGCGGTAAACTACATATTGCCTAGTAAATCAAAATACTGCATCCTAAACCATGCACATGACCTCATTGCATGTGTACAGGTCATTCTGCTTCAGCCAATCAGCTTACACACACAATCAAACAGACCTATACAATGAGGGTAGAGATTGACAACAAAGCCAGCACGTCAAGTGGACCTCTTTATCCCTGATCCATTCCCCGCATGCCCTTTGTTTATCTGATACACCCTTTACCTTAACTGCCTCCCCTCCTCCCCCCTTCGGATGAGACTATAAACCGATCCCGGTGTGCGAACGTACGCCAAACATCTTGCACACACGTAAAATCCTGTTCCGCTTTTCGTAAGAGTAGTGCCGATGGGAACAGATGACAATTTACAAAACGGCATACACACGGGGACTGGATGTTAAAAATAGCACAGTGCTTATTTCATTACCCTCGATATAAAAGAGTAGCATAATAAATAAAAAAATTTAAAAAAAGACAAGCAAACAAAATAAATGACCCCCCCCCCCCAAAAAAAAAGGAAACCAAACCAAAACCAAAAAAAAGTGACCTCAAACAAACCCTGCTGAATCTTCCAGACCAGACTGACAAACTTCACCCAATGGGGATGGAAGCAACCCTTCTCCCCTTCCCATTCCCCTATTCTCTCTGAATGCAAACATCAATCGATGCCCCAGTAATGGCATTACTGAGTTTTATTTTGCTAATCTGTTATTTCAGGTCGTGCCCTATGCTAAATAGCATTGTTTCGTCACACTGTGTTCCTAAAATGTGCAATGAGATTATATATATATATATCTATCTATCTATCTATCTATCTATCTATCTATCTATCTATCTATATATATATAAATATATATATATATTATTATATATATATATAATATATATATATATAATATATATATATATATATATCATTCATTAAAAGATTCGTTAAAAAATCAGTAAAAACGTATGTTCGTCAGGTATTTATATATTACATAAACATTTGACGAACATAGGTTTTTACTTAATTTTTTTAAATGGTATTTCGTCGTGTTATCTTGTCACTACCCCAGCTTCTTCATTTTGAGATAAACAGTATTTGAACTTGAAGATGAAGGATTTCTATCAGACATAGCGTGTTCAAAATACCAAAAATGTGTAAGATATTGTTGTTAAAAAACAAATAAAACAATACAGTCTTACATATTATACAAACATGTACTACAGTATACAAGATTATGATACGACATTGTTCACTACTGCCCATAGCTGCACCTTTATTACGTAGCACAGCATGATACTGCACTATAACTTACTGCCATAAATCTCATTGCATGTGTACACGTCATTTTGCTTCAGCCCATCAACCCACACACAGAATCAAAGAGACTCACGAACAATGAGGACAGAGATTGAAACAAAACCAGCACATCATGCATACCCCTTCAACTCTCATCCATTCCCTACATATCCTTTCTTTATCTGATAACACCCTTTCCTCACATTGCCCCCCCCCCCCCCCCCACCCACCCAAAACAAAAAAAACCCAATGACATAATCACCACCCCACCTTCCCCAACAAAGAAACAAATCCAGATCTCAAAAGAAAACCCAATGAATCTTCCAGTCTGATAAACCACACTAACGAATTAAACCCCCCTCCCCCTCCAGTCCCAAAAGCAGACATCAATGTGTGCCCCAGTAATGCCACTATTGATTGATTTCTGTCCCACTAGTCTGTTATTTCCTATAATGCTGTTGTGCTAAATATACCAGTGCTCTGGGACTGATGTGTTCCATTAAACACAACTGGTATGCGTTACTTGATATTGTTTTATATACATATTCGATATGGAAGACATCTGATTTATGTATGTTTTTATTGTTTTGTTACGTGTTGTCATCATGTTCTGATATGACACATCCAAATTCGTATTTTTGAGATAAGTATTCGTATTCGTATATAAACGTATAGGATACGACATGTTCAAAATATCTGAATCATTCTTAAGAACCAAAAAACACACAATCCATTTTCATATATTACACAAAAATATACTACAGTATACACGATTATAGTTCAACATTGTTCATTAAAGCCCATAACTACAAAGCACTGACAGTATAGTATGAGCTATATTGCGTAGTACAGCATAAAATCAATACTGCGTTCTAACCCACTGCCCTAAATCTCAATACATGCGTACACATCATTCTGCTTCAGCCAATCAACCCACACAGAATCAAATAGACCTATACAACGAGGACAGAGATGGACAACAAAGCCAGCTCATCATGCAGACCTCTCTATCCCTGATCCATTCCCTGCATACCCTTTGTTTATCTGATACACCCTTTTTCCTAACTGCCCCTAAAAATACAAACAAAGCAATGATTAAAAAAAAAAGCCAAATAACCCTCATACCCAAAGAGAAAACAAAAGCCACACCCTCCCCCCCCTCCCAGCAAACAAAAACAAAGAAAAAAAATGCCAAAATACGAAGCCTGTTGAGTCTTCTAGATTGATAAATCTCACCAAATGGCAATTACATCAACCCCTTCTTAACCCCCTCCCTCCCAAATGCACATGACAAAATTTATAAAACTACATACACACGGGGACTAGATGTAAAAACCCACACATGAGTGCTTATTCCATTATCCTCGATATAAAAGAATAAATAAATAAATGCAGACAGCAATATGTGTCCGAGTGCTGGCATTATTGATTTATATCCTGTTAGTTTGTTTTTTCAGGTAATGTCACTCCGCTGGTTTGTATCTCCCGTGTTCCGTCAACTGACATGGATTGCAATACATTTGATGTGTCTTATCAAACAAAAGACTGTACTGTATCTACCCAGTCATCTTCTGGTTTCTATAGAAAAAAACCCTTGACACACTGGTTTAAATCTAATGTGCCTACACCAAAACTGTATCAAAACTGTATTCAGAATGCTAGGTTCTGGTACAAAATAAAAATTTGAACGTTTCAAGTGGTTTACTGCTATTACCCCAGAGCATTCGCTTTCCCCAAGCTAAGTATTCAGCATAGTTACTGAGTGGATGGCTGACCGATTGCACGCCTTAGCTTCAGTACAGTACCACCCAGTTGTAAATAGGTACCTGCCTCTTTCGGGTCAGGGAAGGTAAAGCAGCCAGAGAGAGGAGATGGGCGCCGCCCTCAATATGCTGGCCCCTGGAGAAGCTGAGGACTCTGACATCTCGCTCCCAGACGAACGCATAGGTTATGGGACACCTTTACCTTTTTACCATTTTTACCACACAGCTACAGAAGTGATCAAAAGGCAGCGTCTCATGCCAAAGCTGCTGTGTTCACCTTCATAACCTAAACAGTGTTACACAGAAACGCTAATATGATGTCTCTATGTTTCATTTTGGCATTTCTAAAACCAGAAATCTGCGAATGGTGACAAAGTGGGATCTTTGTTTCTGTGCAAACGTTATTTTTGTCTTGAAATCTGTTGGTCTCTTCTTCATACACAATAAGACAGGTTCTCAAAAATAAATGTTTCACCTGATTTGATTTGGGTTGGTTCGGCTGTGTTTATATATTTTTCAAATCTTACTTACAAGCGCAACAGATCTCTTGTTGTCTACTGTACACTTTGTGTTTAAAAAAAATCTTTGTGTGTTCATTAAAAAATAATTCTGTGTTTTCATTTTATTCTTTGTGTGTTCATTTTTATTCATTGCGTGTGTTCATTTTTATTCTTAATGTGTTCATTTTTTAAAATTCTTAGTGTGTTTTTTTTTATTCTTAGTGTGTTCATTTTTATTCTTTGTTCATTTTTATTCTTTGTGTGTGTTCATTTGTATTCTTTGTGTGTGTTCATTTTTATTCTTTGTGTGTCCATTTTTATTTTGTGTGTGTTCATTTTTATTCTTTGTGTGTGTTCATTTTTATTCTCTGTGTGTGTGTTCATTTTTATTCTGTGTGTGTGTGTTCATTTTTATTCTTTGTGTGTGTTCATTTTTATTCTGTGTGTGTGTTCATTTTTATTCTCTGTGTGTGTGTTCATTTTTATTCTCTGTGTGTGTTCATTTTTATTCTCTGTGTGTGTGTGTGTGTGTTCATTTTTATTCTGTGTGTGTGTGTGTGTGTTCATTTTTATTCTTTGTGTGTGTTCATTTTATTCTCTGTGTGTGTGTTCATTTTTATTCTCTGTGTGTGTGTTCATTTTTATTCTCTGTGTGTGTTCATTTTTATTCTGTGTGTGTGTTCATTTACATTTCTTTTCTTTCACGCCCTCTTTTTGTCACCAAACCACATACATATTTCATACTCAATCAAATGTTTCCCCTCCCCCCTACCTTTCTATATTATTATTTTTTTTTTATATTGATCCATGATTTTATATATATATATATATATATATATATATATATATATATATATATATATATATATATATATATATATATATATATATATTAAAATGAAAATAAAAACACAACTGTGTTCAGCTTCATTTCTCCTTTTATTTTTTTTATATATATAACTTTTTTTTCACCTCCTATTTCTGATTTTCTTGAAACAACAAGAGAAAAAGTTTTGTCCAATCCTCTTTTCTCCAAGCAGCACAGAAAATGAAATTTCTTTTCCGTGTCAAACCTTAACCTTCCTATCCCCTCCTGTCTCCCTCCCTCCCTCCCTCCCTCCTAACCTCCCTCTTTCTCATCTTCCAAATCTTCCACTCTGCCCTCCCTCTAGTTCTATCTAACCCTCTTTCCCCCCTTAACTTCTCGTCTCTTCCTTTTATTTCATCTTGTCTCAACTCACACAGCCTAGGGCTTTCTTTTCCCAAAGTCTTTTCTCCCATCAAACACTTTCTCCCGCCCCCCCGCAAAAAAAAAAACTGGCTCTCTCTCCTCTTTACCCCAATGCCATTTTTTTTTCTCAACTCCCTACCAAACCTACTCAGACATGACTATTTGTGAAAGGACGGCCTGTGGAAACAAGGGTCTTCCTTGCAGGTGGCTGTTTCTGCCGGTGCTATCAGCGTGTAGGGCTCGAGTCCAGAGGCTGGACACTTGCAGTCTACAGCACACAGGGATATTCATTTTTCTCTGTGTGTTTAGTAAGATGACACACACACACACACACACACACACACACACACACACACACACACACACACACACACACACACACACACACACACACACAACACACACACACACACACACACACACACACACACACAATCGCTACAAGCATTATTGCGTGGGCGATGTTGCTTATTAACGGAATAGTTTGAAATAACATTTTCTCACTTTACATTCTATTAATATTGTGTGGGCGATATTGCTTATCAATGGAATAGTTTGAAATAACATTTTTTCACTTTACATTCTATTATTATTGTGTGGGCGATATTGCTTATCAATGAAATAGTTTGAAATAACATTTTCTCCTTTACATTCTATTAATATTGTGTGGACGATATTGCTTATCAATAGAATAGTTTGAAATAACATTTTTTCACTTTACATTCTATTAATATTGCGTGGACGATATTGCTTATCAAAGAAATAGTTTGAAATGATATTTTCTCCTTCACAGTCTACTAATATTGCGTGGACGATATTGCTTATTATTGGAATTGTCGGAAAAAACCCACTATTTTTCTCACTTTACATTCTATTACAGAACATAAGAAGCCCAGAAAAATTCACGCCCACCAGCTATGTAATGTGTGCGTATAAATTTGTTTTGGAATATATGATTTTACTATCACATTCTCGATTTTTTAAATTTTCTTTACACAGTTTTAATAACCCAAGAAAAGATTGCAGAGAGTGTGGCTTAAGCGGTACAGAGAAAAAAGTGTACGAGAAAAAAGTCTGTCATGTTTGGAAATGGATGAAACATGTACAGAAAAGCAGCAGATTCTTATTGGTATATGTTTGCCTCCTCACCCCCCCCCCTCCAACACACACACACACATATCTCCTCACAGTCGTTCGATACAGATCGGCACACAGCAAAACTCAACCAAACTTTGCAGTACAGGACAAAAATTCTCTAATGAAACAGAACGCAGATCAGAACACTACGACACGAAAAGTAAAAAAAAACAAACAACACAAAACCCCAACCCACAAGGAACAATATAGTCTTGAACAATACACACACGTATACTACAGTTCACACAACACTACAGTTTACAACCCTACAATTTTATCCACAACAGTAACAAGCTGCACACACAAATCAATGTAGTACTACATAATACACAACAATCTGACCGCATCCTAGCATCCTGCTGCAAAGCACAACATTGCATGTCCATACATCATTCAGCCTAAACCAAACGACCCGTAACAAAACCAAACAACAAAGACCCCAACCACAGAGGATCAAATAGGTGGCCACAACAATGACCCCCATACCTACAGTCCCACAACCTACAGTTTCACCTACAATTTACCCCAGTAACGCTGCACACACAACATTGCTCTGTACATGTCCACTCGACCGCATCTGCATTCTGGCCTGCTGTCCATACTCACACTAACCAATGACCACACCAACAAGAGCCACAGACTGAGACAGAGAACCACAATGACCCCACCCCCCCCCCCACCACTTGCTCCCCCACCCCACCTGAACAACCTGCTCATCTGTCTCCCGCCCCTCTGCTGTCCGCTCCACACACACACACACACACACCTCAACCAAGCACATTCAGAAGAAAAAAACGACCAAGCCCACACACCACACACACACACACACAACCCCCCCACCCACCCACCACACACACACACACACACTCAACCAACACACAGAGAAAAAACACAACACACCACACACACACACACCACACACAACACACACACACAACCACACACACACACACACCACACACACACACCACACACACAACAACACACACACACACACACACACACACACAACACAACACACACACACACACACAACACACACACACACACACACACACACACACCACACACACACACACACACACACACACACACACACACACACACACACACAACACACACACACACACACACACACACTAACACACACTAACACACAACAAAAGCGAATGAACAAAACCTTCTGATTCTTTCAGCTTAATACACCTGACCAATGAACATTTAATCACCCACCCACCCCTCATTTCTCCAGTACCCCTGTCTTTCTCTCTATCCTACCCTACCCTATCCTATCCTACCCTATCACCCCCCACAGACAGCAATCTGGGCTGCAGGTAATGAGGTTATTGATTTCTATCTGGCTGAGTCTGTTATTTTCAGGCAATGCCTCCCTACAGTCAAAAGTGCTGTTTGATGTGTATCTGCCCTGTCCCACAGTACTGTGTCTCATAGATTGTATTGCACTGTCTTTTGTGTCCTGTTCTTATGTGCTGTGCTTAAGCGCTTCGATTTGCTTGCTTTACAAGATTCAGCGCTGTATAAATACCATACATTATTATTATTATCATCATAATTATTATTATTGTTATTATTATTATTATATATAAATATATATTACTGTCCCTTGTGTTCTGTCCTTAAGTGCTGTGTCACACTTGATTGTATGTACTGTCCTTTGTGTTCACGTCCTTAAGTGCTGTGTCACATGTATTGTACTGTCCCTTTTGTGTTCTGTTCTTAAGTGCTGTGTCACTTTATTGCACTGTCTTTTGTGTTTTGTCCTTAAGTGCCGTGTCACATACATTGTACTGTCTTTTGTGTCCTGTCCTTAAGTGCTGTGTTACATATATTGTACTGTCTCTAGTGTAGTGTCCTTAAGTGGTGTATTACATATATTGTACTGTTTCTAGTGTCATGTCCTTGAGTGCTGTGTTACATATAGTGTACAGTCTCTAGAGTCATGTTCTTAAGTGCTGTGTTACATATATTGTACTGTCTCTAGTGTCATGTCCTTAAGTGGTGGATCGGTGGTCTAGAGGTAACGCGCCTGTCTAGAAAGCGAAAAGTCCGGGTCTGAAGTGTGCGGCGGTTCGTACCCCGTTTGGACCGGAAATTTTTCCCCCATCCATTAGACCATGAGTGGTGGTCTGGGCGCTAGTCTTTCGGATGAGACGATAAACCGAGGTCCCGTGTGTTACACGTAATTATTTAGCGCACGTAAAAAAACCCACGGCAACAAGAGAGTTGTCCCTGGCAAAATTCTTAGAAAAAAGCCACTCTGATAGGGAAACAAATACAGCTGCAGAGAAAAAAAAAAAAAAAAAAAGGGTGAAAGGGTGGCACAGCGCTAAGTGGCGACGCGTTCTCCCGCTCTCCCCGGGGAGAGCAGCCCGAATTTCACGGAGAGAAATCTGCCGTGACTTAAAGTGGTATGAAATAAAATCTGAGCGCTTTGATTTGTTGCTTTACAAGATTCAGCGCTATATAAATTCCATACATTATTATTATTATTATTATCACATCATCATCATCATCATCATCATCATCATCATTTCTGCTATTTTTAGGAAAATAGAAAAAACGCTCTTGTGCTTTTTATTTTTACATCCAGTCTGCAGTTTTGTAAATTTTGTCATCTATTACCATCGTCACACAATGGACTACTCTTCCAAAAAGCAGAACAAGTTTTAACGTGTGCTCAAGATGTTCTGCGTGCGTTCTGCGTGTCACATAGATTGTATGTACTGTCAGTGTGTTCTGTCCTTAAGTGCTGTGTCACATAGATTGTATGTACTGTCATTGTGTTCTGTCCTTAAGTGCTGTGTCACATAGATTGTATGTACTGTCATTGTGTTTTGTCCTTAAGTGTTGTGTCACATAGATTGTATGTACTGTCATTGTTGTTATGTCCTTAAGTGCTGTGTCACATACATTGTATGTACTGTCTTTTGTGGTCTGTCCTTAAGTGCTGTGTCACATACATTGTACTGTCTTTTGTGTTCTGTCCTTAAGTGCTGTGTCACGTACATTGTACTGTCTTTGTGTTATATCCTTAAGTGCTGTGTCACATAGATTGTATGTACTGTCATTGTGTTCTGTCCTTAAGTGCTGTGCCACATAGATTGTATGTACTGTCATTGTGTTCTGTCTTTAAGTGCTGTGTCACAATATTGCACTGTCTTTAGTGCTCTGTTCTAAGTGCCGCGTCACATAGATTGTATGTACTGTCTTTAGTGTCCTGTCCTAAGTGCTGTGTCACAAAGAACG
>CM054159.1:12149537-12152037 GCA_028751875.1 Rapana venosa | reverse complement strand
GCTTTTGTGTCTTTGATATATTTGATGAGTATCAATCTGCCTGTCAGTATTGTAATTGCCCTTCATGGGATGATTAAAGTGTTTTTGACTTGACTTTCCTTTTTTATTTTTTGAACCACCCTGCACCCCAAAATAAACCAGCACATCCCTGAAGTCGAAATGTAGCTACCTACATCGTGTGCAAAACAACAACAGCAACAACAAACAAACGGGGGACGGAATGCCTAGTGGTCAGAACCTTGCGCTCGCAATCTGACGACCCGGGTTCCATTCCCGTTCAAGGGGATATTTTACCCTGGTGTTAGCATTACTGCAGACTCCACTCTCCCCAAAAAGTCCTTCGAATGACACTATAAACCGAGGAGGCCCCGTGTGCGAACGCACGCAGAACATCTTGCACGCACACGTTATATCCTGTTCCGCTTTTCGTAAGAGTAGACCATTGTGTGCCGGTGGGAACAGATGACAGAATTCACAAATCCGCATACACACGGGGACTGGATGTAAAAAAAGCACATAAGTGCTTATTCCATTATCCTCGATATAAAAGAATAACACAACCCCCCCCAAAAAACCCCCAAAAAAACCCCCCACAACAAACAACAACAAACCAAAAGGTCACATACGCAAAATCTCATCATTGGAGAATCTCAGAGCTTTAGCCAAGGAACGACCCCCTCCCCCCCTCCACCCCCATCCCCCAACCAACCAACCAAACAAAAAGCAAGCAAGCATACAAGCAAACAATCGGATTGGTGGTCTAGAGGTAACGCGCCTGCCTAGAAAGCAAAAAGTCCGGGTCGGATGTGTGCAGGGGGCTCGATCTACGTTTGAGCCTAAAACTCCCCCCCCCCCCCCCCCTAATCCATTAGACCACGAGTGGTGGTCTGGGTGCTAGTCTTTCGGATGAGACGATAAACCGAGGTCCCGTGTGTTACACAAAATTATTTAGCGCACGTAAAAGAACCCACGGCAGCAAAGAGAGTTTGTCCCTGGCAAAATTCTGTAGAACAAAAGCCACTCTGATAGGGAAACAAATACAGTTGCAGACAGGAAAAGAAAAATATTAATGGGTGGCGCTGCTCTTGTGGCAACGTGCTCTCCCCGGGTAGAGCAGCCCGAATTTCACGGAGAGAAATCTGTCGTGACTTAAAGTGTGTAAATACATAAATAAATAAATTAAAAAAACACACAAACAAAAATAAACCTCGCGCACAAACGGTGAAACCAATTTTCAGTGCGAAAATAAAAGAAAAAAAGAAGAAAAAAGAAAAAAGAAAGGACGAACAGAAAGAGCAAAAAATAAAAAAAAAACCCGCCACCCTGCTGACTGATTGAAACTGGAACAGGCAAAGAATTAAGACACACTAACAGTTTTCTTTTAATCTCTCTACATACAATAGATGATAGATTAGACACACTACAGTGTTGGGTTCTTTTTTGTGTGTGTGCTTCTAAAATTTCTCCCAGCAAACTGTTTTGAACAACTTTTGACAGACGCTATAGCCGAGTGGTTAAGACCGTTTGACTTCAATCCCTTGGATTCATGAAGTCCTGGGGTCGAATCTCAGTGGCTTCTGGTGAATTAAAGGATGGGCGATTTTTACGATCTCTCAGGTCAACTTCAAGGGCAGACATAGGTAGGGGTAAAGGTGTCCCATAACCTATGTGGTCGTAGGAGAGTGAGACATCAGAGACCTCAGCTTCTCAAGGGGCCAGCATAATGAGGGCGGCGCCCATCTCCTCTCTCTCCCTCGCTGCTTTACCTTCCCTGAACCTAAAGAGGGCAGGTGCCCATTTACAGCTTAAGTTCCTTTTGTGTGTGTATATATATATATATATATATATATAAAATATATATATATATATATATATATATATATATATATATATGCAGAAGATCAAATATGCACGTTAAAGATCCCGAAATTCATGGTAGCGTTCGGTGGGTTACGGAAAAACGAAGAGTGTGTGAGAATGGAGTAGAATGGACTAAGAGACCTAACAGAATGATTGAATAAATAAAAAAAGGGGCCCAGATGTGAATGAGCAAAAAAGAAAAAAAAAGAGAAGTGTGTATGCGTGCATGCGTGCACGCGCGCATACATGCGTGTGCGTGCCTCCGTGCGTGCAAGCGTGCGTGTGTGTTTGTGTGTGTGCATGCGTGTGCATGCGTGTGTGTGCGTGCGTGCGTGCGTGTGTGTGTGCGCGCGCGCGCGTGTGTATGTGTGTTCGTTCTTCGATTCATCATCTTTTCACTATAATTAGTGATATAAGACGCAAGTACGCGCGCACCCGCGTGAGTGTATGTGTGTATACATGTGTAAGTGTGTACGTGCGTGCGTGCGTTCGTGTATGTGTGTGTGAGAGTGAGAGAGTGAAGTATGTGTGTGTGTGTATGTATGCAAACAAGAAAAAGGTGGGAAGAAATCAAAACAGAACACACAGAGAGAAGAAATGAAAAGAAAGATCTGTCGGATGAAAGCAGATAAAGAACGCC
>CM054159.1:12134537-12139537 GCA_028751875.1 Rapana venosa | reverse complement strand
AGAGGGGGAGAGAGCACCCACACCATTTTACACACACATGCACAAACATGCACACATGCGCGCGCACACACACAACACACACACACACACACACACCAACCTCTCTCTTTTCTCTCTCTCTTCTTTCTCTCTCTCTCTCTCCTCTCTCTCCCTCACTACTCTAGGAAAACCGCACAAAAAACACACACTCACCCCAAAACTCTCAACACAAAACCCCACACGCCGCCCACCACCACAAACACAAACACACACCACCACAGAAACACACACACACACACACCACACCACCCCACCACACACCACAACCACAACACACACGAACACACACACAAACACACACAACACAAAAAACGACCACTACACCACACAAACACACACCACACACAACACACACACACCGAAACACGAAACCCCACACACACCTAACACAAACGAAACCACACATAACCCCGAACCACCACCCCACACACAACACAAACACACACACACAACACACACGCCGCACACACACAACACACACCCCACACACCAAACCACCACACACGCACACACAACAAAAACACACACAAACATACACACACACACATAAAACAAACACACACACACACACACAACCCCAAAACCCACACACACAACACCGAACACACACACACACACAAACACAAAAACCAAAACAAAAAAACCACAACACACACACACACGAACAACACACCAACACACACGAACACACACACACACACACACACACACAACACAAACACACACACACACCACCCAAAACACCCACGAACAACACACGAACACCCCAAAACACAACACACACACACTACAAAAAACACCCCAAAACAACAAAACAACACACACCCCCACACACACACACACCACACACACACACACCACAACCACACCAAAACCACAACCGCACGAAAAACGCCCCAAAAAAAAAACGAGCTTCCAAACACCAGCCTGCAACAACTTTTTTCCAGTATCATTTTAGTAAACCCCCCCCCCCCCCCCCCTTCCCACCTAACCCCCCCCCCCCCCTGCCTCGATGGGCTCCCTGGGACCTGTCAGTATAAATACCATCCCTACCTTTTGGAAATTCTGTGCTAGTAAAATCTCCTCTTTTCTATCCCTCTCTGCCTTGTTCCAATTCTTCCTGTCACCTCTCTTTCGTGTCTATTTTCTACCTTCTTGGTCCATTCTCATGCTTGGGTTTTTTGTTTTGTTTTGTTTATTCCCAAGACAGACTTCAAAGATAACAATTCTCTCCCATGCCGAAAGTCGGATGCGCTGGTCCTGACTTGTGAGGCGCTTAACGGCAGCGCAACGCAATTTCGCATAAATGACAGACAACGATATCTGAGCGTTCGACGACAAAGAAGTAAGTAAAAGAATTTCACTCATAATCAGTGGAAAGAAGAAAGAACGAACGGACGGGCACAGAAGCATGGAACCCCCCCCAAAACCCCCAACAAAAAAAAACACATCAAAAAAAAAAAAAAAAACCTAACAAAAAAACCCCTACCCCAAAACAAAACAAAAGAACAACAACAAAACATACACACACAAAAACCAAAAACCCCCCAAACCCCCCCCCCCCCCAACGAACAACAAAAAAACCCCCCACAAAAACAAAACAAAAACAAAACAAAAACAAAACAAAATTTTCCCGTTTCAAAACACTGGCAAAGAGGAGGCGGGAAAAAAATAAATCTGGATCATCCTTTTCTTAATGACAGCGTACACCCTCCCCACCACCCCGCCGACTCCCCCCCCCTCCCCCCCTGTTTTCACACCTCCAACCCACGTAAATTTGCCCTTTACCCCTTCCCCCCTCCCCCCCCTTCCCCAACTTTCCTCAGCACAATCTTCCCCCCACACACTTCTCTTCTAGTTTTCTCCCCTATCTGTGGTATACAGCACACCCTTGTGCAAGCTTTTCGTGTGTGTGTGTGTGTTGTGTGTGTGTGTGTGTTGTGTGTGTGTTGTGTGGCGGGGGGCGTGGTGTTTGTGTGTGTGGTGTGTGTGTGAGTGTGTTTGCCTTTTGGAGAGGCTGTGTGTGTATGTGTGTGTGGTTTAATAGAGAGGGTTTCACCAAAAAAAAGGGGATTTCTGTTGTCTTCTGTCTGTCTGTCTTCTATCTATCTATTTCTATTATCTTTCTATTTAACTATTATCTATCTTCTATTATCTATTTCTGTTGCTGTCTGTCTGTCTGTCTGTCTGTTGTCTGTGTCTGTCTGTCTGTCGTTGTTGTCTGTTGTCTGTCTGTCTGGAGGAGAGAGAGAGGAGAAGACAGACAGGATATCATGGAGAGGACAGAGAAAGGACACGTGAGAGAAAACGAGAGAGAGACAGAGAGAGAGGGAAAGAGACAGAGAGAGAGAGAGAGCGAAAGACAGAGAGAGAGTGAGAAAAAGAAAGACAGAGAGACAGAGACAGAGAGAGACAGAGAGCGCGCGCAACAAGTTCACTCAGGGATAGATGAAGCATGATGCAGACACAGCCTCTGCCAACAAGGGTACACTGTCAGCCACAGAAAGGGAACACTGTGAGCAGAAGAGCAAAGCACACCCACTTCCCCAAAACAGGGTATACACACTAACTGCCCCAACCCCCACTACCGTCTCCACCTCACACACACACACACACACAACACACCGCACAAACACCACAAAAACCAAAAACAAAAAAACAACACACCACAACAACAACAAAGAACAACAAAAAAGCATCCCATTATCACGTGCTGACAGTGTGTGCTTCACTTTATCCCCCAGAGCTGTTCCCCCATGATTCCATTCTTAGCGCGGGCTTCTCGATGTCACAAAAAGCACTTTGCTTTGATGGACCCCCTCAATCAGTCAATCACCACAATCACTGGCCAACCCTCCTACAACAATCACTATCCAGAACGTGATGAGAGGGAATACATTCTGAAGTCTAATGACTTTACAGCGACTACACTAGGACAATGGTTGACTAAGGAAGAGAAACCACTCTGACTTACAAACGAAAAAGAAAATCCAACGGTCATCTGACTGCAATTGCACTGAACTTAATAGAGTCACACAAACTGTATGCTTGTATGACATGAGCAAAGTTTTTCATAGTCAGAGAGGATGATTAGGCAGGTTATGATTGAGTTTTCTTATGCTATCAGAGTTATACACTTGAATGGTTAGATAATTAAAAGCTTTTGCAAATAAGAATGATGAACAGTTGCCTTTGTGTTTTCTGGAGTCAAAATATTGCCCTTTTTACGCACCCACTAGTACAAAGACATCTGGAATAATATGACTGTTCATTGACTTTTTTTAAAACAAAATTTTTAATAAATATTAAAAGCCACATTTGTGACAATCAATCATTTTTGGACAAAGGCTCATGACACATATTACAAACCAGCTCTGTGCCTTGATGCCATGTTATAATTCTTCTTGAAATGCCTGTAAAAAAAACCTCACAAGAAATGTAATTTTTTTCCTCATGGAGATGCCAGGAGTCTGTCAGCATAAATAGCATCCCTACCTTCTGGAAATTCAGTGTTAAGAATTCCCTCTTTTCTGTTCCTCTCTTTGTTTCTGCCTTTCATCCTTTTTCCTCCTTGTCTATTTTCTGCATTCTTGGCCCCATTCTCCTGCCTTGTTTCTTGAAAGACTTAAAATATAACAATTCTCTCCCACACCAAAGTGGTGGTCCCAACATGTCAGATACTTAAAAGCAGTGCACTGCATTTTCACTCATATGACAGGCAACAATAGTTGCTGAGCATTCGATGATGACGACGATGAAGAAGAAGAAGAAGAAGGAGCGTAATTTCAGAGACACACCAACAATAACACTAACGTACATGAGAAACAAGTTGTCGAACAGTCAAGGAAAAGGGAGAGGGGGAGGAGGGTACATTACCCAGCCTGTGCATAACATACATACTGATTTGATGGGTGGGGTGGACGAGGTGTTGGTGAGAGGAGGACAAACAGAAGGGTTCTGTGTCTGACGTGGAGAGTGTGTGGAGGGTCTGACTGAATACAAGCTGATGGCTGTGATAGCAATGAATGAGAGAGAGAGAGAGAGAGAGAGGAAGAGAGAGAGAGAGAGGAGAGAGAGACAGACAGACAGACAGACAGAGACAGAGACAAAGACAGAGAGGGAGGGGGGAGGGGGTTCATCCAGTTCATTCAGTAACACATGAAACCTGAGCCTTAGCAATCAAATGAGGAACTGGCAGACACAGAGAAAAAGCCCAATACAAACAAAAACAGTACACCCTGTCCCAAAATAAACCAAACAAAAATGCCCACCCCATCCCCAAAATCTACTACCACCCACAAGCAAAAGAAGAAAAAAAAACACCCTAAAGGATCAAAAGTAAGTGACAAATAACTACAACATCCTTTTAAATTAAAAAAACAACAACTTTTATATTGAGGATAATGGAATAAGCACTTATTTGCTTTTTTACATCCAGTACCCGTGTGTTTGCTGTTTTTGTAAATTCTGTCATCTGGTCCCACCGGCACACAATGGCCTTCTCTTATGAAAAGCAGAACAAGATTTAACGTGTGGGCAAGATGTTCTGTGTGCATTCGCACACGGGGCCTTGGTTTATAGTCTCATCCGAAGGACTGTTGGGGAGAGTGGAGTCTGTACTGATGTTAACTCCAGGGGAAAATATCCCCTTGAACGGGAATCGAACCTGGGTCATCAGATTGCGAGCGCAATGTGCTAACCACTAGGCTATCCTGTCCTTTCATCACTGTGTGTGCTTCACTCTGTAAACACAGCTGCCTCCTGTGGTTACGTTCTTGGCACATGACGTTTCCATGTCACAAAGATAGCTTTGCTTTGACCAACTCCCTCGCTGGACACAATCACTCGCCCCTCTTACAACAACCTGTGTCACAGAATGGGATGGCAATGCATTCTGTAGGTCAATGACTTCATTGCGATCACCCTGGGAAATAGTGGGCTATTGGAAAACAAAACCCATA
>CM054159.1:12114537-12127037 GCA_028751875.1 Rapana venosa | reverse complement strand
AAGCAGCATTGATGACAACCGAATTTTTTTCTAGGCCTACCAGATTCATAGCATAAAGTCAAATCTGTAACTTCCCTATTCTTTAAACTCCTCTAGTATTCATACAGTGAACATCACTTCGGAAATAAACCAATAGTAGTAATAAGACAAATAAATGTGAGGCACAACTTGTCAGCAATAAGAGAACAGGGAGGGGGCGAGGAGGGTACATGACCCAGCCTGTGCATAACATACATACTGATTTGAGGGGTGGGGTGGACGAGGTGTTAGTGAGAGGAGGACAAACAGAAGGGTTCTGTGTCTGACGTGGAGAGTGTGTGGAGGGTCTGACTGAATACAAGCTGATGGCTGTGATAGCAATGTATGTGTGTGTGTGTGTGTGTGTGTGTGTGTGTGTGTGTGTGTGTGAGGAGTGTGTGTGTGTGTGTGTGTGTGTGTGTGTGTGTAAGTGGTGTGTGTGTGAGTGTGTGTGGTGTGGTGTGTGTGTGTGTGTGTGTGTGTGTGTGTGTGGGGGGGGGGGGGGGGTTAGTGTGTGTGTGTGTGTGTGTGTGTGTGTGTGTGTGTAGTGTGTTGTGTGTGTGTGTGTGTGTGTGTGTGAGTGTGTGGTGTGGTGTGGTTAGTGTGTGTGGGTGTGTGTGAGAGAGAGAGGGAGGATAAAATTTTAAAAAGTTGGACGAGTTCACCCAGTATGGTGTTTACTTGTAAATAACAAATTTCTGGAGGTTTTACACCTGCAGTATTTGATTGTAATAGCCATTACACCACAAACATAAAAACCCCAACAAAACCTGGCACTAAATAAACGCTAAACAAATTGAAAGTCTGAACAAATATTTTGACCAAAAGTCGCAAAAATAACCTAAATTTCACACACAAAAATTAACATACAACTGCTTTGCTGAAAAAACAACAATAACAACCCACTGAACGACATCCAAATAAACCCCACTTCAGTCTTTAATGTACTGGACATTATTGCTTTTCTGTGCTTGTCATTGAAACATTTTCTTTTTAAATTTTTTTATTTCATTCTTTTACATCGAGGATAATGGAATAAGCACATATGTGTTTTTTGCATCCAGTCCCCATCTGTATGCGGTTTTGTCAATTCTGTCATCTGTTCCCACCGGCACACAATGGCTTACTCTTACGAACAGCAGAACAGGATTTAACGTGTGCGCAAAATGTTCTGCACGCGTTCGCACACGGGGCCTCGGTTTATAGTCTCATCCGAAGGACACGGTGAGGAGAGAACAGCATAACAGTTGTAAGAAAGGGATGAGAACTGAAGGAAAATGGAAAAGAAAATAGGGATGGTCTCAAGTACGCCTAAGCTGGCGCAAAAAGCTATTTCCTAGGAAAAGACTGATCGCCAGAGGGTAGAAAGGTTACTGCTGTGGTCCTCCGTTCCCCTTACTCCCCACGCTACTGTTTTAAAAGAGAAAAGTACAGCAACGTTTACAGGCCATCCATGTCAAGTTTCCTTTTCTCCATCCCCTCTCTGTTTTTTGAGGTTTTGTTTTGCTATTTGTCATTTGTACCATAGCATACGTTTTTGTTGACACTAGAAGTGAATCTTTAGCTGCTAGGCTGAAACAGTGACAGGACAGAATTGCCCTTGAAAAGTTTCGATCTATAGACTATGAAAAACGAAGAAGGCGATTTATTTTTGATATAAACATTAAGTGCTTACATGCATAATAGTTTGCTGATACTAGAAGTAAATCCTTACTTTTCCAGGTTGGAACATTGATGCGAGAGAATTACCCATGAAAAGTACGATCTATAGGCGATGAAAAGCAAAGAAGGTGACTGCTTTATGATATAATAATAATAATAATAATTATAATAATAAATGGAACTTATATAGCGCTATATCTTGCAAAGACAAATCAAAGCGCATACATTCAACCTAATCTTACACAGTCATGCAATCAATGATAAATAATCAATAGTTTAAACAAACGGATATTACAAACATGGTGCGCTACAGACAAAATATAAACAGTAAGCGCATAAACGCATACTGGTCTCTTGATGGATGAGCGATCGGTGGTTGACAAGCGGGGTATTAGGCAGCCACGAGCACACTGAATAAGGGAAGAAACAGTTTCAAGTCTGCCAAAGAGAAATGTATACCCGAAGTCGGAATGCAGCTGCCTTAGTGGTGGGTAAAAACGATCGCATACGCAAAATCTCACCACTGGGTAACCTCGGAGCTCTCTAGCCAAGGAACGAAAAAAAAGAGAAAATGAGCAGACTTCGCTTAAAAAGCTGGTTGAAGCGAGTGTAGTGTTCCTTACAGGGTGAAAAGATGAGCATGAAGGTAAGTAATTAGCAAACGACACTTTTTTGAAATGAAAATTTAAAAAAATCAAACACGACTTAAAATAATGAGATCATGTCAACAAAGTGTTCGTTTTCAAAATTTTGGAAATATTCACCCCCCCCCCCACACACTTAACCAGATATATCTTCATGAGTAAAATGGCAAAAAGCAGAGAAACAACAACAAAAAGAAACAAAAAATAAAAAAACCAAACAAAAAACCAAACTGGTAAATGGTGTTATGCAAGGGATAATTACTGTCCTCAAAAAGGCAGCCCAAATATCAGTCAGAGATGGATGCTGTGATTTTACATGCTAATAAATATTTTTCTATGCAATGCAACACCATACAATGCGATAAATAAACAAAAAAGCCACATCAAAGCACACACATACACACGCACACACACACATCACAGTACAATGCGACGCAATAGAATAAATACATAACAATGCAACAGTCCAATATGACACATCAATCAATATAGCACATACCTAATCCCGCAAGCAATAATGCTGACACCAAATGGGCGTGTGAGTGAGTGGTGCCCGCTATTGAAAACCAGGGGAAGGATCCTGTTCTTCCTTTTCCCTTCCTGACCAGCAGGAAGACAAGCTCACAGACAAACTGATACCTTGACTGGAATCAGCAGGCTACATCCCTGTAGGAGGAGAGACTGAATTCTGTGAATGTCACAGATTGCCAAGGATCTGAATTCTTGTTGTTGTTCTTCTTCTAGTTCTTGTTCTTGTTCTTGTTCTTCTTCTTCTTCTTTGTCGAACGCTCTGACAGCAACTATTGTTGTCTGTTATATGATCGAAAATGAATCACGCTGCCGTTAAGCGCCTGACAAGTCAGGCCCAGCGCATCCGACTTGGGCCTACAAGGGAAACGTTATTACAGTGGATAGGGGCAAGCAGTGACTGGTGACAAAGAGAGGCATTGCCGCATGCAGGACAAAAGCAGCAATTACAGAGATGTAGGAAGCAAATAATGATCATAATACTTTGAGAAATTGTAGCTTTTTTATTTTTCGTGGTGTACATATTTTGTATGCACATGGAGGAACAATTTGTAAAATCTATGTCATTACCACCTTCTACTGCTTTTTGTGTTTGGTTTCTTTAAGTGTTCACCAAATGCATCCTGAAATTAAAAACAAACAAACAAACAACTCCCCCCAACAAACCAACAAAAAAAACCCTTGCAGCCGAAATGAAATAAATCATCATGTTCATCATGGAATGCAAACAAGAATTACTTTTAAAATATCAACAGCAGGACTAACAGTCGGCACAATGAAACTAGTGGAAAGTTAAACATTCCAATAACGAACATTAACTTTACAGAAAAACGAATACTGACAGACTCACAAATAAAAATACTTATATTATACGTGTGTTCATTATGCATTGACATACATGCGCATTTCCACGAACACGCATGCGTGTGTTCTCCTTTTATATCATGTTTACACACACACACACACACACACACACACACACACACACACACACACACACACACACACACACACACACACACACACACACACACACACACACAAAAACAAAAATTATCGCTGTTCGATGATATTTTTCCCCCAAGACAACTTCATGAACCTCCCTTATGAACGAACCTCGTTATTTCCTCGAAATTTGACCCTCAAACAAACAACACCCGATTCATTCAACGCAACTGCAAACACACTACATACATGAGCGTGTGTGAGGCACACACACGCCACCGCCCACAGAGGCTGAAAAGAGGGGTAGTAGTGCCCTCAATGCCTAGCAGGGTGGGTACATACTTAACATACATCCTGATTGATTGGCTGACGAGGAAATAGCAAGGTCAGGATAAGCGCAGCAGCAGCAGCAGCAGCAGGGATGAGAAATTGTGTGTCTGACATGGAGAGTGTGTGGAGACAGCCTCTCTCAGTGAAAGCTGGTGGTGGCTGCAACAGATAGCATCGAGAGGGAGTGGGTGGTGGTGGGTTGGGGGGTGGTGGGGATGGGGATGGGGGTGGGGTGGGGTGTCAATGACGCCAGTGGTAGAAATGGTGGTTGGTAAGTTGTGAGTGATGAAAACCGAGGGGTAGATAAAGGGTAGAGATTTTTACCCCCCAAGAGCTTGGAAAGAGCTGCTTTCTTTGTTGTGTTGTTGTTATTGTTTTTTTGTTGTTTGTTTTTCTTGTTTTGTTGTTCTTCTTCTTCTTCTTTTCTCTTCTCTCTCCTTCTTCTCTCTTCTTCTTCTTCTTCTTTTCTTCTCCTTCTTCTCTTCATCTTCTTGTTCTTTTTTTCTTCTTGTTTGTTGTTCTTCTTCTTTTTTCTTCTTGTTTTTTGTCTTCTTGTTTTTCTTGTTTTTCTTCTTGTTTTTCTTCTTCTTCTTTCTTCTTTTCTCTCTCTCTTTCTCTTCTTCTCTCCTCTCCTCCTCCTCCTCCTCCTCCTCTCTTCTCTCTCCTTCTCTTCTTCTTCTTCTTCCTCCTCCTCCTCTCCTTCTTCTCTTTCATCTTCTTCTTTTCTTCTCCTTCCTCGTCTTCTTCTTCTTCTTCGAACGCTCAGACAGCAACTATTGTCTGTCATATGAGTCAAAATGCTTTCCACTGCCGTTAAGCGCCTGACACAAGTCAGACCCAGATCATACCACTTCGGCGTGGAAGAGAATTGTTATCTTTGAAGTCTTTCCGGAGAAAAAAAGGGCAGAAGAATGGACCGGAAGGCAGAAAAATAATAATAATAATAATAATAATAAATGGAACTTATATAGCTAGCACTATATTTTGCAAAGACAAATCAAAGCGCATGCATTCAACCTAATCTTACACAGTCATGCAATCAATGATAAATAATCAATAGTTTAAACAACCAGATATTTACAAACATGGTGCACTGCAGACAAAATCTATGAAATAAAATTTCGATAGTCAAATAGACGAGAAGGAGGTTGGTGACAGGAAGAAAAAAAGGAACAAGGCAGAAACAGAGAGAAGGACAGAAAACAGGGAATTCCCAGCACAGAATTTTTCAGGAGATGGGGGATGCTATTTATACTGGCTCCCCCCCCCCTCCCTCCCGGCATCCTCACTGGCAAAGCTTCTGTTTGATTTCCTTCCTTTCTGCTTTTCTGGTTCCCGCGTCTTTGGTTATGAATAAAGTATGTGTCATACACCTTTCTATTGGCCATCAAGAGTGTCTCTGTTCCTTTTTTCCCCCCTCTTTCTCTCCTTCCCCCTGTTTACAGGTAACTTTTCACGTGTTGGAATATATTTGTGTTGTTGATATAGTATTTTTACATTGTTGCTGTTAATATCGTTGTGGTATTGTCGTTGGTGGTGGTGGTGGTGGTGGTGGTGGTGGTGGTGTGTGTGTGTGTGTGTGAGCGTGTGTATGATATTTTGAGATACGTCTTACTATTCAATCCATATAATTTTTTATCATAATTATGTTGTGTGACGATAATATTAATGAGCCTCTAAAAAATTCTGAGTTTGAAATGATAAACTGTTCTTTCTGGGCCCCGGGGACCTAAGCTCAATGATTAAAAATTATGACAGGTGAGACCTGCCTATAAATAGCACAATATCTGCTGACAATGAAAATAGAGTACAATTGCTTTTAGCCCATAAGCAGTGATGGTGGACATGCATACCAACTGAGGGATGGGGTGAGTGCTGGTTTGACAGAAAAAATTATCAAAGAATCAAGCTTTACTTTACTTTTTCCTTTCGCTTGTACTCTGTGGCGTCGCGGGGAGATGTAACTGTCTTTGTCTGCTGCAAGGCGGGTAGCTTGGAGGAGGGACAGACAATCCATGGACTTTCAGTGTTTCTGCCACGGAATCACTCCAGCGTCCTTGTCCAAAGAATCAAGGACAGACCATAATTCATGGGTAGAAACTGAGTTCTGGGTCTACTGCAGACAGTGTGCTGAGGGCCTCCACGAAAGAATACTCACAGCAGTAAATGTTCTGACAAAGAGTAAAACAACAACAAGAGAGATATGGGTGTGGGGTAAATAAGTCATTTGAAAAAAAGAAAGATCTCTGTAAAGGTCAACAAAAGACGGGTTAACCACCCCCTCCTCCCCAGCAAGTCCATACCAGCCAAACAGTTGCTGTGGTTAAAAAAAACTTTGAAATTTTTTTGTTCTCCATAGTAACCAGATATAACTGCAAGGGGAAAAGAGAGAACAAGAATGCGAGAAGTACCATGCAAAAATAGAAATCGATTTTTCCCCCCAAAAAAGACAGCTAAAAAATCTGCACACGAAAAACTATTGTAGTTTTAAAAGTAATAGAATGCAATGCGATACAAGACAATACTAGGCAAGGCAATAGAAGCAAGACAAGACAAGGCAAGGCAAGGCAAGGCAAGACCAGACCAGACCAGACCAGACACGACCAAACAAGACAAGACAAGACACGACCAGACCAGGCAAAGCAAGGCAAGGCAATGCAAGGCAAGACAAGCCAAGGCGACATTACTCATTACTTATCCGACAAAGCCAAGAGTTGACCCTATAAACAATACAAATACTGACACCAGACCGGCGCGTGAGAGAGGCAAACTATCGACAATGAAAACAGGGAGCCAAGATTGCATTGTGTCCCTGACCAGCACGTGCATACATACAAACATACATGCTAATTAGTTGACTGGCGAGGTGTGTGTTAGTAGTCAAGAATGTTGTACGAGAAAAAGCAGCATTTTCTGTTCGTTACAGTAAAAACAAGTGGAAAAGGACAAGGATGAAGAGGGTATTTATTTTTATTTCTGTCTTCTATTTCGAGGATAATGGAATAAGCACTTATGTGTTTTTTTCATCCAGTCCCCATGTGTGTGCACTTTTGTAAATTTTGTCATCCGTTCCCACCGGCACATAATGACCTACTCTTCTGAAAAGTGGAACAGGTTTTAACGTGTGCGCAAGAAGTTCTGTATAGGTGGTAACTGAATAAAAGGCGAAAATATGCAAGACGAGGGCAATGCAGCAAAACAAAACCAAGGAACCCCCTTCCTCCCCCCAAAAAAGAAAACAGGCAGGCACTGATAGTATACCCGAAATACCTATTTCAATTTTCTCTTCTGTCGACTAAAAAAATCTATGCAACAAAAAGAACCAGTCGGAAGACAAGAACTGTTCCCTCCTTTTTCTTCTCTAGCCACTCAACTCGTTTACTTCATGATACATGCAGCTAATGCCTCCCAAACTTTTAACAGAAAACCAGTGTTTGATAATACAACATATTATGTCTATGCAAAGGAAATGCAAACAAGATCTATACGTTAATTCTTTTGAAATGAATCTGGAATAACTGGAAGCAGTCACTAGTTAAAGACTCCAAATACAAATATTTACTTCAGGAAAAAGACAAGTGCATGAACAAGTACTGTCCTCTGCATGTGCGCGCGTGCACGCGCGCGCGCGCGTGTATGTGTGTTTTAACCTTAAACGTGTGCACACAAAATTCACCATGCAATTAACAATTGTTTGGTGATTGTTTTTTTCACATTCATTTAACAAGCATCATCCAGCAAATCTGTGACTGCCTTGTTATGCCAAGTAGCTCCATTCACTAAACAACATCAACCACCAATATGATTTCCGACACACAGCGAGTAACATGAGTGCATAATATATATCACGAACTGTCAATATTGAAAAAGAAAAAGAAAATTACCCCTGCCCAGCTTGCGCATAACGTGTGCATAACATGCATACAGATTAACCAGTTGAGGAGGTGTCAGTGAATGGAGCACATTCTGCGTTTGACGTGGAGAGTACGCCGAGGGCCTAGGGCCTGACCCAGTGAAAAGCTGGCCTTAGCTGAAACAGCGATGAGAGTTGCTGTAAACTGAAACAGTGGAGGAAGTGTGGGCGGTGAATAGCCAAAACAGGCTGAAACGGATGAATGCATAACGTTGCTTCTGTATCTGCAGCAGATTGCTAAAAAGAAGTTTACACCTTCAGCATGGATGTGACAGTGATGTAACCATCAGATCAAACGCTATTCAAGTATCCATATGCACAGAAATATGTCAGTGTTTAAACACAAATTTAAACAAAATATTTATAGCAATTGAATTTATTTCCCCAAAGAGGCAAAAAGTAAGCAAAATGATGCTTTAAAGCCAACATACACGCATAGGCGGAAAAAATATAAACGAATCTCCCTGACCTTATAATTAGAAAAAAATCAAGTCAGACTGCAAAACTTTTGTTTGGCTGCATTGTATTACCAAGTGCCAGATATATTATCGAAACTGGAAAGGTCTCTCTCTCTCTCTCTCTCTCTCTCTCTCTCTCTCTCTCTCTCTCTCTCTCTCTCTCTCTCTCTCCTCTCTCTCTCCACACAAACACATACACACACACTGACATAAAGAGGAGATTTATACAAAAAGCAGGGGAGGGGGTAGCCTAGTGGTTAGAGTGTTGTGCCCGTAATCTGACAGCCAAGGATCGAGCCACCACCAAGGCGCCCGTAGAAGGAGATTTTTTCCCTGGAGTTAACATCAGAACCGACTCCACTCCACCAAAAGTCCTTCGGATGACACTATTACCCAAGGTCCCGAGTGCAAAGGCACGCAGAACATCTTGCGCACAGGTTAAGACCCGTTCCGCCTTCAGGAAAACTAGGCCATTGCGTGCCGGTAGGAAAAGATGACAAATTATTAAAAAAAACCTGACAACAAAATGTATGCACAATGTACACAGATGTCCTGTTTAGACATCATCCCTGAAGTCGGAATGCAGCTACCTTAATGGTGGGCAAAAACCCCCCAACAAAAACCGGTCGCATACACAAAAATTCTACCATTTGTGAACCTCAGAGCTCTAGATGAGGAACGAAAAAAATGTTTAAAAACAAAGTTACCTCACGAACAAACCAGAATAAACAGGTCCCATCTTTAATATGCGCTCTATCGTACCTTCTGCATCCTCTTTGTGGCGTAGGCACATTTTCAAATTGAGGGAGGAAGTAAGATTATATTTATATATATATGTCAGGATGGTGGGAAGTAATGGGTGGCGCTGCTCTTGTGGCGACGCGCTCTCTCTCCCTGGGGAGAGCAGCCCGAATTTCACGCGGAGAAATCTGCCGTGACTTAAAGTGGTATATAAAAAAAAAGTAGACTGGAGCTTTCAGCTAGTAGAAAAAGCAATCCGTTGTCGTAATCCATGTACAGGAATGCAACTTTTCTTCTGTTGCTTGGACCTGATTACCTCACCATAATGCTAGTCTGTGTTGGAGCACTGATGAGCATTGCATAAAGAAGATAGAACAGCATGCACAAGTTTGTAGGGAAGATATGGAGGAGAAAATGAAAGGTAACGTTTGTAGCTAGTACAACTATAATGGTGTAAACAGTTCTTAGGAAAAGAAACCTCCCCCCCCCCCCCCCCCCCGATAAAAAACAAACAAAAATACCACAACAACATAGAACCCTCCCCCCCCCCCCCCGATAAAAAACAAACAAAAATACCACAACAACATAGAAAAGTTTAAAGGAGAAATATGAGAGACAAGTTTAAGAATAGAGAGTTATGTTTGTTTCGTGTGTAACGATGAAAAAGTAAAAACAAACAAACCATTTTCCATAAATACTATGAGATGGGAAGATCAATACTTTGACTGCATCTCCAGTTTCCCATGCAAATGTTTTCAAATAAATCAGCAGACAACAACAACAATAATAATAATAATAATATGGAATTTATATAGCACTGAATCTTTAAAACAAACAAATCGAAGCGCTGATTACTGGCTATCAAGAATACATCTGTTACCTTTCCTTTTCTCTTTCCTTCTTTTCACTCGCAAATTTTGCTATAGATACTTTCTGTTAGTACAAGAAAGACCTGAATTTCTGGGACGATGTACTAACACTGGAGACCTGCTTGTGAGTGATGCAATCTATCGACAAAGAAAACAGAGAGGATGATAGCTTTTTACACTGACCGAAGGACGCATACATGCATACTGATAGGCTGGTGGCAGGGAATACTGGTTGACAGGCAAAGTATTTGAGAGCCCAGAGCAAATAAAGTGTGAAAGAATTCTAGAACTGGTTTGGAGAGGGTGGTGAATGATTTGAGAGAGCGATTTAGGTGGGCGCTATGGTAATGATATGGAATGAAAATGACGAGGAAATTTATGTATTTATTTATTCTTTATTGAGGATAATGGAATAAGCACTCATGAGCTTTTTTACATCCAGTCCCCGTGTGTATGCGGTTTTGTAAATGTGCGTGTGTGCGTGTGTGTGTGTGTATGCAGACACAGGACACAACACTACATGACACTACACAACATTGTCCTGCATCATACAATCCACCCCACACCACCCACCCCTCCCCACTCCAATACACTACACTATACTACACTACAGTACAATATACTACACTATACTCACTCCACTCCACTATACTACACTCCACTACACTATAAACTACACTACACTGCATTACACTTTACTCCACCCGACTCCACTCCACTATCATTCATCGATCAACACAGCATGGACCTATCTTCGAGCAGAGTACAGCTGACACGAGACCCCAGCGTGTCAGAGATCCAGACGCAAGCTGTTGACAGGGAAAACAGGGGGCAAGATTGCATTTTGTCCCTGAACAGCACGTGCATACATACATGCTGATTAGTTGACTGGGGAGGTGTCAGCAGTCAAGACCATTCTAAGAGGCGAGGAGAGATTTCTGTCTGTCTTTCGTGGAGAGTTTGTCGAGGGTCTGATGAAGTAGTTGTGGCCAAAGAAGCAACAATGAGCTATGGTAGTTATTGTTGGTGCTTTTTAGATTTAGTTTATACTTTTTCCAAAGCGCCAGTCACTGCAGACATTCTACATTCACTACACTATATGCATTAAGAATCATATACAGAACATGACAGACTAAAACGCATAATTGTCTGCGCTTGTGGAGTCTCAGTTGCATATTGGGTATTTTCATGAATCAGCAAAGCATTAAAGTACAGGAACAACTGACGTAGGCTCTTAGAAGTGTATTCTTCATAACTGTCCATGTAACAAGCAAAATCACAGCCATAAAGGTGTGCATATGCTTTGACTTAGGAGATCAGCAAAATTCCTGCCATTATTCTACAAGACAACACGATCAAGTTTGAACCCGTGACTTGTGGCTTTGGAATTACAGGAAGTTGAAGTCTTTTGCCTAATCCACTCAGCCACCTTGCCAGCACTGCAATCATGGCTTTTGGCGTGTGGGTGTTTCTGTGCTTTATAAATAATATTTTTATTCACTGATTCACCATACACAAACTTTGTTGAATAATAAGTTTACTATATAAGTCTACAATTACAAAACTACAACAATTTGTATATATCAACTTAGATTAACAACATTCTGACATGCTGCTATCAATCTGTGTTGATACATTGTAACATAGCTTATGCTCATGATAACATTATTCATCAATCAATATAGCACAGACCTAAAAACGGGGACAATGACGCTGACAGGATATGAGCGTGTGAGAGATACGAGCTATCGACAATGAAAACAGGGGGCAAGATCGCATTTTGTCTCTGACCAGTGCGTGCATACATACATGCTGATTAGTTGACTGGCGAGCTGTCAGAAGTTAAGACCATTCTAAGAGGAGAGAAGTTTGTGTCTGTCACGGAGAGTTTGTCGAGGGTCAAATCAAGTGGTAGCGACCAAAGAAAAAGCTATGGGTAATGACAGTGTTAGGTAGTGCTTTTCAGATTTAGTTTTTGTATTTTAAAGGTGCCAACCACTGCTGACATTCTACATTTATTACACTATATGTGTGTAGAAGCTTACAAAGTTGATTATTGACTAATTACATAATTTTATGTGGTTGTGGGGCCTCAGCTGCATACTGGATAATTTTTATGTTTCTATAAAGTAAGGAGTACTGGAATAAGTTATACATATCAGATACTTTTGTGTTTTTACAAAACATTGAAAACTGAAATAAGTTATTGGGTCTTTAAAGTGCATTTTTTTTTATCTTGTCCATGTATGTAAAACAAGGCAGCTAGGCAATGTTTAGGTGATAATAAAATCTGACCAAAGAGATCATAGAAATTCCTTCAATTACATTAACAGACACCACCAAAGTTTAACCCCATGACCTGCTACTTCAGAACTGTAAGAATTAGAAGTAT
>CM054159.1:12094537-12109537 GCA_028751875.1 Rapana venosa | reverse complement strand
TAGATATAGTAGTGGCCATGATGCATAACAGAAAAGCCTTTTTATGAGCTGACCAAGACATTTTGCTTTGGCAATCACACAAAAAATGCACAAACAAAATTTCAAACTGTAAGCATTACATGCCACCATTCTATACAGGAGACATTAACCATGAAAACGGCCAACCGTGTTGGTAGGAATTGTGACCAGCACATGTGTACACGCAGCCTGATTGGTTGGCTGGTGAGGGTAATGAACGAGTCAAGGGCACTCAAAGGAGGGGAAGTGGAACTCTTTATGAGGCATGGAGAGGCGTGAAGTGGCTGAAGGAGAGAGCGGGTAATGTCAGCGAATGGAATGGCGGCTGGACAACACGATGTCATGGAAGTGACAGTCTGTCATTGAGAAAAGATATTTAAGTTGCATCATAGTTAAACACATACGCCACTTCGGAGATGTGGAGAGCGCTTCTAATGGACTACGACCAAAGTTACCACGTATGTAAGCTGTTGTTGTTGTGCGTTCCCCAGCTTAACACCCTGGCGGTCACCCACAATGTGCACTCTGACTCACTCATCCCACCTGGGAATAAATCACTGTGAGATCGAAATTACACACTGAATGAGAAGTTTTGTGCGTATGACTGTTGTTAAGTACCTCGCCATATAGGCAGCCATAATCTGACTTCAGAGGATGTACGTAAGTTATAAGTTCAGCTTCATTCGGACATTATTCTTTGGTTGAATGTTTCCGTGTAAATGAACAAAATATTCAGAGCATATCGTTTTGTTGCCTTTGCCGTTTATAAATTTTAAGACGGGGGAAACAATATTTCAGACCATGTGTAGGATTATGTGAATGAACAGATAAATGTTTTTAGACACCCTTATATTCCTTCTACGTGGGTCTCACACACCCAGCTTTATATACATCGCAAAGGAAAGAAATATACTGATCTCTTATCCCTTTGTCATGGATCTTTATAGACCCACATGTTGAAATAAACAATGTTCTCAATCTCTGAAGTCGGAATGTTGCTACCTTAACGGTGGTTAAACGGTCACATATGCAAAAGATTGCTACTGTTGAAACTGGGAGCTCTAGCCAAGGGATGAAAAAAATGTCACTGTTCACTGTCAAGTCTTACAGATCGCTCTTTTTCTTGGGGGGAGGGGGGAGGAGGAGGGGAAGCACTATTTTTGAGATTTTACATAAAGAAGTTAAACCCAGCTTGATCAACAAGTCATACATGTTGTACCATAGTTTAAAAAATAAAGCCTGAAGAAGGTTTTAAATAAACCGAAAATTTGCTCTGCCAAAAACTTGGGTGTTGTGTTTTTACTTGTTTGCTTTTTAAAAAATAGTTTTAAAATGTATGTTGTAATTTAGTTAAAACATCACTTTTTCAATTTTCTGTCTGTTGAACAGTTGACAACAGATCTGAGAGATCCGTGATGAAGGAATCTCATCTCATCTCATCTGCTCCCATAACCCCCTCCAGGGTCGTAGGGGCACTACAGTAATGAACGTTGCACCAGCTGGCTCCATTTGCGGTGTTTGTGGGCAAGTGCCTGGGTTGTGGAGAAGCTCTTCCTGGTCCATTCAGTGATGCTGTCTGCCCATTTCTTCTTCGGCCTGCCTAGCCTTCTCTTCCCCTGCACTGTTCCTTGCAGTGTGGTCTTGTCTGATCTTGACGAAGGAATACAGGAGTTAAAAAATGAAATGCATGAATGTAACGAACATTATGCTCTGATAAAACCTGTTTCAACTAATGTTACGGACACATAGTACTAACTATATGAGAATGGTGAACACAAGAGTCGTATCAGACGCAACACACCAGCCTGAAGAGAGAGAGAGAGAGAGAGAGAGAGAGAGAGACACAGAGAGACAGAGAGAGAGACAGAGAGAGACAGAGAGAGAGAGAGGAGAGGAGAGGAGAGAATGTTTGTGCTTGTGTTTATCTTCTGGGTATGCATGCATACAAGCGCGGTAAGAGTATACAAATGTGTAATCATGGAAGGGTGTAAGTGTGCATACCTATATGCATGCGTGTATACACGAATGTCATGATGCATTTTGCGTCATGTCTGTGCATGCATGCGTATACGATCCACGTTTTTCATCTCCCAGAATGTTTATATACACACGCTTTCGTATCACATTAAAGCATCAACAAAAAGAAGAAAAAAGAGAAGAACAAAGCACTTTAAGCTTGCCTCTCTCTACCACACAGTAGTTCTTGATGTCTATACAACGAAAAAAAAATCTGTTTCACCATCATTCTTTTCCAGCAGAGCTGCCATCCACATCAATGTTTTCCCAGCCAAACAAAACCAGTAGTCTCCAGCAGACACTCGCAGCACAGCAAAACAAGCACACACACGGGGCAGGACTTGCTGACAGGGAAAACATGGGGCAGGGCTGCAGCATTTCCATACCTGTCTGGCACGTGCAACGCTTCACCTTGACTATCTGTCTGTCTGTCTGTCTGTCTGTCTGTCTGTAGAGTTGAGAATATGCTGCAGACGAGAGAATGATACACGTCTGTGTTTTTGCGTAAGAGTGTGTAGAGAAGTGGATGGAGGCTGTGGCGAGGGTTGATTAAAGCAGAGGTAACTAACTATTACTGGAAAAGGTACGACTTATAAAACAAAAATGTTACCTCCTTCGTGCCTACCCTCTGCCTTTTTTGTCCTTTCTCCTGCCCCCTTTTTCCAGAAAGACTTAAAAGATAAACATTCTCTCCCACGCCGAAGTTGGATGTGCTGGGCCTGACTTGTCAGGCGCTTAACGGCAGCGCGATGCATTTTTACTCATAGGACAGACATCAGTGGTTGTTGACTAAGCGTTCGACAAACAATAAAGATGACAAAGACTATAGCGTTTGACGAAGAATAGAGATGACAAAGACTATAGCGTTTGACGAAGAATAGAGATGACAAAGACTATAGCGTTTGACGAAGAATAAAGATGACAAAGACTATAGCGTTTGATGAAGAATAAAGATGACAAAGACTATAGCGTTTGTCGAAGAATAAAGATGACAAAGACTATAGCGTTTGGCGAAGAATAAAGATGACAAAGACTATAGCGTTTGACGAAGAATAAAGACGACAAAGACTATAGCGTTTGACGAAGAATAAAAATTACAAAGACTATAGCGTTTGACGAAGAATAAAGATGACAAAGACTATCTAGTCACGTGCCATTTTGCAAACGTATCCCTGAATAAGAATGAAATAAGTATAACAAATACACAGAAAGAAAACAACTACAGAACCATGTTGTCAGAAAAAAAAATCACCAGAAACAAGTCTAGACAGTTGTAAATTGTGGCTGCCCGGTCTCTAAAAAATTCCACAGCTGCATTCCATTGAGTAGGCGCACATGCATTCTGCAACATGATTCCTTGCCAGGCACATTTATCTGAAGGAAACAGGGGATAGATTCAAGGGAAGCTATTGGCCTGTTATGTAGTGCCAGACATTCTGTAAGTCAATTTGTTTATATCTGATGAGAAATTAATATAAAGCCACGCACAAGCGTGAGCGTGAGCGTGAGAGTGCACGTGTGCGTATATATATATATATATATATATATATATATATATATATATATATATATATATATATATATATATATATATATATTGTCTTTGCTCTCTGCGTTGTCTGGTCTGCAGAGTTGAGATATATATATACATATATATATATATATATATATATATATATATATATATATAATATATATATATATAATATATCTTACTTACTTACTTAAGCCCAACACTCCCCCTGGAGCATAGGCCGCCGACAACAGTCCGCCAGAGTCCTCTGTCCTGGGCTATTCTCTCCAGCTGTCTCCAGGTATATCCCATCTTTCTGGTTTCTGCCTCAAGGTCGCGTCGCCAGGTGTTTCTTGGCCTTCCTCTTTTTCGTTTTCCCTGGGGGTTCCATGATAGTGCCTGCCTTGTGATGTTGCTGGCTGGCTTTCTCAGGGTGTGCCCACTCCATCCCCATCTCCTGCGCCGGATTTCATTCTCGGTTGGCAGCTGGTTGGTACGTTGCCACAGGTCTGCGTTGCTGATGGTGTCGGGCCAGTGGATCTGGAGGATTCGTCTCAGGCAGCTGTTGATGAAGGTCTGCACTTTCTTGATGGTGGTCTTTGTTGTCCTCCATGTCTCCGCTCCATATAGTAGGACTGACTTGACGTTGGAGTTGAACAGCCTGATCTTTGTGCGGGTCGACACAACCTTGGAGCTCCAGATGTTCTTCAGCTGCAAGTACGCTGCCCTCGCCTTGCCAATTCTTGCTCTGACGTCTGCGTCTGTGCCGCCCTGCATGTTAATGATGCTACCCAGGTACGTGAATGTCTCCACTTCTTCCAGCTCCTTCCCATTTAGTGTGACTGGGTCCTCACTCACTGCGTTGATCTTGAGAATCTTGGTTTTGCCTTCATGGATCTTGAGACCAACTTGTAATGAGGTGGCTGCTAGTTCTGTAGTCTTGTCCTGCATCTGCTGGCGGCTGTGAGAAAGCAGGGCCAGGTCGTCTGCAAAGTCGAGATCATCCAGCTGCTCCCACAGTGTCCACTGGATTCCATTTCTTCTGTATGCCGTTGAAGTCTTATATATATATATATATATATATATATATATATATATGTGTGTGTGTGTGTGCGCGCACGTTTGTGTGTGCATGTGTGTGAGTGTGTGTGAGAGACAGAGAGAGAGAGAGAGAGAGAGAGAGAGAGAGAGAGAGTTAGAGTGAAAGCATAGATTATGTGACAGAATGAAGGCCTACCTTCTCTCATTATCTGTTACCACCTCAATAACTACACACTGTCAAATAACACAATTCCACTTGTATGCATGTCAAATGAAGTTCAACGCTCACAAAACAAACACACTGTATTTCTGATGTTTAAAACAATTCATAAGATAATCTGTAATAGTTGTACACCGTTTTCTATAGATATAGTAGTGGCAATGATGCATAACAGGAAAGCCTTTTTTATGAACTGACCAAGACATTTTTCCTTGGCAATCACACACAAAAGTGCACGAACAAAATTTCAAACTATTACGCATTACGCGTCACCATTCTATACAGGAGACATTAAAGCGGCCAATCACGTTGGTAGGAATTGTGACCAGCACGTGTGTACACGCAGCCTGATTGGTTGGCTGGTGGGGGTAATGAAGGAGTCAAGGGCACTCAAAGGAGGGGAAGTAGAACTCTTTATGAGGCATGGAGAGGCGTGAAGAGGCTGAAGGAGAGAGCGGGTAATGTCAGCGAATGGAATGGCGGCTAGACAATGTGCTGTCATGGTAGTGACAGTCTGTCATTGAGAAAAGATACACAAGTTGCATCATAGTTAAACACATACGCCACTTCGGAGTTGTGGAGAGCGCTTCTAATGGACTACAATCAAAGTTACCACGTAAGTTGTTGTTGTGCGTTCCCCAGTTTAACACCCAGGGGGTCACCCAGAACATGCACTCTGACTCACTCATCCCGTCTGGGAATCGCTTGTGAGATGGAAATTGCACACTGAATGAGAGGTTTTGTGCGTGTGAATGTTTTCAAGTACCTCACCATATAGGCAGCCATACTCCGACTTCAGAGGATGTACGTAAGTTATAAGTTCAGCTTCATTCGGACACTATCATTTGGTTGAATGCTTCCGTGTAAATGAACAAAATATTCAGAGCATATCCTTTTGTTGTCTTTGCCGTTTATAAATTTTAAGACGGGGGAAACAATATTTCAGATCATGTGTAGGATTATGTGAATGAACAGATAAATGTTTTTAGACACCTTTATATTCCTTCTACGTGGGTTTCGCACACCCAGGTTTATATACATTGCAAAGAAAAGAAATATACTGACGCTCTTATCCCTTCGTCATGGATCTTTATAGACCCACATGTTGAAACGAACAAAACTCTCAATCTCTGAAGTCGGAATGTTGCTACCTTAACGGTGGTGAAACGGTCACATATGCAAAATCTTGCTACTGTTGAAACTGGGAGCTCTAGCCAAGGGATGAAATAAATGTCACTGTTCACTGTCAAGTCTTACAGATCGCTCTTTTTCTTGGGGGGAGGGGGGAGGAGAAGGGGAAGCACTATTTTTGAGATTTTACATAAAGAAGTTAAACCCAGCTTGATCAACAAGTCATACATGTTGTACCATAGTTTAAAAATTAGCCTGAAGAAGGTTTTAAATAAACCGAAAATTTTCTCTGCCAAACACTTGGGTGTTGTTGTGTTTTTACTTGTTTTCTTTTTTAAATAGTTTAAAAATATATGTTGCAATTTAGTTAAAACATCATTTTTTCAGTTTTCTGTCTGTTGAACAGTTGACAACAGATCTGAGAGATCCGAGACGAAGGAATCTCATCTCATCTCATCTGCTCCCATAACCCCCTCCAGGATCGTAAGGGCACTACAGTAATGAACGTTGCACCAGTTAGCTCCATTTGCGGTGGTTGTGGGCAAGTGCCTGGGTTGTGGAGAAGCTCTTCCCATTCCATTCAGTGATGATGTCTGCCCATTTCTTCTTCGGCCTGCCTAACCTTCTCTTCCCCAGCACTGTTCCTTGCAGTGTGGTCTTGGAGAGCCCATCTGATCTTGACGAAAGAATACAGGAGTTAAAAAATGAAAGGCATGAATGTAACGAATATTATGCTCTGATAAAACCTGTTTCAATTAATGTTACGGACACATAGTACTAACTATATGAGTATGGTGAACACAGAGTCGTATCAGACGGGTAGCAAAACACCAGCCTGAAGAGATAGATAGATAGATAGATAGATAGATAAATAGAGAGAGAGAGAGAGAGAGAGAGAGAGAGAGAGAGACAGACAGACAGACAGAGAGAGAGAGAGAGAGGAGAGAGAGAGAGAGAGAGAGAGAGAGAGAGAGAGAGAGAGAGAGAGAGAGAGAGAATGTTTGTGCTTGTGTTTATCTTCTGGGTATGCATGCATACAAGCGCGTAAGAGTATACACATGTGTGGTCATGGAAGCGTGTAAGTGTGCATACCTATATGCATGCGTGTATACACGAATGTCATGCTGCATTTTGTGTCATGTCTGTGCATGCATGCGTATACGATCCACGTTTTTCATCTCCCAGAATGTTTATATACACACGCTTTCGTATCACATTAAAGCATCAACAAAAAGAAGAAAAAAGAGAAGAACAAAGCACTTTAAGCTTGCCTCTCTCTACCACACAGTAGTTCTTGATGTCTATACAACGAAAAAAAAATCTGTTTCACCATCATTTTTTTCCAGCAGAGCTGCCATCCGCATCAGTGTTTTCCCAGCCAAACAAAACCAGTGGTCTCCAGTAGACACTCGCAGCACAGCAAAACAAGCACACACACGGGGCAGGACTTGCTGACAGGGAAAACATGGGGCAGGGCTGCAGCATTTCCATACCTGTCTGGCACGTGCAACGCTTCACCTTGACTATCTGTCTGTCTGTCTGTCTGTCTGTCTGTAGAGTTGAGAATATGCTGCAGACGAGAGAATGATACACGTCTGTGTTTTTGCGTAAGAGTGTGTAGAGAAGTGGATGGAGGCTGTGGCGAGGGTTGATTAAAGCAGAGGTAACTAACTATTACTGGAAAAGGTACGACTTATAAAACAAAAATGTTACCTCCTTCGTGCCTACCCTCTGCCTTTTTTGTCCTTTCTCCTGCCCCCTTTTTCCAGAAAGACCTAAAAGATAAACATTCTCTCCCACGCCGAAGTTGGATGTGCTGGGCTTGACTTGTCAGAAATTTAACGGCAGCGCGATGCATTTTCGTTCACAGGACAGACATCGGTGGTTGTTGACTGAGCGTTCGACAAACAATAAAGATGACAAAGACTATAGCGTTTGACGAAGAATAAAGATGACAAAGACTATAGCGTTTGACGAAGAATAGAGATGACAAAGACTATAGCGTTTGACGAAGAATAAAGATGACAAAGACTATAGCGTTTGACGAAGAATAGAGATGATAAAGACTATAGCGTTTGACGAAGAATAAAGATGACAAAGACTATAGCGTTTGACGAAGAATAGAGATGACAAAGACTATAGCGTTTGACGAAGAATAAAGATGACAAAGACTATAGCGTTTGACGAAGAATAGAGATGACAAAGACTATAGCGTTTGACGAAGAATAAAGATGACAAAGACTATAGCGTTTGACGAAGAATAAAGATGACAAAGACTATAGCGTTTGACGAAGAATAAAGATGACAAAGACTATAGCGTTTGGCGAAGAATAAAGATGACAAAGACTATAGCGTTTGACGAAGAATAGAGACGACAAAGACTATAGCGTTTGACGAAGAATAAAAATTACAAAGACTATAGCGTTTGACGAAGAATAAAGATGACAAAGACTATCTAGACACGTGCCATTTTGCAAACGTATCCCTGAATAAGAATGAAATAAGTATAACAAATACACAGAAAGAAAACAACTACAGAACCATGTTGTCAGAAAAAAAAATCACCAGAAACAAGTCTAGACAGTTGTAAATTGTGGCTGCCCGGTCTCTAAAAAATTCCACAGCTGCATTCCATTGAGTAGGCGCACATGCATTCTGCAACATGATTCCTTGCCAGGCACATTTATCTGAAGGAAACAGGGGATAGATTCAAGGGAAGCTATTGGCCTGTTATGTAGTGCCAGACATTCTGTAAGTCAATTTGTTTATATCTGATGAGAAATTAATATAAAGCCACGCACAAGCGTGAGCGTGAGCGTGAGAGTGCACGTGTGCGTATATATATATATATATATATATATATATATATATATATATATATATATATATATATATATATTGTCTTTGCTCTCTGCGTTGTCTGGTCTGCAGAGTTGAGATATATATATACATATATATATATATATATATATATATATATATATATATATATATACTTACTTACTTAAGCCCAACACTCCCCCTGGAGCATAGGCCGCCGACAACAGTCCGCCAGAGTCCTCTGTCCTGGGCTATTCTCTCCAGTTGTCTCCAGGTATATCCCATCTTTCTGGTTTCTGCCTCAAGGTCGCGTCGCCAGGTGTTTCTTGGCCTTCCTCTTTTTCGTTTTCCCTGGGGGTTCCATGATAGTGCCTGCCTTGTGATGTTGCTGGCTGGCTTTCTCAGGGTGTGCCCACTCCATCCCCATCTCCTGCGCCGGATTTCATTCTCGTTGGCAGCTGTTGGTACGTTGCCACAGGTCTGCGTTGCTGATGGTGTCGGGCCAGTGGATCTGGAGGATTCGTCTCAGGCAGCTGTTGATGAAGGTCTGCACTTTCTTGATGGTGGTCTTTGTTGTCCTCCATGTCTCCGCTCCATATAGTAGGACTGACTTGACGTTGGAGTTGAACAGCCTGATCTTTGTGCGGGTCGACACAACCTTGGAGCTCCAGATGTTCTTCAGCTGCAAGTACGCTGCCCTCGCCTTGCCAATTCTTGCTCTGACGTCTGCGTCTGTGCCGCCCTGCATGTTAATGATGCTACCCAGGTACGTGAATGTCTCCACTTCTTCCAGCTCCTTCCCATTTAGTGTGACTGGGTCCTCACTCACTGCGTTGATCTTGAGAATCTTGGTTTTGCCTTCATGGATCTTGAGACCAACTTGTAATGAGGTGGCTGCTAGTTCTGTAGTCTTGTCCTGCATCTGCTGGCGGCTGTGAGAAAGCAGGGCCAGGTCGTCTGCAAAGTCGAGATCATCCAGCTGCTCCCACAGTGTCCACTGGATTCCATTTCTTCTGTATGCCGTTGAAGTCTTATAATATATATATATATATATATATATATATATATATGTGTGTGTGTGTGTGTGTTGCGCGCACGTTTGTGTGTGCATGTGTGTGAGTGTGTGTGAGAGACAGAGAGAGAGAGAGAGAGAGAGAGAGAGAGAGAGTTAGAGTGAAAGCATAGATTATGTGACAGAATGAAGGCCTACCTTCTCTCATTATCTGTTACCACCTCAATAACTACACACTGTCAAATAACACAATTCCACTTGTATGCATGTCAAATGAAGTTCAACGCTCACAAAACAAACACACTGTATTTCTGATGTTTAAAACAATTCATAAGATAATCTGTAATAGTTGTACACCGTTTTCTATAGATATAGTAGTGGCAATGATGCATAACAGGAAAGCCTTTTTTATGAACTGACCAAGACATTTTTCCTTGGCAATCACACACAAAAGTGCACGAACAAAATTTCAAACTATTACGCATTACGCGTCACCATTCTATACAGGAGACATTAAAGCGGCCAATCACGTTGGTAGGAATTGTGACCAGCACGTGTGTACACGCAGCCTGATTGGTTGGCTGGTGGGGGTAATGAAGGAGTCAAGGGCACTCAAAGGAGGGGAAGTAGAACTCTTTATGAGGCATGGAGAGGCGTGAAGAGGCTGAAGGAGAGAGCGGGTAATGTCAGCGAATGGAATGGCGGCTAGACAATGTGCTGTCATGGTAGTGACAGTCTGTCATTGAGAAAAGATACACAAGTTGCATCATAGTTAAACACATACGCCACTTCGGAGTTGTGGAGAGCGCTTCTAATGGACTACAATCAAAGTTACCACGTAAGTTGTTGTTGTGCGTTCCCCAGTTTAACACCCAGGGGGTCACCCAGAACATGCACTCTGACTCACTCATCCCGTCTGGGAATCGCTTGTGAGATGGAAATTGCACACTGAATGAGAGGTTTTGTGCGTGTGAATGTTTTCAAGTACCTCACCATATAGGCAGCCATACTCCGACTTCAGAGGATGTACGTAAGTTATAAGTTCAGCTTCATTCGGACACTATCATTTGGTTGAATGCTTCCGTGTAAATGAACAAAATATTCAGAGCATATCCTTTTGTTGTCTTTGCCGTTTATAAATTTTAAGACGGGGAAACAATATTTCAGATCATGTGTAGATTATGTGAATGAACAGATAAATGTTTTTAGACACCTTTATATTCCTTCTACGTGGTTTCGCACACCCAGGTTTATATACATTGCAAAGAAAGAAATATACTGACGCTCTTATCCCTTCGTCATGGATCTTTATAGACCCAACATGTTGAAACGAACAAAACTCTCAATCTCTGAAGTCGAATGTTGCTACCTTAACGGTGGTGAAACGGTCACATATGCAAAAATCTTGCTACTGTTGAAACTGGGAGCTCTAGCCAAGGATGAAATAAATGTCACTGTTCACTGTCAAGTCTTACAGATCGCTCTTTTCTTGGGGGGAGGGGGGAGGAGAAGGGGAAGCACTATTTTTGAGATTTTACATAAAGAAGTTAAACCCAGCTTGATCAACAAGTCATACATGTTGTACCATAGTTTTAAAAATTAGCCTGAAGAAGTTTTAAATAAACCGAAAATTTTCTCTGCCAAACACTTGGGTGTTGTTGTGTTTTTACTTGTTTTCTTTTTTAAATAGTTTAAAAATATATGTTGCAATTTAGTTAAAACATCATTTTTTCAGTTTTCTGTCTGTTGAACAGTTGACAACAGATCTGAGAGATCCGAGACGAAGGAATCTCATCTCATCTCATCTGCTCCCATAACCCCCTCCAGGATCGTAAGGGCACTACAGTAATGAACGTTGCACCAGTTAGCTCCATTTGCGGTGGTTTTGTGGGCAAGTGCCTGGGTTGTGGAGAAGCTCTTCCCATTCCATTCAGTGATGATGTCTGCCCATTTCTTCTTGGGCCTGCCTAACCTTCTCTTCCCAGCACTGTTCCTTGCAGTGTGGTCTTGGAGAGCCCATCTGATCTTGACGAAAGAATACAGGAGTTAAAAAATGAAAGGCATGAATGTAACGAATATTATGCTCTGATAAAACCTGTTTTCAATTAATGTTACGGACACATAGTACTAACTATATGAGTATGGTGAACACAGAGTCGTATCAGACGGTAGCAAAACACCAGCCTGAAGAGATAGATAGATAGATAGATAGATAGATAAAATAGAGAGAGAGAGAGAGAGAGAGAGAGAGAGAGAGAGAGAGAGAGAGACAGACAGACAGACAGAGAGAGAGAGAGAGAGAGGAGAGAGAAGAGAGAGAGAAGAGAGAGAGAGAAAAAGAGAGAGAGAGAGAGAGAGAGAGAGAGAGAATGTTTGTGCTTGTGTTTATCTTCTGGGTATGCATGCATACAAGCGCGTAAGAGTATACACATGTGTGGTCATGGAAGCGTGTAAGTGTCATACCTATATGCATGCGTGTATACACGAATGTCATGCTGCATTTTGTGTCATGTCTGTGCATGCATGCGTATACGATCCACGTTTTTTCATCTCCCAGAATGTTTATATACACACCTTTCGTATCACATTAAAGCATCAACAAAAGAAGAAAAAAGAGAAGAACAAAGCACTTTAAGCTTGCCTCTCTCTACCACACAGTAGTTCTTGATGTCTATACAACGAAAAAAAAATCTGTTTCACCATCATTTTTTTCCAGCAGAGCTGCCATCCGCATCAGTGTTTTCCCAGCCAAACAAAACCAGTGGTCTCCAGTAGACACTCGCAGCACAGCAAAACAAGCACACACACGGGGCAGGACTTGCTGACAGGGAAAACATGGGGCAGGGCTGCAGCATTTCCATACCTGTCTGGCACGTGCAACGCTTCACCTGGACTATCTGTCTGTCTGTCTGTCTGTCTGTCTGTCTGTCTGTCTGTAGAGTTGAGAATATGCTGCAGACGAGAGAATGATACACGTCTGTGTTTTTGCGTAAGAGTGTGTAGAGAAGTGGATGGAGGCTGTGGTGAGGGTTGATTAAAGCAGAGGTAACTAACTATTACTGGAAAAGGTACGACTTGTAAAACAAAAATGTTACCTCCTTCGTGCCTACCTTCTGCCTTTTTTGTCCTTTCTCCTGCCCCCTTTTTCCAGAAAGACTTAAAAGATAAACATTCTCTCCCACGCCGAAGTTGGATGTGCTGGGCCTGACTTGTCAGGCGCTTAACGGCAGCGCGATGCATTTTTACTCATAGGACAGACATCAGTGGTTGTTGACTAAGCGTTCGACAAACAATAAAGATGACAAAGACTATAGCGTTTGACGAAGAATAGAGATACAAAGACTATAGCGTTTGACGAAGAATAAGATGACAAAGACTATAGCGTTTGACGAAGAATAAAGATGACAAAGACTATAGCGTTTGACGAAGAATAGAGATGACAAAGACTATAGCGTTTGACGAAGAATAAAGATGACAAAGACTATAGCGTTTGACGAAGAATAGAGATGACAAAGACTATAGCGTTTGACGAAGAATAAAGATGACAAAGACTATAGCGTTTGACGAAGAATAAAGATGACAAAGACTATAGCGTTTGACGAAGAATAAAGATGACAAAGACTATAGCGTTTGGCGAAGAATAAAGATGACAAAGACTATAGCGTTTGACGAAGAATAAAGATGACAAAAGACTATAGCGTTTGACGAAGAATAAAGATGACAAAGACTATCTAGTCACGTGCCATTTTGCAAACGTATCCCTGTATAAGATTAAAGTAAGTATGGCAAATACACAGAAAGAAAACAACTACAGAACCATGTTGTCAGAAAGAAAAAAATCACCAGAAACAAGTCTAGACAGTTGTAAATTGTGGCTGCCCCGTCTCTAAAGAATTCCACAGCTGCATTCCATTGAATAGGCGCACATGCATTCTGCAACATGATTCCTTGCCAGGCACATTTATCTGAATGAAACAGGGGATAGATACATTTCAAGGGAAGCTATTGGCCTGTTATGTAGTTCCAAACATTCTGTAAGTCAATTTGCTTATATTTGATGAGAAATTCATATAAAACCACGCACAAGCGTGAGCGTGCACGTGTGCGTATATAATATATATATATATATATATATATATATATATATATATATATATAAATATATATATATATATATTGTCTTGGCTCGCTGCGTTGTCTTGTCTGCAGAGTTGAGATACGTGTATGTGTGTGCGCGCGCGTTTGTGTGTGTGTGCATGTGTGTGAGTGTGTATGAGTGAATATGGATATGAGTTTGAGTGTACACACAAGCACGCGAGTGTCTGTACACAAGCATCTTCATAGCTTTATGAACACGTCTTTGCATGCTTGCAAAATCCGTCTTGACATCTTCAAAACACAAAACATGCTTCTCTTTCTCTCACACACATAAACAGCATGGTTGTAAGCTGGTTTCTACTACCACCACTACTACTACTACAGTAATTCTGGACCTAGCAGGGACTCTTTGTTTCCACCATTCTGAATCTGAAGGGTTGCTGCGTTTGCCATCCACGTCAATATTTTCCCAGTCAAGCAAAACAACGTGGGCTTCATCTCTGGTACACACACACACACACACACACACACACACACACACACACACACACACACACACACACACACACACACACACGCACGCACGCACACACACATTCACACACACACACACACTACACCGCTCCAACACGCGAAACAAGCACACACAACACACACACACTACACCGCTCCAACACGCGAAACAAGCACACACAACACACACACACACACACTACACACACACACACCCACCCACACACACACATACACTATACACACTACACACAACACACACACTATACACACACTACACCGCTCCAAACACGCGAAACAAGCACACACGGGGGGGGGGGGGGGGGGGGGGGGGGGGGGGGGGGGGGGGGGGTGGGGCAGTTGCTGACAGTCAAAAATACGGGGCAGGATCCCATTCGGGTACCTGTCTACCTATCACGTGCAACGCTGCATGCTGCCTGCTTAGGTTGTCTGGTCTGCAGAGCTGAACATACAGGTGGACAAAAACTCGAACAGTCTTAGGTTCAATTCCACCCCAACACACACACACACACATTAATACTACACACACACACACACACACACGCACGCACGCACGCACGCACGCACGCACGCACGCACGCACGCACGCACGCACGC
>CM054159.1:12079537-12084537 GCA_028751875.1 Rapana venosa | reverse complement strand
CGATAGACCAGAAAGAAAGCAGCCATAAAAACAAAAACAAACAAAACAAAACAACCCCAAAGTGACGTTGAAAGTGTAAGACCAAAAAAAAAGCATTGGAAGAAAAAAACCCCAAAAAGACACAGAACGCTACAATTTGTAAAAAGAAGAAGAAAATCAAGGAGAGAAGAAAGGAGAAAAAGAAAGGAACAGATAAACAAACAAATAAACTGTATTCTCTGAAGGACTGAGATTGAAGCTGATCATTGTTCCTCATTCACTCAGTAAAGGAATAAATAAAAAAAACGTACGAAGGGGAAAAAAGAAAGGAAGGAAGAAGGAAAAATGTAAAAGAAGAGGAAAGAGGAGGCGCAGGTGTATACACACACACACACACACACACACACACACACACACACACACACACACACACACACACACACACACACATGAGCCTTACACGCACATACACACACAGAATCACACACACACAGAATCCACACACACACACACACACACACACACACACACACACACACACACACACACACACTGAGTCTTACACGCACATACACACACACACACACACACACACACACACACACACACACACACACACACACACACACACACACAACACACTCAGAGTCCTACACGCACATACACACACACTCAAACACACACGCACACACACGCACACACATACATTCATACACAGAGTCCCACACACAGTCTCTCTCTCTCTCTCACACACAGACACACTGATACACACATGCACCTACACTTGTATGCACTTTTTAAGTAAACATGTATGCACATATGCACACATCAAAAACATGATGCAATACAATAAGACCAAGCAAAAATAAAATAAGAAGAGAGAGATAAATGAAACAAAACAAAACACAATATCACCCCCCATACACACACACACACACACACACACACACACACACACACACACACACACACACACACACACACACACACACACACACACAAAATAATCAAGGCAATGACAAGCAAGAACAAATAACAAACATAAAAACAAAACAATGAAAGAAAGTAGGGTAGGAAGTATAACCCAAGAATAAAAGGACGGGAAAAAGACATAGAGGAAGAATACTTTGAGAAAACAAACAAAAACCCAGAGAAAGAGAGAGAGAGGGAGAGAGAATGAGAGAGGGAAGGAAAGAAAGAAAGAAAGAAAGAAAGAGAGAGAGAGAGAGAGAGGGTGGGGGGTAAGAGAGAGAAAAACAAATGAACAAAAAAAAAAAAGGTATTCTCAGAAGGATGGAAACGAAAGCTGATCATTGTTCCTCATTCATACCTTAACGAGAGAGAAAAAAGGAAAGGAAGGAAGAAGAAGAAAAAGAAAGAAGAAAGAAAGAAGGACGGAAGAAAAAAGAGAAGAGAAAAGATTAAGCGTATGTGCGTACAAACACACACAGAGTCTTGAAATACACACGGTCACACACAAACACACAGAGAATCTTACACACACACACACAGTCACACACAAACACACACATAATCTTACACACACACACTCAGTCACACACAGTCTTACACGCACAGTCTTACACACACAGTCTTACACACACACACAGTCACACACAAACACAATCTTCACACACACACTCACACACAGTCTCACACAGTCTTACACGCACAGTCTTACACACACAGTCTTACACACAGTCTTACACACACAGTCTTACACACAAAGTCTTACACACACAGTCTTACACACAGTCTTACACATACAGTCTTACACACATGGTCTTACACACACACAGTCTTACACACAGTCTTACACACATAGTCTTACACACAAAGCCTTACACACAGAGTCTTGCACACACAGTCTTACACACACAGTCTTACACACACAGTCTTACACACAGAGTCTTACACACAGAGTCTTACACACAGTCTTACACACAGAGTCTTACACACAGTCTTACACACAGTCTTACACACACAGTCTTACACACACAGTCTTACACACACAGAGTCTTACACACAAAGTCTTACACACAGTCTTACACACAGAGTCTTACACACACAAAGTCTTACACACAGAGTCTTACACACAAAGTCTTACACACAAAGTCTTACACACAGTCTTACACACACAGTCTTACACACAGTCTTACACACACACTCTTACACACAGTCTTACACACACAGTCTTACACACAGTCTTACACACACAAAGTCTTACACACAAAGTCTTACACACACAAAGTCTTACACACAAAGTCTTACACACAAAGTCTTACACACACAGTCTTACACACACACACTCACACACAGTCTTACACAAAGTTTTACATGCACAGTCTTACACACAAAGTCTTACACACAGAGTCTTACACACAGAGTCTTACACACACAAAGTCTTACACACACAGTCTTACACACAAAGTCTTACACACAGAGTCTTACACACACAAAGTCTTACACACAGAGTCTTACACACACAAAGTCTTACACACACAGTCTTACACACAGAGTCTTACACACAAAGTCTTACACACAGTCTTACACACACAGTCTTACACACATGGTCTTACATACACAAAATCTTACACACAGTCTTACACACACACAAAACACACACACAAATCTTACACACACACACACACTCACGCACAGTCTTACACACAAAGTCTTACACACACAGTCTTAAACACAAAAGTCTTACACACACAAAGTCTTACACACAGTCTTACACACAGTCTTACACACACACACACCACACACACACACACACACACACACACACACACACACACACACACACACACACACACACACACACACACACACACACACACACACACACACACTCACAATCTCACACACAGAGAATCTTACACACACACAGCCTTGCACACACAGTCTAACACACACAAAACAACACACAATCTCACACAAAGAGAGTCTTACACACAGTCTTGCACACACAGTCTAACACACACAAACACACAGAGAGTCTAACACACACACTCACAAACACACTCACACACACAAAACAAATCCCAGCACAACAAAAACCTAAAACACAACAAATAAAAAAGTTTAAAAAACAAAGTAAAAAAAAAAAGCGATGACAAAAAACCAAAAATATAAAAATGAACGAAAAAAGAAAACGGGGTAAGAACTGTTAAAAAAAAAGAAAAAGACCTGGGGGGGGGGGGGGGGGGGGGGGGGGGGTGGGGAAGGGTGTGTGGGTGGGGAGAGAGACAGAGAGGAAGAAAACTGACAAGACAAAAACAAAACAAAACAGAGAAGGGGAAGAAAAAAGCCCAAAACGAACAGACAAACGAACAAATAAATGGTTTTCTCTGAGGGTAAGAGATTAAAGCTGAGTATTGATCCTCATCCAACCCTTAACGAGAAAAAAAAAGAACAGAAAGGAAGGAAGGAAGAAATGAACATACAAAAAAGAAAGAAAGAAAAAGGGAAAAACACAACAGCAAGAGAAGAGCCCAAGGGGAAGAAAAAGAAAACACTTTTTTCCTATATCATTCTTACAATAGTTATTTTAATCATGCCTTTCGCTTTCAACTCAGACGGCCGCAAAGGGCCATTAGCGAACTGATGACACTGGAAAATACCTCGGAAAGAAAGGTATTTTTCCCCGTTTTTTCCCCCGCTAAAGCTTCGATGTACACCAATGGGCCCGAAACTTTTCCCCCATCCATTAGACCATGAGTGGTGGTCTGGGCGCTAGTCTTTCGGATGAGACGATAAACCGAGGTCCCGTGTGTTACAGAAAATTATGCAGTGCACGAAAAAGAACCCACAGCAACAAGAGAGTTGTCCCTGGCAAAATTCTTAGAAAAAAGCCACTCTGATAGGGAAAGAAATACAGTTGCAGCCAAAAAAAAAAAAAAAAAAAAGGGTGGCGCTGCTCTTGTGGCGACGTGCTCTCCCCGGGGAGAGCAGCCCGAATTTCACGCAGAGAAATCTCGTGACTTAAAGTGGTATAAATAAATAAATAAATAAATAAATAAATGGTGAGTTTTCACGTATGCGACCGTTTTTGCCTACCATGAAGGTAGCCACATTCCGACTTTGGGGATAAAGAAAGATATAAAAAGTTAGGGGTTGGGGGTGGGGTGGGGGTACGGAATAACCTAGTAGTTAGATCGTCGAACGTGTGATCTTACGGTCAACTGACGGCGCGCGTTCGTTGGAGTCTTCACTAAAGTGTTCGATTATGAGGCGTTAACATCGATCTGTAGCTGATCCCACTTTGCTGGCAGTTCTACGGATGGGATATACTTTATTTTATTTATTTATTCTTTTATATCGAGGATAATGGAATAAGCACTCATGTGCTTTTTTACATCCAGTCCCCGTGTGTATGCGGTTTTGTAAATTTTTTCATCTGTTTCCACCGGCACACAATGGCCTACTCTTCCGAAAAGGTCCTGTGTTCCAATGCGCGCAGAATATTTTGTGTACACGTATGTTTATAACTGGCACTGATGCGTTCCCTGGTCATGTACAAATTTTTGTTCGCGCGTGAAAAGTGAACCATTACCATCAGACATTGAAAGAAAGATACAGGCAACGGAGATGACATGCTCTCGCAAACCTCTTGGTATCTCATACAGAGATCACATTACTAACGAGGAAGTGAAAACCAGAATTGAAAATATCGGACCATATGAAGAGCTCCTGACTTCACTGAAAAAACCGCAAAGTGGTACGGGCACGTCACACGAAAATCTGGACTGGCCAAGACTGTCCACTGGAAACAGCACAAAGAAAGAGACGAGGAGGAAAAAACGAGAGAAAAACATCCGAGAGTAGACTGGCCTTGCGTGGAACGATGTGCTACAAAAAGCTGAAAGCCGAAAGGGGTGGGGGAAGCTGGTTGCAAAATTTTCAGTGGTGCTCCAATGGTCTACAATACTACGGGGTATATGCAGTTCCCCAAAGACTACTCAAGGAATCACAGGAAAAGGCAAATCAAGTCATGAAAGTTTGCTGAAAGACAAGTC
>CM054159.1:12069537-12072037 GCA_028751875.1 Rapana venosa | reverse complement strand
TATAATTTATTTTAAATGACACTCTTATTACAAACGTGATCCATTTCAGAGTAAGAATTGTACTGTTTCTTTTCACACTCTTAGCGATTGATAAAAATGTGAAAAAAATCACTGGATAATACAGCACAATTTATGCCTATCAACCTATTCCTGCGTAAATATTACCGTAGTATCATGCACTTGTTAAATATGGTAGACATATTTCGACAAGTTATCATGCGCCAAGGCAATACCAGGTGAATGAAATCATATCTGCTGAAAGTTGTACGGGAAATTAAAAACAAACAAACAACAACAACAAAAAGTAGCGGCAAACAGAATCAAAATAGAATGTCTCTGTATTTATTCTAATCATATAAAAGAGGGGGGGTAGCCTAGTGGTTAGAGCGTTGCGCTCGTGATTTGACGGCCCGGGATCGAGCCACCACGGAGGCAACAGTTTTAGGGGATTTTCCCCTGGAGTTAACATCAGTGCCGACTCCACTCCCATAAAAGTCCCTCAGATGAGACTATAAACCGAGGCCCCTTTGTGCAAACGCACGCAGAATATCTTCTATACACGTTAAAACCCGTTCCACCTTTCGGAAGATCAGGCCATCCATGCAGGTAGAAATGTATGACAGAACATTTTAAAAATCGCATGCACACAGGTGTCATGTTTAGACACCTTCCCCTAAGTCGGTATGCAGGTAAACGGTGGGTAACAATAAATAGGTCGCATACGCAAAATCTCACCATTGGTGAATCTCAGAGCTCTAGCCAAGGAACGAAAAGAAAAGTCTTTATCACATCAACTGGTATCATTACTTATTTTAAAAGCAAACATTAAATGCAATACAGAAGAAGTGAAGAGGTTTACCGTAACATTGATATTTGAAATGAGGGTTAAAAAACAAAACCAGAAAAAAGAGTAAAAACTGTGAAAAGCACCTCCCCCCCCCCCCCCACAAAAAATCAAACAAAAACGAAACCATAAAACAAAAACTAAAAAAACAAACTGCGGAATTCACAATAAAAGGTGCCACATAAATACTATAAAATACCACCTTTCACGACAAAACTCTATTCATTTCAAGATTACAGTTTCAATGACACCCACTTCTGTTCAGACTCTTTGTGAGGGATAACCCCCCCACCTTTCCCACTTCCCACCCTCAGTGAAAAGCAGCCATAAACAAATGTGACATACCAAAATACTACGAACTGTTTTCCTTTTTTCTGCCTGTCTCTCAGTCTCTACCTTTTCACACCTAAATTAGTTTTTCTATACCTAACAACCCCCCCCCATCCACCCACTATTCTCATAGATAACCACATTTTTCAACGAAAAAAGTTAGACTATAATTCTTTATTCAGGGCTAGTATCCTCTAGTGCTCAGAGCACTCGCTTTCCCCCAGCTAAGGTTAAGCAGCATCGAGCATGGTTACCACTTGGATGGGTGACTATTTGCGCGCCTTGGTTTCAGTACAGTTTCCCCCAGTTCCCCCAGCTGTAAATGGGTACCTGCCCTCTTTAGGGTCAGGGAAGGTAAAGCAGCAAGGGAGAGGAGATGGGCGCCACTCCCAATATGCTGACCCCTAGAGAAGTGAGGTCTCTGATGCCTCACTCCCCTACCACTTTATAGGTTATGGGACACATTTACCTTTACTATCCTCTAGTATTCCACTTTTTTCTGACTTCGTCCTGTATCTTCTCTCTTTCCTCTCTTTCTCCTCCGCATTTTTCTTTAAATCCTATTCTGCCTGTGATGAAAATGGATTTCGCAGTCAGAAGTCCTGTCTTCATGTCGCGGATTGTTTGCTGATGTCGACTTGAATCGCCACAGTTCTGTTTAGTTTGGCTGTGCAAATTTGTGAAAGAACTGAAAAAAGGATGTGAAAATAGCAGAGAGAGAGAGAAGAGAAGAGAAAGAAGAGAAGAGAAGAGGAGAGAGAGAGAGAGAGAGAGAGAGAGAGAGAGAGAGAGAGAGAGAGAGAGAGGACGGACCGACGGACAGACGAACGGACGGACAGAGAGAGAGAGAGAGAGAGAGAGAGAGAGAGAGAGAGAGAGAGAGAGAGAGAGACAGAGACAGAGACAGAGACAGAGACAGAGACAGAGACAGAGAGACGGACGGATCGACGGACGAACAGAGCGAGAGAGAGAGAGAGAGTGAGAGACAGAGAGAGACGGACGGACGGACAGAGAGAGAGAGAGAGAGAGAGAGAGAGAGAGAGAGAGAGAGAGATGGACAGACATACATACAGACAGATAGACAGACAGAGACAGAGACACGGAGACACACAAACACACACACACACACACACTCACACACACACACACACAAACAGAGAGACAAAGACACAGACAGATAAAACGAAATGGGAATGTCAAGTACCATGTAAGAACCCTATGTGAACACACATCGGCAACAAAAGATAAAGAAAGGAAGAGACTGACATCTATAGACAGACACAGACCCAGACATAGACATAGACAAAGACAGCTGGAGAAAGACAG
>CM054159.1:12064537-12067037 GCA_028751875.1 Rapana venosa | reverse complement strand
GAGAGAGGGGGGGGGGAAGAGAGAAAACAAGGAGACAGACCTATTCAAAGGAAACAACAAAAGAGACTGATTTTAAACGGAACTAGAAGAGAAGACGAGAATGAATGAAAGAGACAAGGACAGGGTCAAAGAGAGAGAGGGAGAGAGAGAAGAGAGGAGAGCAAGAGAGAGAGAGAGAGAGGAGAGAGAGAGAGAGAGAGAAGAGAGAGAGAGAGAGAGAGAAGAGAGAGAGAGAGAGAGAGAGCGAGAGAGCATGTGAGAGAGAGAGAGAGAGAGCATGCGAGCGAGAGAGGCCCAACTAAACATTAGGGGAAGTAACCAACATAGAATAAAAACTGTCATTTTAGCAAGTACAATCTAACCGACTGGAAACGCTGATTTAAAAAATCAGAAAAAGAGAAAAGGAAGAAAATGTTAAGATATTTTCTTTGAAAAAAGAAATAACAAATACCAATGAACCTTCCCCCCCCCCCCCCCCCCCCCCACAAACATTTTTTTTCAAAACGTAGAATACTATCTTTCCCCCCAAAAAGCGACCTCTTTCAAAATTATTCCGCTTCATTTACCTTCCTCCCCCTCCCTCCAAGCCCACGCTTAGAATTTAACTGACTACAATTATTTCTTCATTAACAACACAACTTTTCTTCCAGATGAAATCTGTCATTCCAAACCTTCAAGTCATAGTTTAAGGCTTCCAGTTTCCCATGTGTTTGTCTGTCGGTCTGTCTGTCTTCCTGTCGGTTTGTCTTGTAGAGAGAGAGAAGAGAGAGAGAGAGAGAGAGAGAGAGAGAGAGAGAGAGAGAGAGAGAGAGAGAGAGAGAGAGAGAGGCAGGTTCAATCTGCCTTTTCTCTCTAATCCACCTTGTTCCATTGGATTCTGCTCCTCCAGTCTTCCCCCTAGCCTGTGCTATGCTAGTTAGGCCTCCTAAACCAAAACTGCCCCTGGCAGTTTTATTGCCTGCGCCATTCCTTGTCTCTTCGCGTTAAGTTTGGTTTTGTTGTTGTTGTTGCTGTTGTTGTTTACTGGTTAACAGAAATTACGATGAAAGAGAGGGAGAAAGAGGGAGAGAGGGAGAGAGAGAGGGGGCGAGGGAAAGAGAGAGAGGGGGCGGAGGGAGAGAGAGAGGGAGGGAAGAGAGAGAGAGAGGGAGGGAGGGAGAGAGAGGGGGATGGAGGGAGAGAGAGAGGGGAGGAGAGAGATATGAAAGAGAGAGACAGAGAGAGAGGGGGAGGGAAAGAGAGAGGAGAGAGAGAGAGAGAGAGAGAGAGAGAGAGAGAGAGAGAGAGAGGGAGAGAGGAGAGAGATATGAAAGAGAGAGAAGAGAGAAGGGGGGGAGAGAGAGAAAGGAAGAGGGAGAGAGAGAGGGGGGGGGGGAAGAGAGAAAACAAGGAGACAGACCTATTCAAAGGAAACAACAAAAGAGACTGATTTTAAACGGAACTAGAAGAGAAGACGAGAATGAATGAAAGAGACAAGGACAGAAAGAGTCAAAGACAGGGGCAAAGAGAGAGAGCGAGAGAGAGAGAGAGACAGAGGGAGAGAGAAAGTGAGAGAGAGAGAAAAAGAGAGAGAGAAAGAGAGAGAGAAAGTGAGAGAGAGAGAGGGGGAGAGAGAGAGAGAAAGCGAGAGAGTGAGAGCGAGAGAGAGAGGCCCAACTACACATAAGGGAAGTAACCAACATAGAATAAAAACTGTAATTTTAGCAAGTACATCTAACAGCCTGGAAACGCTGATTGAAAGAAATCAGAAAAAAAAGAAAAGGATGAAAAAGTTAAGACATTTCTTTTTTTTAAAAAACCTAACAAAAACCAACGAACCTCTCCCCCCCCCCCCCCCCCCCCAAACATTTTGCTTTCAAAACGTAGAATAGTATCTTTCCAAAAAAAAAGCGACCTATTTCAAAATTATTCCGCTTCATTTACCTTCCCCCCCTCCCCCCAAAGCCCACGCTTAGAATTTGACCGACTACAATTATATATCTTCATTAACAACACAACTTTTCTTCCAGATGGAATCTGTAATTCCAAACCTTCAAGTCATAGTTTAACACTTCCAGTTTCCCATCTCACGTGTTTGTCTGTCGGTCTGTCTGTCTTCCTGTCTGTCTGTTTTCCTGTCTGTCTTCCTGTCTGTCTTCCTGTCTGTCTTCCTGTCTGTCTGTCTTCCTGTCTGTCTGTCTTCCTGTCTGTCTTCCTGTCTGTCTGTCTGTCTTCCTGTCTGTCTGTCTTCCTGTCTGTCTTCCTGTCTGTCTGTCTTCCTGTCTGTCTGTCTTCCTGTCTGTCTTCCTGTCTGTCTGTCTTCCTGTCTGTCTGTCTTCCTGTCTGTCTTCCTGTCTGTCTGTCTGTCTATCCGTTTGTATGTCCACTGTTTTGTTGGCCCTCTTTCTCCCACTCTTGCCACTGTGATGAAAATGGATTTCGCAGTCAGAAGTCCTGTCTTCATGTCGCGGATTGTTTGCTGATGTCGACTTGAATCGCCACAGTTCTGTTTGGTCTGGCT
>CM054159.1:12052037-12057037 GCA_028751875.1 Rapana venosa | reverse complement strand
GAAGCAAACTTTCTTCCTTAACGTGATTTATTCAGAAAACGAACTTCTAGACGCAAAAGCTCGACAACAACAAAAATTACCCCGAAAACGAAACGTCCCCAAAGAATTGCCCCAGACAGCAACCCGTCTAGAAGCAAATTCTCCAGGGTATGCATTAAGGGTGGTAGCACAAAATAGCCCGGTCACCGGCAAAAAAAATGAACGGCGGGAGATTACAAGCGACTGGGAGTATGTGTGGTAGAAAGGTGGGGGTGAGGAAGGTGAGGGGTGGGGGCGGGAGGGGGATGGGAGGGGTGAAACTTTGTATGTCGTTAAGTGGTTCTTTTGTCGCTAATTGGTATACAACATCTTGAACTATGCAAACCCGATCCTTAAGTAACCAGAAATTATGGGTTTTATTGTTAAACGGCTTGGCACATTTTTCTTTACTATATCAAACAGGACCACAAAATAACGGCAATTAAAAAAAAATGTTTTCGTGAAATCAAAACTCAGTCAAGACTGGGAACATGAAAAAAAACCGTACTCCTAAACTTTACCAGGAGAAAAAACGTACTCCAAAACTTTACCATGAAAAAAGTACTCCTAAACTTTACCAGGATAAAAACGAACTCCTAAACTTTACCAGGAAAAAAAAACGTACTCCTAAACTTTACCAGGAAAAAAAAGTACTCCTAAACTTTACCAGGAAAAAAACCCGTATTCCTAAACTTTTCCAGGAAAAAAACAACGTACTCCTAAACTTTACCAGGAAAAAAACCGTACTCCTAAACTTACCAGGAAAAACACAACATACTCCTTAACTTTACCAGGGAAAAAACGTACTCCTAAACTTTACCAGGAAAAAAACAACGTACTCCTACACTTTACCAGGGAAAAAAAACACTACTCCTAGACTTTACCAGGAAAATCTGTTGAGTTAAACTGATTCGCACATTCACAGAGGTAATGGGAATTGTCAGATTTGGAATCGTTTGTCTTGCAAATTTCAAGGTCGAGAGAGATACATGCAGATTAAGTTGAATACGCATTTCTCGAACCACAGTAAGCAGCACAGGCTTCCACACCAAGTTTCTAGACCTAGGTCTGGGCTAGTTCTTACCTCCGGGGACGGGATAGCTCAGTGGTCAGAGCACTCGCATTCCCCCCAAGCCAATGTTAAGCAGCATCGAGCCTGGTTACCTCGTGGATGGGTGTGACCGTTTGCGCGCCTTGGCTTCAGTACAGTTCCTCCAGTTCACCCAGCTGTAAATGGGTACCTGCTCTCTCTTTAGGGTCAGGGAAAGTAAAGCAGCGAGGGAGAGGAGATGGGCGCTGCCCTCAATATGCTGACCTCTTGGAGAAGATGAGGTCTATGATGCCTCGCTTCCTTACGACCACATAAGTTTTGGGTCACCTTTACCTCTTTTACCTTTTTACCTCTGCAGAGCCTGACCAGTTTAGGACTACAGCCGCTTAGCGACACCACGATCGCCGGGTCGTGTTTGGGATATACATTGTCCACACCAATGGTCACTGACGGTTAAAACAACAAGCAAGCACTTGGGCGGCAGACTCTGATTATAACGGCGCGTTGTGATGGAAAGGATTGAGAGGTAAATCTGGAGGATTAGGCTGTGGGATACCTGTGGGAGTGAAACGTGCCAACGTCGGGGGGTATGAGACACAGCGAAGGAGAGAGAGAGACAGAGAGAGAGATAGAGTAGAAGAAGAGAGAGAGAGAGAGAGAGACACAGAGAGAGAAAAGAGAGAGGAGAGAGAGAGAAGAGAGAGAGAGAGAGAAGAGAGAGAGAGAGAGAGAGAGGACGAGATGAGAGAGAGATAGAGAGAGAGAGAGACACAGGAGACCGACAGACAGAGAGAGAAGAGAGGAGAGAGCGAGAGGAGAGAAGAGACAGAGAGACGAAAGAGAGAGAGAAGAGAGAGAGAGAGAGAGAGAGAGAGATCAGATGAGATGAGACAGAACAGGCCCAGACCAGAAAGACAGGGAAAGTGACAAGAAGAGAGAGAGAGAGAGAGAGAGAGAGAGACTGAGAGTGCAGAAGAGAGACAGAGAGGAGAGCAGAGACAGGGAACCAGACGCAAAAAGAGAAAGACAGAGAAGAAGATAGAGAGACGAAGAGAAACAGAGAAGAGAGAGACTAGAGACAAGACATAACAGAGACCGAACAGAAGAGACACGAACAGAGAAGAGAGAGAGATAGAGAGACGAGAAAGAGGAGAGAAGAGAACAGAACAATTAGGGAAACGAACAGAAGAAGAGAGAGAGCGAGAGAGAGAGATAGAGACAGAGACAGAAGAGACGACGAAGAGAGAGAGAGAGAAGAGAGAGAGAAGAGGAGAGAGAGAGAGAGAGAGGAGGGGAGACGATGATATGCAAATTATTCTAGGTGTACATGTCTTTGATACGTAGCGATTGTTATTGTTTTGCAGTAACACAAAGAACTGCAAACTACACATTTCAAACACACAACAACAAAACGAACAAAAACACGTATACAGTAATACCAACTATTCTATAAAACAACAACAGAAAAAACCAGAACCAACCTTAGGGACACTCAACAGAATTTCCGAGAGACAGAGAGAGAGGAGAGAGAAGAGAGAGAGAGAGAGAGGGAGGAAGAGAGAGAGAGAGAGAGAGAGAGAGAGAGAGAGAGAGAGAGAGAGAGAGAGAGAGAGCATGATGCAAATTATTCTCAGGTGTACTGTCTTTGATACTAGCGATTGTTACTGTTTATGCAGTAACACAAAGAACTGCAACTACACATTTCAAACACACACACACACAACACACACAAACACACGCATACGCACGCGCACGCACACACACACACACACACACACACACACACACACACACACACACACACACACACACACACCTCTCTCTCTCTCTCTCTCTCTCTCTCTTTATGTCAGGACATGTTCACTGAGAGACAGACTGACAAACAAACAAAAACCAACAAAATACTGTCTCTGTCTCTCTGTCTGTCTCTGTCTTGTCTGTGCTGTTCTGTTCTGTGCTGTCTCTGTGTGCTGTGCCTGTCTCTGTTCTCTCTGTGCCTGTCTCTTGTCTTCTGTGCCTGTCTCTTCTGTGCTGCCTGTCTCTGTCTTGTCTTCCTGTCTCTCTGTGCCTGTCTCTGTGCTGTCTGTGTCTGTGCCTGTCTCTGTCTCTTGTGCCTGTTCTCTGTGCGTCTCTTCTGTCCTGTGCTTGTCTCTCTGTGCTGTATGTGCCTGTCTCTGTCTGTCTGTTGTCTGTCTCTTGTGCTGTCTCTGTCTGCTCTGTTCTGTGCTGTCTCTCTGTGCCTGTCTCTGTTCTGTTGTGCCTGTCTCTGTGCTGTCTCTGTCCTGTCTGTCTCTGTCTGTCTGTGCCTGTCTGTCTGTTGTGCTGTCTCTGTCTGTCTGTGCCTGTCTTCTTTTGCCTGTCTGCTGTCTCTTCTGTCTGTCTCTGTCTCTGGTGCTGTCTCTGTGCTGTCTCTGTTCTGTTCCTTCTCTGTGCCTGTTCTCTGTGCCTGTCTCGTATGCTGTGCTGTCTTGCTGTCTGTGCCTGTCTATGTCTGTGCCTGTCGTGTCTCTCTTGCTGTCTCTGCTCTGTGCATTCTCTGTGCCTGTCTCTCTGTTCCTGTCTCTCTCTTTCCTGTGTCGTTTTTTTCCTGGTTTGTCAGGAAATGTGTGAATAGTTAATATTGATCGGTTCCTATCTTGCACTGCAGTGTCCAGGCTTTTAGCCCCTAACAAACGATAGGATTGTTTGCCATTTACATCTCCTCACCTGTGTGTGTGTGTGTGTTGTGTGTGTGTGTGTGTGTGTGTGTATTTGTGTGTATGTGGGTATGTTTGGATGCGATTGTGTGTGTGTGTTTGGATGTGAGTGTGAGTGTGTACGTTTTTGTGAGAGAGTGTGTGTGTATGTTTGTTTGTTTGTGTGTGTTGTGTGTGAGTGTGTAAAATAGTAATAATAATAATAATAATAATAATAATAATAATAATAATAAATAATAATGGAATTTATATGGCGCTATATCTTGCACAAAACAAATCAGAGCGCTTCCACTCAGCCCACTCCTACACATGCAACCAAAAATGATTAATAGTTTTTAATAAATTCAATGTACACACTCACACACACACACATACATACACACACACACACACACGCACACACACACACACATACACACACACACACACACACACACACACACACACACACACACACACACAGACACACATATATGTATACATGTATGTGTGTGTGAGTATGTGTGTGCGTGCAGTCGGTGGGAGGGTGGGTTCGTGCGTGCGTGCGTGCGTGTGTTCATGTCTGTGTGTTCACGTATGTGTGAATTTGCGCGCGCGAGGTTGCGTGCTCACAGTCGCGCAAATAAACTACATCAAGCAGTGTGTCAAACTTTTTTTATTTTCAGATGGTACATTGAATAAGCAGAGTATTTGCTTTTTTTCATCAAGCCATCTATCTAAAGAAAGAAAAAAAAGAGCGGCGCGTGTGTGTGTGTGTGTGTGTGTGTGTGTGTGTGTGTGTGTGTGTGTGTGTGTGTGTGTGTGTGCGTGTGTACGCGGTGCGTTTGTGTGCGCGCACCTGGGTTTGTGTATGATAAATTTTTTAAGCTATCTTGGAATGCTTATAACAATCTGAAATGTGTTTTTCTTGTGTCTTGTGAGATAATTATAGGTATCAATGTGCCTGTCAGTATTGTAATTGCCCTTCATGGGATGATTAAAGTGTTTTTGACTTTGACTTTGACTTGACTGTGACGCAAACAGCTGCTGTGCCAAACCCAGAATATTTCACAAGCCTGATACGAGCGACTCTTAGGGAGGCAGCCTTGAGCTCAGAAATAGGATAATGACGGAAACAGAGAAATAAACACCATAGAAAGAGAGAATAGTAAACAGGAGGGTAAACATGAAGAAGTGTGTGTGTGTGTGCGCGCACGCTCGCGCGTGTGCGTTTATGTGGTCTTGCTATTGCGCAA
>CM054159.1:11984537-12047037 GCA_028751875.1 Rapana venosa | reverse complement strand
GAAAGAGAGATGAGAGAGACAGACAGAGACAGAGAAAGAGAGACAGAGAGAGAGAGAGAAAGAGAGAGAGAGAAGAGAGAGAGAGAGAAGGAGAGAGAGGAGAGGAGAGAGAGAGAGAGATGAGAGCGACTGAGAGAGAGAGAGTGACAGACAGACAGATAAAGACAGACAGACAGACATACTTAAAGGTAAGGTAAAGGAGTCCCATAACCTATAAGGTCGTAGGGGAGCAAGGCGTCAGAGACCTCACTTCTCTAGGGCCAGCATATTGAGGGCGGCGCCCATCTCCTCTCCCTCGCTGCTTCACCTTCCCTGACCCTAAAGAGGGCAGGTACCCATTTACAGCTGGGTGAACTGGGGGAACTGTACTGAGGCCAAGGCGCGCAAACGGTCACCCATCCAACTGGTAACCACGCTCGACGCTGCTTAACTTGGCTGGGGGAAAGCGAGTGCTCCGACCACTGAGCTATCCCGTCCCACTTACAGACAGATAAAGACAGAGAGGCATACAGACAGACAGACAGACAGAGACAGAGGCAGAGACAGGGCATCCACCTTCCACAAAATAAATATCTTAACTTTCACACTTAACAACACACAAAAAAATCAAGCAGTTTACGAGAGCGATATGTCACGAATATGGAAAGGATGGATTCTGGAAACATCCACACAGATAAGGGCGTCAACAACGGCTTTGCCCCTCTGGTCCTCCTCCCCCCCAACCCCCCTTACAACTTCCCTCCCTCCCTCCCTCCCAATCAACACTTCATTCCCTCTCCTACTTCATGACTTCTACCTTACACCCCCTTCCTCACCCCTTCTGCCTTGCCCCCCCCCCCTCTCCCTCGCTCCTTCCCTCCCCACCTTGTCTCCTCCGGTCCCCCTTACTTCCTTCCTCCCTCCCTCTCTTCCTCCTTCCCTCTCTCTCTTCCTCCCTCCCTCTCTTCCTCCCTCCCTGCCTATTAACGATTTCTGTTCTACTCCTACTCCTCTGCTTCTGTCGTGGTCAACTCTCCCCTACTCTTTTTTCTTGTCGATTCATACTATTACAGATTTGACTCTTACGAAGTTACAAGTATGAACATGGATTGTGCTTCTTCACTGTTGAGGAAGAGTGAGGAAACAGGGAGGAAAAAGATGGGGGGGGGGAGGGGGGCAGTAGTTAGAGGGAGCGAGAGAGAGAGAGAGAGAGAGAGAGAGAAGAGAGAGAGAGAGAGAGAGAGAGAGAGAGAGAGAGAGAGAGAGAGAGAGAGAGAGAGAGAGAGAGAAAGAAAGGAAGAAAGAAAGAAAAAAGAGATAGCATGTGCAGAAACACACACATACATGCGCGTATACGTCTAAACACACACCACACACACACACACACACACACACACACACACACACACACACACACACACACACACCACACACACACACACACACACATACACAGCCATCTTCCCATAAACAAATTAATTCTATTGAAGAAGCAAAGCAGAAAAAAAAAATGATCACTATTTCCGACAGATCCATTCATCACGACTATCAATAGGATGGAGTTTAAACATGTCCACAGAGGAAGTGCCAACAAGAGACAAAGACCCGCTGGTCTCCCTTCCCCTCACCCCCACCTCCCTCTCAATCAACGAATTTTTTACGTTCCTCAGCTAAGAGCCCCAACGTTTACTAATGGTGAGATTTTGCATATGCCACCGTTGTGTTTAATTTTTTTTTTTTTTAAGTTAACCGCATTTCGACTTCAGGGACATTGTCTATACACGACACCAGCGTGCATGCATTTTTGGAATGTGGTCATCCGTTCCCATGGCACAAATTGGCTTACTCTTCTTGAAAGGCGAAACGCGTTTTAACGTGTGTGCAAAATGTTCTGTATGCGTTTGTGCACAGGGCTTCAGTTTTAAAATTTCTTAGGACGACTTTCAAATACTGTTGCAGACAGGAAAAAAAGAAAAAAAAAAGGGTGGCGCTGCTCTTGTGGCGACGTGCTCTCCCCGGGGAGAGCAGCCCGAATTTCACGCAGAGAAATCTGCGTGACTTAAAGCGGTATAAATGAAATAAATGAGTGGAGTCAGCACTGATGTTAAGGCTACACACCGGTATTAATTTGGGGTCATGTAGTATCTTCTATAGAGTGCGAGTGGAAAAAAAAAGTTGGTGATTTTCACAGATTTTTTTAAGCATGAACAAATGGACTGTGCACTTGTTTTGGGGATTGAGGACATAGAGCAATACCAGGTAGTCACGAGAATGTTGGAAATAACCATCAAATGAGGATTGCCTGTATTCCTACAGCGTTGACCCCGCGCATGCATACTGCGTAAGGAAGCTAGCAGACGACAAAGGACTGAAAGGGTACAATGTTTGCTGAAAAATTAAAAAAATTAAAAACCTACCAAATTTGTTCAAAATCACATGATTTTGAGTCAGAGGCTAGTCTTTCACAAAAAGTGGTTTTTATTTCTGTGGATGCCTTAGTACGTGCGGTATGAATATAAGAGTCACATATAAAAACAGAAGGAAAAGAGTGTTTTTTTAATACCGGTGTGCGGCCTAACTCCACGGGAATAATCCCTTGAAATGGTCCTTCAGTGGCGTCTCGAACTCCGACAGTCAGATCACAGGCGCGGCACTCTGACAACTAGGTATTTCTGCCCCCTAAAAAAGGTAAAGGTATAGGTGTTCCCATAACCTATGTGGTTGTATGGGGAGCGATGTGTCAGAGACCTCAGCTTCTCAGGCCATGAGGGCGGCACCCATCTTCTCTCCCTCGCTGCTTTACCTTCCCTGACCCTAAAGAGGGCAGGTACCCATTTACAGCTGGGTGAACTGGGGTGAATGTACTGAATCCAAGGTGCGCAAACGGTCACCCATCCGTTTGGTAACCACACGCTCAATGCTGCTTAAACTTAGCTTGGAGAAAGCGAGTGCTCTGACCACTGAGCTATCCTGTCCCCTATCAACGATTAACAATTCATTCCTTGCCCTTACTCCTCTCCTTTGGCTTTCAATCCCCTCTCTGCTTTCATGCTACTCTGTGTCTGCCTGCCCCCTCTCCTTTCCTCTTTTTCAAGTGATTCACATTGCATAATTAACTGACAGAAAACCGCGGGCACACTGATTGTGCTAGTTATCTATGAGAGCTGAGTGAGAGAATGGGAAAAAGAAAGTGGAAGAGAGAGAGAGAGAGAGAGAGAGAGAGAGAGAGAGAGAGAGAGAGAGAGAGATTCTTTTATTCTATTCTTTAATATTGGAGGATAATGGAATAAGCATTCATGTGCTTTTTTCATCCAGTCCCCGTGTAAATTTTGTCATCCGTTCCCACCGGCACACAATGGCCTACTCTTTTTCGAAAAGCGAAACAGGTTTTAACGTATGCGCAAGATGTTCTGCTTGCGTTTGAACACGGGGCCTCGATTTATAGTCTCATCCGAAGGAGACAGAGACAGAGAGCACAACCACCTCCACCAATATAAATATTTGTCTTTCAAATCAAATCAAAGAAAAAAAATTGAGCTTTTTTCATGAGAGCCATACATCATACATGAATATCGAAAAGGATGGATTTTGAAAACGTCCATATATAGAGTGTCAACAAGGGAGCATCCCCACAGTCCCCTTACCCACTCCCTCTCCCTCTCTGTCAATGATTCATACCCTGATCACTGGGAGGACGGGATGGCCTAGTGGTTAGAACATCGAACTCGTGATCTGATGGCCAGGGCACAAGCCACCACCAAGCCACTCTGATAGGGAAAGAAATACAGTTGCAGACCCAAAAAAAAAGAAGAAGGGTGGCGCTGCTCTTGTGGCGACGTGCTCTCCCCGGGGAGAGCAGCCCGAATTTCACGCAGAGAAATCTCGTGACTTAAAGTGGTATAAATGAAATAAATGAAGGCCCCTGTTTGAGGGGACTCTTCCCCTGGAGTTGACATCAGTGTTGACTGGACTCACCCAAAAGTCCTTTGGATGAGACTATAAACCCAGATCCTGTGTGCAAACACACAGGGATTGTCTTCCACACACGTTAATGTTAAGAGAGAGAGAGAGCACATGTGTGCGCGAGCATGCGCAACGCTCCCCCCTCCCACACACACACACACGAACCCATGCACACACGCTCTCTCTCTCTCTCTCTCTCTCTCTCTCTCTCTCTCTCTCTCTCTCTCTCTCTCTCTTTTTCTGTGTGCACACTTGAACTTACACATGCTCAATCATACACATACTTCCCTCCCCTTTTTAAAAAACCAACCTTTTCCCTATCGTCTAATATCACTTAAAATGGAAGGACGTTAAAGTGAAGAACACACACACACACACACACACACACACACACACACCGACACACACACACACACACACACACACACACACACACACACACACACACACACACACACACACACACACACACACCCCACACACAGAAGAGCTACATCTCCATAAACAAATATTTTAATTCCCAAGCAAAACACACACAAAAAACCACCAAGATTTTCCCTGCCATAGATCATAAACATCAAATGGATGGGGTTTAGAAATTGTCCTCAACATAGGTTGTCAACAAGGAACCAGCCCCACTAAACACCCTCATCCCCCCCCCCACTCCCCCTCTCCTCACTCACCCCCCCTTCCTTCTCAACCATTCGTTTCCATCCTCTCCTTACTCTTTTCTAACCTGCCTGCCCCCCTCTCCTTCTCCATTCGTTATCACTGCTTCTCTTTTGCCCACTTTTCAGCTCCTCTTGTTCAATCGGTTCATATTGCGGATTTAATTTTAAAATTTTTTGTTGTTGTTTTCGCTTCTCAGCTAAAAGCTCTAAGGTTCTCCAGTGATGAGAATGTTGTGTATGCTACCGTTTTCCTCCCCAGCATGGAGGTAGCTGCATTTCAGCTTCAGGGATGATGTCTGAATATGATACCAGTATGCATGTGTTGTGTTGTGTTGTGTGTGTATGTGTGTGTGTGTGTGTGTTGTGTGTGGTGTGTGTGTGTGTGTGTGTGTGTGTGTGTGTTGTTTTATTTATTTATTTATTCTTTTATGTCGAGGATGATGGAATAAGCACTAATGTGCTTTTTTACATCCAGTCCCCGTGTGTATGTGGTTTTGTAAATTATGTCATCTGTTCCCACAGCCACACAATGGCCTACTCTTTCGAAAAGCGGAACAGGATTTAACGTGTGCGCAAGATGTTCTGCGTGCGTTCGCACACGGGGCCTCGGTTTATAGTCTCATCTGAAGGACTTTTGGGGAGAGTGGAGTCTGCACTGATGTTAACTCCAAGAGAAAATATCCCCTTGAACGGGAATCGAACCTGGGTTGTCAAATTGCGAGTGCAATGTTCTGACCACTCGGCTATCCCGTTCCCCATACGTGTGTTTATGTGTGTTGTGTGGTGTGTGGTGTGTGGTGTGTGTGTGTATAACAATAACAATAATTTTAATTCAGTTTTTGCAGGCCATATGGCCCATAGGAACAACAGTTAATCATATACTTTCATGTAAGGTGAACATCCTTACTTCTGATATCTAAACATTTAGTAAGAAATAATCCAACTTTAAACATCAAACTAGGTTTAGTGTTCATACAAAGAAGCTGCACTTTCAGATTCGATGGAAATCTGTAATAATACAGAGGAATACATTTTCTTCGCAATACAGCATATTTTGGGCATACAAGTAAAAAGTGACAAACATCTTCAATTTGTTGGCCATCACACTGAGAGCAGAATGGATCAGTAATCGGTTTGCCATAACGTGAAATTCCATTTAAAGGTAATCTGTGTGTGTGTGTGTGCGTGTGTGTGTGTGTGTGTTGTGTGTGTATTGTATGTGCGTGTGTGTGTTGTGTGTGCATGGGTGTGTGTTACGTGTGTATGTGTGTTTGTGTATGGTGTGTGTGTTTGTGTGTGTGTGGTATGTGTGTTGTGTGTGTTTGCATGTGTGTGTGTGGTGTGTGTATGTATGTTTGTGTGTATGTGTGTTGTGTGTGTCTTTAAAATGTCATCCATCCCTACTGGCACGCAATGGCATGCTCTTCCAAAATGGCAGAACAGGCCTTAACGTGTACGCAAGATATTTTGTGTGCATTAGCACACAAGACCATGGGTAACAGTCTCATCTGAAGGTTTTTGAGGGGAGTGGAATTGGTACTAATGTTCATTCTAAAAAGGAATAATCCCTTTCAAATGGGTACCTCGGTGGTGGTGGCTCGAATTCAGGTCCTCATATTGCGAGCTAAATGCTCTAACCACTTAGGCTATCCCTGCTCTCCATCAAACTCTGATGAAATCGCTTGCACATTAATTGCGTTTTTAATTGAGAGGGAGAGGGAGAGAGAGAGAGGGAGAGGGAGAGGGAAAAGAGGGAGGGAGAGAGAGAGAGAGAGGGGAGAGAGAGAAAAAGGGAGGGAGAGAGATAGAGAGGGAGGGAGATAGATAGAGAGATAGAGATAGATAGATAGAGAGAGAGAGAGAGGGAGAGAGAGAGAGGGAGAGAGAAAGAGAGAGGGAAAGAGAGAGAGAAAGAGAGGGAGGGAGAGAGATAGACAGGGAGGGAGAGAGATAGAGAGATAGAGAGAGAAGGAGGCCGAGAGAGATAGATAGATAGAGAGAGAGAGAGAGAGAGAGAGAGAGAGAGAGAGAGAGAGAGAGAGAGAGAGGAGAGAGAGAGAGAGAGAGAGAGAGAGAGAGAGAGAGAGAGAGAGAGAGAGAGAGAGAGAGAGAGAGAGAGAGAGAGAGAGAGAGAGAGAGAGAGAGAGAGAGGAGAGAGAGAGAGAGAGAGAGAGAGAGAGAGAGAGAGAGAGAGAGAGAGAGAGAGAGAGAGAGAGAGAGAGAGAGAGAGAGAGAGAGAGAGAGAGAGAGAGAGAGAGAGAGAGAGAAGAGAGAGAGAGAGAGAGGGTAGAAGAATTAGGAAGGGCAGGAGAGGTTTTCAATGAAGCCATGTGTCATGAATATTAAACGGATTGATTCTGTAAAAAAAACAACAACACCACAACGCCCTCAGCTTAATGTCCACAAGGGAGGAGCTTCTGCTAATCCCCTCTTAACCCCCCTCTTCCCCCCTCCCCCCTTTTTGTGCTCAAACGGCTGCTGTTTCAGCTTTAGCTCTTGTGAAGCTGTGTGCACATTAATTGTGCTTGTTAAAGAGGAGGGAGGGAATAATGGGATAGGATTCAGAGAGAGAGAGAGAGAGGGGGGGGGGGAGGGAGAGAAAGGGAGGAGGGAGAGGGAGAGAAAGAGGGTGGAGAGAGGGAGAGAGAGGAGGGAAGAGAAAGAGAGAGGGGGGCAGAGAGAGAAAGAGAAAGAAAGAAAGAGAGAGAGAGAGAGAGAGAGAGAGAGAGAGAGAGAGAGAGAGAGAGAGAGAGAGAGAGAAAGAGGGGGGGGGGGGGGAGGAAAAGAGAGAGCGAGAGAGAGATCGTATGACAGATGCAGTGGTGGGAAAACACATGAACATCAGTTCTCAATAGTCACTGTCTTTTTATTCATAAATATCATTTCTGAGACGAACCTGCTTTGTTTTGCCCCCCCCCCCCTCCATCCCCCCCTAACCCCCCCAACCCCCCTAGACCAGCGTCTAAACCAATATGACCAGAAAGACACCCCCCCTCTCCTCCCCCCCCCCCAAACATATTTTGTACATTTCGACAAAATTCAGATTCAGAAAGAAAAACAAGTAACTGCCCAGTTCACTAGACTAGATGTGGTGAAAGCTAGTCTGAGTCCTATTTCGACACATAAAAGGTTAACAAATTTATTTTGAGAGTTTTGGTAAAGGTTGGTTGGATACTAAGTACTCCCGTAACTATAAAAAAAAAAAGAAAACGATTCGGTCCAGTCTAAAAGCTTTGTGAGTTATTGATGTAAGCTAAAAACCTATTTTGAAATGTTGTGCTTTTTCGATATGTTATTTTGAGGCTGTCCTCAGTCATAAAAAGCTCTTAGCATAAACGTTTATATTCTTTAAAGTAAAAAAAACCCTTCTCTGAAGTCGGAGGTGGCTGCCTGTATGTCAAGGATGTTGCAAACAGCCAAACATACAACATTCTCATCCAGTGTGTAATAATAGTGACGATATTAATAATGATAACAAGAACAAAACAATAATAATAATAATAATAATAATGATGATGATAATAATAATAAGAAGAACAATAATAATGATAATACTAATATAATATCATAGAATTTATATAGCACTGATTCTTGTAAAGCAACAAATCAAAGCGCTTACATTCAAATCATTTACACGCATGCAATCGCCCAGAAAAGATGAACATATATCAAATCTACACACACACACACAAACACACACACAAACACACACACTTACTTTGCGCACAGGTGTGTATGAGTATGTGTGTGCGTGTGTATGTATAATTGTGTAAAATAGTGTAATTTTGTATTTTCTAATGTATTATTCTATCGATTTTTTCCTTTTACTGGTTTAATTTATTGGTAAAGGTTGGAATAATGTAGTATTTCAGTATAATCATTAAGAAATTTGTTTTTAGATAGATGGCTTGATGAAAAAAAGCAAAAGCATTGCTTATTCAATGTACCATCTGGAAATAAAAATTTGACTTGACTTGATCTCTCACACACACACACACACACACACATACACACACACACACACACACACACACACACACACACACACACACACACACACACACACACACACACACACACACACCACACACACACACACACACACACTTACAATCTCACAGTAATTTCATGTGTAATGAGAGAGACACGATGCTTAACTGCAACGATGCTACGCTGCGGTACGCTAGATAATTCTCAACAATTACCAATAGCTCAGGTGATCATTTCCTTCAGCTATGACAGCAACAGATCATCATGAAGACTTCCTTACAGCAGCCACGAAGAGAAAACGAAGCGGTAGGGTCATGCAGGAAGATGTGACAGCCTTTCTACAGATCATTTTTCAAGGCACAATCCTCGGAGGTAGAAAAAGAGGCAGAAAAGAATAAGTTAACAACATCACTGAACAGACTAAAAAAAAGCTTTCCTGAGGCCTAGGTACTGGCACACGACTGCCACAAATACTTGTGTTTTCGTCAATGTAACGCCCCCAAGAACCACCTTCAGTTAAAGGACTATATATATATATATATATATATATATATATATATATATATATATATATATATATATATATATATATATATATATATATATATATTGTGTGTGTGTGTGTGTGTGTGTGTGTTATGGATATATATAAATGTAAATATATAAAACAGGTGTATCACATTTGCGGGTAAAGAACAAAAAAGGAGAATGACTTCTTGTGTAAAGACCAACCAGCCAACACCAATTCTACAGTCTAGGATTATCTGGATTCTGGATTCCTGTAGAGTCTTGGAATAGTGCCCTTCTGTGGTTTTTCACATTGCCTGTGATAAGCTAGCAGAATAATGAAAGAAACAAAATATTATGCCCATTCTGTCTTGTCCTATGAGGCTGTTGCTTCATTTCTGATAACATCTCTGAAGCTGATATTAAACTTCTGTTTAAGTTTATTCCCAATATAAAAAGAATGCTAATAATTGAGTTTCAGTCATTATTTTTAAAAAAGCATGATGAAACAGCACCACACATAACATATAAAGATCCATTCTTTTTCGATCTTCAGACGCCAACATTAACTGGACTGTTGCTCATATAAGTGTGCGACTTATCCTACCTGCATACGTAACATCCTCGGAAATTCGTCACTCTGTGCTACATTACATATCGCACTTACGGACACTTTGATGCTGCTGCTGCTGTTCCTGCTGATGGTGAAGAAGATGATGATGACAATGCTGATAATGCTGATGACAATGAAGATGATGATGAAGATGAGGATGATAATGGTACCGCTGCTGATAAGGATGGTGATGATGACGACGACGACGATGATGGTGATGCTGATAATGATGCTAATGCTGATAATGATAATGATGATGATGATGAATGTGCCAGTCTATATTTTCAAAGGTTACAGATAAGCGGGGACGGGATAGTTCAGTACTCAGAGCACTCGCTTTCCCCCAGCTAAGGTTAAACAGCATCGAGCGTGGTTACCACTTGGATGGGTGACCGTTTGCGCGCCTTGGTTTCAGTACAGTCCCCCAGTTCACCCAGCTGTAAATGGGTACCTGTCTCTTTAGAGTCAGGGAAGGTAAAGCAGCGAGGGAGAGGAGATGGGCGCCGCCCTCAATATGCTGGCCCCTAAGAGAAGTTGAGGTCTCTGACGCCTCGCCCTCCTACGACCTTATAGGTTATGGGACACCTTCACCTTTTACAGATAAGCATTCACATACTGCTTTTTTCATCCAGCTCTTGCCCGGCCCTGAACAGGGACTACAATAATAATAATAATAATAATAATGATATAATGAATGGAATTTATATAGCGCTGAATCTTGTAAAGCAACAAATCAAATAACACAATCTCGAGCTATATGCTCTAAGAAAAGGAAAAGAAAAGCCAAGCAGTTTCAAAAATCAACATACATTCAGCACGTTAGTTCAAATCTTAACTTTTAAAAATAATGCTTTATAAAAACACAATCATTCAATAAATACAGCATACATATTAGCTCCTTCAACTAAAAAACAGTAATCCTTTTAAAATTGACATAATTAGGCATTAATATAAAAAACATATATCCTAAATATAGTTAAAGTAAAATAGGGCGGAATGGATCTGAGAGAGAGAGCTAGAGCGAGAGCGAGAGCGAGAGCGAGAGAGAGAGAGAGAGAGAGAGAGAGAGAGAGAGACCCTTAACGCTTTAACAGTTTATTGTCATTGCCCAACTACACCTTTTGACAAGGGAGGTAACATAAATATCTTTGTGAAACAGTTGATAAAAAGTTGAATACGTGATCAGTACCATTAAGTTTGGCAAAAAGAAAGGATCCATCCACGTATAGCAGACTAATTATAACGATAACATTGGCGTCTATACATTTACAAATCACCCTAGTACATGCACAGAAAAGAAAAAAAGGAAAATTAAACTGAAATGGAAAAAAACAACATTCGAATCGACCATCCATTCAAATTACAAGTGATAGATATCAACCTTTTTAAATCTGTTTACTTGAGGAGAGAGAGAGAGAGAGAGAGGAGAGGAGAGAGAGAGAGAGAGAGAGAGAGGATTAGAAAGAGGGAAGGCGAGAGAGAGAGGTAGAGGACGAGAAGAAGAGAGAGAAAAGAAAAGGAAAGAAGAAAGAGAGAGAAAAAAGACAGACAGACAGACAACAGACAGAGAAAGAAGATAGAGAGAGAAGGAGAGAAGAAGAGAGAGAGAGAGAGAGAAGAGAGAGAGAGAGAAACAGAAAGAGAGAGAGAGCAAGATGTGACTGGGTTGCCCTAACACTTTGCAGTTAGAAAAAGATCAGCAGAAAACGTTACCAAACAGACTGGCACGACAGAAATACACAACTTTCTCTCCGTCCGCCTGCCTGTCTGCTTGTCTGTCAGACTGTCTGTCTATCTGATTGTTTGTCTGTCTGTCTGCTTGTCTGTCAGTCTGTCTGTTGGTTCTTTGCGGCCATCAGCCTCCTATCATTACACGTCGCCAAGGGAACAACATAAAAAGCGGTCACAAGTTTTGATGTTAGGGCTATAACTCTGTAATGCCGAGATGCGCAATTATGCTAGTATAAACTCGTGGGTAGTAGTGGAGGTGAAGGGGGGGGGGGGGAGGGGGAAAGGGCGAGAGGGAGAGAGAGAGACAGAGAGAGTCAGAGAGAGAGAGAGAGGGAGAGAGAGAAGGTGAGACAGACAGTGACAGAGAGAGAGAGAGAGAAAGAGAGAGAGAGAGAGAGAGAGAGAGAGAGAGAGAGAGAGAGGCAGATAGATAAGGAGAGTGAGAAAGAGACTGAGAGAAACAGAGAGACAAAGAGAGAGAGACACCGACAGATAGACAAAGAGAGAGAGCGAGAGACAGAGAAAGAGATAACGATAACGATAACGAAATTTTATTTTCTGAGGGTAATAGAATAAGTGCAAGACTTTTTTACATCCAGCCCTCGAAAAGAAAGAAAGAAAGAACGTAAACAGACAAAAATATAAGCAAAGTGAATCATAATAATCACAATAAACATCACCACTATAATCATCATTGTCATCACCTCTATCATCATCCCCACCACCATCATAAACAAAATAATTATGATCACATATAAACTTTATGGAGCTTGATGGAATGATGATATGACAAATACACCTAACGTTTCTTTGAGTCATATTGTTGAACAACATTAAACAAAAAAAATTTAATTTAAAAAAGGGTCAGAGAGAATACAAACATGAGAGTGAAAGGGGGGAGGGAGAGGTAGGAAGAGAGAGAGAGAGAGAGAGAGGAGAGAGAGAGAGGAGAGAGAGAGAGAGAGAGAGAGAGGAGAGAGAGGGAGAGAGAGAGAGAGAGGAGGGGGGGGGGGGGGGAGAGAGATCATCAAAGCTATATTACCAAAACGAAATAGACTCTGATACAGTGAGAAAACATTTTTTAGAGAGAGAGTGAGAGAGAACAAATTTGAACAAATTATATTTTTCAGAGGGTAATAGATTAAGCATTTCAAGCTTTTTTACAATCAGCCCTCGAAAGAGAAAATGAAAGAGAGGGAGAGAGAGAGAGAGAGAGAGAGAGAGAGAGAGAGAGAGAGAGAGAGAGGAGAGAGGCAGGCAGACACAGAGAAAGAGAGAGAGAGAGAGAGAGAGAGAGGAGAGAGAGAGAGAGAGAGAGAGATAGATAGAGATGAACAACTGACTGAACGAATGATTTTTAATATGCAAGCACAAAGATGTTAAACTAAGCCTTTTCTTATAATGTGTCCTTGTAAACATCATCCATCAAAACAGCCATTAACGCAGGAATGATAAAAATGAAGAAAACAAAGTACAGTACTTGTACTAAATAGCGACACATCTAAAGATAAAAAACAGAAAAAAGCTAGCATACACACTAATATCAGTCTAACTTTTCACACACACACTTATAAATGCTTTTTCAAATTTTATGATATTATATATATAAAATTATACATAATAATATATATTTATTTGTTATCATCTATCATATATTATATTATTATATATTATATATATATATCTATATATATATATCTATATTATTATTATACTATATATATTACTACCTGTCTACCTTCTGTCTATCTATCTATCTATCTATCTATCTATCTATCGATCTATTGATCTATCGATCTACCTAAAACTATATGAGAGAGAGAGTCTATTCATGTGTGTGTGTGTGTTCGCGCGCGCGCGCTCACGCACAGGTACATCCACGTGCGTCAGTGCTCAGGCTCGTTTATTGAAGTACTAGGTACAGTCAAGTCTTTGTTTCCCAGCTCATGAGCCTGCGCACCTGCAAAACTTGCGCGCGTGTATGTGTGGAGTGGAGTGTAGTGTATCTTTTAAAGAAACCCATCGTGGTAGCAAAGGTCGATAATAACTATTACCACACGTGTGGAGGTAGTTCCCCCCTCTTTCTCTGTTACCATGGTGGCCTCATCCACTCTCCGGTGCCTCCTCCCTCTTTCTCCCTCCCTTCCTCCCCCCCCCCCCCTCTCTCATGTGTTTGTATGATGGCCTGTGGCCGATGTACAATAAACATCGCAGTCCTCTCTCTCTCTCTCTCTCTCTCTCTCTCTCTCTCTCTCTCTCTCTCTCTCTCTCTCTCTCTCTCTCTCTCTACCTGCCCGTAGAAGGGAAGAGTCAGGACAGTATGTGTTCAGGAATTGTTGTTCAGGCGAAAGATGAGATTCATCATTGTTTGTTGTTGTCCTTTCTGTTGATGATGCTTCCACCTGCCTAACTCATTCATGCTGGGGGGACGGGATAGCCTAGTGGTCAGAACATTGCGCTCGCAATCTGACGACCCGGGTTCGATTCCCGTTCAAGGGAATATTTTCCTCTGGAGTTAACATTAGTGCAAACTCCACTCTCCCCAAAAGTCCTTCGGATGAGACTATAAACCGAGGTCCCGTGTGCGAACGCACGCACAACATCTTGCACACACGTTAAATCCTGTCCCGCTTTTCTTAAGAGTAGGCCATTGTGTGCCGGTGGGAATAGATGACAGAATTCATAAATCCGCATACACACGGGAACTGGATGTAAAAAAGCACATAAATGCTTATTCCATTATCCTCGAAGTAAAAGAATAAATAAATAAATAAAATAAATGTTGCGATGGGATGTTGAACAGTATAGGAGAAACTGGCAATCATCTATGTTGTTTCGCATTGTTGTTGTTTCCCTGTAAGAATAAGCTGTGTTGAAATGCGGAACAGATTATAATGATGTTTGGATTGTGTTACTCCTTTTTCATGATCATAACATTCCAAATGACAAGAAATAGTCGGATTTTGTAAACATGAATGCATATATGTAAAGGATGAAGAACAGCAGTGTAAATTCTGCCACTTAAGTGATTCGTTGGTGTAAGAAAAGAGAGCTGATTTGCTTGTCTAATTTTAATGGTGTGTGTGTGTGCATGCGTGCGTGTGTGTGTATATACCTCATATGTTGTTTTTTCTTAAAAACCTGAACTTTTACTTTGCTGATATATATATTTTTTGTTCCCAATACAGTTCCCAATACATATATATATATATATATATATATTTCCATTGCTGAAAGAGTAATGAGCATCATGGCTGATTCAATTCGCTGATGACTATACTGTGGCAAACAATATCAGATTCTGCTTCTATCATTTCTTTCTCTCTTTTTCTTCTTTACAAACCCCCAACCCCCAAGACACACAAACAAATGCAAGGGAAAAAAGAATGCAACATGGCTCCTGGCTCCAAGAGAGACAGAGGGTACGGGGAGAGAAAGGCGAGTTGGTAGAAGCTGTTGAGGCAGAGAAACAGGGAAAGGTTCACTCTATCAGGCGCCCCATGTGTTCCATTACCCCGCTGGGCGCTAATACTCGTTCAGACAGGGAACAGGGATTAAGCCAGGCCTGCCTGCTGAGTTCCTTGTTGTTTATTATCAGGGGACTTATTGCCCAGCCCGTAGGTAGGTCCACACTGTGCGGCAATCACACCCACACCAGCTTGACATTTTCACGTGGAGGGGTTTTGGGCCAATGTCCTCCTCAACCTGGTCAATCTGTTTTGCAAGATTGAGCGTGGAGAGGATTTTTGACCGTTTGGGTAATGGATTAGGTACTTCTCTTTTTTGTTGTTGGTACGTTTTGGTCAGTTACCGCACTGTTTATTTCATGCATAGGCATGTGTGGTGAATGAGCAAGTTCTGATACACGCACAAGGAAATACACTGAATTAGAGAGAGAGAGAGGGAGAGAGGAGAGAGAGGGAGAGAGAGAAGAGAGAGAGAGGAGAGAGAGAGGAGAGAGAGAGAGAGAGAGAGAGAGAGAGAGAGAGAGAGAGAGAGAGAGAGAGAGAGAGAGAGAGAGAGAAGAGAGAGAGAGAGAGAGAGAGAGAGAGAGAGAGAGAGAGAGAGAGAGAAGAGATAGAGTACTTGCATAATCATTCAAACATTCCACTAAGCATAATTCATAGTACTCTTGTGATATCTGCAAAGCTCCACACATTTGCTTTTTCCTCCCCCCCCCTCCCCCCAACCACTTCACCCCCAATGTCTTGCCAGAACATCCACTTCTTCACATCTCCACTTCTATCCCAAATACAAAAAATCCTAAAAAGAAACGCGCATCCACTCAAACACTAAAATACCACAAAATTTTTAATACCAACCAACCACAAACACACTTGTTCACAGCCCAAATCAAATCAACCAATCAAGCTGTTCTTTGATTAGCCAGCCAAGCAGTGAATGTGTGGTGATATAGCAGTCCGTCCATCCCTCAGTCAGATAGTGTGTCCTATAAAACTGTATACATAAAACAAGAAAGAAGACAGCCAATACTTTTGCCTTGTAATTCGTTCGGCTGGTAATAAATGAGGTTTTCCTTTTCTAAGAACTTAAAGAAGGGTATGATAAATGGGGACAGGAAAGCTCAGTGGTTGGAGCACTCGCTTTCCCCCAGCCAAGTTAAGCAGCATCGAGCGTGGTTACCAGTTGGATGGGTGACTGTTAAAGCGCCTTGGCTTCAGTACAGTTCCCCAGTTCACCCAGCTGTAAATGGGTACCTGCCCTCTTTAGGGTCAGGGAAGGTAAAGCAGCGAGGGAGAAGAGATGGGTGCCGCCCTCAATATGTAGGCCCTTAGAGAAGTGAGGTCTCTGACGCCTCGCTCCCCTATGACCTTATAGGTTATGGGATACCTTTACGATCAATGGAATATGAGAGTGCATCTTTCCACAATTCCAAAGAAACAATGAAATATACCGTAATAAGCAAAGCAGAAAAAACCAAAAGTAAATTTCTTTATGTTTGCCACACATTTACTACGTTGACCATTTTTGTTTGTTTGTTTTAATATTCTTTAATTCTTCATCCTGGTATTGCATTCTATTTTCTTTAAAAATACTCTTTTTTGCACTAATTTCAGCTTCTTCTCATTTCTTTGTCTACCGCTTTCTATTTAGAAACTATCCGCCTATAACATGTTTTTTGTCTGCTTTCTATTCTTTAAATATCAATTTTCATCACTGAAAAAGCAAAATCAAAATCGCCAAAACGCATCTGAGAAGAGAATCTATAAAGAGATTCAGCTTTTAACCAGTCCATGTCACTTGTATCTTCAGGGATCCATTTCCATTTGACAGGCAAGTGCATCCCTTTCAGGGAAGAAATTACTCCCTGACAAGATATAATTTGATTTTTTCTTGGCCGTTTATGCAAACGAACAAAATCTGACATATCGACAAACAGATGAAAGATTGCTGATATAGACTGCATGAATATGGATCGTGATGTGTCAGTCATAAAGCTTTTAAACATCATTATATGGTTTTTGATGTACTTGTCAGTTTAAGAACTCATTCTTTGATGAATGGTGTGTGCTTGTTATTATGTGAAGAACAGATTATCTGCCCGGGCATGCTGAGATGAGCTACAATCAATCAACCAATTTGTTACCATCATTTAAAAGAAATCTTTGTCTATATTCTACGTTTTAAACACTGTCCGAACTCCCCTATTTTCTGACCTTTCTATCTTTTTTCAGTTGTTATTATCTTGTTCTCCACATAAACGCGCAGAACACGCACACACACACATGGCAAACTGCGTTCTATTTCAGTTTGCTTTAAAAGGTTTTTCATTACTAACTTTATATCATCCCTCACTAATTTCTCAACTTGATCTCTTTTCTTCTTCATTCCCACACATTGCTGCAAATGCTTGGCTGCTTTGATATCCGTTTTCTGATATTTTTCCACTTTGATTTTTTGTTTTGTATTTCTCTTTGAAACTTGAAACCAAATGGTGGGTAAAAACGGTGATGTACGCAAAATCTCACCTTTGGTGAACCTGGGAACTCTAGCCGAGGAACGAAAAATAAGAATTTGTTTCTTTCCGAATGATGAGGTTACTGGTTGTACTCTTTCATGTGTTGGTGCTACTTTATTCTGAACTAATACAAGGTTAGTTTTTGTGGCTAACATCATGCGCAATTTTAGGCCTGTCTCAGTGTGGTTTGGTTGACTTGCATCTGGCAGTTTTATCAACTCATGCATTCTTCATTTTGTGACCTCACTTTTGTCGTACATATCTAGGAGCTCATATCCTGTATCTCCGTTTAGAGGTGCTTTTCCTTTCATATATGTCAGTGCCTTCCTTAACATTTCTCTACATTTTTATACTCAACTGGTCATGCTTTTTACAGGTTATTTTTGCTCTTGAGATTGTTACATCTAGACTATTTGCAGTATTTCTCTACAGATGTCATGGAGAACTTGTGGATGCTGGTATTTCTTTCACTGTGGTACGTGAGGAATGGTCTCTGATTTGTCCAATGTAATCGAGAGGAAAGCTGGCAAAAACCTGACGACTGCTTTAGAGATTCTTCCTTCATTTGATGGCCGTGTTAAGCCACAATGTGATTTCCCTGTTTTTTTCCATGTTTGCTACATCATTCTTTCAACCATGTTACTCATATGCTGTCTTTTTTAACACACTGTACTTTTCCCATCTTGTTTTTCGGTTTGTATTTTCTTATTGTGAATTACAAATCTCCACTCAATCTTGACAGAGATTACGTTGGCTTGTGTCCCTTTTCCATTTGCCAGCTACCTCTTTTGGTTCTGTTTTTCATACGATAATTATATATGTCTGTTATCCGGGAGAAAGAAGGCGATGACAGTGGTTTTTCATTTTCCATCAGAATGGGCGTGTTGGACACATCAATACACAGCTGAAATATTGATGATGTTTGCTGAACAAATTGTAACGTGCAGAGCATCCGTCATCAAACCATTGATGTTGCAGATGCTGCTGTCAGTTACTGCAGCCAATCAAAGCGCACGTCTTTCAGGTCTCCTGTCCTGCCTCTTTCCCCAAAGCTTTCCCATGTCTGTCTGTATTGATTTCCCCCTTTCCGTATCTCCTTCTTTCCCTTGCTTTCTTAGTTTCTTGTCTGTTTATTTATTTATGTTTTGTTTCTTTGCTTCTTTTCTTGTGTTCCATTTATTGCATCCCTATTTCTGCCTGCAGAATGAAGATGATGATAATAAAGACGATTAAAAAAAAGACAACCTCTGTAATTTTATGTTCGGGGGAAGAAAAGAGTACAACTTCAGTGCAACTAGATGCCCTTTTCTATTTTTAAATGTGCTGTTTGATAAGCATGAATATTGTACACTGTTTGATTGATTGATGTCATTTGAGTTAGTTGCTAGAACAAAACAAACAATAAAACAGTATTTGCCGGATAAAACTATAGTAGGGTTTTTTTTGGTCGTATCATTCTTATGATTCTGTTTCCTAAAATTTTCTTCTGTTGATTTTTTAAACTCTTGCTTTCTTAAAAACATTCTCTTTTCTCAATATCTTTGTCTTCTATTTCTCCTTTCTTCTCATATCTTCTTTTCAAATGCTGGGATAAATTTTAGTTTTTAATCACCGAAAATCAAACTTAAAATGTCAAAGCGTGAAAGTGATTACTTCCTATTTCATTAATCCGCGCGTAAGAAGACTGATTGACTAATTGACTGATTAATGTTTTTTCAGAAGGTCAAAGAATAAGCATCACAAGTGCCTTTAAAAAAATGTCCAGTCTTCTATAACCGTACAAAATTTTATTAGTAAAAGCAAATTAATTATTAAGAAAATAGGTAAAACAGAAAAAGACACAATCTTTCAGACAACGTTTGGTTAAAAAGACAATCTAATAGACAGCGTTTCTTTAAAACACAATCTAGCAGACAATTTTAGCTTAAAAACACAATTTAGTAGACAATTTTAGCTTAAAACACAATCTAGTAGACAACGTTTGCTAAAAAAACCCCACCCAACCTAGTAGACAACGTTTGCTTCTAACCAATCGATTTCTGTTGTGTCCTCAGTTCAGGGTGTCCATTTCCATGTGACAACAGCCCAGTGCATCTGTTTCAGAGGAGAAAGTAATCGTTGACAAGAATTAATTTAATTTGTGTCAGCTTTTTCGTGCAAATGGACACGCTGGCAGATCGGCAAACCACTCAAAAGCCTGGTTTTTTGGATTGAGCAAAATGACAGTGCCCAGATTGGGATAAGCCAGCCATAGGGGGTTTGACATCATCAAGGCTTTGCTGACCTGAGTGGAGAAAGGACAGTTTTTTTCTTTGATAAACCGTGTGTCTGTCTGTCTGTCTGTCTGTCTGTCTGTGCAGAATCGGCTGTTTGTCCGGGCGTCTTGAGACAAAGTTACTGTCAGTAAAACATCGATGTTATTGGTCTATCAACATTTCTAGCAAAGCCTGACCTAAGTATTGAGCTTTTATTACTTAAACACAAGCTGTCTATTTTTCTTTTGTTTTGGTCTCTTCTTTTTTTCAGATGTTTTTCAGCTTTGTAACAATAGAACATGGTCAATTCTGTTGACCTGATCTGTTTCGTTAAAAAAGATATTTTCTTTCGAGCGTTTTCCTTTGTTACTTGCTTGCTTCCTTCATCCTGTCCTGTCTCTTGTTTCTTCCTTTTTAATTTTTGCTGTCTTTTCCAAACTTTATTTTCTGTCATTTTGAAAAGTTTCTCTCTTCCTATAACCTTGTCCCCTTTATATCAAATATACATCTTTTGCCCATTACAAACTTCTTGTCCTTGTTGTCTTCTCCATTTGTCAACGTCGTCTTTTTCCTTCTCCTGCTTTGCACTTTTGTCTCATGTTCCTATTCTTCGCTTCCTTTTTTTCTGGCACTGTACAAAACTCTAATTTCAGAGGTAACAAGTCAGTCAACGATCGTGTATCTAAAAGAAGAAAGAGCAGCAAAGAACTTGCTTTACGCCAATCAGAGTCAGCACTCTCCTTCAGTTGTCTTTCTCATTTGACAGCCATCTTTTTCCCCGTTTCACAAAAGACGAAGAAGACCAGAGACGCTGATGATTGATTTTTGTTGTTGTTGGTGGTGGTTTTTAATCCAAACTGGACCAGTCTGACACATCAGTTCAGGAGAAGCTGACATGGACCTGATGAATCATGGTGAACACTCCAGGATGGACTGATCGTAAGGTTTTTTGACGTTGAAGGTGTTGAGTCACTGCCACTTCATTGCTGTACACTTCCATCATGAATTGTATTTGCCTGTCTCCTTTCCTGCTTCTCTTTATCCCTTGTTGAGAGTTTGCCTTATGTACAAAAAAACCCCAACCTGTCTTTAGGTCATTCATTCATTTATCCATTGCTTCCTTCCTTCCTTTAATGCTGTAATGACTCAGCCAATAACTGAATTAAAAAAGGAATTAATTCATTACTCCGTCAAACGATCAATCACTTCCTCACCCAGTACGTGAATCAGAGAATTAGTAAGTCTGTCCATCGTTCAGGTAGTCTTATCTTTTAAACACGCTGAAGAGCGTTTCGTTTAGTTGTAATGCAAAGACTGGATTTTTCAGTTCTCCATTCTCTTTTGTTTTGCAATCTCTTTTTTCTGGCACATCAAACAGCACAGTGCACTGTATAACCCTCACCCTTTAAAAACCCTTTCTTAGTGTGTTTATTTCTGTCTTTTCCATCTTGCCTTTTCACCCCCTTTCTTTTGTCACCTCTCACCCCCTTCCCTCTCTTGAACTTATCGTGTTACTAGAGATGATTACTTTACTGTGATTGTTATTGTTCTGATGTTCTTTCTTCATTTCTTCTGCCTTCAGTGTCTGTTCTTGTTTGAAACATATCGCTCTCCCTTTTTTCTTTTGTGTCATCCTCGACCTGGTCAAGTACGTTTTGTATGCTTGTCTTTGTCCTTATTCTTGTTCTTCCATTACTTCTTTGTTCTTCTTGTGAACTGGATACACCAAGCAATTTCTCCGTACCATGGCATTCAATCTGGAGTAAAAGCAGAAAAAAGAGCAACAACTGGAAACAAGAAGAAAGGATCTGCTTTTAAATTAATCAATGTCAACTGTCTCCTTCTACCGTCTCTTTTCACAGGGGCATGTGTGTTTGATGACAAGGGCTAATTCGGGTTGCCTTTCATCCAAAGTAGGCAAGTCTGGCAAATCAACAAACCAGATTAACGTTGTTTGACGTGGATTGGATGAATCGTGGTCGGCTGTTTGTGAATGGCCAATAAGAATGGATTTGACATTGTACGTATTGATGTGTTACTTACATATTTCCACTGTGTTGTACTTCTATGTAGATTTGTAATTTTATCTGTCATACCCTGGTCTGTTTCTGAAGGAGCGATTGCTTGGTATTGTAAGATGACTTGCCTTGAGATTTGTCTTCATTCATTCATTCATTTATTCATTCATTCATTCATTCATTCATTCATTCAGTCAGTCAGTCAGTCAGTCAGTCAGTCAGTCAGCAATTCAATCAGTCAGTCAGCCAGTAAGTTGTTGGGTTTTTTAAAAACAAAACCCCTTAATGCAGTTAACTACTCACGTTTTGGTATGGTTTCCTGTGTTTCTTAATTCTTGTTACTTTTTATTTAATTAATAATTTATGTGATTTAGAACAGAAAAGACCCCCCTTGCCTTTTACTGTTTGATCATGTTTTGCTTAAGCTGATTTTCAAAAGGTGTTACTGATTGTTTTTCTATATGATTTTCTTAAAACCTTCGGTTGTTTCTCCTCTACTTCTGGCTGCAACCTGTTCACCTCTTCTTAATCCTGCTTCAGTTAGTTCGCTTCTGTGTTTATCTTTGTTATTTTTCTCTTTTCATTTTGTTTTAAATTTTTCGTGTAAGAATTATTTTGGCGGTTGTTTTTTTTTCAATATTCAAATTTGCTTTCCCTTGTGGGGATGCCGGGGGCCTGTCAGTATAAATAGCATCCCCACGTTCTGAAAATTATGTGCTAGAAATTTCCTCTTTTCTATCACTCTCTTTGTTTCTGCCTTGTTCCTTTCCTTTCTGCCACCTCCTTCTTGTTTATTTTCTGCCTTTTTGGTCCATACTCCAGCCTTTTCCCCCCAGAAAGATTTAAAAGATAACAATTCTCTCTTAAGCCCAAGTCGGATGCGCTGGGCCTGACTTGTCAGTTGCTTAATGGCAGCGTGACGCATTTTCGCTCAATATAACAGACAACAATAGTTGTTGTCTAAGCGCTCGAAGAAGAAGACATTTGCTTGCTTGTTTGTTGCTGTTTGTTTAAACATTCTTCACTACCTTTCTTGTCTAGCACCTTCTGCTTTATATAACTTCTTTCTCCCTTTTCTGTGACACACTTTATTCATCAGCTGTGTAATCCTTTTCCTGTTTTTTCGTTTTTTCTCTGATACAGTTTGTTTTTCCCCTGCCTTTCAAAAAATAGGTCAGGCCTATGTAAGACTGAGAAAAAAATATATTATTAATCATAAGTCACACTTAGTCAACAAGGCAAGAGGTAGAATTTAGTGACACTTTCTGTTGTACCAGTGAGAATGGAGACATTATCATTAATATGAAGTATTTTCCTTTTTCCTTTATCTTTTAAAATACTACTTGCCTTTTGTTTATTGCATCATTTGCTCTGTTTTTGCTTAAACTTTTAGTTTTTAGGGGTGCATACTTTCTAGTGTTTTTTGCTGTTGTGTGTTTGAGTTTTCAAAAAACTATTTTCTCTTACTCCTTTGTCTCATTCATCCTGCTTTGCTTCAATCTATAGTATTCTTCCCCCCCCCCCCCCCTTTTTGTGCATACTTTCCTAGTGTCTTTTATTTCATTTTCAGCATTCATCACATTCTCCATGTATTCCCTCCTGACTTCTCATTTCCCCAACTTAATGCCAGCTTAGCATGTTCCACACACAGGCCTGAAAAAACTGAAATAAACAGGACTTTGGCACATGATGCCAGGGCCTGTGCTGTTTGCAGACAGTATCAAAAGAGCGGGGACAGAGAGAAGATTGACAATCATTGTACGGCTACCAAAAGGGTGCTACCCTACACTTCCCACGCGTTTTGTCAGATTTTGTCCACAAGTTACATGAATGAATACACAGGAGGCTTTTTTCTCTCTCTGTGTACCCCTCCCCCCTCTCTCCATCTGTCTGTTGTCTTTCTGTCTGTCTGTCTCTGTCTTTGTCTCTCTTTCTCTCTATACATTGTCAAATAACACTGTCTCTGTATTTATCTGTTTCTCTCTTTGTCTCACTATCTGTCTGTCTGTCTGTCTCTCAAGCACAGACACACACAGACATTATGTAAATAATATATATATATATACACACACATATATACATATATATGTGTGTGTATGTATGAGTGCGGGTGTGCGTGGAGATAGACAGAGAGAGAGAGACAGAGAGGGGGGGAGAGAGTTAGACAGAAACAGAGACAGACAGTCAGACAGAGACAGAGATACAAGCAGGCAAAAAACGGGGAGGAGGGAGGAAACAGACAAACGTGCCTCTTGCTCACTCCGGAAGTTCATATCGTCTCTATCAGGGTTACCCCCCTTCCCTGCCCACAGACAGACGTGCTTGTACCTCAGCCAAGTTGTAACCACGAAGGTGGCAACAAGTAGAAAAAAAAAGATACTGGAGAGAGAGACAGAGAGAGAGAGAGAGAGAGAGAGGGGAAATTACGAAATACGAAATATTTTTTAAAGAGGGTAATAATAGATTAAGTACAATGACTTTTTCATCAGCCCTCAAAAAGGGAAAAAAGGATAATATAGAGATATATATAGTAGAGAGAGAGAGAGAGAGAGAGAGAGAGAGGAGAGAGAGAGAGAGAGAGAGGAGAGAGAGAGAGAGAGGGGAGAGAGAGAACTCAGAACTCAGAGAGAGAGAGCGAGAGAGCCAGAGAGCGAGAGGGGTGGGGGTTGGGTGGAGGCGCAAAAGCGTTATTGGCCACTACAACATGCCTGATCTGAAATCCCTTTTCCACTGTGACTGAGGGGAAATGCCAACTGCTGTGACCTACTTCAGGACAGGCAGTCTTTGCCAACTGCTGTGACCTTCTTTAGGACAGGCAGTCTTTGCCAACTGCTGTGACCTTCTTTAGGACAGGCAGTCTTTGCCAACTACTGTGACCTACTTCAGGACAGGCAGTCTTTGCCAACTGCTGTGACCTACTTTAGGACAGGCAGTCTTTGCCAACTGCTGTGACCTACTTTAGGACAGGCAGTCTTTGCCAACTGCTGTGACCTACTTTAGGACAGGCACTCTTTGCCAACTGCTGTGACCTACTTCAGGACAGGCAGCAGTCTTAAGTCAGTTTCCTCAATTTCGCCATAGTCTATATAGTATTCTGCTGTCTGTCTGTTCACATGGGGGAACTTACTAGACAGTCTTTTGATGTAAAAGGAAAGTTAATACAGCAAGAACAAATCATCTTCCCTCAGTCCACCCTATTTTCAGCCCTCTTTTTTTTTTTAACTACAGGGTGTTGTATCTATGGTTTTATACTTTGTCTTGTGATGTGTTTTATAATAACAATAATAATAATAATAATAATAATAATGTATGGACTTTATATAGCGCTGAATCTTGAAAAGCAACAAATCAAAGCGCTTTTGCAACCATCAATGTCCATTTCACCATATTTCCATCTCTGCTTTAATTTTTGGGGGATCTTTTGATGTGTTTTGGAAATACGATTTTCATTTGTTTTATGGCGATAAATTTGTGGCACTGGACATGTTAGATAGAGCACAAATATATGGGGGGGGTGTTATTTGTGGTGTATGAGCAACTGAAATAAAACATTGTTCAAGGACACAGAATATGTACATATTTCTTATTGGAAGTTGTAAACTTTTCCTTTGATATTTGTAGCATGAAAAATAAAAACAAAACTACTGTGTTCTATCAGTATGATGTAGATTAACCTAAATTTTCTTTTTGCTAAAATCGTTATGAAGAAGTTTTTGTTGTTGTTGCATATGTGTTTCTATAAGAGTAAAAAAAAAGGCACTAGCCAAACTTTATATTCTTGTTTTCAGTATGGATGGTTTCTGATTATCTTATAGTAAGTACAATGCTAACAACTGTTTGATCTCCTTTGTTGCAGTCTAGGTTTTTGTACAGTAGTTTTTACCGTACAGTCTATTGTGTCAGTTTATCTCAAAATGATCTGAACACTTTCGCCATGTTCTTTTTGCTGTCTTTACTTTTGATGTTTATTCAATACCTCATATCAACGACAATCAAAGTATTTTTTATCCTCTGTGGCCTATTTTTGTCTTTACCTTGGATTCCTGTATAGTTTATTACAACAAACCACTAAGAACAATTTCATTTTACGTTCTGTTTTCATCTGTATCTCTGATATACCAGAATGGGCCTTGCACAGCTGCTGGGTAAATTTGGTGGCATCAACACCGTTTAACATTTTCGAAAGCTTGCAGCAATGGATGGCAATTCAAGTAATATTGTCTGAAGTCACAGTTACAAAGTGGATAGTAGTAGATTAAAAGTTTTCTGCACTGAGCATACAGCTACAATCCACTTAGGTAAGGGTTGTGTAAGGCTGAGCAAAAATTACATTATATTGACAATGGTAATAATAATAATAGCAGTAATAATAACAATAACAACCAACAACAAACCACCAACAACAATAATGATAATAATGATAATAATAAATGTAATTTTCATAGCACTGAGCATGTAAATGAAGCAAATCAAAGCACTTGCGTTCAAATCATTAGTCACAGACAAGTTACAGAAAGAAGTTACATAACTACTTCACCACTGTATATGGATAAAAATGATAACCTCTTAGTGGTTGTATTTTCATATTCATTTTCTTTCTATTTTTCATTGTATTTTCTCTTATCGTTGATCATGTTTAGCCTCTTTCCCTCCTGACCTCTCAATTCTCCAATTTCATGCCACCTTGGCATGTTCCACAGACTGGCGTGAAAATCGTAATTGGACTCGGGCACGTGATACCAGTGCCTGTGCCCTTTGAAGAGACAGCATCAAAAGAGAGGTGACAGGGGAAGAAGATGGCTATGATTTTATGGCCGACTATCAAGGGATGGGTTTTATGAACTTCCCTCGAGTTTTCACCCTCATTTTTGTACAGACTTAAACAGATAGGTTCATATAAAAAGGTGGGGTTTTGTGTTTCTCTTTTAACACACACATACACACAAATGCAACCACTCACACAAACACACACAGAAGCATGCACTCACGCACGCACACACACAAACACACACATGCACGAACACACACACAGACAAGACCTTTTCTCGCTTATTCCCCAAACAAATACAGATAAAAAACACCAGAGAAAGAGAGAGAGAGAAGAGAGAGAGAGAGAGGAGAGAGAGAGAGGAGGAGAGAGAGAGAGAGGGACAGAGAGACAGACATACAGAGAGACAGTCAGAAAAAGATAGAAATAGATAGATAGATACATAGATAGAGAGAAAGAACATAGAGGAGAGATACAGAGACAGAGATAGAGATAGATAGATATATATATAGAGAAACAGACAGAGAGAGAGAGAGGGGGGTGAGGGGGAGTACACACTCTCTCTCTCTCTCTCTCTCACACCACACACACACACACACACAACACACACACACCACACACACACACACACACACCACACACACACACACACACCACACACACACCACACACACACACACACACACATACAGATTGTCCAAAAAGACATGCAGGTCTCCTACTCACATTGGAAGCCCCTGCCACCTAATTTGGGACTGTCTTTCACTTTACTCCTACTTTCCTCACTCCATCCAGGTGTACAAGTGGGTACCAGCTCTGCTGGGGAAGTATCTGGCGACAGACTAGCGTCCTGTCACAGGGGTGGTGAAAAACCATCAGTTCGCTTAACGCTACAGAAACCGGGATAAGCTCCGGCTCTATGGGCCTTCTGGCTCGAAAGAACATACTTTTTTTCCTAGATTCACACACCTAACAGTTGTTTGGCAAACAGGCAAAGGATCAATAACCAAGGTACAACATAGGGGTGGGTGGGTGGGTGGGTTGGGGTTGTGGGAGTTGGGGGGGGGAGGAGGTGGAGTCAACGACTTTAATAGCAGCCACTGCAACCTGCCTGATATCAAATTCCCCTTTTTTCCTCTGGTCAGTGTGTGGTGTTGACTGACTGCTGTAACATACTTTGCAAAGAGTCCTGAAATGAAGGTGTTGAGTTGACCATCCTCTAACATACAGGTCTCTGGTTATATATGAAATGAAGGTGTTGAGTTGACAATCCTCAAACATACTGGTCTCTGGTTATATATGCAATGAAGGTGTTGAGTTGACAATCTTCTAAAATACAGGTCTCTGGTTATATATGAAATGAAGGTGTTGAGTTGACAATCCTCAAACATACTGGTCTCTGGTTATATATGCAATGAAGGTGTTGAGTTGACAATCTTCTAAAATACAGGTCTCTGGTTTTATATAAGTATGAGGGAACTTTGAACACTGTTTCTTTGATAGGGATGGAAAAGTGCAAAAAAAGAGAACTGGATGAAAGAACTAGACAGTAAAGCTATAACATATTTCAGCCCTTACTATCTCTGTCTCTTTCTCCTCTAACTCTGTCTGTCTCGTCTCTGTCTGTCTGTCTCCTCTGTCTGTCTGTCTCTCTATTTTTACCATACAGCATAGTGTCTTATAGTTTAATATTATTTTTTAGATATTCTGGAATAGCCAATGTCCACTTTATCACAGTAGCCCATTTCATGTTTTCTCCCTAAACTGTAGAACTGATTTCTTTCTTTTTTGCTGGAGCATATAAAATATGCAGTTATGCTTTTGCATTCTTCACAAGTATTTTTAAATGAAGTGCTTTACAGGGGATAGAGAAGCTTTAAAAACGTAGTTTTTTTTCTGCAAGCCTTTTTATTGGTAATTGTAGATTCTAACTTAAGTATTGGTAGCATAAATCTCCTGGGTTCCAAAAACAGACTGATTCTAATATTTTCCCTAAAATTACATATCTAATGTTTCTCAGATTTTTGTTGAACTCTTTGTGGTTTCGGGAAAATATAGATTACAATACTGCAACACAGGAACATCTTATTGATTATATTCTTGTGTTTATAACTTTGATGTCTTACGATAAGCTCATGATAAATAAATATAATATAAATATGTCATATGCTAAAGAATTTAATATGATTTTGTTTGTTTTCTACTCTTTACTACGCATTCTTTCATGCCACATTACCTGAAATTATCCAAACACTTTTGTCTTTGTCTTTAATTATTAATAAATGCATTATAACCTAAATAACCAAGATGTTTTCATCTCCTGTAGTTTATTCTTGTGTTAATATTAGACCCCTGATTATGTCTGAATAACAAACAACGAAAAGCCTTTTTGTCTATCGCACCTGTTCTCTTATATTCTCTCCCTCTTATGCCAAGTGATAATGGGATAAAGATTAAACAACAAGAATGGTTGAACATTTTATGTGAATTTGTGCCATAAATATGTGTTTGTCTGCCCAGTCTGTCTGTCTATCTTTTTGTGTGTTGATAGAGAGTGAGCGTGAGAGAGAGAGAGAGAGAGAGAGAGAGAGAGAGAGAGAGAGTGTGTGTGTGTATGCATTACACACACGTACATGCGGTGCGTGCGTGCGTGCATGTGTGTGTGTGCGTCAAAGTCAAGCTTTTAATTCCAGATGGTACACCGAATAAGCAAAACATATACTTTTCCACCTCAAGCCATCTATCTAAGGGAAAAAATACAAACAAAAATATCAAAACCCTATAGAAAAGGAAATTATAATGATAAAGATGACGATGGCGATAATGACGATGAACGCAATGACGATATTCATAAACAATGACAACTACTACTGCCAGAAACATTAATGATGATGAAACTACTAATCAAAATCATTACACACATATTATAAGTGTGTGTGCACATGCGCTTGCATGTATGTACACACATTCACATACATCAGTGCTTGCATACATACAGTGTATAAACCTCAATGCCCACAAACACACCCGTGCGTATGCATTGTAGGTAAAGATCTTGTTACAGCAAAGGTCGATAATAACTATTACCACAGGTAGGGAGGTGGTTCCTCCTCTTTCTCTGTTACTATGGTGACCTCATCCACTCTCCTGTCCCCCCCCCCCCCCCCCCCCCCCCCTCATCTCTCTTTCTCTGTGTAGAAGGGAACAGTCAGGACAGTATGTCCTCAGGCATTGTTTAGGCATTGTGCGCAGTGCTGGGGTCAGTTCAGACAGTCAATTCTATCCTCCATTTCATATCTTTTTTGATCAATATCGATTTCATTAACGCCGTTTCTATACCATGGTTAGATGCTGAACAATACCTAACAATATTTTTTCTCTGACTAACATATCATTTCCATGATGATGGGGTTTTTTAAATGAAAAGAACATACTGGGATTCAAGACTCAAGAATACTTTGTCTCAACTAGGGAAATAAGATATGGTTTGCATTTAGTAGTCTTGAATTCTATGTTTCTCCACACAAAGTTATACAGATATGACATTTAATGAGTTCTCATATTAATTTTTTTTATGGGCATGATATCTGATACCACGAAATGAGCTTGCGACTATAAACGCAAAGAGCACACTGAAGATAATGTGGCACAGCAGTATTCGTCTTGTCTTTCATAAGCCTTTAGTTGATCTTTGTGTTTACTGCTTTAATCTTTATGTTTTGTAATATTTATATGGCTGTGTGTGTGTATGTGTGTGTGCGCATGTGCATGCATGTGTGTGCATGTACATGCACACATACACGCTTGTGTATTTGCATATATGCTTCCATGTGTGTGTGTGTGTGCACGCACGCGCATGTGAATGTGCATGCTGAAACACACGCATGTGTGACATGTTTGTGTGTGTGTGGGGAGGGGGGGGGCAGGCCATGTGCGTATGTGTGCAAGTGTGCATGCATTGGTATGTAATTGTGTGTGTTTGAGAGTGTGCATGTGTACGCACGCATGTGTATGTGTATGTGTGTGTGTGCATGTGTACGCAAGTGTGTGTATGTGTATGTGTGAAATATGCTTTGCCATCGTGATGTTCTCATTACAACCTTCCACCACTACAGGCATCTGAAAGAAATTTCTGAATGTAACAACAGCAAAAAGTACTAGGAAAGGAGTACAGGCAGAACAGAAAATTTAACCTGACTCAGAAAGGATATCAGAAAGAAAATGTGAAAGAGAGAAAGAGGAGAGAGAGAGAGAGAGGAGAGAGAAGGAGAGAGAGAGAGAGAGAGAAGAGAGAGAGAGAGAAGAGGAGAGGCGAGACAGACAGACAGACAGACAGACAGACAGAGACAGAGAGATAGAGACAGAGAGAGAAGGAGAGAGACACACAGAGAGAGAGAGAGAGGGGAGAGAGAAAAGAGAGGGAGAGAGAGACAGAGGGAGAGGGAGACAGAGGGAGACAAAGACAGATAATGATAACGATAACGAAATTTTATTGCCTTTAAGCTGGAGGGAGAGAGAGAGAGAGAGAGAGAGAGAGAGAGAGAGAGAGAGAGAGAGAGAGAGAGAGAGAGGAAGGAGAGAGAGAGAGAGAGAGAGAGAGAAAGAGAGACAGACAGAGACAGAGAGAGGAAATGAAAGGAGACGTGGTGAAAGCTGTTGACCAGGGGAAACTGGAAGAGTTCACTATATCAGGCGCCCCATGTGTTCCATTACCCGGCTGGGCGCTAATACTCGTTCAGACAGGGAACAGGGATTAAGCCAGGGCTGCCTGCTGAGCTCCTTGTTGTTTATTATCAGGGGACTTATTGCCCAGCCGGTAGGTCCACACTGTGCGGCAATCACACCCAAACCAGCTTGACATTTTCACGTGGAGGAGTTTTGGGCCAATTTCCTCCTCAACCTGGTCAATCTGTTTTGCAAGATTGAGCACGGAGAGGATTTTTGACCGTTTGGGTAATGGATTAGGTACTCCTCTTTTTTGTGGTTGGTACGTTTTGGTCAGTTACTGCATTGTTTATTTTATGCACAGGTATGCCTTGGTCGATGACGAGCTGTGTGATACATGCAAATACGTGTGTTAATGTGTGAAAAAAAGAAGTGGCTCAGAAAAGATAGTAGTGAGATCGAGAGGGAGAAGACAGACAGAGAGAGAAACACAGAGAGAGAGAGAGAGAGAGAGAGAGAGAGAGAGAGAGAGAGAGAGAAGAGAAGAGAAGAAGAAGAGAAGAGAGAAGAAGAAGAAGAAGAAGAAAGAAGAAGAAGATGAGATGATATGATGAAGAAAAAGAAGAAGAGAAGAAGAAGAAGAGAAGAAGAAGAAGATGATAGAGATGAAGAAAAGAGAAGAAGAAGAAGAAGAGAAGAAGAAGAGAAGAAGAAGAAGTAGAAGAAGAAGAAGAAGAAGAAGAAGAAGAAGAAGAAGAAGAAGAAGAAGAAGAAGAAGAAAAAGAAGAAAAAGAAGAAAGAAGTATAGAAGAAGAAGAAGAAGAAGAAGAAGAAAGAAGAAAAAAAAGTAGTAGTAGAAGAAGAAGAAGAAGAAAAAGAAAGGAGATATCTGAAAGCCTACAATAATCCGCTGAATGTCACTTAACGTCTCACTTACACCTACCAGGTTTACTCATCCTCGTCTGTTTCTTTTCCGTTCCTCTATTGTGTATGCACATTATCCCATAAACCCTGCCAGAAAGAAGGGGAAAAACCCCCCAACCACTACCACTAGCAATAACAACAGCAGCAGCAAACCAGGTAACAAAAATGCATACAGACGTACTAGACAATAAGAGCAAACAACAAGAAACTGCATAATGCATTCTCTACAATCAATGCATTCTGTATAATCAATGCATGCTCTATAATCGAAACTAAACCAGTCAGTTATTGACTTGATCAATTAACCAGCCAATCAATGCATAGATGAGTAAGCCATTCCATCTATCATTTCGTATGTTGATATTTGGTATTTGTTCATTTTATTTACGGGCGATTACATGCTAGTAGATGATTTGAATGTAAGTGATTTGATTTGTCGCTTTCCAAGATTCAGCGCTATATATATTGCATTCATTCATTCATTCATTCATTCATTCATTCATTCATTCATTCATTCATTCAGGGGTCAGTCGATCGTTCAATCAGCCATAGTTTGGTCTGTTCAATAATTCGTTTATCAGTTAGTGTTCAGTCAACATTCTGAACAAAATGCGCTGATGGTTACTGTGCATCCACTTTCCAAAGTCTGTGTGCTTGCTTCCTCTTGTTATGAATTCATTGTTCGGTTTTATGTATTTTAAAACGAGTTGAAAATACTGGTTGTTGCTTCTGGTTTGCTTAAACCAGGACGATCTCTTTATTGTTTGCGCTGTTGCTTTCCAATTCGTTTTCTTTTTCTCTTCTTTCTTTCCTTTTTTTCCTGTCTTTGCCGTTTTCCTTTCTGCCTGCCTTTTCCTTTCTTTCTGTTCATTTTTCTCTTTCATTTTTCTTCATTTTTCTCTCTTTCCTTTTCCTTTTACTAATTTTTTTGTAGTTGCTCTTTCTTTTTTTATTTTCTTTCTCGTCCGTCTCTCTCCATCGTTTTCTTTTAGTGTTATCCTGACTCACTCTCCCCAAGCTAAGGTTAAGCAGCATTGAGCGTGGTTGCCAAGAAGATGGGTGACCGTTTGCGCACCTCGACTTCAGTACAGTCCCCCAGTTCACCCAACTGTGAATGGATACCTGCCCTCTTTTGGGTCAGGAAAGGTAACGCAGTGAGGGAGAGGAGATGGGCGCCGCCCTCAATATGCTGGCTCCTGGAAAAGTTGAGGTCTCTAACACCTCGCTCCTCAACGACCGCATAGGTTATGGACACCTTTACCTTTTTAACTGGTTTAAATTCAGGTAAGTTTAGTGCAGGGGTTGTAAAAAATCACAAATACAACATGGTGTGCCAGATGTACTTTTTCTTATGTGATGTCTGTTTTACTTATACACAACAGACTTCTTTGTTTCGTTTATCAATGTTTGATTAGCAACATATCAAAATGTGCGCCTTATAATGCTTCCAATCATTTGAATAAATAGTAATAAATAAAATGGTATTCAACCCCTCCTGTTTAGAGTTGACAGATGCAGGGGGAAATTCCAATAACAGCCAAATAACATCCCCAAATACAAATAATACCCGTGTCACAAAAGATTTCTCCTCTTCTCTGCACAACTCACAAACAAGCACACACACACACACACGCACGCACGCACGCACGCACGCACGCACGCACGCACGCACGCACGCACGCACGCACGCACGCACGCACGCACGCACGCACACACCGAGACTAACACATTTAGCCTCACGGATAAACAAGAGCGAAACGTCCATTGAATAAAGATGCATACATTAAACAAACAACAGCAACAACAAAAACCCCTCGACAAACAAATCAGTTTTTAGAGATTTCCTCGGCTACGAAGTGTTTATGTTTCAAAACAAACGGCATCGAATGGAAAACATGGAGGCTATTTCGTGAAGAACTGTTTCTGTTTTCATTATAATGGAAAACTTGTAAAACAGGACAATCAAGCAAACAAACAAACCAACAAGCAAGCAAGCAAGCAAGCAAACAAACAGGCAAAAACTACTTTTCTCTGAAGCTCATCTTTTCTACACGATCGTCTTTCTCCCTTTGTTTCTCACCTTTTCCCGCTTGATTCTCCCTCTAGGTTTATATTTTTCTTTTCTTCTTCTTCTTTTTTTTACATCAATTTTTGGTTCCTTGTCTCCTCCTCCTCTTCCTCCTCCTTCACCACTTCCTGTTTGCACAATCCTGTCTGCTTCAAGTTCGTTTTCCATTTTTCATCACTGAAAAGCAAAAATCTGAATTTAACATCAAAGCTGGACATAGACGTTGTTCTGCGATGTTGGCTTCTCTACAAGTAGTTTAGTTTAACAAAAAACACACCAACCCAAACAAACAACCACCAGGAATCCCAAAGAAAGGAGATTCTACTCTCAACCAATCGATGTCAACCCGTGTCCTCGGGGTATCGGCTTTTCCGCCGGCATCCAGTGCATGTGGTTTAGAGACAAGCTGAAGTAGACTCTGACAACAATTACTCTAATTTCGCTGGCTTTCCTTGCTAATGGAAAAGGCCAACATGTCACAAACCAATTGAAAGATTGTGGACGTGGACTGGATGAACCTCTGAGGGTAGGTCGTGACGGACCAATCGTTGAGGCTTTGACATCGGCGTTGATGGCGTGTCATACATACAAGAGGGTCAAAATATCAGGTTTTTGTTTCCTTTTCTTTCTTCTCCTTCTTTGATGAATGATACGTCTGTCTGTCTGTCTGTCTGTCTGTCTGTCTGTCTGTGTATCTGCCTTTTTTTGCACGAGGTGAATTCAAGTTCATGTGTAATAGTAACAATAACAACACACCACCACCACCACCACCACCAAGAATAATAATAATAATAATGATTATGGTGGTGATGATAACAACAACAACAACAACAACAACAACAACAACAATAATAATAATAATAATAATAATAATAATAATAATAATAATGATGTATGGAATTATAGAGCCCTGAATCTTGTAAAGCAACAAAACAAAGCGCTTGTGTACTAAGATGAGCCAACGTTAGTGAATTTTAAGTTACAGGTGGGTTAATATTTACTCATTATTGATAAAGAATTTGACGAATAATTTATGATTTTTATGTTGTAAGTTTGGCGAGTTCTCTTCCTCTTTTTGTTGCTACTTTTACTGAAAAGTAAAATCTTTTGAAACAAAGAATCGTGGAGCATCAAAACAGTTCTGTTCCATTTTGCCCAGAGACCTAATTTCTTGCAACTTCAGTTACTTCTCTCTTCTTTCGTTTCCTGTCCTTTCTTGTCGTCTAATCCATCTATGAATGCAAGTCTGTGTTTCTTTGTAATTCGATTCCTTCTGTTACCTTTGTATAACTTTTTTTTGGTCCTGATACGATTGAATTTTTTGGGTTGTCATTTAAAAATGATCTCCTTTTTTACTTTCTTCATCCTTCCAGACTATGTTTTCCATTTAGCATCTTCTGCTCGTCATTATTGTCTTCTGTTCCTTTCCTGTTGTTCCCTCCCTTCTCGTGCACAGGTAATGTGTCATGGCAGAAGTGATGTGTCAGTCAATGTCTGTCTAAAATAAGAAACTGATACAGATAAAGACACCCACACCCCTCCACTCACCCCACAACACTGCTTTGAATGGATCGAGGTCAGTAGTATTATCAGTTACCTTTTTCATTTAACACACACACTCATCTATCTATCTATCTATCTATCTATCTATCTATCTATCTATCTATCTATCTATCTATCTATCTATCTATCTATCTATCTATCTATCTATCTATCTGTCTGTCTATCTATCTATCTATCTATCTATCTATCTATCTATCTATCTGCCTGCCTGCCTGCCTGCCTGCCTTCCTACCTACCTACCTATCTGTCTGTCTGTCTGTCTGTCTACCTACCTACCTACCTGCGTTCCTATCTATCTATCTATCTATCTATCTATCTATCTATCTATCTATCTATCTATCTGCCTGCCTGCCTGCCTGCCTGCCTGCCTGCCTTCCTACCTACCTACCTATCTGTCTGTCTGTCTGTCTGTCTGTCTACCTACCTACCTACCTGCGTTCCTATCTATCTATCTATCTATCTATCTATCTATCTATCTATCTATCTATCTATCTATCTGTCTACCTACCTACCTACCTACCTATCTATCTATCTATCTATCTATCTATCTATCTATCTATCTATCTATCTATCTATCTATCTATCTATCTATCTATCTATCTATCTTCTGTACAGAAGAAAGGATGATGACGGCTGAATGCTTTTGACTTTTGTTCTAAAATGGATCAGTCTGACATAATGTCAATGTATCTCATATAGTTCTGATGTAGACCGGACGAATCACAGCGTACTGTTCAGGACTGGAAGATTTGAATGATAAATTTGGGCGTTGTAGATACCATATCAGACCTAGCCAGTTACAGTGCTTCTCTCTGTCTGTCTGTCTGTCTGTCTGTCTGTCTGTCTCTCTCTCTCTCTCTCTGTGCCTGTCTCTCATTGTTTGTAGCAGATTGTTTGCATCGCATACTAAGATGGCGTGTTTTGCGATGATTCAATCAATGGATTTAGTTCATCATTTAATCAATCGATCAATTCATTAACAGCCCAGTGAAATGACAGATCAGATGACAGAGTAGAAAACTTAATCAGCATGTCAATGAGTTAGCCAGTATTTGAACAATAAATTCATCGAGTAAATCAACCAGTTGGTCAAAAGGTGAACTAACAAACCAGTTCGTTAATAATGAATGTATTAACGAATTCAATACGTGGTCTATACTGCAGTATTGGTAACAACAGAGTCTTAAAGTGCATTTTGCCCTTCCAACATGCACAGACTGGCTTTGTCTCTAAAGTTCTCCTTCTCCCTAACCTTCTCTATTGTTCTGTAACCAGGGTTGGTATTTAATGATCTATAAACGAAACAGAACAATGTACCGTATGCACTTGCACTTTACAGTGTCTTTACGCTTTTTTTAAAATGAAAATGTTCTAGTTTTCTCTTGGTGTTTTTTTGTGTGTCTTATCACTCCCCTTTGTTCTTGTATTACTAAAGGCGTTTAGTTTTTCCCCCGTTTCTAATTATTCTTCAAATTTTCTTCCTGATCTCTTAACTTTTTTTTTCAACCTAATTTTCTGCTTTTAAAAATTCAATTTTCTTTCTCTTTTTCCCGACTTTCTTCATCTAGTATCATGTGATATTCATGTTGTTTTTTCTTTCCCTTTCTTGTTCTTTGCTGTCACATTTTTGTAGTCTTGAAATGGATATGTCAAGCCACTTAGCCACCCAGTGTCATTCTATCGTACAGAAGAAACAAAAAACAAGAAGAAGGAGTCTGCTTTTAATTAAAGCCATGTCAAACTCCCTTTCTCCATCCAGTTGTCTCTGGGGTTTTTTTGGTACACGAATACACGCGTTCGACAAGAAAAAAAAGTCCAACGACGGCAACAACAAGTTTAGTTGTTGCCTGTTATCTGCAGTGAAGCACTCACTTTCCCCCAGCCAAGTTAAGCAGCGTCAAGCGTGGTTACCACTTGGATGGGTGACCGTTTGCGCGCCTTGGCTTCAGTACAGTTCTCCCAGTTCACCCAGCTGTAAATGGGTACCTGTCCCTCTTTAGGGTCAGGGAAGGTAAAGCAGCGAGGGAGAGGAGATGGGCGCCGCCCTCGATATGCTGGCCCTAGAGAAGTGAGGTTTCTGACGCCTCGCTCCCCTACGACCTTATAGGTTATGGGACTCCTTTACCTTTTTTTTTATCTGCAGTGAACAAGCCTGACACGTGGACAAAGCGGCTCCATGATGGTGGACGTGGAGTGTAGTTGATACAGCCTGCTGTTTGTGACTGGACTGGCCCAGTCAGTCATCACACAGGATTTGGCACTGGAGATAGATGCTGTTGGGTTTCCTGCCAGTTACAGCTCAGCGTCTTTGTCTGTCTTTTCCTGATTGATTGATTTGCTAACTTCAGATAACATCTTTGAGATTTTGTCAGCATGTCAGCTTTAACTATTGTTTTGGATGTAACTGACTCTACACATTTTGACCTCTTTTGTTGCATGCTCTTTTTACCTTGATGCAGACAGTTCTTTATGCGAAAAAAGGAGGGAAATTCCTGCTGAATTTCATTGTTACATCAAATTCTGATTTTAAAACGTTTTTTTAAATTGTTTTTTTTCTCCCTTTGTTTTCTCCCTTTTTGTAGTCCTACCCTGTCTATACCTCACTTCAATGATTGCTTTCTTTGTCCATCAATGCCGTTATCCTCCCTTTGTTTGCCTCTCATTCTTTATATCACATTCTTCTGTCACTTTTCAAGGAATAAAATTTCTTTGATTTTTGTTCTTTTCCTTCATTACTTACTTCTTTAACTAGCACACAGTTTGCTCTGGTTTATTTTTAGTCCTGCTTTTTCTCTTCCGTTTCTCTTTTTCATGAAGTGGAAATGTCTGATCTTAGAAGTGGGTATGTCATCCGATGTCAGTTTATCTAAGAGAAGAAATGGATAAAAAACCCAAGAATTCCCTTTAAGCCCATAACCGTCAGCTTTTCCCTCCACACATCTCTTTTCTCTATGACAGATGATTATATTATCTATTCTACAGATGCAAGTAGACGATGACGAGCAATGCTTCTTCTTATCCTTACCCCGCATGGTTACGGTAGACATTTTGACGAACACTTCAGAGACGGTTGATGAAGGCTGAAAGAATCCCTGTGAGCGGTTCGTGATAAGCTTATTGACAGATAATTTGATAGCACAGACGCTATGTCACTATCAGCCAATTTGAGTAATTATCTGCATCCAAGCGTCTTTTTTGTGTCTGCCTGTTTGCCTGAGTGGCATTTTACCCTGCCATCCTAAGATTTTATTTGTTGTTGTTGTTGTTGTTGTTGTTGTGATAGGCAACTGAGTCACTCAGTGGGTTAATGAGTGATGGCAATTAGAAAAAGGAGGTTTGATGAACATTTGATTTTCTCAAAATTCAAAGACTGGCTTTTTCGATTTTTTACTTTTTGCTGCCTTGATTTAAAAAAAAATTAAATTCTTTTACATCGAGGATAATGGAATAACCACTTATGTGCTTTTTACATCCAGTCTCCGTGTGTATGCGGTTTTGTAAATTCTGTCATCTGTTCCCACCGGCACACAATGGCCTACTCTTACGAAAAGCCGAACAGGATTTAACGTGTGCGCAAGATGTTGTGCGTGCGTTGCACGGGACCTCGGTTTATAGTCCTCTCCGAAGGACTTTGTGGGTGAGTGGAGTCTGCACTATATTAACTCCAGGAAATCCCCTTGAACGGAATCGACCCGGTCGTCAATTGCGAGCGCAATGTTCTAAGCACTTAGGCTATCCGCCCACTAGGGTTATGACTGAAATGAACAAAAACAATCCACAGCAATGTTAGCCATCTCGGTTTAACGACACTTGTTCAGTACTGACTACTTCGCTTATCTTCCTGTTTATCTTTGTGTGTGTGTGTGTGTGTTGTGTTTGTGTGATGTGGAGTTGTGTGTGTTTGTTGCGTGTGCTGCGTGCGTGTGTGTGCTTGTGTCCGTGGTTTGTGTTGTTTTGTGTGTGCGTGTTTTTGTGGTGAGTTGTGTGCGTGTAGTGTGCGTGTTGGTGTGTGTTTTTCTGGTGTGTGTGTTTTGTGTGTGTGGTTTGGTGGTGTGCTGTTTGTGGTGTGTGTGTGTGGTGTGTTTGTGTGGTGCGGTTTGTGTGGTGTTGCTGCTTTGTGGGTGTGTGTGATGTTGGTGGTTGGCCTTATTTTCTCTAATCCCCTCCTTCTTCTGACCAAAACTGCAATTCTTCCTGCTCATGCTCAATATATTTCGCTCTTCTTGCCTCTTTCCATGTTAATAATGCTTAAATTTTTGGGGTGATTTGACATAGCTTCCGTCTACGGCTCTTTGTGTAGTTTTTGTTGGTCAACATTTGTTTGACCTTTGCTCTTTCCCCTCCGACATTTCCTCTTTCACCTTTTCATTGCCTAATGAAAACATTTTCGAAAGTTATTAGCAACTGGTGTTAGTCTATTCAAAACGTGGACCGAACTATGCCAGCTTGATAGAAAAACGAACTGAAGACAAGCAGAGATCATCTAGCCATTACATGGCAACTCTCTTAAGTGAGAGTGAGTGAGTGAGTAAGGTGTGTGTTAGTGTGGGGTGTAGTGTGTGGTGTCTGTGTAGTGTGTGTTGGTGTAAACACACAGAACTGTATTAACAGAACAGAAAGATTAGTAAAGAATCAGAGACAAGTGAACAGAAGCTGAAAAGATATTCTAATTAAATATATAATATATATATCTATAATATATATGCTATATATTATAATATATAAATATATAAATAATAAAACAAAAAAATATATATATTAATCCCTCCTGTTGCAAAAAAAAAGCCCCAGTCCAGTGGAAACCATTTTCACAAAACATACCAAAAACAAAAAGAGACTACACCACACTCACTACATTCTGCTGTTTTAAAAAAAACACCCAGGGAGGGGATAGGTGGGAAATTGACAACTCGAAAAACCCATTCTTAAAGCTTTATCTCCAGACAGTTTCTCCCTACTTTTTTTTTCTCTCTAAACTTTCCGTCCACATCAAAAGACAAGTCTAGTATAAAAAAAAAATCCCCCCCCCCCCCCCCCTATATAACACACAGAGAGAAAAGGGTTCTGCAGACTATGATGAATTGAGCACGCACCATCACTTCTGCGCTGCTTGCAAAGTAGGTCACAGCAGTCACCGCCACCACTCGGTGACTGAGAGAGAGAGAAGGGGATTTCAAATCAGACACGATGCAGTGGCCACTAATGCTTTTGACACCCTGCCCCTGGCTGTTGGCCCCTCCACCTCTCTCCCCCTTCCTCCTACCCCCCCTCCCCCCCAACAGTGCCTTTTTTTTTATAGTTGCCATCTTGGCTATTGATCGCTGGTTAACTACCGTTATACTTCGGCAGATAGGGGTGGGGTTGGGTTGGGTTGGGAGGGAAGAAATTTGCAATTTTGGTGTTATGAACTTCCAGTGTGAGTGGAGGGAGGGAGGGAGGGAGGGAGGCACCTTGATCTGTTTGCCTTGTCTGCCTGTCTGTCGACTCCATCGTGTCTGTTTTCTGTCTCTATTGATCTGATCTGATCTGTCTGTCTGCCTGTCTTCTTCTTCTTCCTCCTCCTCTTCTTCTTGTTCTTCTCTTGTTCTTCTTCTTCTTCTCTCTTCTTCTTCCCTTCTTCTCTTCTTTTCACTCACGCTCTCTCTCTCTCTCTCTCTCTCTCTCTCTCTCTCTCTCTCTCTCTCTCTCTCTCTCTCTCTTTCTCACTCACTCATTCCCTGGGAAAACGGGATAGCCTAGTGGTTAGAACATTGCGCTCGCAATCTGACGATCCGGGTTCGATTCCCGTTCAAGGGGATATTTTCCCCTGGAGTTAACATCAGTGCAGACTCCACTCTCCCCCAAAGTCCTTCGGATGAGACTATAAGCCGAGGCCCCGTGTGAGAACGCATGCAGAACATCTTGCGCACACCTTAAATCCTGTTCCGCTTTTCGTAAGAGTAGGCCATTGTGTGCCGGGTGGGAACAGATGCCAGAATTTACGCAACCGCATACACACGGGGGACTGGATGTAAAAAAGCACACAAGTGCTTATTCCATTATCCTCGATACAAAAGAATACAATTTTGAAATATTAAACAAAATTAACTCTCCATCTCTAGCACTTTCTCTCTCTCTGTATCTCTCTCTTTCTCTCAGTGGACATGCACTGTATGTACGTTGGTATCATGTTCTGCTACCCATACGTTTTCATTTCTTTCAGTAGAAGTTCATAGATAGATCCTGGTAAAAATCTCACATCCTCTCTCTCTCTCTCTCTCTCTTCCTCTCTCTCTCTCTCTCTCTCTCCTCTTCTCTCTCTCTCTCTCTCTCTCTCCCCTCCCCATGGGGCCTTGGTTTATGGTTTCATGCGAAGGACTTTCAGAGGAGTGGAGTCAGTACCAATGTCACACCCCAGAGGAAAAGTACCCTGGAACGGGCGTTTCTGTGGCAGCTCAAACCTGGGCCGTAAAATCGTGAGTGCAAGCTGTAACCATTAGGCAGGCTATCCCGCCACCCTGGTTCCCCCATGTGCTGATGTAAAGTCTATCTTTCTGTCTGTGTACACACAGATATAGACAGACACACGTGCATATATCACACACACACACACACACAAACACACACACACACACACACATATATATATATATATATATGTATATATCTACCTACCTATCTATCTATCTATCTATCTATATATATATATATATATATACACGTACATATAGACATACATATATATATATATATACATGTATATATACACATATATAATAGATAGCGTATTATACAGATAGACAGACAGACAGACAGACTAGAAGAGAAAGAGAAAGAGAGAGAGAGAGAGAGAGAGAGAGAGAGAGAGAGAGAGAGAGAGAGAGAGAGAGAGAGAGAGAGAGAGAGAAAACGCAAACGCAACTGCAATTTTTTTACGAGGGTAATAAAATAAGTTACAAAGACTTTTTTTCATCCAGCCCTCAACATAAAGAGAGCGAGAGAGAGAGAAGAGAGAGAGAGAGAGAGAGAGAGAGAGAGAGAGAGAGAGAGTGAGAGAGAGAGTGAGAGATAGGTAGACAGACGGACACAGAGAGGTATACAGACGGACAGACAGATAGACAGATACTGAGATAGAGAAATAGACTTTTTTTACTAGGCTCTATCTATGAACTCTTTCCTAAAAGAAATAAAACCACATAGGTAGTACACGCTAGCATCCCTCGATAGGCCGCCATGTAAATCATAGAGCTGTACTCCCTCCCCTGTCACTTTCCCTCTGCCGTCACTTCTCTTTTGATGCTGTCTCTTCAAACAACACAGGCACTGTACTGGTATCACGTGCAGGAGCTCAATTACGGTGTTCGCAGCTCAAGCTGCAGGACTTGCCAAGGTGGCATGAAACCAGGGAACCGAGAAGTCAGGGGGGAATGAAGAAACACAGAACAGGGGACAGAAGAAAGGAAAAAAAATAATGTATGGAATTTATATAGCACTGAATCTTGTAAAGCAACAAATCAAAGCGCTAACAATAATATACTCCCCTGCCCCTGATAAAATGATATTGATTTAGCCATTCAGCGTTATGTAGGGGGTCAGTAACAGTGACCGTCACAAGTGTCAGTGACTACGGTCATCATGATGATGATCTTTTCCAGCCAGTTCTAGCTCCTGTACAAGCAGTCTATACGATGGGCTTAGCCAACGAATGGCCATTCCGGCCCTCTCGCACATACATACAATGTCATGGCTGGGAATATTAGAGGCTTGCTCTGTGCCTGTGGGTGAATATGGAAATTTGTATCACATGCATGGACAACTAATTTTATTGATTTATTTATTCTTTTATATCGAGGATAATGGAATAAGCACTCATGTGCTTTTTTACATCCATCCCCCTGTGTAGTCGTTTTTTAATTGCCTCTGTTTCCACCGGCAACAATGGCCTACTCTTCCTAAAGCGGAACAGGATTTACGCTCGCAAGATGTTCTGCATGCTTCGCACACGGCCTCGTTTTAGTCTCATCCGAAGACTTGACATTCAGTTAATTTTCCGTCAAACTGGTAAGAAAGGCGAGGCTGGAATCGAATAAACCTCACTTACTTGTTGGCAGGCGAACATCTAACCATCTGCACCTTTTTTGGAGTAGTTCTCACCATACCAATCCTTAGTCTTGTAGATCGTGAACACCAAAAGTTTGCAACCAGCTTTCTACGGATGGTACAGTTTCAAACTATGCCCAATCCATCTGAGACTATATAAATTATTATTTCGTATAAATCGTGCCCTTCATATTCATGGATAAAATTCGTAATACCCACGAGTGGTTGTGGTAATTTGGTTACCTTCTTGGGCAATGTCTTCAGATACAATCTGCTGTTATAGTATTTCTAAAAATGGCAATTTGACTCCAGCAGCATAGTAGAAGGTACAAAAGGGATAAATTCGTAGTATTGTCCCACATTTTTTTACGAAACCAGGACCATGTCTTTGCTAAATAGCCTCATGCGAAACATTGATAAATCTGTGTTACATACTTCCATAAATGAATTTCAGCAAAAAAGAAGTGGGAAAGTTTTACATAATCCATTAGATGTACATGACAATTTTTGTAAACAATATGGACATGATGATTCTGGAATCAAAATGCATTGCAAAAAACCCACCCATGCACACCAAAACATAGAGGACGATATACATAGCGACTCTCTCTCACAAAAAATCAAAGTAGCCCAAAACAGAGGGCCGAGACTTTAACACCCCCCCCCCCTCCCCCCAAAAAAAATACAATGCAATTATATCTTGACTACGAAAATTTTAGTTCGTACAGTAGAGAGCTCCCCTCTGTTACTCCTATTACTTCTAAACCTCAAATTTCTCGGCAAACCAAACACGTTCCCCCCTAGCTGTAATAGCACCGCTGTAATTGAGCTTCTGCACGTGATACCGGGAAGCCAGCCCTTGCTTTGAAGAGACAGCATCAAAAGAAGCGAAGGGGGACTGGGAGGAAAACGTGTAGGCAAGTAAATCGCTATGATTTGATGGCAGCCTATCAAAAGATGTTACCGTGCACTGCCCACTCGTCTGTACCCCCACCCCACCCACCCAGGGTTGCGAGATGACAGAGGCAAAGCTGGAGGACAATCTCTATAAAGTGCTGTACAGTAGGCGAGAGATATAGAGAGAAGATAGGTAGATAGATAGAGAGAGAGGGAGAGAAGAGAGATGGATATAAGAGAGATAGATGAATATAAATAGATAATATAAGAAGATAGAGATATAAGAGAGATCGATATAGAGAGATATAGAGATAGATATAGTCAATGACAATAAATTCTTTTATATCGAGGTAATGAATAAGCACCTTATGTGCTTTTTACATCCAGTCCCGACCTTAAGTGAATAGTTATTGATAATCCAACTAACAATAAGCCCTACAATACACGACACAGTTTATCGAAAGATTCTACACATAACCCCACATAAATCCCAGAAGGACGAGAAGATAGAATGAAGAGAGAGAGTAGAGAGAGAGAAGAGAGAGAGAGAGAAGTAGAGATAGGAGAAGAGAGACAGAGAGAAACGAAGAGAGAGAATAGTAGCAACAAGTAAGAAAAAGCAGACAGAAGACAGGAAACAACCGAAAATATCAAGAACAAGAGCAAACAAAAACGGCAACAACAACAAGGGGAGGGACACCAATAGTCCCCCCTCAAAAGCAACAACAATCCCAACCCAAACCAAATAGAACCAACCAAAGCAAACCCTCCATAAATAAAGGAGAACAACCACGTAAATAGGTTCACTTGGCTAACAGACAGAAACGTCAAAAATTCTTGTGCTTTTATGGGAGCAACAGCAATAGTAAACTACATGAAACAAATATTGTATAAGATTGCATCCCATGCACACGTACACACCACACAGCACCACACACATAAGAAAAGATATAGAGAGAGAGACAGACAGAAGAGAGACAAGACACAGACAATAAACAGACAGAGGGAGGGAGGATGAAGGGGGGGAAGGGAGTAGGGGGCAGTAACATGGAGGTCAGGTGTCTGACTCTTTCAGGAATTACTATCACTTAAACAGGATTGTCTCCCCTGCCCCCCCCCCCCCACACACACACACACACAACACTACCAAGGTGGTGATGGCGGGAGGACCAACGATCGATGCACGTAACCGCCAAGAACGGGGCGAAGTGCATTAGTAGCCACCATCACGGGCCTTACCTCCCTTTCTGCTGGTTGCCGACAGGCTAGGTGGCACTTTGCAAGTGACCTACATAACAAGACATTCCCCCCCCAAAACGAGGCTCTTAACTTCATCACAGCCAAAATGCAATCCCCCCCAGAATCTGAAAAGAGTTCTGGACTTTTATAGCGCGACTCTCCTTTGATGTGCTCCAGTATCGACAGCGGCGTGGTCATCAAGGCATCTCCTGTCCTTCCCCCTGGTGGTAGTACTGACTTAGGTTGACTGGAGAACATCAATGTGTCCAAGCTACTAACCAATGAATGTCGGTGCCTTTCTTATATATACCCCTAGTCCGCAAAGTTCTGGTGAACGACACGAAGTCATAAAATGATATGGGGCATAGGGTAATCTATAAGGTAGGAAAAAAGTGGGGTTTGGAAAAGTAACAGTTTTTGCAAGTACCTAGAGATTGCGACACACAGTCACGTAACATGGTGAGATGTTATGTAATAGAATATTTGTTCCTTTACAAGATTCAGCGCTATATAAATTCCATACATTGTTATTACTATTATTATTATTATTATTATTATTATTATTACTACTATTATTATTATTATTATTATTAGAATATGCTGTATTCAATGCTTTTTCTGAGAGTTATTTCCCATCATTTAGAAATTCTTTCTTGTTGTATATGACTACTACTATTTACTTGTTTTTGATTTCCGTTTACAGTCTTTTGAAATCAGATTTGATTATTGTTTGATGCAAACAGTTCTTCGTCTCATTTAAGGAATACAAAAATGTGCTGTCATTCAGTTTTACCATGATCCAAAAAGGAACACAATACTAATTATGAAGACTAGCAGGTCTCCCACATTAAGATAAGATTTCTGCTCTATTTTGTTTGACAATCTGTAGCTACCCTCTCTAAAAGGTAAAGGTGTCCTATGACCTATAAGGTTGTAGGGGAGCGAGGCGTCACAGACATCACTTCTCTAGGGGCCAGAATATTGAGGGCGGCGCCCATCTCCTCTCCCTCGCTGCTTTACCTCCCCTGACCCTAAAGAGGGCAGGTACCCATTTACAGCCGGGTGAACTGGGGAACTGTACTGAAGCCAAGGCACGCAAACGGTCACCCATCCAACTAGTAACCACGCTCGACGCTGCTTAACTTAAGCTACCATCTCTAAGAAAACTAAAAAGAAAAATCGCAGCAACAGGAACCACAAAACCCTTTAGAATATGTACTGTAAAGAATACCGCTGAAAGTTCTGCAGCAAGCTATGTAGAATCTGCAACTATCCCTTTGGGCAAAATAAAAAATAGACCCACAGCAACACAAAGCCCCAAACCTCTAAAAATCCCCATTCAAAGCAATGCCACGTAATGTGCTTGTGGTAACTTATCTATACCTTGTTAATTACTGGTTGGTATTTAGAAAGTAGATTTTTCTAAAGTTTTCTACAGGTTTTTTTAAAAGAGATAAAATGGTTGATGATAACGATGTCTCTATAATTCACGAGCTGCATGAAGCTCTGCCGAGTATCCGGTACAATTCATACCTTTGTTAACTAAACAGTTCTATTTGATAACATGACTGTTATTTCAAAAAGAAAATCTCATTGTACCCATCGTGATTCCATCGTGATGCAATTCTTGTTTGTTGCACCAATCGTTTGGGTTTTTTGTTTTTTTTGTTAAGTTGCGACGAACAATTCATTGCTTCGTTTTCTTTTCTTCCTTTTCTTTGTTTGTTTGTTTCTTTCTTTCTTTTTTCTTCTTACTTTCTTTCTTTCTTTCATTCTTATCATCATCATCATCATCATCATCATCATCATCATCATCATCATCATCATCATCAACATCACCATCTTCTCCTCCTCTTCCTCCTCCATCATCATCATCACCATCACCATCATCTTCTTCTTCCTCCTCCTCCTTCTCCTCCTCCTAAGGGACACCAATGTAAACACATGAATTTACAGTAAACCTACCTAACACTGAAAACGAACGTTGGCGTGTACGATCTAGTGATACTTAAAAGTCATCGCGAGTAAACTTTCTGTACCTTTTTCGGTGCTTGCTCAATTTTTTTTCCTTTTTGGAACGACTTATCATCACAAAGACAGAAAGAAAAATACAGAAAAAAGAAACTGAAAAAATACACTCAGCTACAGCAGATAAAGCACATGCATATTTAGAACGAGAAATGGCAACAAAAAAGGAAAAACAAACAGAAAAAAAGAAACACTGGCAGAAGGAAGAGAGAGAGATGGCATCATACCGAGAGAGGAAAGGAAGAGTGAGAAAGACAAAATAAAAGACAAGGTGAGAATGACGAGATGAGGTGGAAAAACAGCAGAAAAATGGAAAACAGAAAAAGGGGAGGGAATATAAAGGGGGGGGGGGGGGGGAGAGGGTATGTAAAGAAAGGGACAAAAAGATCGGTGTGCAGACATGAAGAGAAGGAGGAGCAGCAGCAGCAGAAGGAGAAGGAGAAGGAGAAGGAGAGGAGGAGGAGGAGGAGAGAGAGAACTCGAATGTTTTATTGAGAGAGAGAAAGATAGAGACAGAGAGACAGAGACGAGAGAGAGAGAGAGACAGAGAACAGAGATAGAGGGAGAGAGAGAACTCGAATGTTTTATTGAGAGAAAGAGACAAACAGAGAGACATAGAGAGACAGGGATGGAGAGACAGAGACACAGAGAGACAGGTACAGAGACAGAGAGACAAAGAGACACAGAGAGACAGAGATGGAGAGACAGAGACACAAAGAGACAGAGACAAAGATACAGACAAAGAGAGACAGAGACAGACAGACTGACTGACGACTCTCTCTCTTCTTTTCTTTTCTTTTCTTCTCTCTCTCTCTCTCTCTCTCTCTCTCTCTCTCTCTCTCTCTCTCTCTCTCTCTCTCTCTCTCTCTCTCTCTCTCTCTCTTTCAGATGCGAGATGCGCTCCACATGTTTATTCATACACCACAGAGGAGAGGAACTTCACCGACAGGTCAAGCGGCTTGAAATCCCTTACGTTCCATTTTGTTCGAGGGGACGTGTTTGCATAGAAAATCAACTTCAACGAGGATCGGGGTGAAAATATGCAGACAAGATGTCGACACATAAGCAGTAAGCACGTTATGAAATGATATTTTGCCCCCCTCTCAAAGACGCTCTCTCGGTTTTAACGGCAAATAGCCAAGATGCTGATATAGGATGGGAAGGTGGGGGTGAGAGGGATGGGGATAGATATCGCTCTTGCTATAATCCGAATGCGGTTTTGTGTCTTTTTTAAAAAGACTTTTTTCTGGGTTGTGGAAAGAATGAGAAAAATAAAAAAGAAAGAAAAGAATTATGGTTATGAAGTTATGGAATATTCTTGGCACCGGTTGTTATGCCCAAGCAAAGGTTTATGTGAGAGAGAGAGATAGAGTGTGTGTGTGTGTGTTGTGTTTGTGTTGTGTGTGTGTGCATGCCTTTGTGTGCATGTGTGTGTATCGGTGTGCATGAGTGCATGCCTGCGTGCGCCCACGTGTGTGCGTGTGCGTGATTAAACATATTTATGTGCCTGATTATGACAGATATACAGAGGCATACAGACAGACAAACATACAAACAGTTTCTCTCTTTTCTCACTAAAAAAGAAAGCCCAACCAAACTACCTTTATTGACTGACCCCCCCCCCCCCCCTCCTCCACCCCCCCCCCCCCACCCACCCGGCCTCTGCCTTCAAATGGCCGTTCAAAATGGCAGCAAAGAGAGGGAAAAGGCCAAGCAGGCCATAAAGGGGCAGATAAGTAAGGGTTGGTTTCTATGAGGGCAGTGTGGTCAGCAGCCATCACAGGCTGTAAGGGACAGGGAGGCCACAGCGCCCATCAGTGCAGTGTCATCGCTACAGGTCTCATTTCCTTGTTGACCAGCCCTCCCCCCCCCCACAAAAAAAGCCACTATGAGGTAGTTACCTGTTATCCTCGCGTACACTGCAGAGGGGCGTTCAGCTATTTGCTTTACTGTATGTATAGTAAAGCTGTAAATGGGTACCTGCCCTCTTTAGGGTCAGGGAAGGTAAAGCAGCGAGGGAGAGGAGATGGGCGCCGCCCTCAATATGCTGGCCCTAGAGAAGTGAGGTCTCTGACGCCTCCTCCTCTACGACCTTATAGGTTATGGGACTCCTTTACCTCTTTACCTTTTATGTACAGAAGAAAACATGAGCTGTTCATTGTAGAATTTCGCTGGACATCCCCGAAGTCGGAATGCGGCTACCTTCATGGTGTGGGAAAAGAATGGTCGCATACGCAAAACTTTCTCTTTGGTGAACCTCGGAGCTCTAGCCGAGGAACGAGAAAAATATAACGCTGGACGAACCGAAAGGAATGTCAATTTTTTTTCTCCACGAGAGCGCTACGTATAAGAAATACAAATGTTTACAGTGGAATTGCGGTGGACAAACCAAACAAATGTCACTATTTAAAAAAAAAAAAGCGTTGTATATGAGAGATAAAACATTCACTGTGGAATTGTGCTGGAGGAACCAAAAATGTCCCTATTTTTTAAATGAAAGCGCTATGTATAAGAGATACAGACAAGACTGTCGATGGGGGTTTTTTTTGCACTCACTCACAATTGTTTCAACTTCATCTATTTGTAAACAGAAAAAAATGACATAAAATCTTGCATGGTAGTAGTGCTCTTCCACTGCGTTTTAATTTTATGAGTTAAGATTTTTTTTTAAAATCCAATTTTTCTGGAAAAAGCAAAACTTTTGAAAAATAGGTGTGACTACTTTGTTTTTATTGTTACCACCATTTCCTGTTTCCTTGTTTTATAGATGATGATCGTTATGTCCTTACAAAAGTACCAAGCAGTAGAACACACTGCAGTCAAATTGCTGTAAGAGGCGGGTGAAGTGACATTGCATTTAAACAGCAATTCAAAGTGTAAATATGTCACATCAAAATACTTTATGGCAGAGACCTTTTATCAGCTTTCAGGTTCATCCCAATAAACTCTGATCAGGCTGCTTGACTCAGAATGTGGTACCCAAAGCCAGCTTACTAGAAAAACAAAATTTGTTTCTGCGTAGACAGCAATCAAATTTTAATGATACTTAGCTTCTTTTTTTTATATCGAGGATAATGGAATAAGCACTCATGTGCTTTTTTACATCGAGTCCCCGTGTGTATGCGGTTTTGTATATTTTGTCATCTGTTCCCACCGGCACACAATGGCCTACTCTTTCGAAAAGCGGAACAGGATTTAACGAGTGCGCAAGATGTTCTGCATGCGTTCGCACACGGGGCCTCGGTTTATAGTTTCATCCGAAGGACTTTGACATTCAGTTCGATTTTTTGTCAAACTGGGAAGAAAGGGCGAGGCTGGGAACCTCACGGTTTACTTGTTGGCAGGCAAACGTCTTAACCATCCTGCCACCTTCCTTCCTTTTCAACACGAGCAGAAAAACATCCAATAATTTTACTTACTGCTCACTTTGTTACGCATTTGTTTTGGTTTTTAACAGAAAAGACTACATAGAGCTGGATAATGCTAATAACTAACGTTGAAATCTGGACACACACAAATCAGGCTTACCACCCTCCTCCCCACTCAACCAAACAAACCACAAAAAGCCCAACAAGAAACGAACAAAACCGCATCAATGAGAACACCCTTTCTAGCTCATTCTTAATGCACATTCGCTTAGCGAGTTGACACCCTTGTCTCGTGAGACTGACACAGACAGGGCTTCAGAACTGACAAACGCTGGCAGCTTCCTCCCGTTGACTACTTATGTGACTGGCTGAACCTATTATGTGACTGGCTGAACCTATCTCGGAAACATGTATGTCCAACCTCTACAGTGGGATGATGTCTTTTTTCATTCCTACATCACGTGAACAAGTTTTATAGCACGACTATTCCCTTAGAATAAAAACACAGGAAGCTTACATTATTTGAATGATAGCAAGTCCCAACTTTACTGCCTTTTGACAGCACGTTGTTGCGACCTCATTTTGTAAAGTTTGAATCAACACATAGATCACCCATTAACTGTTCACCCATGAACTAAGTCATGAGTCTTACCTGTTCTAGTCCCGTGTCATTCTCTGCTCATCATCTTATTGGGGAGGGGATATAATTTTTCTGCAATTTCTCCATCCCCCCCCCCCCCCTCTCTCTCACGTGAGAAAGGTTTAGAGTTACCTGATTTTTACATGGACTATAAAAATCAAAGATCCCCTATCTTTCAAACGAACAATCATACATAAACATGTCTCTTCAGTTTCTTTTAACCCTTTAAACTGTTTGTTGTTGTTGTTGTTGATGTTGTTGTTGTTCGTTTTGATGTTAAGAGTATTTTGGTTCCATTTTATGACTTCGTCAGATAAAGACCCACACTAGCACGAATACAATATCTTTCTCTTTCTCAGGGCTCTGATAGCAGCAAGTGCATAAGACTACCACCTGCAAGACAATCACGGCAGACACATCGACACTGCGAAGCAACAGAAACATCTCCAGAGAAAACAGCCAGTTATAAGACAGACAAAGAAAGAAAAAGGCACCAGTACTTAGTCCTAAAACAGAGGGAACGAAGAGGGGAAGGGAAAAGGCGAACAAGCAAGGAAAGCGACAACAGAAATGAATGGAAGGAGGCAGAACCAAAGTAACAGAAAAGTTAAAAGCTTCTAGCTGAATGCGGAAGCAAAAAGTCAGAAACAAAGTTAAAGAGGGGAAAGTTAAAACTTCTTGCACAAAGGGGAAAAGGTTACTGCTGGAACAAAAAAGGCCCTCGGCAAATCCTACAGAGAAAAAAAAATTGCTGCAAGGTATGCATGCACTAGTCTCTAAGTTCGTTCTTGAAACCTTCTGCATCAAAAATCGACAATCTCCTATATAAGCGAAGTAATTCTACACCCATTTAACCATTATATTATGTAATGGAAATGTACATTCAAATAAGGAAATATACTGATTTTTAAAAAAAGGATTTGATTTTGAGGTGTGTAGAAACAAAGTCTGTGGATACCTGATAACGTGACGATATTTAATTAACGTGTACATTTTAACGAGCTATGGTATGTCCATCTTCCTTGCAAATTGGTTTTAATGCGCTTTTATGCATAAGCGTGCACATACACATACCCCCACCCATCAAAATCTCTCTTTTCCTCTCCCTCCCACACATGAAAAAACAGTTGAGTAATATGTCCTCTAAATAAACCAAACCAAAAACAAATCAAAGCAACCAAACGAATAAACAACGACACATATATACCTTTAAAACACACACACACACACACACACACACACAACACCACACACACACAACACACACAAACAACACACACACACACACACAACACACACACACACACACACACAACCTCTTTTTACTGGTTCAATTTATTGGTAAAGGTTGCAATAATGTAGTATTTCAGTATAATCATTAAGAAATTTGTTCTTAGATAGATGGCTTGATGAAAAAAAAGCAAGTGCATTGCTTATTCAATATACTATCTGGAAATACAAATTTGACTTGACTTGACTTGACACACACACACCTATTCTGTTTGTTTCCCTTTGTCCCCCATTCTATACACTCGCCTGTAAAACGCCCTAAGCAGCGTTTGAAATAACCAACCAACCAACAATCCAACCAACCAACCAACCAACCAACCAACCAACCAGCCAATCTGGTTATTCATCCAAACAAACATAACATAAACCCACAGCAAAACATTATCTCTGCCACAAACGCTGTTTGAACATGCTTTTCTTCTTCCAGAAATGATCTTCTTTCTCCCGGAATAATTCTTTATGAAAGACAATAAATTACAAGCTTTCTTTTAACGGAGAACAATAAAGACACAGTGACCTTTTCCAATACACAAATTCACCCTCGCATCATTTTTAGTTGCGTCTCGTTTCATCTCCATAGACATGCATGCATGTGTTGTTTTCTTAATATTGTCGCTCTTCTCTTTTGTCACATGTTTATAATTATTATCGTATTGTTTTAGAATGCTTATAGCCCCGCCGACTGCGGAAACCATATAAGAATTTATTCCTCATCAAAAGCAAAACTTCAGGGGAAAAAAAATCAAGTGCTGTTAAAAACGTCAATATCAGAATTAAAAGCAGAAGTCACGAGCAGGTTATCTTGTTCAAATCTAGCTACGTTAAGACCTACTTGCTCCCCCCGTGGAGATGCCGGGGGCCTGTCAGTATAAACAGCATCCCCACCTTCTGGAAATTCTGTGCTAGGAATTCCCTCTTTTCTATCCCTCTCTTTGCTTCTGCCTAGTTCCTCTTCTTCTTGTCACCTCTTTCTTGTCTACACTCTGCCTTCTTGGCCCGTTCTCCTGCCTTATTCTTCTTCCTGTCCAATTCCAGAAAGATTTAAAAGATGATACTTCTCTCCCACGCCGAAGTCGGAAGCGCTGGGCCTGACTTGTCAGGCGCTTAACGGCAGCGCAACGCATTAGTTTTTCGCTCATATGACAGAAAGCAATAGTTGCTGTCTGGGCGTTCGACAAAGAAGACAACCTACTTGCCACAGATATATCAACCTTCACATGTGCAGACGTTCTCAAGCAGCAAAGTGTACATTTCGTGACATATTCAGCCAGCTCTGCTACAGCAGACTATACTGAAAACGTATGCCTTTCCACTCAAGTTACTATTCTCAAATGAGAAAAAAAAACAACTGAAGGTTAAAAAACACAACAACAAGAATACTTTCACGTGATAAAATCCTTATTCGAAAAGGCTACAGTATCATAGTCTGATGTTTTATGTGTCTGGGTTAGTCACGAGCGACTTTTGCTTGCGGTGTTTCGTTTAATTATCTCTCAATTTCTCTTTAAGTTTGTTTTTGTAACTTTTTTTTGCCTCTACCCGTATTTTTTAAAATTATTAATTATACGGAGGCATCTATTTTTTGGCCTGTGCATAAGTGTTCTTGTTTGTGCAAGGTTTCTCAGACTATTACCATGTGTGTGTGTGTGTGTGTGTGTGTGGTTGTGTGTGTGTGTGTGTGGTGTGTGTGTGTGTGTTTTGTGTGTGTGTGTGTGTGGTGCGCGCCTGGGTTTCTGCGTGTGATTTTTTTAAAAGCTATCTTGGAATGTTCATAACAATTTGAAATGTATTTTTCTTGTGTCTTTTGAGATAATGATAGGCAATTAATGTGCCTGTCAGTGTTGTAATTGCCCTTCAAGGGATGATTAAAGTGTTTTTGACTTGGTTTGACTTGACTATGACCTTTTTGTCTCGGTATTTGCATCAGTTTATTCTAAGATATCCAGGTACAGCTCTCATTTTACAGTCATCCCTTACAACCCGGTTTTTTTCTCGTTTCCTCCTTCCAGACAGGGTAGGGAGGGGGTGAGGCTGAGGGGGGATAACTCAGTGGTTAGAGCGTGGCGCTCTCAATTTGACGGCCCGGGTTCGAGCCACCACCAAGACACCCGTTCAAGAGGATTTTTTTCCCCCTGGAGTTAACATCAGTACTGACTCCACTCTCCCCAAAAGTCCTTCGGATGAGACTTTAAGGAACCGAGGCCCTGTGCGCGGAAGGCATGCAGAACATCTTGCGCGCACGTTAAAACCTGTTCTGCCTTTCTCATGAGTAGGATATTCCTGACAGTAAGAAGGGATGACCAAAAAAATTATTTTGACCCCCCCCCCCCACCGCACACTGATGTCGTGTTCAGACATAATCTCCGAAGTCGGAATGCAGCAACATTCATGGTGGTAAAAAACAACAACCAAAAAACAAAAACAAAAAAACAACCGGTCGCATACACAATAATCTCACCACTGACCAACCTTGAAGCTCTAGCCAAGGAAAGAACCCCCCAACCCTCCCCCCCCCCCAACCCTCCCCCAAAACCCCCCAAACAAGCAAACAAACAAACGAACCACCAACAAAACAAAAAAACACACAAACAAGCAACACCCCCCAACAAAAAAAAACCAACTCAAAACAAAAACAGATAATAACCAACCAACCCAAAACAAACAAATCCTCCCCCATACCCCCCCCAAAAAAAAACCCCAACAACAACAACAACCAAACAACAACAACAACAAACCCCACAACAAAACAACCAAACAACCCCAAAACCTCCACCCAAAACCTCCTTTCCTACACCTTTTCCCCCCTCTTTCTTTTCCTTTTTTTTTGGTTCTTGCTCTTGTTGTTGCTTTGTACTAGTGAATAGCTGAGGACATTAACTGTTTACCACAGTGAGCAGGCGTGTCTGAACTTTAACCCACAGCTAGAGAGAGGCGATGGCTGTGGCTGTGGCTGCGACTTTCCATTGAGGGTGGGTCGGGAAGGCACAGCGTTGCATTTAGACTGCCCTAAATGAGCTCATAAACCTTGGCAGCAAGGTCTTTCTCTAGATGGATGGTCATGTCACTAGTGCCTAGTTTGCCTTCAATGTCCCAGTCAGAATTTTGTTTTCAAAGTTGGATGAGAGAGCTGGGGGGTGAGGGGGTAGGGGTGGGGGTGAGGAGGTATGGTGTGTTCTAGAGGGAGATATAAAGGTGAGAAAGGAGAGAGAGAGAGAGGGGGGGGGGGAGAGGGGGGGGGAGAGGGAGGGGGGGGGGGGAGAGAGGGTAGGAGAGAGAGGTGGGAGAGAGAGAGGGAGGAGAGAGAGAGGAGAGAGAGAGAGGAGAGAAGGACAGAGAAGAGAGGCAGCGTGTGTTTGTGTGTGTATGTTTTATTTTATTTATTTATTTTTTATTTTATTATTTTATATCGAGGATAATAGAATAAGCACTTATGCGCTTTTATTTACATCCAATCCCCGTGTGTATGCAGTTTTGTAAATGTGTGTGTGTGGTGTGTGTATGCGTGCGTGTGCGTCTGTGTTTGTGTGTGTGTGTATGTATGTGTGTGTGTATACAGGAATTCGTGTCCCTGTGCAAATGTATGCGGATAGGGTCTACAATCCTTGAACACAATCATGTGAAATGCATTCGCCCAAATCTTATTCATGAGTCCAGCCCCAGGTATTAAACCCTGAAAAACACATAAACCTACCCATGTAATTCTACTCACACACAGACACTGACAGACAGACAAAGAGACAGGCACAGAGACAGACAGGCAAAGAGACAGAGAGACAGACACACACACAGTCACACACACACAGGCACACACACACACTCATTGCATTCACTGCATAGATGGCTTGATGGGAAAAAAAGCAAATGCACTGCTTAGTCAATGTACCATCTGAAAATAAAAGTTTGACTTTGACTTTGACATTCATACACACAGAGAAGCAATGAGAGAGAGAAACAGGAGGGGTCACGGGGAAAAAGGAAGCTGTGTGTGTATGTGTGTGTGTAAGAGAGAGAGAGAGAGAGAGAGAGAGAGAGAGAGAGAGAGAGAGAGAGAGAGAGAGAGAGAGAGAGGAGACGAGACAGACAGACAGACAGACAGACAGACAGAGACAGACAGACAGAAAGAGATAGAGACAGAGAGATACACACACAGAGACACAGAGATAGAAAGCTTGTCTTTAAAAGACGGTAATCAAGCTCGTTATAAAGACAAAACCCGTATAATAAGCCATTCTAAAGGAGGGTTAATGTCACAATACCAACGAAAATTTGCTGACCGGGGCTCTTCCTTGAGTATGTCACCACTCTTCCCCCCCCCCCCCCCCCCCCTTCACTCTCTCCAGCACCCCCCCCCCACCTCCAATCCCCCCCAATCTCTCTCTCTCTCTCTCTCTCTCTCTCTCTCTCTTCCCTCTCTCTCTTTCCGTGTCTCTCTCTGCCCGTTCCAAACACGGTGATTATGTCCCTTGATGTCTGAGCCTTATTTCTTCTCCGCACTACCTTCCGTTTTTACGTTAGTCTAGTTCTTCTTCTCTCTCTCTCTCTTTGCATCCCCTTCCCTCCCCCCTGAAATAAATAGCGGATTCCTAACGGACATTTATAGCAGACAAAAGAACTTCCTCCTAATCGTTTTCTGATCTCAGTTCACCTTTGAAGCGGCGTCTTAAAATTACAGAGCCAAAGATGCCGCCGCTGTTTTTATATTAACGATCAACAATGTTAATCATCTACGTTAAAAGGGGGTCGTTTTAAAATGCTATCTAATAATACCCCCCAAAAAACAACAACAACAAAACAAACAAAAAACAAATTTAAAAAATCAAATCGCCCACACAGAAAATTTATGCCTCACAGAACGAGACAAAAACTATTATAAAAGAAATAATAACCAATAAATTATTATAAAAAAACTGATAAACAATTTTCTGAGAAATCATCAGCTAATAATACAGTGATTAAAAGATAGCTGTAATACACCGACTAACTGACGTGCTGTTATTCCAAGCGAAAAATAAAACTCCATGGGTACAATGGATAACATTCCAGAATTCCACATGACAGATCAGGATGCGATCACATGCAGAACACGCTTTGAGAAAGGCTTTTACAAACGCACCGAAGTCGGATGCGCTGGGCCTGACTTGTCGGGCGCTTAACGGCAGCGCAACGTCTTTTCGCTCATCTGACAGACAATAGTTGCTGTCTGAGCGTTCGACGAAGAAGAAGGAGGAGGAGGAAGAGGATAAGAAGAAAGAAGAAGAAGAAGAAATGAAGAAAATGAAGAAGAAGAAAGGGAAAGGGATGATGACCAAAAGAAGAAGGAAGTCAAGGAAAGAAGAAAGAAGGAAATAAGAAAGAAGAAAAAAAGAAAGAAAGAGATCCAAGAAGAAGAAGAACAACAAGAAGAACAAAGAGAGAAAAGAACTGGAGAAGAAGAAGAAGAAGAAGAGAAGAAGAAGAAGAAAGAAGAAGAAGAAGAATAAGAAGAAAAGTCCAAGAAGAAGAAGAAGACACAAAAACAAGAGAAGAAAGAAGAAGAAGAAGAAGAGAAGAAGAAGAAGAAAAGAAGAAAGAAAGAAAAAGAAGTTTGACAAAGGGAAAAAGAAAAAAAGAAAGAAGAAGAAAAGAAAGAAGAAGAAGAAGAAAGAAAGAAAGAAGAAAGAAAGAAAGAAAAAGAAGAAGAAAAGAAAGAAAGAAAGAAGAAAGAAAGAAGAAAGAAGAAAGGGGAAAAGGCGAAGAATGACCGAGTGGTTAGGTCACTGGATTCATGATCTACGGTAATGTGAACGCACATGTTGGAATGGCCTCTGAACTGTTTGGGGGACTTTTTCCCTTTTCCTTCCTGGAGTTAACATTGACTCTGACTCTTGTCTGCCTGCAGGTCTGCAGCAAGAGACTATAAACCCAGGTGGCTCTTAGCTGTACAGTGCGCGCGCAATGACACCAGCGATTCCATTCAACATTCGCTATGGGATTGTGGATAATGCCGAACTATTTTTGGACAAAATGGCTGATGCGAACACGCTTGGGTGTTCTTCACTCCCCCCCCCCCCCCCCAACCCCCCCTCCCTCCCCCCCTTTACCTCATTTTTCCATTTTATTCTTTATTCTTTTATATTTTATTCTTTTATATCGAGGATAATGGAATAAGCACTTAAGTGCTTTTTTTACATCCAGTCCCCGTGTGTATGCGGTTTTATAAATTCTGTCATCTGTTCCCACCGGCACACAATGGCCTACTCTTACGAAAAGCGGAACAGGATTTAAAGTGTGCGAAAGATGTTCTGCGTGCGTTCGCACACGGGCCTCGGTTTTTATAGTCTCATCCGAAGGACTTTTGGGGAGAGTGGAGTCTGCACTGATGTTAACTCCAGAGGAAAATATCTCCTTGAACGGGAATCGAACCCGGGTCGTCAGATTGCGAGCGCAATGTTCTGACCACTAGGCTATCCCGTCCCCCTAGAGGTTTACCAATAGTGTGAGTTTTCCCTATGCGGCCGTTTTTTTTGCCCCACCATTTATGTAGTCACATTCCGACTTCGGGGATGTATTCAATATTAATTTTGATATGAGAAGTTACTAATGTTATCATTTTTGGGGGAACAACTACTTTAAAAGCGGATGCGAGTATTGATTTCATGATATTTCTTGCAAAATGACACATCTAGAAATGCTAAGCAGAATATCATAAGCCTGATATTTCTCTTTTAAGTGATCCAGCCGGTTAAGAAAATTGGAATCGAACAGTATGTCAGATGTGCAAATAACTTAGAAACGCTTAAAAACAGAACGGAACCAAAATAAGTTAATGATTACAAAACGCATACTATGATAACATAAGAATACAAAAATCCACTTTTTAGTAGGTGTTAAAAATGTATAATAATAAATGGAATTTATATAGCGCTGAATCTTGTAAAACAAACAAATCGAAGCGCTTGCACTAAAATCATTTACACGCATGCAACTTTCCTCAAATAACATAAGATATTTCAAATTTATGTACACACACACACACTCACACAACACACACAACACACACAACACACACACACACACACACACACACACACACACACACACACACACACACACACACACACACACACACACACACAGGTCGTGATACAGATACATATATCGATGTACGTGTTCATATCGTAGGATTCATAAGTCCACTTTTTTATAAAGAGTGGAGACTGATCGTTTGTAGTGCTTTCGTTCACTAATTGTTGTGAATGTTTACTGGTCATTGTTTTGGGCGATATACTAGAGTATTGGACCCGACGTCTGCATGGTATGATGATATATATATATAATCATATACATCTCTTGTCGTTTGGTTGTGGTTTTTTTGTGTATTTTCATTTTTGCTTAATTGTCAATCTGACTTTCTGTGTGATGGACTGCTCCCCAGTTTTGTTTTTCTTTCTATATTTTTTCTCTCTGTGTTTATCTGTTTGTATAATGGACCTCAGAGTCTGCTTGTTTGTCTGTCCATGTCTGTTTAGTCCATAAGAGGGTTTTTGTTTATTGTATTAGCTACCTAGTGAATGGTATGATGCAAAAACATGCAAAAAATACCCATGATGTAAAATCGAATAAGCGTGTTTATTGCAAAAACAACAACACCAACAACACCACAACAACAAACAAACATCCCAACCCAAGCCCAAACAAAATCGGTCGCTTTAACCAAGACGCACTTAAAATCCTCTTTGTTCATAAGAGACGTCGTCAAACACGAAGGAGACCAAATCAATTAATGTTGCCCATTCCCGAAGTCGGAATGCGGCAACCTTAATGGTGGTTAAACACGGTCGCATACGCAAGAATCTCACCATCGGTGAACCTCAGAGCTCTAGCCGAGGAACGAAAAAAACAAAGATGTTTTCCAGCATGAAGGAGATATATACTTCTTTACCATCCTCTATTGGGACAGCTCAGCGGTCAGAATACTCGCTTTCCCCAAGCCAATGTTAAGCAGCATTGAGCACAGTTACCAAGTGGATGGGTGACCGTTTGTGCTTCAGTACAGTCGCCGAGTTCACCCAGCTGTAAATGAGTACCTTGCCCTCTTTAGGGTCAGGGAAGGTAAACCAGCGCAGGAGAGGAGGATATGGGTGCCGCCCTCAAAATGCTGGCCCCTGGAGAAGCCGAGGTCTCTTACGCCTAGCTCCTCTACAACCACACAAGTTATGGGACACTTTTACACATCCTTTTCTGGCATACTCAAGACGTAAAACGCAAGCACAATACCCACCCATAAAAAACCTGCAAGCAAACGGTAAAAACAGAGGGATGAACTGTTAACAACAGTCTAGAATACCAACACGGATCCCTATCTTTTTTCCTCCATAGACAGAGTACCAACATGCAGAGCAAAAAAAAACCCAAACCAACAATTACACTGTCCATCGGAGTGTTTTAAATTACGCAGAATTTCCCTTCCCCTCCCAGCACTACCTTAATGTTGATGCCATCTAAACCCCAGCTTGAGAGCATGTGGTTGTTTCATTGGCCTCAACGGGGAGCCTTTAAAAAGAGGGGCCTATTTCTTTTTATTTTATTTTAGTACACTGGTCATGGCTAGGATTTTTATTAGCGTTTAAGCTGTTTGAGACGAGTTTCCAATTTAGGTCAAGAAGGTAGTCTTCCTGGCTGAACTGCCCTCGAACGAGCTCGTAAAGGTGTGTGTCAAGGAAGCTCGGCAGACGTTATCGTCTGTACAGAATTACTCGGCAGTTTTCTGCATGTGAGAGCAGGGTTTATACCGCCGTGTGATAGACATGCCGATTGAATTACAGAACGAAGAGAGCAGAAAGAAAGAAAGAGAGAGAGGGGGGGAGAGAGGGAGAGAAGAGAGAGGGTGGGAGGGAGAAGAGAGAGAGAGAGAGAGAGAGAGAGAGAGAGAGAGAGAGAGAGAGAGAGAGAGAGAGAGAGAGAGAGGAAGGACAGAGAAATAGAGAGGGGAGAGAAAGGGAAGAGAAGAGAGAGGGGAGGGAGAAGAGAGAGAGAGAGAGAGAGAGAAGAGAGAGAGAGAGAGAGAGCAAGAGAGAGAGAGAGGAGAGAGAGAGAGAAGGAGAAGAGGGGAGAAAGAAAGACAGAAGAGACACACACACGGCACAGAGAGAAGAGAGAGAGAGAGAGAGGAGAGAGAGAGAGAGAGAGAAGAGAGAGAGAAAAGAGAGAGAGATAAGATAAGATAGATAGAATAGAAGAAGACAAGACAGACAGCAGACAGTTAGTGATAGATAGATAGATGGA
>CM054159.1:11967037-11974537 GCA_028751875.1 Rapana venosa | reverse complement strand
ATTACTGTACTCTTCTTTTACCTGCCGCTTCCAAAGAGAGGTGTTGCGAGGAGAGGAGGCAGCGGGTGATGCACAGCAGGACATTTCATTTATTTCATTTCATTTATACCACTTTAAGTCACGAGATTTCTCTGCGTGAAATTCGGGTTTCTCTCCCCGGGGAGAGCGCGTCGCCACAAGAGCAGCGCCACCCTTTTTTTGTTGTTTTTGTCTGCAACTGTATTTGTTTCCCTATCAGAGTGGCTTTTTTCTAAGAATTTTGCCAGGGACAACTCTCTTGTTGCCGTGGGTTCTTTTACGTGCGCTGAATAATTTTGTGTAACACACGGGACCTCGGTTTATCGTCTCATCCGAAAGACTAGCGCCCAGACCACCACTCAATGGTCTAATGGATGGGGGAAAAGTTTCGGGCCCAAGCGGGATTTGAACCACCACACACTTCCGACCCGGACTTTTCGCTTTCTAGACAGGCACGTTACTTCTAGACCACCACCCACAGGGGGCTGGGAACAGTGTCGGCCCGGGATAGCCTAGTGGTTAGAACATTGCGCTCGCACTCTGACGACCAGGGTTCGATTCCCGTTCAAGGGGGATATTTTCCCCTGGAGTTAACATCAGTGCAGACTCCACTCTCCCCAAAAGTCTTTCGGATGAGACTAAAAACCGAGGTCCCTGTGTGCGAACGCACGCAGAACATCTTGCGCACACGTTAATTCCTGTTCCCCTTTTCGTAAGAGTAGGCCATTGTGTGCCGGTGGAAACGGATGACAAAATTTACAAAACTGCACACACTGGATGTGAAAAAGCACATAAACGCTTATTCCATTATTCTGGATATAAAAGAAAGAAAAAAAACTGCTCTCCTAACCGAAAACAACAACAACAACCTAACACACAAACAAGTAAATTCTTCGTCTTCGTCGTCGAACGCTCAGACACCAACTACTGTTGTCAGTCATGCAAGGCCCAGCGCATCCGACTTCGGCGTGGGAGAGAATGGTTATCTTTTAAGTCTTTCTCAGGGGAAATAAAGGCAGGATAATGGACCAAGAAGGCAGAACATAGACAGAAAAGGAGGTGACAGGAAGAAAAGAAATAAGGTAGAAACGAAGAGTATGTAAAACAAAAACACCGTAAAGGTGTCTCATACCCTATAAGGTCGTACTGGAGCGAGGTGTCAGAGACCTCAGCTTCTCCAGGGGCCAGCATATTGAGGGCGGCGCCCATCTCCTCTCCCTCGCTGCTTTGCCTTCCATGACCCTAAAGAGGGCAGGTACTCATTTACAGCTGGGTGAACTGGGGGAACTGTACTGAAGCCAAGGCGGGCAAACGGTCACCCATCCAACTGGTAACCACGCTCGATGCTGCTTAAATCTTAGCTGGGGGGAAAAGCGAGTGCTCCGACCACTGAGCTATCCCGTCTTCTTCAAAGAGCGAGAAACGAAGAGAGGGATAGAAATAGAGCATTCCTCACACAAAATTTCCAGAAGGTGAGGATGCCATTTATAACTGACATCCCCCCCCCCCCCACCCCTCCTACTCCGGCAACCCTACAGGGGTAAACAAGCAAAGGAAAAAAAAACCATTCCAAATATTTGCACAACAAAGATATCTCTTTTATGCAGACGCGCTTCTTTTTCCGGCATCAAAATGAGAAAGAGAAAGAAAAAGAAACAAAACACATAAAATCTGGTGGAATAACGTCCCTTTCTTTGGCAGTAAATTATAAACGTTCTTTCAAAAAGGAGAACACTAAAATACAATGACCTTTCCCTTATAGATGATTTATTTTGTTTTTGTTTACAGATTTCTTCCAGTTTTATCGTTATGCGCTGTTGTTATGCAAAATGTGAACCGTTTGCTTCATTCTGTCCCCCCCCCCCTCCCCCCCGATCTTGGGATAGAGCTCTGAGGTTCACCAAAGGTGAGATTTTTGCGTATGTGACCCGTTTTTGCCCACCATTAAGGTACCCGCATTCTAACTTCGGGGATGACGTTTAAACACGACACCATTGTGCATGTCTATGATTATGTTTTCCACCATCCGTTCTTACGAATGGCCCACCATTCCCAATAGCAGAACGGGTTTTAACGATTGCGCAAGATGTTCTGGATGATTTGCCACACGGAGCCTCTGTCTATACCCTCACCCGAAGGACTTTCGGGGCAGTGAAGTTTGCACTTATGTTAAATCCAGGGGGAGAACCCTTTTGAAGGGGAGAACCCTCTTGAAGGGGAGAACCCTCCTGAAGGGAAGAACCCTCCTGAAGGGAAGAACCCAACGAAGGGAGAAACCCTCCTGAAGGGGAGAACCCTCTAAGGGGAGAACCCTCTTGAAGAGTGGGAAGAACCCTCTTAAAGGGGAGAGGAGAACCCTCTTGAAGGGAAGAACCCTCTTGAAGGGGAGAGGAGAACCCTCTTAAAGGGGAGAACCCTCTTGAAGGGAAGAACCCTCTTGAAGGGGAGAACCCTCTTGAAGGGAAGAACCCTCCTGAAAGGGGAGAGGAGAACCCTCTTGAAGGGGAGAACCCTCTTGAAGGGGATAACCCTCTTGAACGGGCGTGTCAATGATGGCTCCAACCCGGGCTCGATCCCGGGCCGTCAAATCGTGAGCGCAACGCTCTAACCACTAGGCTACCCCCCCCCTTTTCTGGTTTTTAAACCATTTGCTGGGGAGTAAGATATATCAGCAGTTTGAATCTAGTTCCAGATATATTTAGAGTGAATCCTAAAAAGCAATGTTCACATTTTGAAAAAAACCCACCTGTTTATAATCTTACTTTGCAAGCTATACGTCAAGGCGCTTTTTTGTTTTATTTCTGTTGTTGTTGTTGTTGTTGTTAGAATGCCAGGTCTTTTCCCCCATCAGGTCAAATATCTGTTACGGTTCTTCTGGTACAGATGACACAGTGGTCATAATCTGCAACCGGCAGAAGTTGAATTAATGATGGCTTCTTTGGCGTTCTCTTGACATACGCATATTCCTTTCATTCACAGAAGGGTTTATGGCCAAAAAACGAGAGCTGTTCTTGACCCGCCCACCCCTATAGAGATCCCACTCTCCTTGGTAAAAAAACAAAACACTACTACTACAACTGCTGCTGCTGCTACTACTACTACTGCTACTACTACTACTACTACTGCTGCTGCTGCTGCTGCTGCTGCTGCTGTTGCTGCTGCTGCTGCTTCTTCTTCTTGTTCTTCTTCTTCTTCTTCTTCTTCTTCTTCTTCTTCTACTACTACTCTACTACTTACTACTACTACTGCTACTACTACTACTACTGCTACTACTACTACTACTACTACTACTACTACTACTACTACTCTACTACTACACTTACTACTACTACACTACAACTACTACTATACTACTGCTGCTCTGCTGCTCACTGCCGCCCCCCTCTACAACCACCACCCACACTCCTACTACTCCTTCCTGCTACTCAATCCTTCTCCTCCTCCTACCCCACCACCACCACCACCACCACCACCACACACCACCACACCACACCACCACCACACCACTAGTACTACTACTAGTACTAATACTAATACTCCTCCTCCTCCTCCTACCACCACCACCGCCGCCACCACCACCACCATTTCTACTACTTCTGCTGCTGCTGCTACTACTTATAGCTACTTCTTATGCGCTTTTTCTCTCCTTCAAGAGACAAAAGAGACACAAAAGCAGACAGACAGACAGACAGACAGACGGGGACAAAGACTAAGATGAAGAAGAAGAGTCAGAAAGACAGCAAGAGCAATGGAAAAGGTAAACTTAGTTGAACTCCCTAATTAAGCTCATTATCAGGGAAAAGTCGGGCAAATAAAGCCCATTAAAAACGCACGAGACAATCACCACGTAACAGCGCTATGAAGCTCCTAAATGTAGTTCCTTTTTGTCTTCTTCGTTATTTACCAAGACAATGATAGAGAAGGGATGGCGAAATGAAAAGAGGAAAGGAGAGATCCAATTTGATTGAATTTGTTAACTGTGTTAATTGTTATTGGTTGTCTGTATGGGTGTGTTGAATGCAAGCGCCTTGATTTCTTTTTGCAAGATATAGCGCTATATAAATTCCATTTCTTGTTTTTCTTCTTCTTCTTCTTCTTCTTCTTCTTCTTCTTCTTCTTCTTCTTCTTCTTCTTCTTCTTCTTCTTCTTATCCAGTCTGATATAGCTCCGAACCCAATTAACCAACCCCTTGAGCCATCTTCTAAAAACAGATTTAAATTAAGATTTAACCACGATAGACAAAACACAAACTAAGTTCAGTTACATTCATCTTCCAAAAACAACAACATCACACAAACCCGAAGCAAGTCAATCAAACATCATTGTTTTTGCAAGCACTTAGCCTCTTCACCCTGCAAAAGAATGCAGTCTGAAGAATTTTATTACTACGGAACTTCTTCAAGTAAAAGATAGATGGATCACTGCGGCAAAGGTCGCGTGGGAAACAACACGTTTCATTTCACTTTCATACCACTTTAAGTCAAGGCAGATTTCTCTGCGTGAACTTCGGGATACTCTCTCCACGGGGTGAACGGACTGGCAAGGTGAGAGAGGCACGAAGGATGGATGGATGGATAAATGGATGGGTGGATGGGTGGATGGATGGATGGATGGATGGATGGATGGAAGGAAGGAAGGATGCATGGTTGGATGGGAGGACGGATGGATGGAAGGATGTATGGATGGGTGGATGGATGGATGGATGGATGGATGGATGGAAGGATGGGTGGATGGATGAATGGAAGGATGGGTGGATGAATGGATGTGGATGGATAGATGGATGGATGGATGGATGGATGGAAGGATGGATGGAAGGATGGATAGATGGATGGATAGATGGATGGATGGATGGATGGATGGATGGATGAAAGGATGGATGGATGGAGGGATGGATGGATAGATGGATGGATGGATGGATGGGAACCGAGTCACAGACTTACAGGCCAGAAGGGAGAAATGAGAGACCGAGGAAGAAGAGAAAATGAGAGGTCAGCAGTTTGATGTCAATCACACACACACACACACACACACACACACCACACACACACACACACACACACACACACACACACACACACACACACACACACAAAACACAAGGACGACGACGAACGAGAAGAAGACGATGTGGTTTCGTGCTTGGCGACGTGAAGCAAGAGGATTTACAAGAGCCAAAAAAAAAAGCAAGCGACACAGCTGACAGAAGAGTAGGGATTCTAAGAATCCAGGTAAAAATGTGTCTGCTATTGACATTTGCTGAGGTTAACTATCTGGTTGCTGGACAGAGAGCACTTGCGCCAGGTTCTTATGAAAAAGGGGTGAGGATGATTGAACAGTTCAAAAGTTCGTTCAACCTTTTTTTTCTCAGAAAGAAGGAATTTTATTTTCACAGATTTTATATAGGTTTTTTTTTACAACTTTGTTTCAATTAAAAAATATGAATTAATCTTTCAATGCCTCTCCTTGTTTGTTTTCTTGTTTTGGTTTGGAAGGAGCACAGTCTTTCCACCAAGTCATTTTGCTTCTTATGTGGCGATTTGGAGCAGTGGTTTTTTGAAGATGTGGCGTAGAACTATGATCGAAAGGAGAACTACGTATTTCGAGTAATGTGTGAATATGTGTTTGTGTATAAATTATCAAATGCATATGTGCATGTGCTTACAGTCACACACGCACACACACAAGCACAAGAAAGCACACACACACACACAGAGGAACACACACACAAACAACAACAACAAAAACAACCACACACACACCACACACACACCAAACACGCACGCACACACAATCACACAACAACATCAACAACACGCACGCACCACTTCCCCCCCCCCCCCTCCCCGCCCCCACACACACTCACACACCTGCTACACAACATAACGCTTAACTCCATTCACTTTTTTTTTATTAACATAATAATTCGGAGAGCACAATATAAACTGTTCGTTCGCCATCTTGACCTAGATATAACAATCACCGCAGTTAGGGTTTATGGGAACTTGACTGCCAAACAACAGCGCATGCACCACATGTTGAAGATGAGGGCACAGCTTAGCTAGCTCTTAAGAACCCAGCCTTTAACGACCGGTATCTCCAAGTAAATGAGAGCACAGACACAGGGAGAGAGAGAGAGAGAGAGAGAGAGAGAGAGAGAGAGAGAGAGACGAGAGAGACAGAGAGGGGGGAGGGAGGGAGGAGGGAGGGAGGTGGAGAGAGAGAAGAAGAGAGAGAGAAGTGAGAGACGAGAGAGAAGAGTGAAAGAGAGAGAAGAGAGAGAGAGAGAGAGAGAGAGAGAGACAAAAAGAGAGAGGAAGGGAGGGAGGTGGAGAAAGAGAAAGAGAGAGTGAGAGACAGAGAGACAGAGAGTGAAAGAGAGAGAGAGACAGAGAAGAGAGAGACAGAGAGAGAAGAGGAGAAGGGAAGAGAGGAGAGAGAGAGAGAGAACAGAGAGGGAGAGAGAGGGTGGAGGGAAGAGAGAGAGAGAGAGAGAGAGAGAGAGAGAGAGAGAGAGAGATTTTAAAAATTCATTCTTTTATATCGAGGATAATGGAATAAGCACTTATGTGCTTTTTTTTACATCCAGTCCCGTCTGTATGCGGTTTTGTAAATTTGTCATTTGTTCCCACTGGCACACAATGGCTTACTCTTACGAACAGCGGAACAGGATAGAGAGAGTGAGAGACAGAAATAGAGAGACAGAGAGTGAGAGGAAGGAAGTAACAGATCAGCCCAAAAGATGTGGAGGTCAAATTAATTGCAGGAAGAAGAACAGAATACGTTCGTATGTTATTCCTAGATGGAAGGCGCGCGGCGCGCGCGCGCGCGCGTGGTGTGTGTGTGTTGTGTGTGTGTGTGTTGTGTACATGTATGTGTGTGTGTGTGGTGTGTGTGTGTGTAGTGTGCAGATATATAGGAGGAAGAGCAGATTTATGGAACCAAGCACATAATTATGTATTCTTGTGCAACTGATAAATTGTAATCACACGCATACAGACACACACAGTCACACAACAGACAGACAGACAGACAGACAGCACACACACACACCACACACACACACACACACACACACACACACACACACACACACACACCACCACCACCACCACACCACCACCACCACACCATTATTTACCCTTATTACGTTACTAACCACCACCACCACCACCACTAATTATTTCTAATGCTTCGTTACCACCACCCCCACCACCACCACCACCACCACCACCACCACCACCACCACCAACTCCACCACCACCAACAACAACAACAATTCTTTTCATTGTTTCGTTGTCAAGATCACACATCAACGCTGACTATGTGAATAAATGCCTAAGCCTGCTCAATCATATCTCAGACCACACACAGAGGCCTGATACGAGTTCTTTTACAACTACATCAAACCCAAACATAGAATTTGGTGGCTTCTAAAATTACAATTTTCCACAAACTGAATAAAAGTTTCAGCCACAAAGATGG
>CM054159.1:11947037-11962037 GCA_028751875.1 Rapana venosa | reverse complement strand
CCCGTTCCCTTTATCACGGCCCTGAAGGCCTCGGCCAAAAAATTCGGGTGCTTTTTTTGTTTGTTTTGTTAACATTTTTCCGGGTTACGTCTCTCTCTCTCTCTCTTCTCCTCTTCTCCTCCCCTCCTCCCTCCCCCTCTCTCCCCTCCTCTCTCCCCTCTCTCCCCTTTGTTGTGTGTTTGTTGTGTGTTCTATCTTAATCCATATCATAGCATCTTTTCTACCTATAAAAATGATGTTGTATTTTGATTTTTGTATGATGTAGTAGTATCTGTCTGTCTGACTCCCTGTCTGCCTGCCTCCCCCCGTCTTCTGCCTCTCTCTCTCTCTCTCTATCTCTCTCTCTCTCTCTTATATTATATTAAAATATATATATATATATACATTGAAAATTTGGGGCTTTGGCCAACACAACATCATTCATATATTTGCAATTATTTTCCCAAAAATGACGAATTAAATTATATTATTTCTTCTTTTTTTAACAAAACCCCAACCCTATAGTGTTTAGTTTCCCTTTTTAAAAACCTCATCCCATTTTTTTTTTTTTGCAAACCAGTTATTTCATGCGGGACATCACACTACAAAAACACACACAAACAAGAGAGAGAGATAACGAAAAACTGAAAGTAATTTATTGCCATTAAAAATACAGTCTTTTGGCGAGGAGCACAGTATGAACACAATTAAGAATAGTTTTAGCAAAAGGAAAAATGAAAACCGAAAAAAGGGGAAAAAACAAATTTTTCCCAAAAACTCATTCACCGAATACATTTAAATTTTTATCCCAAGCTTGGCGTGCGCGCACCCCCAACCCCACACCAATGTCAATTCCCTGCTCGATAAAAAAGAGGATAGAGGAAGAGAGAGGACAGACGACAGTAGACAGAAACAGCGAGAAGCCTTTTCTGGCTAATTTTCCCCCCCCCCCTTCTCTCCCACAGACAGACGACGACCACACAAAACCCTACACAAACACCCCACACACACACACACACACACACACACACACACACACACACACACACACACAAACACACACACACACACACACACCACACACACACATTCTGATAAACACTCCCCTCTGAACCTGCAGATTAAGCTCACTAACAAGATCAAAGCCTAATTATAAAACCTCTTCAAAGAGGGTGGCTGGGGTCGGAACAGAACAGAACAAAAAAGAATGGCATGGAATCTTCTTTGTCAACCATGTTTTAAGTAATGCTGTCTTTAACGTGAACAAAAAATCGGAGGGAGTGGAGGAGAGGGGAGGGAGGAAACAGTAAGGAAAGACAGCTATGGACAGGATAAAAGGAGGGGGGTTGGAGAAGGTTAGGGAGGAGGGGCGGCAGCAAGAAGGATAAGGTGATGGGGTATTGGAGGTGGCAGAAATCTTTTTTTCAGAAAGCTGCAGAAGGATGTGATGAGGAGACATGAAACAACCTAGGTAAGTTTGTTGGAATATAGTTGTGTATACATAACAGGGATAGATGTGAAGAAATTCTAAGGGCGCAGAAGGATGAAGAGAAGAACAGATAAAAGAAAAAACCAAAAAAGTCCGCAAGTCTGCATTAATGCTTATTAGATTCCTTTTTGTTCCATTATCAAATCGGACTGATCTTCTTACCAGGTGGCAGCCCCTACATGCCTCTGGTCGGTGGAGACATAAACAACATGATTTACATGGATTTATCTGAAAGGAATTTAAGCTGTTCTCCCATATTATGTCGCCATAATATACCAGTGTCACTCACATGCAGTTTTTCTAACTGATTAAAGTATATGCTGTACATTTGCTTTTCCTTTGAAGATAATACTTTTTCGGAAACAAAACCACTTTCGTAATGAAATCAGTTTTATGTACGATCCAAACCACATTCCTCTCCTTCTCTTTTTACGAAGGTAGATCTGTAAAATGGATAATAATGGAACATAATGCCAAAATCTTCCTACTGGGCATGTGGCATATTCAACAAATCCCACACATATGCTTATAAATGAGATCAAATCCACGAAATGCGTGCTCAGTGTATTAACCTCTACCACAAAACAGCAAATCAAAAGTGAATTAACAAAATGTTTACTGTGACACAAACGTCTAAAAACTGGAAGAGCATGCACTTTCAATCTTGACGACTAAAAGAGTGTAAGCAAGACCTATTTTTGGCGCCAACATCCGCTAAAATATACTGTTCCAAACAATTTCTAAACCAGAGGAAAACAACGGCCCCCTCTTCAAAAGACAGCTTGATTATGACCACTTGGTGACTTGTACAGTCATTACGTCTTGATGTTAAGACTAAAACATGAACAATATCCAAGGGATGAGATCTCTGAGGCACCCAATTGATTCTTCTCTCTCTCTCTCTCTCTCTCTCTCTCTTCTCTCTCTCTCTCTCTCTCTCTCTCTCTCTCTCTCCCTCCATCCCCCCTCCCCCCCCCTCTCTCTCAATAGAATTTCCCCCAAAGTGACTACATGCTTCAGTCATGGAAATAAGTTACGGTAATACCAAAACAGATCAGAGATACTAACACACAACAAAACCATAAGAAAAATTATATATGATATGAAACAACAACAGAAAGTAAACAACTTCAGATCAGAGAACCAACAGAAATGAACAACTATCAAACAGTACAAATCACCACACAACAAAATCAACTGAATCATGAAAAGCGGCACAGAAAATAATGAACACAAATGGAAAAAAAACCCAGCGCTAATACATGAAGATAAAACAACAATGGAAAAGAAACGAGGCCAGGTCACAAAATCATTGCAAATACCGAACATTACCGATGAGAGCATACCGATGATATGACACTGTTTTTTTCCATCATCAACATAATCATCGCTGTTATATTTATCATTTTTATCATCAATTTATCATCATCATCATCATCATCATCATCATCATCATCATCATCATCATCATCATCATCATTATTATTATTATTATTATTATTATTATTCTTGTTGTTGTTGTTGTTGTTAGTAGTAGTAGTAGTAGTAGTAGTAGTAGTAGTAGTAGTAGTAGTAGTAGTAGTAGTAGTAGTAGTAGTAGAAGTAGTAGTAGTTTCAGTAGTAATATTTTCGGTAGTAGTACTGTTATCATTATCAATCATCAACTTATCATTATTTCTTTCTTTACGTTTTTCATCGTGCTGTGCACATGACACACGTAGACAAAAGGGCAAAAGAAAACATTACAAGCATTCGCAGACTACAGTTATCACCAGCACAGAACCAAGCACATCGTTGCAGAGATGAGAGGGAACAGACATTAGGAGAGCCTGAACAGCCTTGTTAGCACAACACTGCACAGCATAACACAGCACAGCACAGCACAGCACAGCACAGCACAGCGCAGCGCAGCGCAGCGCAGCACAGCACAGCGCGAAAGGATCAGCATACGGCAACTCCGCGCTATGACCAAGGGAAAACATAACTATTTTTTATGTGTAGTTTGAGTACAGAGAGAGAGAGAGAGAGGAGAGAGAGAGAGAGAGAGAGAGAGAGAGAGAGAGAGACAGAGAGAGAGAGGGGGGGGGAAGAGAGATAGAGAGAGAAAGAGAGAGAGAGAGAGGGAGAGAGAAAGAGAGAGAGAGAGAGGGGGGGGGGGGGGGGCAGAGGGAGAGACAGAGAGAGAGGGAGACGGAAAGAGACAGAGACACAGAGAGAGACAGAGAGAGAGAGAGTCAGAGAGAGAGAAAGAGATAGAGAGATCTTTCTATTTTATGTTATTTCATTCTTTTATTTCGAGGATAATGGAATAAGCACTCAAGTGCTTTTTTACATCCAGTCCCCGTGTGTATGCAGTTTTGTAAATTTTGTCATCCGTTCTCACCGGCACACAATGGCCTACTCTTCCGAAAAGCGGAACGGGTTTTAACGTGTGTGCAAGATGTTCTGCGTGCGTTCGCACACGGGACCTCGGTTTATAGTCTCATCCAAAACACTTTTGTGGGGGAGTGGAGTCGGCACTTAAGTTAACTCCAGAGGAAAAAATCCTCTCGAACGAGAATCAAACCCGGGTCAGCAGATCACGAATACATCACTGTAACCACCAGGCTATCCCGTCCCCCTGAGAGAGAGGAGAGAGAGAGAGAGAGAGAGAGAGAGAGAGAGAGAGAGAGAGAGAGAGAGAGAGAGAGAGAGAGAGAGAGAGGAGAGTGAGAGACGAGATAGAGAGATAGAGTGAAGAGAGAGAGAGAGAGAGAGAGAGAGAGAGAGAGAGAGAGAGAGAGAGAGAGAGAGAGAGAGAGAGAGTAAACCTTCATTCTTCTAAAAACGCATAGCATCAGGTAATAACGTAATAGCATCAGCTAGTAACAAAAACGAAAAACCCAAATCAAACAAAACAAAAACCAAAACAAACAAACAAATGGTACCAGAAGAAATCATAGCATCATAACTACCATTTCCTCATATGATTTTCACTTGTTTGCTTTCCATCATTCAACGCTATACAAATTCCATATTTTAAGATCATTTTTATAATTTATCGTTTTTTGTTATTTTTTTTACTCTTGGTAAATTACGATTGAATCAAGAAACTGCTCGTAAATTTATTGGCTTCTCTCGAACAGGAACAAAGTGTAGCATATATTTCAAGTATATTGATACATCCTTCCTCGAGTACCTTCTGTCACAGGATTGCCCCCCCCCCCCTATACACACATACACACACACACAAACCACCACTACCACCACCACCACCAACCCAAAAACCCTAACCACCACCCCCCCAAAAAAACAACCCGTTCTCTCAAAAATCTACAAATGTTACAGATAACTCTGCACTAAATTTAAAAAACACACCCAAAAACAACAACCTCATAGTGATATGATTCTGAAGCATTAAACCTTTGATTTACAGCAGAATGACTTGAAATTCAATAAAAAACAAAACCTTTCGAATGATAGTTACGGGTATAATGTTTCATCAGGTGCTGAACAGTTCTTTCGGGTACCAGTTTTGCATGTGCCTCCAAGGCTCTTCTGCTCTCCGTCCAATTTTGGAAACAGACACGATGACAGAGCTGTATGATCTGCTGCTTATAGGGAAAAGAAGTAATGAGTAGGATCACTCACTGTACTCTTTATAAAGGTAGGAATAATGACAGCTTCCCACCAGCTTCTGCCTGGGGATCTTTCTCTAAGTATTGAGAGAGAGAGAGAGAGAGAGAGAGAGAGAGAGAGAGAGAGAGAGAGATGGAGACAGACAGAGAGAGAGAGAGAGAGAGAGAGAGAGATGGAGACAGACAGACAGACAGACAGAGAGAGAGAGATGGATAGAGAGAGACAGAGACAGAGATAGAGTGAGAGAGAGAAACAGACAGACAGAGACAGAGACAGCAGAGGGACAGACAGAGAGCTGTTTTTTCTAATTCCTTAAACATCTGATAGTTCTCTCTCTCTCTCAATAAATCACACAAACACACACAAACACACACATGCACTCGCACACACACTCACACACAACACACACCACACACACACACACGCTAACACACAAACACACACATACTAACACACACACTCTCTCTCTCACACACACACTAAAATACTTTTCACACAAACTCTCTCTCTCACACACCACACTCACTAACACGCACTCTCTCTCTCTCTCTCTCTCTCTCTCTCTCTCTCTCTCTCTCTTATATATATATATATATATATCTCTCTCTCTCTCTCTCTCTCTCTCTCTCTCTCTCTCTCTCGCTCGCTCGCTCTTACACACACTTACTAACACTAACACACACATACACACACACTCTCTCTCTCTCTCTCACACTCACACACACATATTCTGATAAACACTCCCCCTCTGAACCTGCAGATTAAGCTCACTAACAAGATCAAAGCCTAATTACAAAACCTCTTCCAAGAAGGGAGGGGGGAGGGGGGGGGGGGGAGAGGGTGCTGGGGTCGGAACAGATCAGAACAGAACAAAAAACAGGAGAAAAGAATGGCATGGAATCTTTCCCATCAGTCATGTTTTAACTAATGCTCGTCTAGATATGTACAAACAACAACAAAAAAACGTGAGAGGGATACACAGTAAAGAACGGGAGGTGGGGGGGGGGAAGGGGTTGGAGTAACAAGCAGAGAGAGAAAGAGAGAGAGAGAGAGAGAGAGAGAGAGAGAGAGAGAGAGCGAGAGAGAGACAGAGAGAGAGAGAAAGAGAGATACAAAGACAGAAAGAGAGAAAGAGAGAGAGGACAGAGGCAGAGAGACAGAGAAAAAGAGAGACAGAGAGATAGAGAGGGAAAGAGAGAGACAAAGACAGAGAGACACAGACAGAGAGAAAGAGAAACAGAGAGACACAGACAAATAGACAGGCACAGAGACACAAACAGAGAGACAGAGGGAGAGAGAGACAGAGAGAGAGAGACAGAGAGAGACACAGAGACAGAGAGAGAGAGACAGATGGAGGGGAGGGGGTGAGTGGCAAGAGGGAAAGGAAGGCGGTAAGAAGAAGTAGACAGCTGGTGGAAGGGGAGGGGGGGAGGTTTTCACACAAAACTGATCAGAAATCCTGGAAAGGATGTGATGAGAGATAGGAAACAGGGGTCAAGGTTTTCATATTGTATTTTCTATTTTATTCTTTTACATCGAGGATAATGGAATAAGCACTGATGTGCTTTTATTTTATACATCCAGTCCCCGTGTTTTTGCGGTTTTGTAAATTCTGTCATCTGTTCCCACCGGCACACAACGGCCTACTCTTACGAAAAGCGGAACAGGATTCACGCGCAAGACGTTCTGCGTCGGTTCGCGTACAGGGTCTCGGTTTATAGTCTCATCCGAAGGACTTTTGGGGGAAGTGGAGTCTGCACTGATGTTAATTCCAGGGGAAAATATCCCCCTTGAACGGGAATCGAACCCGGGTCGTCAGATTGCGAGCGCAATGTTCTAACCACTAGGCTATCCTGTTCCCCCTATGTTGCTGGCATGGAGGTAGGCATAATCTTCAGGACTAGAGGAGGAGGAGGAGGAAGGGTAGGGAGGGAGGGAGGGAGGCAGAAACCTGTAGAGCTGGGAAGGACAGTATAGATCACAGAAAAGGGAAAGTCCCTAAATCCGCATTAATGCTTATTAACGTGTTTTTTTTCCTTCCTTCTCCCAATCTCCATCCCACATCAAATAGGATTTCTCTTTTCTCGCCCTGTGTTGAGAAGTCGGACTGCCTTTGTCAAACGAAGCGCCACGTCGTCGCCATAATTACATGGCCATGGTAGTAGCATTCACGTGCAGGTTTTACTTTGGGTATCCATGCGTGTTTTCTACGTGGATCTGCTCTGAAAGCTGCTTTGGACGGAATGTTGTGTCAGGGCATCAGATTCATGTAAAATTCAAACCGTCTCCCTTGCAAATATGTATGAGTAAAGCGGGGTTTGATGCTCGAAGTCAGAAAAAGAAAAAAACCAAAATAATGGGTGGCGCTGCTCTTGTGGCGACGCGCCCACCCCGGGGAGAGCAGCCCTAATTTCACGCAGAGAAATCTGCCGTGATTTGAAGTGGTATGAAATATTAAAATTACAAAAAAAATGTGGGGCACAAATCCTACTACTGAGTAGTACATTCAGCTCTGGGAAGAAGCCTGATAGAGCCACACAAAAAATCGTACAAAATTCATATAGGCCAAATCGGAACAAACGCACAAAGTCAAAATCGACAGTCAACTATGTTAACTATTACCTCTACCAGTGTTTAAAACTTGTAGAAAACGAAAGAGCTGATCAGGTAATGAAGCACTGGACTGGTAGGCAGTATACAGTAACCTGCACGTGCATGGTCGAGTCTTGCTAAGCTGCTCGATGCCAGTGTGAGGGAGAACAGGTTTTCCTGGAACGCTGGTTCAGATTCTATTCCTCTGCAGGTCTTGCAGGTTCAATGGACTAGAAACCAAGGTCCACGTGCCAAGCATATATATAGTAGTGTGTGCACATTCCTTTTTCGTTTCTTGGTCAGAGCTCCGAGGTGTACCAATGGTGACAGTTTGCGTATGCCACTGGTTTTTGTACATCGTTAGGGTAGCCGCATTCTGACTCAAGGGAATGATGTTTAAACGCAACACCTGTGTGCATACGTTGTTTGAAATGTTGTCAACCAGTGCCACCCACACAAAATGGCCTACTCTTTCGAAAGGGAAACAGGTTTTAACGTGCGCGCGAGATGTTCTGGGTGCGTCCGCACACGGGACCTCGCTTTAAGATATTTTCTTAAAGACTTTCGGGGAAGTGGTATGTGAACTGATGTTAACTCCAGTGGGGAAAATTTCGAATGGTGCCTCGTTGATGGCTTGAGCCCGGGCCACCAGAGCACGATGTCAACGCTCTAACCACTAGGCTATCCAACCCCCTCCCCCGTGTGCACATTAAAAATCCAGCCATTTAAAAAAAAGTAGACTACCTATAGCTGATACTATGGGCGATACAAATATATCAGCATGCAATCTGTGGGGAATAGACCCGTACATAACAATCTGATCTCACGTGAGCCAAGTTGACCTTGCCCGAGACGCACCACCCAAAAGAGCCCATGCTATGACACAGTGACTGTAAGAGACCTAAAGGACACAAAAAAGGGAGAAAGAACAAATGTTTTGGAAGGACTTGCAGTTGTAGAGTGATAATACAAGGAGTTTGTACAAAAAAATATAGGTCTGCTTCCAGAATGAGCTTGAACACACAACTCAAAACATGTTATATATATTTTTCCCCACTGATATTATAATCGGAGTATATTTCGATTCGGTATACATAGCTTTGATGATCTCTCTCTCTCTCTCTCTCTCTCTCTCTCTCTCTCTCTCTCTCTCTCTCTCTCTCTCTCTCTCTCTCTCTCCGTCTCCCCCCCTCTCTCTCTCATGTTTGTATTCTCTCTGACACTTAAAAAAAAAATTGTTCAACAATAGGACTCGAAGAAATATTAGGTGTATATTTTCTGCATTTATGAAGCCTTTTTCTTCATCTATGAAAGCCTTTTCGCATTTATGAAGCCCCTTTCCCATTTATGAGCCTTTTTCTTAATTTATGAAGCCTTTTTCTTAATTTATGAAGCCTTTTCCTCATTTATGAAGCCTGTTTCCCCATTTATGAAGCCTGTTTCCCCATTTATGAAGCCTATTTCTTCATGAAGCCTTTCCCCATTTATGAAGCCTTTTTCTTCATTTATGAAGCCGTTCCTCATTTATGAAGCCTGTTTCTCCATTTATAAAGCCAATTTCCCATTTATAAAGCCCTTTCTTTTCCTCAATCTATGAAGCCTGTTTCTCCATTTATAAAACCAATTTCCCATTTATAAAGCCCTTTCTTTTCCTCAATCTATCAAGCATTTTTCTCCATTTATGAAGCCTTTTTCTTCATTTTCGAAGCCCTTTTCTCCATTTATGAAGCCTTTTTCTCCATTTATGAAGCCTGTTTCTCCATTTACGTAGCCTTTTTCCCACCCATTTATGAACTCTGCACACCTACGCCTCGCTGACTTAGCAAACGTACATCCCATAATTATCTGGACATCTCCCTCTGCGCTTGTCGGCACCCTCCGCCATTGCTGACTGCGACAACACTGACAGATTAGAACTGGGATCTGTCCTGGTTGTCTGTCCCTGGACAATTCCGGTCACTAACCCATCCACGAGCCTGCTCCATCATGTGGTTGCTTCCCTTGGCATGAAGAAAAAAAACCACCCAACAAATTACATAACTGTACGTCATTGATGCCGTGTCAACTGTAAATTTCTCGGCACTAAAATTTCACATTATTTATCAGGGATATAACCATCTATACAAAGCACTTCAATCTGAAGTGATACAGGCTGCAAATAAAGGAAACCATTTGCATTTACTTATACAAATACACATGCATAAAGAAATATAAACACGGGTGAGGTTGCTCTTGTGGAAACACGTTATTTCCACGGAGAGCAGCCCAACTTTCAAACAGAGAAATTTGCTCATTGAAATGATTTACAACACAAGACAATGTAATGCAATACAGTACAATACAACACAATACAGTACAATACAACATAATACAACACAACACAACAAACCTACAGATACAGGAAAACTGGTAAACAGCTCTTCAACGCAGCTCTTCTGATATAGAATCGTGTAAAATGTTCCAAACAACAGCATGGGAACCAAGTCGTTCACCCAGTCAAATTTGTCGTTAGGAATGTATACGACCAATCAAACTTCTCGCTACTCTTCTGTTTATAGCCAAATTTTCAACATCCTTGCCCAACAATTCACTCGTCACCATCACCGTCACCGATCCCTCAGATTCCGAATCCTTTGGGGCGCCTTCGAAGCTTTGTCAACCACCTTTCTCCAGTCTTCGCGTCTCTCGGCCGCCTCAGGGTGTCTCTCAGCTCCATGTCTGTCCACTCTCGAATGTTGTCCTCCCATCTCTTCCTTTGTCTGCCTCTTCTTCTTCTTCCTCCTTCCCTCACTGTGCCTTGTAGGATTGTTTTAGCAAGACCTGAGGAGCGTGTGACATGACCAAACCACTTCAGGTTTCGTTGTCTTGACGAGTGTTTAAAGGTCACCCACGTTAGACAAAACAAACGACCAAACAAAACAAAACAAAACCTCGCCCCACCTTTCACTCACGCTAGACAAACAAGCATACAAACCAACCAACTAACCAACCAACAAACTAACCAACCTAACCAACCAACCAACCAACTAACCAACCAACCAACCAACTAACCAACAAACCAACCAACAACCAACCAACCAACAAACCAAGTCAACTAAATATAGGTAAAGAGCGGTGCGGAAAAGAAAGGATTGATGTGGACCTTTCCGGTGTCCCCTGAAGGATGTCACCAAGGGGCGAAACGCTCCATCACAGGCCGCTGCGAAATATTTCGCATGAATCCCATTTGGCCGATGCTTCACCGGCCGCATAACCCCATGCACTCGTCAAACCCTCGGCGTATGCTGGGTAATCCTGGCCGTATACGCGTACGATACTCTTGAAATGCGGTTAGAAGGAAGGTGGCAGGATGGTTAAGACGTTTGCCTGCCAACAAGTAAACCTTGAGGTTCTGGGTTCGATTCCCAGCCTCGCCCTTTCTTCCCAGTTTGACCAAAAAAATCGAACTGAACGTCAGTCTTTCGGATGAGACTATAAACCGAGGCCCCCGTGTGTGAACGCATGCAGAACATCTTGCGCACACGTTAAATCCTGTTCCGCTGTTCGAAAGAGTAGGCCATTGTGTGCCGGTGGGAACAGATGACAAAATTTACAAAATCGCATACACACGCATAAATTTAGAAAAAAAGTCATATGAGCGCTTTGATTTGTTGCTTTACAAGATTCAGCGCTATGTAAATTCCATACATTATTATGTGGCGTCCTCCCCGGCACAGTGTTTACACTCTTTTCCAACGGAAAAAGATGGAATATAATTTCCCTTTCAACAAAAAAGCTGTCTTCCCCCCACCCCTCTCCCTCCATGCCAGGGGCCCTGTCAGTAAAAAATAGCATCCCCGCGTTCTGGAAATTTTGTGCTAGGGATTTTCCTCTTTTTTATCTCTCTCTTGCTGATGACGTCACACCTAACCCACTTCAGGAGGATTGATTATATGCTTTGTGTGTATCTATCTGTCTGTTTGCCTGTCTTCCTGCCTGCCTGCCTGCCTATCTCTCTCTCTCTCTCTCTCTCTCTCTCTCTCTCTCTCTCTCTCTTATTATCTCTCTCTCTCTATCTATCTATCTATCTATCTATCTGTCTGTCTGTCTGTCTGTCTGTCTGTCGATCGATCGGTCTGTCTGTCTGTCTGTCTGTCTATCTATCTGTCTGTCTGTCTGTCTGTCTGTTATCTATCTATCTATATCTATCTTTCTATCTATCTATCTATCTATCTATCTACCTACCTACCTACCTACCTATCTATCTATCTATCTATCTATCTATCTGTCTACCTACCTACCTATCTATCTATCTATCTATCTATCTATCTATCTATCTATCTATCTACCTACCTACCTACCTACCTACCTATCTATCTAGTGTGTGTGTGTGTGGGGGGGGTATTCTGCCAAACGCTGACAAAAGAGGAGGCCCTTAAACCTTCTCTGCCCGGACAAAAGCTACCATACCAATATTCTGCAAAAACATCCTGGATAGGAAACGTGAGATTTCAAAACGTTCGAGTTTATTGCGTTTTGTTCGCTTCAGAAAAAAGAGAAAAGCTTTTTGCATTCAGATACGATACCATGCCGATGTCATAAGCCAATAACGGCTATGCTTCCCGATTTCTCTTCGAAAGCAGCTAGCTAATCTGAACGGATGCTTTGGGTCTTCGTGCATTTGTCAGACACGTTTGTTTGTAACCCGGTCCTCGCTACATCTCTCGAGCATAAAACAAAACAAGGATGCTTTCTACGCATCAACACCAGTGAACAGGAAAGAAAGCATATTTGCACTTTGACACCAGTTAACTCAATGGTCGACTAATTTATATTTAAGACTTCATTAATGACTTGCAATAATAGTTGTGTCCTTTTAAAAATTCTATCAATCCTTATACCCGAGCAGGATGTGGAAAATAAGGATCGGAAAATAATGGCAGGTTGAATGAGTTAACGTGTTCGCATAATCTTTTATGTGCATGAATACGTAAATGAGAATGGGGAAAAAGGCACTAGAAGGTGTGTATACAAGCTGACAAAAAAGAGTTTTTAAAAAATTCCTGCACTTCCAGGGAGGTAAGTAGGGTGGGGGGGGGGGGGGAATGATGGTACAGCCGACGGTTAGAGTATGGAACTTGTGATCTGACAGTCACAAAGAGTGCGGATTGGAAACAACATAACTGTCCGTTTTAGGCAGCTTTTCCCCTTTTGTTAACAGAAACGATTCCATTCCTGAGTGTGAACACGTTCATAACCTTAAAAACTCACCCTCCTTTCGTAAAAGAATATGCCAGGTATGGCCAGTGGTGCAGATGACACGATCATGAAGTTTGCCACTTGAAGAGAGGTAATCCCCGCTAAATTCTACCTACAAAGCCACAACGCACTGTTTGGTATGGGGGGGGGGGGGGGGAATCAGTGCAGATCCCTAACCGATCCTTGTGGAGTTTAAGATAAAGCCAAATCAAGTCAAGTCAGGTCAAGTCAAAACAAAGCCACACCAGGTCAAGTCCAAACAAAGCCAAATCAAGTCAGGCCAGGTAAAGTCGAAACAAAATCAGGTCAGGCCAAGTCGAAACAAAATCAGGTCAGGTCAGGTAAAAAAAAAAATGAGGTCAGGTCAAGTCGAAACAAAGTCAAATCAAGTCAAGTCAAAACAAAGCTAAATCAAGTCTTCGAGGCAAGTGAAAACAAAGCCAAATCAAGTCTTCAGGTCAAGTCAAAACAAAGCCAAATCAAGTCTTCAGGTCAAGTCAAAACAAAGCCAAATCAAGTCTTCAGGTCAAACCAAAACAAAGCCAAATCAAGTCTTCAGGTCAAACCAAAACAAAGCCAAATCAAGTCAAGTCAGGTCAAGTCGAAATAAAGCCAAATCAAGTCTTCATGTGAAGTCAAAACAAAGCCAAATCAAGTCAGGTCAAGTCAAAACAAAGCCAAAGCAAGTCAGGTAAAGTCAAAACAAAGCCAAATCAAGTCAGGTCAAGTCGGAACAAAGCCAAATCAAGTCAAGTCAGGGCAAGTCGAGACAATTTACCAGAAGCCAAAAAGGTTCAAACCTAAGTCTTTTCAGGACCATCAGGATGGACATTCTATCGCCCTAGCACCTCGAGTATAATTATGGCCTGCAAAAACCCAACCCTAGTCCTTTGCCAGAGTCATCAGAACCACAGCCTGTTGTGTGAACAGACGACATCATCTTTCCATCACAGCGCGAATTGACATCATCTGACTCTACAGGCAAAGGAAAGGAACCGCACACAGCATTGAGAGGTAGCTAGTTCTATTCTAGCAAGATTTTCCGCTATGTAATCGTACCGGGACCTTTTGCAGTTCGTCAGCTATGGCAGGTGGGATGGTTGACAAGAACATACCCAGCACACGCCCTGTTACCAACAGAGGAACAGTGGATGCTGGGTTTAAATTGCTTTCATATGGATAACAGGGGTATATAAAGGATGAAAAGCGATCTGTTGTACACACACACACACACACACACACACACACACACACACACAACACACACACACACACACACACACACACACACACACACATCCTCTCTCTCTCTCTCTCCTCTCTCTCTCTCTCTCTCTCTCCTCTCTCTCTCTCTCTCACACACACACATGCGCGCGCGTGCTCTTGCTATTGGAACTGCAAAGGTTGAGGAAGTAACGCTGTGAAATAATCAGATTTCTGGCACTGAGGGAAAAAGTACAAAGCTCCTATTTCTCACAGAGTAAAATCGCAAACATTACTTTCACTCTATTGTAATCTTTTCTATTAAAAAAACACCATGTAGCTGTCGGCGTTTGTTACCCAAACAATTTGAACTGGACGAACAGAGGCGCAGCTGACAGATGAGACTATAAACCGAGGTCCCGTGTGGAAACGCAAGCAGAACATCTTGCGCACACGTTAAAACCCGTTCCGCTATTCGGAAGAGTAGGCCATTGTGTGCCGGTGGGAACGGATGACAAAATTTACAAAAGTGTATGCACATGGGGACTGGATAGAAAAACAACAATGAGTGCTTATTCCATTATCCTCGACATAAAAATAAAAAAACATAACTGACAAGCAGCGCTGGGCGCAGCCTCTCTTTCTTTTACTTAGATAAACCACGCTTACTTTTCTTGCCTCCTTGACCATGGGATTGGACGCTGTGGATTTAAGACACACTGCATGAAAAAAAATAAGTACAGTTGCCCAATGAATCCTCACGGAGTAAAAGAAAGAAAAGGTTAAAAGGTTATGTCAAATCAAGTATAACTCACAGAATGCCGCCGAGATTCGAACCAGGACATTTTCAGGCCATTACGGTTAAACGTCAGTCGCCTGCT
>CM054159.1:11934537-11942037 GCA_028751875.1 Rapana venosa | reverse complement strand
ATTTAGTTAGCTCTGTAGAAGACACACACACTAAGTAGGAACGTATTCTATTTTAAAGGAGACTGATCTTCGCCAATACTGAATTCAGTCAGCCCTGCAGACGACACGCTAAGTGGCAAAGTATTCTATTTCATTGCTCGAAGCGAACAAAACCAGGCTGTGCTGATGACGACAGCAACATAGCTTACTTCATCCCTCCCTCCCAAAATGTAAAAAATTAATTATGAAATACTTTGTTTTCTGGAAAATGCTTATGAAATGCCATATCTATCTATCTATCTATCTATCTATCTATCTATCTATCTATCTATCTATCTATCTATCTATCTATCTATCTATCTATCTATCTATCTATCTATCTATCTATCTATCGATCTGTCTATCTCTCTCTCTCTCTCTCTCTCTCTCTATATATATATATATATATGTATATATATATGTGTGTGTTGTGTGTGTGTGTGGTGTGTGTGTGTGTGTGTGTGTGTGTGTGTGTGTGTGTGTTAGTCCGTCGTTTTCGACGATGACCTCCAAAACAGCAGAGGAGGCAGCTGCTGTTTCGGAAACTGGGCAGAAATTTGATTATAGTGGAGATGCCTTGCCCACAGTACATCCCCACTCTCTCGGCCAAGTGGGCATAAGGACAGTCAGTGTTGGAGATGTTCTCCAAAGGCCAACTAGCCCCCAGGGCTGCAGCACATAAGGACTGTGCAAGTCAAACCTCCTAGTCAGAGAGTCATAGTCGATCACTAAAGACTAAGCTGTAAAGTGGAATTCCATGAGTGGGAAAGCCACTGGTCATACAGCCTCTCACTTTGCTGTTGCCCTCAACGTCAATGGTTTAATCGAGAACTGTGATAAATCCCAGGCGCTGACGGCATTGTATGTATGTTATACAGGTATATAACGGTACATAATCAGCATCCTGTATTTACAATATAAATTCTTATATTTTCTGTGTATCATGACCACGATTTATACTCTGAATAAACACCTCTGTGAAGCGCAATATCAATACCCGTTCGCCTAAACAAACTAGTAAAGAATAAATAAAAACTGTTCTACCACGTACGAATTTTCAGAGTACCCTGTGGGAACGCCGGGGACCTGTCAGTATAAATAGCATCTGGAAATTCTGTGCTACGAATTCCCTCTTTTCTATCCCTTTTGTTTGTTTCTGCCTTGTTCCTTTTCTTTTTGTCGCCTCCTTCCTTCTATAATCTGCCTTCTTGATTCATTCTCCTGCCTTTTTCTCATAAAGACTTATAAAATAACAATTATCTCCCATGCCAAAGTCGGATGCGCTGGGCCTGATTTATCAGGCGCTTAACGGCAGCGCAACGCATTTTCGCTCATATGACAGACAACAGTAGTTGCTGTCTGAGCGTTCGACAGAGAAGAACAAGAAGAAGGAAGAATTGTCAGAATTGCTTGGAAAACAGTAGTCTTGGGATGCCTGAAATACAATTAAACAGCAAGAATAGAAAGATTTTTTTTAAAAGAAAAAGATTAGAAACAAAGAGGGTGATGAAAAAGTGATATTTCCAGCACAGAGTTTCCAGAAGGTAGAGATATTTATTCTGAGAGAGTCTGAAGAAACCCTACGGTGTGTGTGTGTGTGTGTGTGTGTGTGTGTGTGTGTGTGTGTGTGTGTGTGTGTGTGTGTGTGTGTGTGTATGTGTGTGTGTATGTGTGTGTGTGTGTGTGTGTGTGTGTGTGTGTATGTGTGTGTGTGTATGTGTGTGTGTGTGTGTGTGTGAGAGAGAGAGAGTGTGTGTGTGTGTGCGTGCGCACGCGCGAGCTGGCGTGCACGTGCGTATTTGTGTGAAATAATCATTACTTCTCCAGCCTCCCCTGGTACTGTCTCTCCTTATTGCTTGGTTTTGTATCTGCTTGTTTTAATGATATCTGTTTTAGTATTTTGTTTGATTGGCTGGTGGGTTGTTTTTTTCAAAGCTTTTTATCAGCAAAATTTCGTTTTTAAATCGGTTTTCAAACAAGCTGCAAACATCCCTTCTCTCCCCCTCCCCCCCCAAATAAAAAAAAAATTCTGCTGTCATTTTCTGATTCTCTTATTGCTGTTGTGTTGTTCGCCATTTCTTTATATCTATCTATCTATCTATCTATCTATCTATCTATATATATATATATATATATATATATATATATATATACATATACGTATATATATGTAAACACACACACACACACACACACATATATATATATATATATTTTTATATATATATATATTTTTTTTTTTTGGGGGGGGGGGGGTGCTTTTTAAATATTTGGCGAATCTAACTGGCGACATCGTTTAATGTTCAGAAGAAAAGCCTGCATTTTTTTGGGTTATGTTTTGTTCTTGTGATTGTTGCTTAGAGTCTTTACCGATCTGTGTCGCATTGTGTAAAAAAAAAAAAAAGACCCTAAAAAGTTTACGGATTAGGAAAACGAAGTTTATTACTGGTACATTTCTGAAGCAAAAACGAAAAATGGGGTAATGTCTCATACGCTTGTTTTTCTTGAACGCATGATCCGTTATTCGTGGGGTTTTTTTTTTTTTAATCCTTCCGAAGATAAAAGTTACGTTTGCCTGAAATATTTCTGATTTTAATACAAAAAAGATTATAGATTTTTCTCCCTCTTTCTTTTTTTTACTTTTGGGCTATGTTTCTGCTATTTCAATCGTGACATTTCGTGGGTCTATTTGTGGAAACAAAAACCCTGTCTCACATTTATTATCCCAACCTGATCTGTTCTGTCATGCTTGCAAAAACTATAAAAATCAACAAACATCCGTCAATGGTTACAAAGGCCACCGCAAAGTAACCGGCAAGAACTGGCCCGGCACTGCTCAGGACTGAATGGATTCAGTAGCGTTCAGTGGTCCATGTTCTGATTCAATGTTCGCAGGATTCCTCATACTGAAAAAGAGTAGCTCTGCTGATGTGGAGCTGGAATGAGTATGGGGTCCGTTCTGAAACTATAATAATAATAATAATAATAATGATAATAATAATAATAACAATAATAATAATAATAATAATAATAATAATTATAATGTATGGAATTTATATAGCGCTGAATCTTGTAAAGCAACAAATCAAAGCGCTCAGTTGACATTTTTTAGATTTATATCGAGGATAATGGAATAAGCACTCATGTGCTTTTTTTTTTTACATCCAGTCCCCGTGTGTATGCGGTTTTGTAAATTTTGTCATCTGTTCCCACCGGCACACAATGGCCTACTCTTTCGAAAAGCGGAACAGGATTTAACGTGTGCGCAAGATGTTCTGCATGCGTTCGCACACGGGGCCTCGGTTTATAGTCTCATCCGAAGGACTGTTACACGTTCCTAAGACGACAGACTCTTATCAGTCGCTAACTCTGACGACTGAGTTATAGGCATGTTAAAGATGACAAAATTTACAAAACCGCATACACACGGGGACTAGATATTAACAAAAAAGCACATGAGTGCTTATTCCATTATCCTCGATAAAAAAAACATAAATAAATTTTAAAAAAGTCATCTGAGCGCTTTGATTTGTTGCTACAAGATGTTACAAGTTGTTACAAGATTCAGCGCTATATAAATTCCATACATTATTATCATCATCATTCTTCTTCTTCTTCTTCTTCTTCTTCTTCTTCTTCTTCTTCTTCTTCTTCTTCTTCTTCTTCTTCTTCTTATCATTATTAACGGGAGAGACATTAAAACAGAGATCGCTATATAATACCAGGCCACAAAAATCTATATCTTGCAGTTCTTTACTACTGCATAATGAATTATAACGAGGACACGAATGACCGGCCACATGGAGAATCAGAAATGTTTTGAGTCATTCGTATCGGGGATGTATTTAGAGCCTTTTGTTTTTTCTTCTTCATACTGCCAGCGTCAACGGGTTCCCAAGCATACAGAAACTTGCAGTGGTGGTTTTAATGAGAGATAGAAATATTTTTCGCTCCTCGGCTAGAGCTCCCAGGTTCACCAAATGGTGAGACTTTTTGCGTATGCGACCGTTTTTACTTCCCCATCATTTAGGTAGTCACATTCCGACTTCGGGGATGAAAGAAATCAATTCTGCGGTCTTAGTTGTTTTTTTTTTTATTGAGCCTGCAGCACCGTTGCCTTTGGATAGATTTATTTATTTATTTATTCTTTTATATCGAGGATAATGGAATTAAGCACTCTTGTGCTTTTTTACATCCAGTCCCCGTGTGTATGCGGTTTTGTAAATTCTGTCATCTGTTCCCACCGGCACACAATGGCCTAGTCTTTCAGAAAAGCGGAACAGGATTTAATGTGTGCGCAAGATGTTCTGCATGCGTTGGAACTCGGTTGGGCCTCGGTTTATAGTCTCATCCGAAGGATGTCGAATGAAGCCGGAAAAATCGAATAAATCCATCTTAAGATGGAAATCAATGTTCTCAGAATCCACAGTTTACTGCACTACCATTGGGGGAAACATGCTAATGTTTCCCTTATCAGTTGTGTTTAGAGGCAAGCCAAGCACAGAAGCCATAGTGGTTCGGGCTGACAACAATATGTCAGTCAATAGGTATCAGGTGTTAGTTAAAGTGAAAAGTGTGTGGGTGAATCTAGCTAAAGTCTCTCTCCCCCCCCTCTCTCTCTCTCCTCTCTCTCTCTCTCTCTCTCTCTCTCTCTCACACACACACACACACCATCTTGCGTACACGTTAAATCCTGTTCCGCTTTTCGTAAGAGTAGGCCATTGTGTGCCGGTGGGAACAGATGACAAAATTTACAAAACCGCATACACACGGGGACTGGATGCAAAAAAGCACATAAGTGCTTATTCCATTATACTCGATGTAAAAGAATAAAAGAAAGAAAGAAAGAATGAACACACACACTCTTCAGTGGGGACATCATTTGTGATACTTTTAAAACATAGAATAAAAGTATTTTTTCAAGGCATTGTTAAAAACTAAATTGTTAATTTTGAGGGTAAAATTTATTTATTATTTATTCTTTTATATCGTGGATAGCGGAAAAAGCACTGATGTGCTTGTTTACACCCAGCCCCTGTGTATGCGGTTTTGTAAATTTTGTCATCTGTTCCCACCGGCACAGAAAGGCCTAGTCTTTCAGAAAGCGGAACAGGATTTTAACGTGTGTGCAAGATGCTAAAGACTGTAGATACAGTTTGTGATATGTTTATGGACTGCGAGACAGGCATTTCTGTGATGTAGGTAGCTGGCTTTTTAAAATTTTTAGCTCCATTTGAACATCAGAGAGATAAAAACGTTTTTCATTCCATCACAACTGACAGTCAGTCATGTGCAATCTTTCTGCATTGAGAAACACACTTAAAAAAACTTTTTCAATACAAAAGCTACACACATAATATGCGACATACTTTGCGAGTTGTTCTAAGCAGTTCTTGATGCTATGTTTGAAGTACTAGAGAAGTTTCTAACTACATAAAATATCTGTGTTGGATTAATGCTCGCATGTTTTTTTTTCTTTTCTTCTTCTTCTTCCTCCTCCGTACATCTATGTGTACCATCTACCCGTCCCCCTCTTACTATCCCCCTTCACACGACCCTCCTCTCTCTCTCACTCATACATATGCACACACTACATACACACAAACGCACGCACATAAAAACAGACTCACACACACTAAACACACATTACCACACACCTCACACACACACACTACATACACTCGCATGCACACAACAGCTTACACACACATACTTAAACACACACTTACCACACCACACACGACACACACACAACACACAACACACACACACACCACACACACACACACACTCACCCCACACCTCCCCCTCTCTCTCTCTCTCTCTCTCTCTCTATTACACACGCATTCTCTCTTCTCTCTCAACACACACACTACACACACCTCTCCCCTCCCTCACACCTCCCTTCCCCCCACTCACCCCCCCCCCCCCCCCCCCACACACACACCACACATTCTTCAAGCCCTGCAGCAGCAGCAGCAGCAGACATGTTACATTTTAGTCACGAGGACACGTTTTGGTTTAAAAAGAAAAAAAAAACACCTAAAAAACTTTTCTTGTTTTTGACTGATGTAAAACAAGCAGACACCCCGGCTCGGAAAAATAACCATATAACGCACGCGAGCGGAAAGATTGAGTGTGAAACGGATTCGGAAAGTCAGACTGGCGCATACGAATGTAACCAGGCGTGAGGACAGGAGGGCGGGGGGGTGGGGGGGTGGGGGTGGGGGTGGGGTGGGGGAGGTATAGACGGAGAGAGACGAGCAAGGGGTCTCGCCACTTCACTACTTTTTACTATCAAATAGCACACACACACTCATACACATACATAGTACACACGCGCGCGCGCAAACACGCACGCACGCACGCGCGCGCGCGCGCACACACACACACACATATACATACACGCACACACACGCACGCACGCACACACACCACGCACGCACCACACACACACACACACACACACACACACACACACACATACACACACACACACACGCACGCAAACACACACACACATGCACACGAACACATCTTGCGCACACAATAAAACCCGTTCCGCTTTTCGGAAGAGTAGGCCATTGTGTGCCGATGGGAACGTAGGACAAAACTGCATACACACGGGGACTAGATGTAAAAAAAGCACATGTGTGCTTATTCCAATATCCTCGAATAAAAGAATAAAATATACACACACACAAATAGACAGCAAAACTTCCCTCTCTTTCATTCATTCGTTCACTCTTTCATTTCGAGAATAATGGAATAAGCGCTCGTGTGCTTTGTTTTTTTTTTTTACATCCAGTCCACGTGTGTATGCGGTTTTGTAAATTCTGAACGGGAGTGCACACACAGAGAAAAATATTATACATAATGAGATTTAGACACATACCATATTAAAACAAATCAATCTTTTTTTATAAAAAAAAGCTTACGTAATCCATATCAACATATCCTTTAAAAAAACACTTTTCAGAAGTTCAGACAATAGTTTCATTGATCAACATCAAACATCCAAGGAAAAAAACCCCAAACATTCCCCCCTCCAAGAAAAAAAGGAAAACCCCAACCAAACAAAAACAAACGCAAACAAAACCCCAACACAACGGTTTCTCTGGATTCCTCGTATCAAAAAAGCATGTTCATACTTTAGTTGAAATTAGCAAATTTGATTCGCAATAAGTTGGATTCTTTGCTGAAGTACTTCCAATCCAAGAGTATTCCAGGCAACACAGTATCCTAAACAATAGTAAAGGGTAAAGGTAAAGGAGTCCCATAACCTATAAGGTCGTAGGGGAGCGAGGCGTCAGAGACCTCACTTCTCTAGGGCCAGCATATTGAGGGTGGCGCCCATCTCCCCTCCCTCGCTGCTTTACCTTCCCTGACCCTAAAGAGGGCAGGTACCCATTTACAGCTGGGTGAACTGGGGGAACTGTACTGAAGCCAAGGCGCGCAAACGGTCACCCATCCAACTGGTAA
>CM054159.1:11907037-11917037 GCA_028751875.1 Rapana venosa | reverse complement strand
TATTATGTGAGTCTACTCTCTTTGAAAGTAGCTGCAATTTACAGATGAAGGTAATGGTCTTCTCATTGTTAATAAGAAAAGAGGATTCAAAGTGTTCATGAAAGGCTGAGCACCTACCCAAAGGTGCCTCTGGGCTCAGATTTTACTTCTGCTGACAGCATGAAAAGCTTCTCCATTTTGTAATGTATACACTGCATAAGGAGGTGGGCATGAAACATAAGTTGGCAAGCAAATATGTCTCAAAACAACACACACAGCATAGTTTGTTATTTGCCTGTATCAATATCTATCTGTCCAGCCATTAATCACCCACTGCCCCCTCCCACCCATACCTGTTGTTCCTCCCTCCCATATGCATGTGTGCAAATATACACACACACACACACACACACACATATATCTATATATATATATATATATATATATTATTTCATTTATTTTATTCCTTTATATTTCATTCTTTTATATCAAGGATAATGGAATAAGCACTTATGTGCTTTTTTACATCCAGTCCCCATGTGTTTGCGGTTTTGTAAATTCTGTCATCAGTTCCCACCAGCACACAATGGCCTACTCTTACAAAAAGCGGGACAGGATTTAACATGTGCACAAGATGTTCTTCGTGAGTTCTGATATAGGGCCTCAGTTTATAGTCCCATCCGAAGGATATATATATATATATATATATATATATATTGTTGCTGCCCTACATATATATATATATATATATATATATATATATATATTGTTGCTGCCCTACATGCCAATAAGGCACAAAGGCATTGATGATGATGATGATGATATATATATATAATATATATATATATATATATATATATGGTGATCAAAGACCAGATGCAGGTATAATCTGCATTGTTTTGTGAGCTACACCCACATTACAGACACACAAAAGACAAGAAAAAACAAGAAAAGCAAATACAACAAACCAACAACAACAACAAACAGCAGACATGCACAGGTAGAAAACTAATTTATAATTTTTCTTTTAAATCATTTAAACACACACATGTATACACCCACACACATGTCCCCTACACCACATGTACTCACACAACACACGATAGAGAAACAAGAAACAACCTAAACTGAAAATGGATTCAAGCAAAATGTAAAACAATGACATCCATTTCCCACCCCACCCCTCTCCTTTCCTATACACACATACATGTGTGTTTTTTTATTTAAAAATAAAATGCATTAATCCTTCCATCAAAAGAGCAATTCAGGCAAAATGCAATATAAAACCACCCACCAATTTGACCATCAGCAACAACAATTAAAGTATCCAATACAAGCCCAAAAAAAAAAAAACCCAACAAAAAACCAAACAAACATTATCTTATGTAAAATAAATAACATGCTTACAAAAAAAGAGACTTGTAAGCAAACAATAAAAACTCCAAAACCAAACCAAACAAACACCTCCCCGCACACACACCTGTGCAAGTGTGCGCGCGACACATGCACACACACAATATATATATATATAAATAAATAGAAAATATAAATTATCTCTATATACTATATATATATATATAGAGAGAAGAGATGAGAGAGAAAATTCTCTATCTATATATAATATATATATAATAAGAAGAGATATAAAATATATATAAGAGAGAGAGAGAGAGAGAGAGAGAGAGAGAGAGAATTTCTATCTCTGTATATACATATAACACACACCCACACACACACACACACACACACACACACACAACACAACACCCAAGAACCAAAGCCTATCAGGGTCTATTATGATATCACCATATCAACAGATCCCTACTCCTAATAAAAGAAGTATTATAATGCATATGACTGTATAAACTTGGGTCATCAGCATTATTAATGATGCCTGTGTGTGTGTGTGTGTGTGTGTGTGTGTGTGTGTGTGTGTGTGTGTGTGTGTGTGTGTGTGTGTGTGTGTTGTGTTGTGTGTGTGTGTGTTTGTGCTGGTGTGGTGCGCCGCACCTTATCTTAGTTTTGTTGTTGTTGTTTTTTTCTCTTTTTCTGTGTGTGTATTTTTCTGTGTTTTGTTTGATTGGTTTTTTAGTTGTGAGTTTGTAGCTATATAAAGAAGGATCACTGATATTTTTCATTATGAAAGAAACACAAGAAGTAAATAAACAGAAAGACAGATAAACAAATAGATAAATAAATAAGTACACCAGTAAATAAATAAATTAATAATGCCCACGCGACGCCCGAACTGAAAGCGGAAACACGTCAGTAGTGCGTATGTACCCTTACGTTCTTCCGTCTAAGTGCACCGGTCAAGGACAGGTTTAGTGCAACATGACACCAGGACGTTTCTGCTGGCGATTATTCCCAAATAACACATTAGTTTATCGTGGGTTTCGGTCGAGGCTTCACAATACGACAAAACGACTGGAAAGTTACTGCCAGAATACATTCAAATGCAGAGTTCAGAAGTAATAATAATCTGTTATACAGTACGATTGCTGACTCGGTCACAAAGCACTGGGTCATGCGTGCCTTCCGACCTGTATAGCGATCTGTGTTGACAGTGAGTGGGTCCATAATCGAGCTGAACCTGAAGCTTATTTTTCGATTTCAATTTCATCGAAACCATGCTTAAAGCATAAGCACGATCTAGCTTTATTGTCGTACTTCAAACGTTAATCATGCATTTGTTTTGATATCGAGTGATAAACAAATTGCGAGCATCGTTATGAAACTGCCGTGTTATCAGCTGTACAACTGTGTTGTAGGCACCTTTTGTATACTTAACATGCAATTAACAATCCTGTTATACTTACAAAATTTTTTTACTCTAGCACTGAAAGAGTATATAACAGATTATCGGCTGACCTCATCAGTGTGCGTATGTAATGTAAAGGGAGGTAAAACTTTGTTTTGAAAGTGCTGTAAAGGGAATCGATACAGGCCGTAGCAGACAGCTTTTTGGAGAGGTGGACACACGTGTACCAGTTTTCCTACCTCTCATCGTGGGGAATTCTCTTGACCGCATTTCGTCCACGGCATAGTTATAAAACTCCGCCTTCTCCATGTCGGCGCACACGGCTGTCGGGGGAATCGGATAAGAAAACAATAACAGCAGAAACAAGATGTTGCTTCACACGGCTGCCAACAACCAGCTAGCCATTTTGTGGTGTAGACACATGACCCTGTCTGACCCTTGGCAGCAATATAAATCCTTGGAATCGATCGAACAGATTTTGATTGCTATCAGGGGGTTCTTTTACTTTGATTGAAATAATTTAGATACGTATTTTTCTTTAATTGCGGTTCCTTGAAGCGATGCATCCGTTAGTCTATGCTGCGCGAGGCGCACGAATATCCGAGTCTCTGGCAAAGCGAGGCGCAGGGATTTCGATCGAGAGAGCGGTTGTGCGTCACGCTCGTTCATATTCTCAAACTCGCACGCGGTGTTGCATTAGCAAATCCATCCTTTGACTCGCTAGTGTGTACGCGCCTGCCTTCTAATTTTTGCCCAGATATAACCCTTTGCTAGCTACCCAGGTATGTGTTCTACACTTTTTGTCTCTTTACCTACCCTGCCTAACATTGTGTGTGTGTTTTTTTTTTCTTTCTTGGTTGTGATTTATCGTTTTCCTTTCCTTGTGTCAGTGTCGTCTGCTTGTGTGTGCGTTTATCCTGATGCTTTCAGTGCCGCTCAAGGTAAACGACTGGGGAGCGATCCCATGTGTATGCATCTTATGTGTTCATGATTATCATGGCTTTATCCGAAGAAAATGCGCCTAGCATATGCAAAAATCTCATTTCCCGTCGCCTTTCTGTGTATATGCGTAGATGCATGCTCCAGATTAGCAGTTTTCATTCCATTTCTCTTCATTCAAACTTAGAGCTAAGATTTTCCCAATTTTCCTACGCCGCTTTCAGTTTTATTTGTGCTTATTTTCTTTCTGTAAAAAAACAAAACCCCAACCCAAACCTGTTAACATGCCATGCATTTTTTTTCTATCTTGTGTCTTATTTTGTAGACTGAATAGAATTATTGATAAAGGAGATTGTGACGATTCTTTGGAATGGGTTTGTAATTTTCTTACAGGTGTAAATGAGCACCAATCTGTCAGTCGCTATCATTGACATTACTGATTTTTCCCCCCATATCTAGAAATTTACGCTGTTCTGTAAAAAGCCATCCAGTTCATTATTATTGTTGTTATTTTTGTCATTCTTTTCTTTATTGCTATTATTACTATCATCATCATCATCATCACCACCATCATCACCATCACCCAAAAAAACAACACTTTTATCATCATCATCATCCAAAAAATCCTTCACCATCATCTTCATCATTATCGTCATCGCCATCACCATCTTCATCCTCATTACCATCATCGTAAGTGATTTATTTTATTCAAATTTTTCCCCCCTTAATTCTACCAAACTGCTACTTTTTTCCGCTGTTTGTGCCACGTTCCTTTCAGTCTCACCCACTTCCCAGGATCGTGTTATATATACATAAAAAACAACAACCCACCACAAGTAAAAACCACCAGTATCCCTGCTGCCACCCTATCTCCCTCCACCCCACCTCACCCCACCCCACCCCACCCCATCCACCCCACCTCTTCTGCTGATATATTTTATAAACCAAACCCATACCCGATCACTGACACGCCTCCCTCGTTATTGCGTACGCTCGTTTTTCTCTTTCTCCCCCCCTCATCCAAATTCCGCCATATTTATCGAAGTTTGCCATCTCTCTTGCACAACTTGCCGTGCACCCGTATTCACACACCCCACCTCCACCATACCCGTTTCCCTCCCCTCCTCCCTCCCTCCCTCTCTCTTCCTTTTTGTCTCTTTTTGCCTAAAAAAAAAAAAAAAAAAAAAGAAAAGAAAACTCGACCATTAGCGCGGTTGAAGCACTTTCACCTACATCTTTCCCTCCTTACCCCAACTCTCTCCTCTCTCTCTACCCCCCGTCTTCCATCCTCCCTTTCCCCCCCCCCCCCCCCCCACCCACCCTTGCCATCATACCTGCTAAACCCCAAACCCAAACGCCCCCCCTCCACCTCTTTACCACCCTCACCCCCCCTCCCCATCACTCTCCCCCTCCCCCTCCCTCCTCTTGCCCCCCCCCCCCCCCCCCCCCCCCCCCCCCCCCCCCACCCCCTGTCGCCTACTGAACTTCCATTGTATTCCAAATTACGTGCGTGTCGCCGAAAATAGCACCCCCACCCCCCCAAAAAAAAAGTAATGACAAAGGAGGATTGTGATAAAAATAAAAAAAAAGTGCTGTGATTTCATCTATACCACGTGCCGAAATGGAGTATGGATTGTGTTTTTCGTGAAGTGCCCGGAATTTTGCCGCACAAGCCCCACCGCGAAAGACTCGACAATCTACGGGAGAGATAACGGACCCGCGTTTTGTGTGTGTATGCGTGTTTGTGGTTTTCGTTGGGGTTTTTTGATGATGGAATACAAACAAAAAAAAAAAAAAAAAAGAAGAAAAAAATGGAGGAGAACGGTTATTGAGAATTGTTTCTGTTTGTGTGTGTGTGAGAGAGAGAGAGAGAGAGAGAGAGAGAGAGAGAGGAGAGAGAGAGAGAGAGAGAGAGAGAGAGAGACGAGCAAGAGAGAGAGAGCGAGAAGAGAGAGAGAGAGAGAGAGAGAGAGGAGAGAGAGAGAGAGAGAGAGAGAGAGAGAGGAGAGAGAGAGAGAGGGAGAGAGGAGAGAGAGAGAGAGAGAGAGAGAGGAGAGAGCGCACGCATGCACTTTTTTGTACGGCATTTTTTGCATGTTTCTCTGTGCGTGTGTGTGTGTGCGTGCGTGCGTGTGTGTGTGTAAGTGTGTGTGTATGTGAGAGAGAGAGAGAGAGTGTGTGCACGCATGCACTTTTGTGCGGTATGCTTGTATGTGTGGGCCTACCATGTAGAGCCTATATAGTGGTAGGGGAGACACCTCCCTCGCCCGTGTCCCTACGCTATGCTATGTCATTCCATATGTTTCACACTCACACACGTGCATGTTCGCGTGGGGGCGCAAGCGTGTCTGTAAGAGTGTGTGTGTGTGTGTGAGAGAGAGAGCATGTGTTTGTATGTGTGTGTGTGTCTCTCTCTCTATATATATATGTAGATATAGATCTTATATATATATATTATATAGATATATATAGATGTATGATTATATATGTATGTATGTATCTCTCTCTCTCTCTCTCTCTCTCTCTCTCTCTCTCTCTCTATATATATATATATATATATATATTATATATATATATGTGTGTGTGTGTGTGTGTGTGTGTGTGTGTGTTGTGTTGTGTGTGTGAGAGAGCATGTGTGTTTGTGGTGTGTATGTGTGCATGTGTTTGTGTGTGTGTGTGTGTGCGCGCGCATGTGTGTGAGCGCACGCGTGAGTCTGTATGTGTGTGTATGTGTGTGTGTACAACCCTGTACGAGCTCATGTACACATAAACATACGTACAAATGGACAATACGTGTGCACCCATACATTTACTAATGCCACAAACATACGAGGAAGCCGATGTTTTTATTATTTGGCTGCTCTTTTCTTTGTATATTTTTTTTATTCCAGTCACACAGGAGATACGGAGACTGACCTTGCCTTTGCACCTGCAAGTGTAGAAGTGCTGCAAGGTAGGCCCATATGGCATGTCGGTTTGTGCTGTTAATTTTGTTCCTTCTTGTGGTTTACCTGCGAACGGAAAGGTTTGTTCGGGTGATTGTTTAGCGCTATCACTTCTTCTCATTGCTTCATTCACTACACGGTTATTTATAGACAGTCACGCATCCACACTCTGAATGTGATAAAACCAAGGAAGGGGGGGGGGGGGGGGGGGGGGGGGGGGGGGGGGGGGGGGGGGTTGAGGAGTGGGAGGGGTTGAAGGGTGAAGAGTGGAAGGGACGCTCATAAGTGTGAAAGATGAAGTTGACAATAATGTTGACTGGCTATAATATTATATGGTTTCCACTACCGTACTAGGATATGCGGTTGGGAATCAAATAGAACACTTTGAACAATTCCATCTGCTGTCACTTACTTGTGGTTGCATTTGCCATTTACTCTTTAAGATGTATGTGTGTGTGGTGTGTGTGTGTGTGTGTGTGTGTGTGTGTGTGTGTGTGTGTGTGTGTGTGTGTGTGAGTGTGTGTGAGAGAGAGAGAGAAAAGAGAAGAGAGAGAGAGGAGAGAGAGAGAGAGAGAGAGAGAGAGAGAGAGAGAGAGAGAGAGCTGCTGTTTACCCGTGACTGCTGTCTGTGGTAAAAACTCTATCTTGAGTTAGATCATCATGTTCTAGTATCACCCTGTAGGCATAAGTCTTCCACAAGGCTGGTTTTACAGCAAGAGCTAAAACTTATATGGATTTGTGTGGAGCTGCAGGTGTCAATAGTCCAAGACATGTGCTTTTTAGTACCTGCTATCTGCGACTTTACTGTTTCCACCTGTTGGAGATTCCTCCGAGTATAGTTGACAGTTAGCGGTATCACTTTCAGGCTGCGTTTGCACCAGAACATTTTAAAGCATTGAGCCAGGTATACTAACTGGGTATGGCTGTTATCTCTGTGTGTGCAAGTGAAAATATTCCCTCAAAATATGTTGAATATTTGTTGATAGTTTCCATATTTGATGTGTAGGCACTGGAAGTGTAAATATTCAACCAGGTATGTGTACTTGATATATATATATATATATATATATATATATATATATATATATATAGAGAGAGAGAGAGAGAGAGAGAGAGAGAGAGAGAGAGAGAGAGAGAGAGAGAGAGAGAGAGAGAGAGAGAGAGCGCTATCATCTCTGTTTGCATCTCGAGTTTAAATAATTTGTAAAATAATTTTCTGGAACACTTGTATCCTTTTACCTGTCATGTTCATACCTGCAGGTGATAACACATTCCATCAGATATCTAATCACCAGTCAGCGATGTCCCTTAAGACTGCATGTCGTGTTTGCACATGCAGGTAAAGTTCTGTCACCAGGTTTCAGCTGCCGGTTAGTGGTATCACTTAGCATCGTGTTTGCGCCTGCAGGTAAAGAAATTCCACCAGGTGTGTTGCGAATATTAGTGGATTCTTTTACCTATGTTAAGGCAAGCAGATGTAGACAGCCCACCAGGTATGGTTAAGGATTAGCACTATCTCTTACAGTTCTTGTTTCCACGGGCAAGTGTACGATATCCCGCCAGCTTTGTGGAATGTCGGTCAATGGATTCTCTTACCTTTGGTAATGCAAACAGATGAAGCTGGTTCGCCGCTGTGGTTAAGGATTAGTACTATCTCTTACCTCTCTTGTATGCACCTGCAGGGAAGACCTTTCGTCAGGTCTGTTTTGATGGTGGGCACTGGCACATACCTGTCGTGATCGTTCCCACAGGCAGTAATCCAATCCAATCCAATCCAATCCAGTCACATTGGTTTACAGCCCCGCTGACTACAGAGGCCATGTCAGGGTTGTCAACATGTTAAAGACGACATTTCAGAGCATGCGGAGATATTCAGCTAAACATTTTGAATTCTGGTTGGAGGCATCATTCATGTGTGTGCACTCGAAGGCATAGTAGTCTGCCAGGTATTGATGACTTTATCTGATTCTTCCCCTTAACCCCTGAAGCTGTTGGGACACTGCATGGATTTTTTTTTCCAGGTAGTGGCATCTTAGGCATGAAAGTTGGCCTGGTAGAACTCACCCCTCTCCAGGTAGGGAGGTATGGTTAGGGGCGTTGTGTCATCTTTTACCTGTCTGTTTTCCCCCTGCAGACGAGTGCTAGGTGTTTAGATAAACGGAATATAGTAGACTAGTTTACTCCAGACAAGAGAAGGCATATGGCTTGTATGCTTTGTTTATTGATAATTATTATTATTATTATCACTAAGCCTTGGGGTATTTTGGAATAGAGAAAGTATCAGGTTAGTTCACTCCAGAAAAGGGAAGAGAATATGGCATGCATGCACTGTTAACTGTTTAAGATCAACTCTGAACCTTGGGTATATTTTACGTTCCGAACGTGTTCAGTCAGTCCGCAACACTGTGTTGAAAAGTTCATTGCAAGGCTTCAGCGGCTCCTGAAAGAGTTAGAAGGAGAAGGCGAGAAGTCAAGTCAGGCACTTGCCTTGTCGGCACCTGCAAGGGTGAAATACCCCACAAAGTACTTTTCTAACGGTGGCCGCTGTCACTGAAGCTAGCAGGTAAAGATCGCCTGTCAGGGCAGGGTGAAGGTCTAGCACAATCCTTGTTTTGCACCTGCACGCGCGCGAGTAGACTGCGTTCAACTCTTTCCTGCCTCATTTTATCGTTAGTTAATGATACCACTAGTGCCTCATTTGCAACCAACAGGCGTGGATGTTCCACAAGGAATGTTTCCATACTGGTAAACGTGGTTCACTGACACTGCTGGGTTTGGTTTTTTTGCAAGGCATGTAGGTAAAATTTCGTGTATTATCAATCTGTAGGAAAATTGAAAAACGGGGGAAAAAAGCAGTTTGTTTTCTAGCAGGCGTGGTTAAGGGCTACTTCAGTCACTATTCTGTCAGTTTAGCCCTCGTTGGTTAAAAATACCCTGCAAGTGATAAAATACCCCGCAAGTGATTAAAACCCTGCAAGTGATAAAATACCCTGCAAGTGATGATGGATGCTGGTTCGTAGTATCCTTTGCTTGTGTTTGTACTTGCAGCAGGTGTAGGTATTTCGCCATGTAGGGTTGAAAGGTCGTAGTACTACTACCTCTGTGTGTGTGTGTGTGTGTGTGTGTGTGTGTGTGTGTGTGTGTGTGTGTGGTGTGTGTGTGTGTGTCCTTTTTGTCCCTGTTGGTGGAGAGATTCTGCAAAATTCATCCAATATTGAATATCTATTTATTTATCTATTTATTTATTTATTTATTTGTACCACTTAAAGTCACGCCAGATTTCTCTGCGTGAAATTCGGGCTGCTCTCCGCTGGGAGAGCACGTCGCCACAAAAGCAGCGCCACCTTTTTTCTTTCCTTTTTTCCTGTCTGCAACA
>CM054159.1:11894537-11902037 GCA_028751875.1 Rapana venosa | reverse complement strand
AGTGATACCAGACGATTTCTGTGTAAATAGTTGCATGTGTATGAATGATTTGAATGCAAGCACGTTGATTTGTTTTTCACAAAATATAGCGCTATAACAGTTCCATGTATCATCTTATTATTATCATTATTATAATAATAATTTATTATTATTATTGATATTATTATTATTGTTATTATTATTATTATTTTATTATTATTATTATTATTATTATTATTATTATTCATCCACGGCAAAGGAATGGAACTGGATTCAGTGTCAAATTTCAGACTGAGAAAGAAACGCAAGGAAGAACTTCTCCTCTCTAGTCCTCTTGTACGCTTTTCTGTTTTCTACTTTGACAGTTTTGCTCTGTTTTTGATTGATGGTGTGGCCTGTGATCGATGATTCCTTTCCCCAACATTGGATGTGTGCAATATAGAGAGAAAGGCAGAAACTTGGAAAAAAACATACCATGGAAGATGTATGAGGCGACAATGCCTTTGAGTTGTAGGGGAGAGGATATTTGAGAGGAGTTATGTGAGTGACCCTGGCCATGTGCATGTAGATGGAATACATTCAGAAATGGGAGGTGGGGGAGGGAGGGGTGGAAGAAAAGGATCTCGGTTAGTTTAGTCTCCTCTGAAGAAATCGAAGACGAAGGGAGGCAGAACCATTATCAGTCCAGAGAGGGTAACACTAACATTTTGTTTCTATTCTAATCCTTCTGTGTGTGTGTGTGTGTGTGTGTGTGTGTGTGTGTGTGTGTGTGTGTGTGTGTGTATGTGTGTGTGTGTGTGTGTGTGTGTTTTCTTTTGCTTTGGCAGTGGTGCTCTGGCATCGATTTTTGCTGTAGCGGGTAATCGAAGATTCTTTTCTCTGAATGCTGGGCTGTGGAGAGGCAGAAACTAAAAATAAAATCGAAGGTGTGTTGGGTTGCAAGGCTTTGAGTAAGAGGCGGTGTGAGAGCCAGGTAGCTGACCCGCTGTGCAGGTAGGTACAGTACGGACTGAAATACAAGTCATGAAGAAATGGAAAGAAAAGTGAGCGAAGAAACAGGACGTTGGTTTATAGTTTTATGGGAAGGACGGTGCAGGGTGTCAGAACCAATGTACCTCCAGGTAGAGAAGCACACACACACACACACACACACACACACACACACACACACACACACACACACACACACACACACACACACACACACACACACAAAAACTGTCTTTCATCTAACCTTTCTTGCTGGTATCTTTTTTCTTTGACCGTGCCATTCTGCCAGTCGATCTCTTTTCTTCTTCTTTCTTTGTAGCTAGTAATCAATGAATCTTTTCTTTTTGTATGCGAAATGCTGGCTGGCTGGCCATACCGAGGTGGAAACCGAAAAATCGAAACGAACTGGATGGCAACGCTGTGATTTATGGGGGTAGGGGACGTGAGAGCAGGTACCTGACCCTAGTTCATGTACAGCACGAACTGATTACCAGGAGACATGGAGGAAGCGTTGGCGATGGAAAGGTTTAAAAGTCTCATTCTGATGACTTGCGTGGGAGAGGAGAATCAGAAACTGTGTTAACTCCAGAGAATGAAGGGGAAAATGATATCGCATATTTTTTTTTGGCCTCCGCTTTGACAGTTCCATTCTGTCATCTGTTTTTGTTGGAGCATGTGATCGATGTCTTGGCTTTTAAAAATGACTGAGTGTGGGCAGTGGCGAGACAGAAACTGAAAAATGGAACGAGTATTGGATGGTAAGGTTTAGAGTTATGAGGAGATGAGGGGTGGAGGGGAGGTGGTAGGAGAGAGCCCCCAGGTACCTGACGCTAGAAATCTACAATGTTTATTGACTACATAAGAAACCTGGAAAATAGGGAGTGAAGAAGAGGAGGTCATTATTTATAGTACGTCTCATCCATAGGACTTACATTGGAGCAGGGTCAGAACCTGTATCAATTCCAGGGGGAGAGAGAGAGAGAGAGAGAGAGAGAGAGAGAGAGAGAGAGAGAGAGAGAGAGAGAGAGAGAGAGAGAGAGAGAGAGAGAGAGAAGCACAGAAGGAACGTATTGTCGACTTTTATCTTTTCTTTCAGTTTTGTTTGTTTTGCTTTGACAGTTCAATTCTACTGTCAGCTTTTCGTGGGGTTGGGGGTAGGGGGTGTGGGGGAGTAGCTTGTGATTGATGATTTTTCTTTTCTGTAATGAGAGAAAGTCTAGACAGAAATGCGCAAAATCAAAGATGCATGAGGGAACATGGCTTAAAGTTATGGACGGGTTGGAAAACGGGAACCTGCCTCTACACATGCACATTATGGATTTATTTCCCCTTCGTTTCTCGGCTGGAGATTCGAAGTTCACCAATGGTGAGATTTTGCGTTTGCGACCGATTCTGCCCACCATAAAGGTAGCTGCACTCCAGCATCGGAGATGATGTCTAAACACGACACCAGTGTGTGATGCCCCCCCCCCCCCATTTTGTTCGTACTGGCACACAATGGTCTACTTTTCCGAAAGTGGAATGAGCTTTAAAATATACGGAAGATATTCTGCGTGCGTTTGCACACGAGACCTCAGTTTATAATCTCATCTGAAGGATATTAGGGGAGTGGATTCGGTACTGATGTTAACTCCAGGGGGAAAAAAAACAACCCTCTCAAATGGACGTTTAGTGGTGTTCGAACCTGGGCCTTCACATCACGAGCGCACTGTCCTAACCACTAGGCTATCCCGCACCAACATTAAGGATCAAACACACACAAACAAATTTTTTTAAGTTAAAAAGAAAACCCAAGTGTATATTCGGAACTGAAAAATAAAAACTTACTGGAGAAAGGAGTTAGAATCCCCCCCCCCCCCCTTTTTTTTTTTTTTTAGTCCAGAAAGAGACCGGCTAGTAATCTGCTTTCTCTTTTTCTTCCTCCCTTCTGTCATTCATTTATTTTTCTTTGGGTTGTAAGCCAGTGATCAATGGTGGTTTTGTTGTGTGTGTCTTCTCCTTGTGCCGAATGTGGGCAATGAAGAGATGGAAACTGAAAAATCGAAGATGTAGCGTATGGTCAGGGTTTGAGTTATGGGGAGGATGTGGAAGCCGGATACCTGACCCCAGGAATGCACGACGATATGTGATTAAATTCAAGAAGAACTGGAGTGAAAGGGCGGAGTGGAGTGGAGTGGAGTGGTGGAGAAGAAGTGGACGTTGGTTTATAGCCTAAACTGAAAACCTTGCGGGGAAAAAGTCTTTCTTTCTTTCTTTCTTTCTTTCTTTCTTTCCATCTTTCCTTCTTTCTTTCTTTCTGTCTTTCTGTCTGTCTGTCTATCTTCCTGTCTGTCTGTCTTTCTGTCTGTCTGTCTTTCTTTATTTCTTTATCTTTCTTTCTTTCTTTCTGTCTGTCTGTCTGTCTGTCTGTGTCTGTCTGTCTGTCTGTCTTCTTGTCTGTCTTTCTTTCTTTCTGTCTATCTGTCTATCTGTCTTTCTGTCTGTCTGTCTGTCTGTCTTTATTTCTTTTCATGCTATTCATAGCCCTATCGACCACGAAGGCCACATTAGGGTTGTTACCTTATAAGGGAAAAAGACTCAAAACCACAAATAACTCCAGAAAAAGAAACAAAAAACATGCCATCTTTCCCCTCTGTAATTCTTTTGTTTTTCTGATTCGGCAGATTCGTTCTGTCATCAATTTTTTGTTTTTATCGTAGCTTCTGGTTAATCGTCTGTTTATTGGTTTCTCTCTTTCGTTTTTAGAGTTGATTTTGAACCGTCAGAAACTGAAAACTGGAAGACATATTGAGGGCAAGGCTGCTGTGAGCTGTGATGGTGTATGAAGTCAAATACTGGATTCTGAGGATGTACAATATGGATTGAATACGAGAAGAGATGGGGTGGGGGATATGAGCGAAGGTAAGGGAGGAGGTTTGAGAGAGAGAGAAAAAAAGAAAATGGAAGGGGGAGGGGGTGGGGGTGGGTTGCAGGATGTTGAAAAGCAAGGATGGTGGAATGGAAGCAGGGGAGAGAGAGAGAGAGAGAGAGAGAGAGAGAGAGAGAGAGAGAGAGAGAGAGAGAGTACGGCCATGGGTACTATTTCATTAAAAGCATATGACGCCTTACAATGCAAAACAAAAATCAATATAATGTCTAAATGCTTTGATTTGTTGCTTTACGAGATTCAGCGCTATATAAATTCCATACATCATCATCATTATTATTATTATTATTATTATTATTAAACATCTATGCACTATTAGGTGACAAAGAAAATACATATCAGTAGCAAGCAACACACACACACACACATACACACACATATTCAGGTACACAAGCAATCGTGTGAGAAGCTATATTTATAATACACCTATACTGTTGATTGCAAGTACGTGGAATAATTTTAATTTATGTACTAACTCACCCGTTTCCATCGCTCTTGAGGCATAAAAAATATCAGTCTGCTCAAAATAAAGATGAAATTTCATAACACAAACATGTTATAACTGCAATGATGTACGTCCACAACACAAGCATAATTATCATAACTGCAGTGATGTACGTCCATAACACAAGCATATCATAAGTGCAGTAATGAAATTCCGTAACACAAGCACATCATAGCTGCAGTGACGTAAGTCCATACCCTAAGCATTATCGTAGTTGAGATGATGTAAGTCTACACCATTAGTATAATTATCGTAACTGCGATGAGGTAAGTCTGCAACCAGTATGCTTCCTCTGTCTCGGGAAACGATGGCTGTGTCTTTTTTTCCGCTCCAATCTTGTTGGGAACTTTGTCTGGAGTTGCTCAGCAGTCTCATTTGTTCGATTTCATTTCACGTCTCTTCACAAGTTGTGATATTAGAGGGAGGAGGGTGGGGGGAGGGGGGCTGGATCAGTGTTTGAGGGGTGGAGGAACATGTAAATTTGAATACCAGTTGACAAGTAAATGAAAATCAAAAGACTGACCTACAATAAAAAAAAAAGAGAAAAAAGAAAAAGAAAACACCCTACAATATGCAACTCTTGAGTTATACTTAAGTACAACAGGCAAAAATAAATAAATAACCCTCAAATGATCACAATTATGTAACAAGATCTAACAAGTGAACAGTAATAACATGTCTAACAACAACCGACGAAAGGAACTATATTCCACCAAAAGAGAGTCAGTAAAGTCCGTACTAATCATAATAAAGAACTAACTTGACTATGCGATAACGATTTGAAAGAAAAAAAATTATACATCAACAGAAGATCACTGAAGATTGCCGATGGCGATAATGAGGTATTTGTGCATGCCAGTCTCTGCCGCAATTGGTGCAGGCAAAATTGCACGTCGGGTTGATGGCCTGGTTTTGCCGTTACTCCTTCCGCCGGCTTTTTCGGCCCTACTTCCATTCTCGGAGTCTCTTACCTGCAAATTACCCTCTTGCGCTGTACCCCTTCACCCGTTGCGTTTTTCCGCGCCATAATCGTCATTATCGTCGTTGTGATAATGCAGGTCCGCTGCACTATTCTTAGTATATCTTTGTTGTAATGGCTGGGTTGTTGAATGAAGGCTGCAAAGTCCAGTGCTCTACTTGGGCTTTTCGTTGTTTCTGCTCTGGTGTGGCTCCAAGCTGTTTGCGGAGCTTTTAAGCATTGATTTGAATCACAAGGATAACATGGCTCATCATCATCATCACCATCATCATCATCATAGTCATCATCATCATCGTCGCCATCATCATCATTATAGTCGTCGTCGTCGTCGTCATCATCACATCATCATCATCATCATCATCATCATCATCATCATCATCAACTGTAAAAGTACCAGACGAAAACGATGAGTAGAAAAGATGAATAATGGAGCCAGAAGGTGTTCAGAGATAACTCATTCGGGTTTTTAAAGCTCGCACAGGAAAGAACAATGTGTCAGTTTGACTCTATTTTTATCGCCAACCGTAAAACTGCATTTATTCAAAGTTGTGCTCGCTTTCTTGACAAGTTTTCAGTTTTTTTTGTATTTTGGGGGTAAAGGATAACTATGTAGTAATGTCAAAGTGTTTATTTCGCAGACAATCATGGAACAAAACATTTCATAAGAATATGTCAAGTGTTTTAAAAGAAAGAAAGCCAAATTCAGGACGTTGTACTTATTTTTTTTAATTTAGGGTTGAACACATTTTTTTCTGGAAAAGATCCCTCGATCATCGGCGATCAAAAACGGTGAAGGAGTTTGTTGAGAGTTTAATTTTGCTGGCAGCCAGAAAAAATCTCTTGATCACTATCATCTTATGGACAAGTGTCATTTCTTTGTAATGAAGTTGGATTCAAACATACTCGCAAGCACAGAAAAAATTAAATTCATTATGATGATAATAATGATAAGATAACCCAGAAAAAATTAAATTCATGATGATGATAATAATGATAAGATAACCAATCTCTCCTATAGGGATGCCGATAGCTTTGTGATTATAAATGATATCATTACCTTTAAAAAAAACAGCCAACCATATGCTGTATTTTTTCAAACGTTCCATTTTTGTTATTCCTATTTTCTTTCCATCTCTTTCTCACGCATTTTGTTTTTGCATCCCTAGTCCTATACTCTTTTATCCGCACAGCTAAAGACGTTTTATACGGGTGTGTTTTATTCGGCAGTCAGGTCGTGACAATTATGGGTAAACACTGCGATGGCCACAAAATATCCGTTCTGAAATGTGATTTGCCTAATAGCCTTTCTCTATGCAAGTTTGACTTTCAATTTTTGTCGATAAAATCTAGCCTTTTTTCAAAAATGAAACGGAGATGATAACGTTAAGCGGAAAAGCTTTTTCTTAAAAAAAAAAACCCAACCCACAACCCAAACACATTAAGCGAAAAAAGCTGACCTCAGCACAACGTACTCTCTCTCTCTCTCTCTCCTCTCTCTCTCTCTCTCTCTCTCTCTCTCTCTCTCTCTCTCTCTCTCTCTCTCGTGTCTGTCTGTCTCTCTGTCTGTCTGTCTGTCTGTCTCTCACTTTTATTTATCTCTTTGTTAGTAGATTTTAATGGCTAAGATGATATGTCACAAATGTTTATCGCTGACTGGTGTGTGACAAGATACGGTAAACATTTGACGAGGTCGGCGTTTCCACTTTAAGGATTTTCTCTTCTCTTCTCTTATCCCCCAGAAACTTCTCAGGGAGGTGGGTTTTTTGGGGGGGAGGGGGGAGGTTGGGGGGGGGGGGGGGTGCTTAACTTTTCTGCCTCAACTCTTTGAAGATATGTTGGGAGCACGGCTTAGAGTTTTTTCAGTGTTCAAGTTCACCTGGGCAGAGCCCATCTTTCTGCATATGACAGCCTGCATGCTTGACATATTCAACCATACCACCGGCCACAGCATTACGTGCTATTAGAAAACATCAGAATGAATATTAGTTAAGGAGGAAGGAGGGAGGGAAGGAGAGAGAGAGACAGAGAGAGAAGGGGATTCTTGTCCTCTGTGCAGACTAATTTTTTGGCGAGGAAAATGTGCAGGCAAACAAAGTTATCAGTCAGTTAACAGACTAGCCA
>CM054159.1:11877037-11884537 GCA_028751875.1 Rapana venosa | reverse complement strand
CGAAACGCGATCAGAGGAATTCTTTTACAAAGGCCAGAGGTGTTTAGAAAGAATAGAAATAATAATAATAATAATAATAATAATGTATGGAATTTATATAGCGCTGAATCTTGTAAAGCAACAAATCAAAGCGCTCAGATTTCATTTCATACCACTTTAAGTCACGGCAGATTTCTTTCCGTGAAATTCGGGTTGTTCTCCCCGGGGAGAGAGTGTCGCCACAAGAGCAGCGCCACCCATTTTTTTTTTCTTTTTCCTGTCTGCAACTGTATTTGTTTCCCTATCAGAGTGGCTTTTTTCTAAGAATTTTGCCAGGGACAACTCTCTTGTTGCCGTGGGTTCTTTTACGTGCGCTAAATAATTACGGTTAACACACGGGACCTCGGTTTATCGTCTCATCCGAAAGACTAGCGCCCAGACCACCACTCATGGTCTAATGGATGGGGGAAAAGTTTCGGGTCCAAACGGGGTACGAACCGCCGCACACTTCAGACCAGGACTTTTCGCTTTCTAGACAGGCGCGTTACCTCTAGACCACCGATCCATCTTGTAAAGTTGTAAAGGAAATAAATATAGCAAGATACTGTTCATAGTAGTGAGACTGAACGTTTGGGACGCACGCACACACGCACACGCGCACACGCACTGCGAGAGAGAGAGAGAGAGAGAGAGAGAGAGAGAGAGAGAATGAGAGAGAGAGAGAGAGAGAGAGAGAGAAGAGAGAGAGAGAGAGACGCACGCACACGCACACACACATGTGTTAGCATTTTTTAGGAGAGGTTTTTATTTGTTTAATTTGCATGGCTTATTTTGTTTAAGGGTTTATCCTAATATAAGCAAATGATTTATATACTAATGGTTTTAGATGGATGGCTTAATGAAAAAAGCAATTGCACAGCTTAATCAATGTACCATCTGGAAATAAAAAATGGATTTGACTTGATTTGACTCCACACACACACACACACACACACACAGGCGCGCGCGCACACACACACACAGGCGCGCACACACACATACACGCACTAACCCTCCACCCTCCCTCCACCCCTTACACACACACGCAAGCGCGCGCGCGCCAACACACACACACACACACACACACACACACACACCACACACAAACCACACCACCCTCACCCCCACCCTACACACACAACACACACACCACACACCCACACACACCAACACACCACACACCACTAACACACACACACACCCCCCCCCACACCACACACACAACACACACACTCCACTCACACACACACACACCACACACACACACACACACACACACCACACTCACACACACACTACACACACACGCACCCTCCCCCCATCACACACACACACACACACACACACACTCACTACACACACACACAACACACCACACACACACACACACACACACACACACTACACACACAACACACACACACACACACACCACTCCCCACCATCTCCACACACACACACACACACACACACACACACACTCACTCCACTCACAACACACACACACACACACACACACACACACACACATCACACACACACACACACACTACGCACCTCCACCTCCCTCCACCCTTTACACACACACACACACACACACACACACACTCACTCACACTACACACACACACACACACACACACACACACACACACCACACACACACACACACACACCACACACATAACGCACCCTCCACTTCCCTCACCCTTTACACACACACACACACACACAACACACACACACACACACACCACCACACACCACACAACACACCACACACAAGCGGACTGAAGAGCAAGCACTCCCATGAATTAATAATCGGCGGCAAGACAGGTGGTAGACGTGGGCGGGGGGGTAGAGGGGGGTGGGGTTAGAGGGGGGAGGGGGTAAAAGGTGCGGATGGGGTTAGAGGGGGAGGGGGGATGGGGTTAGGGGGGGAGGGTGGGGGTGAGTGAGAGGGAGGAGGGGGGTTTAAGTGAACGGCTTACACCCAGAGACTTCGGGTACAGCAGCAGCCACCCACCTAGATGATCGATACCCTTTTCTTTCGTTCTTGGTTTCTTTCAGTCTTTCGTTCTTTCTGTCTTTCTTTCTGTCTTGCTTTTTTTCTTTCTTTCTTTCTCTCTTTCTTTCTTTCGTTCTGGCTTTCTTGCTTGCTTTCTGTCTTTCTTTCTTTCTTTCTTTCTTTCTTTCTCTCTGTCTTTATGTCTTTCTTTCTTTCTTTCTTTCTTTTTTTCTTTCTCTCTTTCTTTCTCTCTTTTTTTCTTTCTCTCTTTCTTTTTGTCTTTCGTTCGTTCTTTCTGTCTTTCGTTCGTTCTTTCTGTCTTTCTTTCTCTCTGTTTTTCTTTCTTTCTTTCTCTCTGTCTGTCTTTCTTTCGTTCTTGCTTGCTTGCTTTCGTTCTTTTTGTCTTTCTTTCTTTCTTTCTTTCTTTCTCTCTGTCTTTCTCTATTTCTTTCTTTCTCTCTGTCTTTTTTCTCTCTCTTTCTTTCTTTCTTTCTTTTTTTCTTTCTTCTCTTTCTTTCTCGCTTTCTTTCTTTCTCTCTTTCTTTTTGTCTTTCGTTCGTTCTTTCTGTCTTTCGTTCGTTCTTTCTGTCTTTCTTTCGTTCTTTCTTTCTTTCTTTCTTTCTTTCTTTTTTTCTGTCTTTCTGTCTTTCTTTCTTTCTTTCTTTCTTCTTTCTTTCTTTCTCTCTGTCTTTATGTCTTTCTTTCTCTCTGTCTTTCTTTCTCTGTGTATTTCTTTCTTTCTTTCTCTCTGTCTTTCTTTCGTTCGTTCGTTCTTTCTTTCTCTCTCTCTTTCTTTCTCTCTGTCTTTCTTTCGTTCGTTCTTTCTTTCTCTTCCTGGTTGTCGCCATTACTTTGTCATTCTTCTCTCTCTTTCTCTGACTGTTTGTCGCTCTCTGTGTCTCTCTCTGTCTCTGTCTCTCTGCCTCCATCTCTCTCAATCTGTCCCTCTCTGTGTCTTTCTGTCTCTGTCTGTCTGTCTCTCTCGCCCAATCCTTGTGATTTTGGTGACGATTTGGTTAGGGTTTATTTATGAATGTATTTGTTCATTTTGTTATTGTTCTTTTAGTGTGTGTGTGTGTGTGGTGTGTGTGTGTGTGTGTGTGTGTGTGTGTGTGTGTGTGTGTGTTTGTTTGTGGCCCCCCGATATGACCTCTGTGGTCGGCGGGGCTAAAAACAGCAAGACTGGATTGGGTTTTCTTATTGTATACCACTTTCAGTCACGGCAGACTTCTCTGCATGAAATTTCTGTCTGCTTTCCTCACAAGAGCAGCATCAACCGCCCATATGTTTTTTTAAAAACAGTTTTCTTGTTTTAAAGTGTATTCGTTTCCCAATAGGAGTGGCCTTTTAAAAAAAAACCAACAGAAATCGCTAAAGAAGGATCTCTTGTTGCCGTGGAGTTTAGTTGTTGTTGTTGTTTGTGTGCGCTAAATGTGTATTGAACAGGAAACTAAAAGTTTATCGCCTCTTCCGAAAGATGAGCACGCACACCACTACTCAAGGTTTTGTAGTTTTGGGGGAAAGTTTGGGTTGAAACGGGATTTGAACGCCCAACTTCAAGCTTTCTATAGGCAGACGCTTTACCTCTAGACCACCGATCTACTTTCTTCTTTTTTTCCTGTTCTTCTTCTTCACTTGTTTTGTTTTTGCAGTTTAGCTGCTGTTCAGAAAGAAAGTTAAGAGCACGCTGTAAGCAAAGGTTATTGTTCACACAGATGTGTGATGGTGTATTTGCATTTTTATAGAGAAGTACGGGTTTGTTTTAGCGAAAAAATTCTCTCTCTCTCTCTCTCTCTCTCTCTCTCTCTCTCTCTCTCTCTCTCTCTTCTCTCTCTCTCTCTCTCTCTCTCTCTCTCTCTCTCTCCTCTCTCTCTCTCTCTCCTCTCTCTCTCTCTCTCTCTCTCTCTCTCCTCTCTCTCTCTCTGTGTGTGTGTGTTGTGTGTGTTGTGTGTGTGTGTGTGTGTGTGTGTGTGTGTGTGTGCGTGCGCGCGTGCGTGTGTGTGTGTGTGTGTGTGTGTGAGCTCACGCGCGCAAGTGTGTGCGCACACCACCCCCCGAACATAACGATATGCTATTTCAAAGCTTATTGTCATTCACTGCAGCACACTACACTACATGCGAATACACTGCATACGCACAATCTGTTATACGTACCATCAACCCAGTATGAAGCTCGTATTGTTATTTCTTCGGAGTGGCTTTTTTTTTCTTCGACATAATGTTGTGCCACACATGTTTTGTCTGTGTCTAATCATGGCCACCTTTAAGACTGGATTTCTGTTGAGGATGTTGCATAAGTACGAATCTTTTTGTCGCTATGGAATTCTCTGTAGTGGAAAACATGCACGTGACATGGAAAACCTGATTTATTATATAATAAGTGCCACACGCCAGCTGTCTGTTTAATACTTTCAGATTTAAGAGAAAAAAAGCTCATTCAATCAAAGCTTTAAAAAAAGTTTTTAAAGCGAAATTGTGTGATAATTTTGTGTGTGTCCGCCTTTAAGATTGGATTTTTGTACAGAAATTGGATAGGAGCAACACTTTTGTTGCAGTGAAATTCCTTGACATGCAAAACATGTATCTGGCGCGGAACAGAAGAGTTATTGTGCTATGCCAAACACCAGCTACAAATCCAGTATTTCGTGAAGGTAGACTTGTGGAAAAATCTGGCTTATTTTCTGATTTGAACCTCAAGCTGGATGCTATCTCATTCTTCAGACAAATGCATCAATTCCTTGCCAATTTTCTCTTGTGATTGTCAACGCGCGCGCGCGCGCGCACACACACACACACACACACACACGCACACACTCACGCGCGCATGCACGCACGCACGCACACACACACACACACACACACACACACACACACACACACACACACACACACACACACAACACACACACACACACACACACAAACACACGCATGCACGCAGGCACACACACGCACGCACGCGCACATGCATACACACACACCGAACCTTGAGTAGGAAGTTTTGTTCTGTAACATCCCTCGGGTAGAGAAAGCATATCATCATATGATGGCGGTATGCAGAAGTGCCTTTTGGCTATTTGGTTTAAAACAATAACAAACAACCCTCGCACCGAGACCATTGTTTGAGGAAAAAGTCGGCTTCGATCGGGATTCGAACCCGTGACCTCTTTTCCTCCTAGATGGCCGTGTTGCTGCTCGACCTAAAATCTTTAGTACTTTCTTTTTTGTTCCTCGGCTAGAGCTCTGAAGTTCACCTATAGTGAGACTTTTAACTATACGACAACCCCCCCCCTCCCCCCCCCCCCCCCCCCCCCCCCCCCCCCCCCCCCACACACACACACACTCATACACCATTTAGGTAGCTGCATGCGTTTTTTGGTGAATGTCAAGCGTTCCTACAAGCACGAAATGGCCTACTCTTCCAAAAAGGTGGGACGGATTTTTAACATGTGCATAAGATCATAAGATGTTCTGCGTGTATTCGCACGCGGGGTCTCGGTTTATAGTTTCATCCCGAAGGACTTTGACTTTCATTTTCGAATTTCTCATCAAACTGGGAATAAAAGGCAAGGTTGGGAAATCGAACCCAGAACCTCAAGGTTTACTTGTTAGGCAGAAGAACGTCTTAACCGCCCTGCCACCTTCCCTTCTTGATGTTTAGAACTGTGATTCATCAGAGTATTGTTGCCTGCCGCCACTGCTGTTGCTACTATACAGTACTGCTACTGCCACGTGTATTGTTGCTGTCTTTACTACCGCTGTTGCTGCTGTTACTACTGCCGTGGCTCCTACTGCTTTTGTTATCACTACTGCTGCTGCTACTGCTGCTGCTGCTGCTGCTGCTGCTGCTGCTGCTGCTGCTGCTGCTGCTGCTGCTGCGACTTCTACTAGGCTACTACTTCAAATACTACCCTTCTCCCATTCTTCGGTTTGGTTTAAATAGGGTTTGTTCATTCAAAAAATCACGGAACATTATCTGACACGAATAACATAATCAGGACAGCAACAACAAACTAGTAGCTTATATTGTGCGAAGTACAACATCAACATTCACATGGCGGCTAATGATCCCCATGATCAGTAAAGCAAAAAAGAGGGGGGGGGGGGGGGGGGGGGGGGGGGGGGGGGGGGGGGGGGGGGGGGGGGGGGGGGGGGAGAAATGACTGAATAGAATGATAACGGCATTACAATTCTTCTGTTTCTTCTCTCTTTGTGTAGAATCATTGGGGTGTCACTCTAAAAAAAACAAAAACAAAAAAGCCACCCCCCAAAAAAACCCAACAAAAAACAACACACCAAAAACAAACCACCAAACCAACGAAATTTGGCAAGTTGATGTTGGGCGGAGTCCATCCCATCCCCCAGGTGGCAGATTCAATGCCGGGTATGCTCATGCCATCCATTCCACCGTCCATCCAGCTCCTCTGCAATGATATACGCTTTAACCAAACACCAGCAAGGTTTTAGATATGGGGGTGCGCTAAAGACGTCATGCATGTTCACACGTCAGTTTGCACTCCCGTTTTACCGTCTAATATCACAGCTTGTGAAAGGGCGTTAAATGAATTTGAACATCTGAAGAATGTTCAGGGGGAGTGGAGTCAGTATCGCTGTTATCTCCAGGGGGAAGGGAAGTTCCAATCAAGAAAGGACACCTCAGTGGGGATTTGAACCCGCGTCTCCAAATTATCGTCAGTATCACAAATCCCACGTTTGAACCCCTGCAAGCCGTAGTGATACTCCTTTTCTTCTTTGTTCTGCTACCGCCGAGTCACACACACACACACAGACACACACACACACGCACGCACGCACGCATACACACACACACACACACACCACACACACCACACACACACACCCTCTCTCTCTCACATACACCACACACACACACACACACACACTCTCTCTTCTCTCTCTCTCTCTCTCTCTCTCTCTCTCCTCTCTCTCACAAAACCACACACACTCTCACACACACACTGGCACCAGTGCCAGTTTCCACTGCTTTATGGCAATCGTTGTTCCAGACAGAAGTCTGTTTTTGAGCTTCCCTGGAGTGCACAGAAAAACAGTTGCCAGAAATGTTCCGACTGATATTTCGTTTGTGTTCCAGGCTGAGGATTCTTGTCTTTGTATTTTGACTGTTTATTGAAGAGGGAGGTAGAGAAAAGAGGAGAGAGAGAGAGAGGAGAGAGAGAGAGAGAGAGAGGAGAGAGAGAGAGGAGAGGAGAGAGAGAGATATGTGGGGGCATAGGAAAGGGGTTGGGTGGATAGGTGGTTTGGAGAAGGGGAGGTTTGAAGAGCTGTTCCGACAATAGCTGAGTGTGGCTCACGTGTTGAGGAAGTAAATGCAATTATGTCGACATAAAATAAACGCGCAAACAGTAATTATAGCGACAACAACAATCCACAAATCAAATGACAGGCTAAAAACTAGGCCACATCTTCGTGTGCACTTTAACAAATGACAAAGA
>CM054159.1:11867037-11872037 GCA_028751875.1 Rapana venosa | reverse complement strand
CCCCCCCCCCCTCCTTCCCCCCCCCCCCCCCCCCCCCCCCCCCACCCCAATCCCTTATTCCCCGTTACTTTCCCGCACACGCTCCTATAATGGCTTGGAGAAGTAAACGCAGACACATGCCTCGACATTGCATTAACAGCAAAGTATACATATACAACCAGGGTCGTTTAGGTTTGGGGGTTGGGGGTGGGAGGGGGCTGGACTGGAAGGAAACGATTGGAAGAAGAAGCGAGAAGAAGAAGAAGAAGACACAGGAGGAAGAGGAAGAAGAAAAAAACCCCAGGAAGAGGGGAAGAAGAATGGGGAAGAAAGAAAGATGAGAAGAGGGATTAGAAAGCAAAAGGAGAATAAAAGTGAGACGACGATTAAGAGAAAGAGGAAGAATGACAAAAAGGAAGAGAGGAAGAAGAGTAAGAAGAAAGAAAGATGAAGAAGAAGAGAAAGAGGAGAAGAAGGAAGGAGTAGGAATAGAAAGCAAAGGAGCATACAGGTGGGAAGAAGACGACAATGAAGGAGAAAGAGGAAGATGGAAAAAAAGGAAGAGAGTAAGAAGAGAAAAAGATAAGGAAGAAGAAAGAGATGAAGGCGGAAGACGGGGAAGAAAATAAAAGGGGGGGGGGGGGGGGGGGTGGGGGGGGGGGGGGGGGGGGGGGGGGGAGGGCGGAGGAGAGAGGAAGAAGAGTAAGAAGAAAGAAGAGATAAGAGAAAGAAGGAAGAAAGACAAAGGAAGAAGATAAAAGAAAAAAGAAAGAGAAGAAAGAAGAAGTAAAAAGGAGAAGAAAGCGAGAAGAAGGCGAACGATCAAGGAGAAAGAGGAAAGAATAAAAAAGAGGAAGAGAGTAAGAAGAAAGAAGGATAAGAAAAAGATGACGAGAAGGAGAAAGAGAAGATAAAAAAGAGAGAGAGTAAGAGAAAGAAGAAGAAAAAGAAAGAGAAGAGGAGAAGAAGAATAAAAAGAAAGAGGGAAATGAAGTACGAAGATATTGAAAGAAAACGATGAAAAGAGAATGATAATAAGCCGAGAAGAAGAAGAAAAAAAACGAATGAATAAGAAACAGGAGCAAGATGTGAAAGAAGAAATAGTGATTGTAGAAGAAGAAAGAAGAAAGAAAGAAAAAGGAAAAGCAAAAGAGGATGTAGATAAAAGAAACAGCTACTGGCGCAGATTGAAGCTAGCTGGGTTTTTTGTTGATGATGAACACGATGTACCCCAATAACACAGAATTTGTTTTTTTCATCAATCACTAGTCTCCCATCTTAACCAGTTCACACAAAAAAGAAATACCCCATATTGCACAATCTACAATAACCTACGGACGCAATGATGCTGGCTACTCCCCCCAAAAAATCAATAGTTGTCCTCTTGTAGTAATAGCCTACTTTGATAATGTTTTACCAGTCAACTGGTTATACTTTCCCATTCTGCTGGAAAAAAAAGCTATTCTGTCCTCCATAATAAAGCTGCTCCCAAAATTTGACAATTGGGACACATTTTATGACACAAAAAGTCTCGTACTCCTACTTTTGAACATGGTATAGGACTGCTGTTGTGAGGTTACAGATTCCATATGGCTTCTGTGGTCATAAACAGTTATGGAGATTGTATTGAAAAAAGAGAAAGAAAATGGATCTGAAAAGCAGTACATTAGGATCAAGTTCTGAGAGTTATCCTTTGATATGCTGCTGCATTGTGTTCAAGTTGGCTGTGTAGATAATATTTCGTTTTGGCTGTGCTGAGAAGTGCCGTGAATAGTGCAGACAGACAGACAGACAGACAGACAGACAGACACGACACGACACGACACGACACGACATGACACTACACTACACTACACTACACTACACTACACTACACTACACTACACATACACTACACACACACACACACACACACACACACACACACACACTCACGCACACACGCGCACACATACACACTCACAACAACACACACACACACACACACTCACGCACACACCGCACACATACACACTCACAACACGCACACACACACACACACACACACACACACTCACACACACACACCACACACACACACACACACACACACAACACACACACACACACACACACACACACACACACACACACACACACATACCGCGCGCGCGCGTTTCCTCTTCCGTATCTTTACAGTAAATCGTTTCCAAGGAGATGGCTGAAAATCAATGGCAAAAGAGAGAGTGGCAGTCATGCAGATCAGTTTGTTCTGTTTCACAATGAACCCCCTCCCCCCCCCCCCCCTGCCCTCCCCTGGGGATGCTGGTGGGGGTGGGGGGTGGGGGTGGAGGGGGCTGTCAGTATAAGTAGCAGCCCCACCTTCTGGAAAGTTGGTGCTAGACTTTCCCTCTTTTCTATCCCTCTCTTTGTTTCTGCCTTTTCTTCCTGTCACCTTCTTCTTGTGTATGTTTTCTGCCTTCTTGGTCCATTCTCTTGTCTTTTTTCTTTTCTTTTTTTATTCTTTTTTAGAAAGCCTTTAAAAGATAACCATTCTATCGCATGCCGAAGTCAAATGTGCTGGGTCTGACTTGCTCAGGCGCTTAACGGCAGCGCTACGCATTTTCGCTCATATGACAGACAACAATAGTTGCTGTCTGAGCGTTCGACGAAGAAGAAGAATGAACCTGTACAAACAGTTGTCTTTACAGACTACTTGTTGCAGACCATGTGTCTTTGACTTGACTTGATTTCTTCTGAAACTTCTCTAGGAGTCCTCAGGGTATCGATACGGCTATGAATTTTCCAGAAAATGCACCTCGGGAAAGTTGAATTTACAGGGGAACGGGATAGCCTGGTGGTTAGAGCGTTGAACTCGTGATCTGACGGCCCGGGTTCGACCCACCTCTGAAGCCATTTTTCGACGGGATTTTCCCCCGTGGAGTTAACATCAGTGCCGACGGAAAATTTTTCGGATGAGAATATATAAACCGATGTCCTCGTGTGCAAATGCACGACAATATCTTGCGGATGAGGAGGACATTATTTTGTGCTAGGCGGTGGGAACGGACGACAGAAATTTAATGTACAAAAACTGCATGCACACTGGTGTCATGTTTAGACATCACCCCCAAAATCGGATTGCAGCTACCTTAATGGTGGGTAAACGGTCGCATCGCAAAATGCCACCATTGGTGAACATTGGAGCTCTAGCCAAGGAACGGGGAAATGTGGAACCCTGAACCAAAAAAAAGAAAGATTTACAAACAAACAAACTAAAATAACCCCCAAAGAAACAAACCCCCAAATACATAGAGGGACATAAGCAAGTGACAAGTACAAGTACAAATGCATTCATCAAAGTTTTACCGACCAAAGCACATGTTCTGTCCAAAAAAATCGGTCAAAGTGAATTATTGGAAAACTATTTGCAAGTATTCAGCACAGGCGGTCGTAAAACGTTCAGCTATTGAAACTTTTGTGCTTTTACGACGTCAAACACCATAACAGCGAGGAATTAATCATTTTTGTAGAGGATTATTTTCTTTTTCCTTCTTCATCTAGAGCTCTGAGGTTCACCAATGGTGAGATTTTGCGTATGCGACCGTTTTTACTCACCATTAAGATAGCCGCATTCGACTTCGGGGATGGTGTCTCAACACACCTGTGTGCGCGCTTTTTACGAAATTTTGTCATCCGTTCCTACTGGCACGAAATGGCCAGCTCTTCCGAAATGCAGAACTAGTTTTTAACGTGTGTTCTAGATGTTCTGTGTGCATTCGCACAGTTCATAGTCTAATCCCGAAGGACTGAGTGGATGAGCTATTGACACTGCCATAAAGACTGTCGGTTTAGCAAGTTCGATTATTTTCTCTGCAGGTGAAGCCTTTTTCATTTCGTTCGTTTTATCCGTAATTTAGATAAACAGACTTTGGGGGTGACATTTAGTTAAGCAGATAGATTTAAACGACACAGAGTGGAAACGGGCTTAAAAGCTCACATCAATGCTCCTAGATAATGACTGACGCGTGCAAATGGACTCAGCAAGAGTGGGCGGATAAACATGACTACACGTAAAAGTAAATGATGTCACCGTCAACGGAGAGGTTGGGTAGCCATCAGAATACTTAGATTTATGCCTTCATATCAGCATTACGAGCTATCCAGTGGTCTTGGGGGTGGGGGCTCTGTGCCACTTTATTCTAATAATTTGGAAGTGGTATTTTAAATGCTGAAAGGGCACAGGATATCCCTTCCACATTATTCTTTGCTCTATTGACCTTCATCAGATGTGTTTTGGATTTTTGTGTGAGAAGTGTTTCTAGATCTATTTTTTCTTATTTTTTAAGTGTTTAGTTTTGAAGCTGGGGAAAAAAAATGAAGAGAAGGGCTGACGTCATCAGCATGACGTAATTTTACTCACTTGACGTAATTGCGGTGTGACTTTGTTTCGTTTGCAGAAGACAGTTATAAGCTATTTTCTTACGATGTTTGATTGTTTAAAAGCATTGGAAGCCGCAGATATACTTGGCTTGGAGGATTTATACGCTTGGCTTGCTCCGACGGAGGGGGGACACAGTCCTGGCATGGCCTAAGCCATCGACTGGGCTGTCAACATTAAGCTACACCAAAGCAGGTGCTATTGATGCAATATAGATCTAGTCGGTGTGGTGGTCATTCTGAACAATGAACTGAAACAAACAAACAACATTCATTTTAACATAGCTGATGAAGCCATTCCTAACCTCGCATATTGAAACTAACAAAATTCATAGTATTGCAAATACAGTCTTGGGCCGCGGTTCTGACCTCAAGAGCTCACTAATTCCCGAATTTGGAATGCGGCTACCTTCACTGTGCCCCCCCAAAAAACAACAACAAAAAAAAACAACAACAACAACACAAAACAAACTACAACACAACCAACAACAAAAACAACAACAACCCCCCCCACCCCCCCCCCTCTCCAACAACTCCAAGCAAACAAAACCCCAGTCGCATAGGCAAAAATCTCGCCATTGGTGAACCTCGGACCTCTAGTC
>CM054159.1:11834537-11862037 GCA_028751875.1 Rapana venosa | reverse complement strand
TATAATTTTCTTTGAAGTCAGAGCACAGCTATATTGAAGTTGGTAAAGTTTTCTCAGCGTCTTCTCGCGCATAAGTCACTCTATCTAGTCATTATATATCCGATCTAATTTTCTCCGAAGTCGGAGTACGGCTACCTTAGTGGTGGGTAAACGGTTGCATACGCAAAAATCTCACCAGTGGTAAACGTTGGATCTATAGCCAATGAATGAAAATAGATAAGATTTTAAGACGTGGATGGTTAACAAAAACAACTTTATAACACATAAGTATTGCATATTATATGGCACACAAGACTAATATTAGTCAATAAGTCCTTTTCAGGTTGTTAAAAGGTTTAATGATAGTAAACACTCCAGCAATTTTAAGAAGACCGGTGATCTAGCGAGACGGGTCTTAAATGTCACGAGCGCTTTTGAGCTCTTTAGATCTGGTGGCATGATCTAATCCTTCCAAATATGTCACACAGCTTCGTGATTGTGGTATAGATGTTGTTGTTGTTGTTGTGCGTTCCCCAGCTTTTCACTCTTGGGGTCACCCAGAACGTGCACTCTGACTCATCCCACCTGGGAATCACTGTGAGATAGGAAGCACACCGGATGGAAGTTTGCGTGTATGACTATTTTCAAGTACCTCGCAAAATAGGCAGCCATACTCCGACTTCAGAGGATTTTTTTCTCCTTTAAAAGAAGAGTGCAGGTTGTTATGTTAAGATCTTGTCATGGCTGAAGGCAATCTCAACACAACATTTTACAACATAACAACATTTTAGTGTAGGCCTTGGCAATTAGCTGACATCAATAACTGACACAGCTTTTGGCCTGGGCCAGTTGTATAGATGATTCGCTGTTTGACGAAATTCCAATTTCCATTTCTCTAACAACTTGTCGAGGTTGTTCCTGTCTGGCATTTTTGTGTGTTCTATTTTTATTGTTGTTTGTTTTGTTTCGTTTTTGTTTGGTTCGTTTTCAGCCTGACGTTTTTTTTTTTTATGACTTGGTGTCTTTAATCTGAAGCCAGCTTCCTTATTCCGTTTGACGTTCCGAATCACTATCCTCCTTTTAAATCTCTGAGCAAAAACCTACGCCTTTTCACCGTCTCGCCATTTCTGGCTTAAGAATTTTCTGTTCTTAAGGCGTTCTTTTCTTGTTTGTGTGCTTTTTTACCCCTCCCTGTTTTCTTCTCCGCCTCTTTCTCAGTCTCTGTCTGTGTGTCTGTCTCTGTCTTTGTGTATGTCTCTCTGTTGTCAGTCCTTTTCAGTTCCTGTCTGTCTTTGTCTCTGTTGTCTGTTTGTCTTTGTGGTCTGTCTGTCTGTTGTCTGTCTGTCTGTCTGTCTGTCTGTCTGTCTCTCTCTCTCTCTCTCTCTCTCTCTCTTCTCTCTCTCTCTCTCTTTCTCTCTTTCCTTGTCCTCATCCTCGCCCTCATTCTCCTCCCCCCCCCCCTCTCTCTTTCTCTCTCTCTCTCTCTCTCTCTCTCTCTCTCTCTCTCTCTCTCTCTCTCTCTCTCTCTCCTTTCCTTGTCCTCATCCTCGCCCTCATTCTCCTCCCTCCTCCTCCCTCTCTCTCTCTCTCTCTCTCTCTCTCTTCTCTCTCTCTCTCTCTCCTCTCTCTCTCTCTCTCTCTCTCCCTCCCTCCCTCTTTCTCTCCTTGTCTCATCCTCGCCCCATTTCTCCTCCTCCTCCTCCTCTCTCTCTCTGTCTTCTCCTCTTCTCTCTCTCTCTCTCTCGCTCCCTCCTTCCCCCCCCCCCTCTCTCTCTGTCTCTCTCTGTCTCTCTCTCTGTCTCTGTGTCTGTCTCTGCGCGGCCTCGTACCCTGTAACGCTTTTACTGGTCCCGGTGTTCTCAGGTCTCTCTGTTCATTTTCTAGGATGGTTATGTGGCATCTTCACGGTCACAAGTTCACGGGGAGCTAATCAGTGCTAAGTCGCCATGGGACCACTCTCCCGGAAAGACCCGCCCTGTCTTGCTGCTGGGTCACTTCTGTGGTGTTCAGGGGTAACTGTTACAGCCGATGATAATGATGATAATAATAATAATAATAATAATAATAGTAATGATGTATGGAATTTTTATAGCGCTGAATCTTGTAAAGTAACAAATCAAAGCGCTCAGATGACATGATTTTTTAAAATATAAATTGAGGATAATGGAATAAGCACTCAGGTGCTTTTTTTTAAAACATCCGGTCCCCATGTGTATGCGGTTTTGTAAATGTTGTCATCTGTTCCCACCGGCACACAATGGCCTACTCTTTCGAAAAGCGGAACAGGATTTAACGTGTGCGCAAGATGTTCTGCATGCGTTCGCACACGGGGCATCGGTTTATAGTCTCATCCGAAGGACTTTGACATTCAGTTCGATTTTTTAAAAAGTCAAACTGGGAGAAAAGGCGAGGCTGGGAATCGAACCCAGAACCTCACGGTTTACTTGTTGGCAGGCGAACGTCTTGACCATCCTGCCACCTTCCTTCCTTCCTACTAAGCCCCCTGCTGACGACCTATAGTAGCTCAGCACGCGTAGCCTGACTGAGTGAGACACCCACCCGGGGTACTAACCTCCACCACCACCTCCACCACCACATTCTTCCATGGGCCTTCGAATTTGTAGGCTTTGGCAACAGCTCGCCTCAGGCACAGAACTGTTCAGTGTGATCTATGGGGAAACCAAAACTTGAGGTCACTTTGAGGCCAGGTCAACATGAGTCATTAGTTGCGTGATGATTTATGGGGTGTGTGAAGATGATGTAAGGATGATGCTTTAGGAAATGCGCCAGCTTTGAGATTGCTTTGATTTGTCTGCTTTGATTTGTTTGCTTTACGAGATTCAGCGCTCTTTATAATAATGTGTGGAATTTATAATATAGCTTATATATTTATATAAATTCCATACATTATTATTATTATTATTATTCTTAGTAGTAGTAGTAGTAGTCAGCGCTCTTTAAAAAAAATCATATCTTGTTATATTACTTGAAGCTGTAGTCTACGCTTCCTATTCGTACTATATCACATATTCAATCAGGCAAGAGAGATTCAGACACCTGCAGGGATTGTCGAGGAAGTTGAGCGCCACTCTTCAAAATGGCACCGGTAAAGTGGACGATGTTCAACTGTGTGTAGTCCCAGTCTTCCCAAGAAAGCCCATTAAGTGGATGCGGGAGCAAACCGGCGTTAAGAAAACAAATAAAAAACAAACACATCATTCATCATTAGCCATTACACCCAGCGGTGTGTAGGGCAGCAACAAAGCGCTTCCACTCCTGCCTATCCTGGGCCAACCTAGTCACTGATCCCCAAGAGTGCTGCATGGCCTTCATCTCACTTTCTACAGTTCTCCTCCACGTTGCTTTTGGTCTTCCTTTCTTTCTCCTTCCTTCTGGGGTCCAGTGCAATGCTGTTCTTGTGATTGACTGTGGGTCTCTTCGGAGGATGTGCCCAATCCACTTCCACCGTCGTCTGGTGATGATGGTTCCCATGTCTTCTTGCCTGCATCTCCGTAGTAGGTCTTCATTGGAGATCTTCTCTGGCCAAAAGATCCGCTATAATTCTTACCAGATTCGAACCAGCGACATAACAGCCAGGAGCTCAAGTCAAGTCAATTTTTTAAAATTTCCAGATGGTACATTGAATAAGCAATGCATTTGCTTTTTTCCCCATCAAGCCATCTATCTAAGAACAAATTTCTTCGACATGTGTGTGTGTGTATGTGTGTGTGTGTGTGTGTGTGTGTGTGTGTGTGTGTGTGTGTGTGTGTGTGTGTGTGTGTGTGTGTGTGTATGACTGCGCGCGCGCAAACAGACGCTCCTACACATTTTTCTGCATTTGCTGGTAGGGATTTTGAGGATGGACCAAACGAATGATGCAGCAGCTGTATGCTAAAGTGTACTGAAGCAGCGTTGTGATATAATACACTGGCCGTGGTCTTCGTAAACAGTTAACGGATTGTTGGCACACCCTGTCTGATGATCACAAACATCCTGGGTGGTTTTTGATAAAAAGAAAACTGAGAAAATAAAATATATGAGCATCCCAAACAGATCACTTCCCCCGCACACAGATGTGTATCGCCTCCGATCTAACAGCATAGGCATGTGTGCACGTAGCGCCTCACTCATTCTCTCTCTCTCTCTCTCTCTCTCTCTCTCTTCTCTCTCTCTCTCTCTCTCTCTCTCTCTCTCTCTCTCTCTCTCTCTCTCTCTCTCTCTCTCTCTCTCTTCTGTGTGCATGTATGTAGTATACAAGAACAGAATGTAAGACTAGGAATAATCTACAGTGTTCGCTCTTCGGAAGTAAAGATGATGTTTTCATTTATTCATCCATTCACACCCCACGCACTCCTCTCCCACATTTACAATAGTTTGGTGTATATTTAAGAGGTTAAAGCGCATATTGACTAAGAAGCTATAGGTTTGTGGTTCCAGTCTCTTCGGAAAATATCATGTATAATGGAGTGCAATGGAATGCAGTGCATTACAATGCAATGGAATGCAGTGCATTACAATACAATACAGTACAAAACAGTGGAATGCATTGCATTACAATACAGTACAATACAATGCAATGGAATGCAGTGCATTACAATACAATACAGTACAATACAATGTAATGGAATTCAGTGCATTACAATATAATGCAGTACAATGGAATGCAGTACATTGCAAACAACAGAGTACAATACAATGTAGTGGAATGCATTATATTACAATACAGTGTAGCACAATACAATGCAATGCAGCACATTACAAAACGGTACTATACAATACGGTACAATGGACTGCAGTACATAACAAAACAATTCAATAAAATGCAGTACAATAACATGGAATGCAATATAGTACAATACAATACAATGCAGTACACAACGCGATGCCTAAACATCGCATAAATACTATCAGTACAAGAAGACACAGAACGATAGAGCTCAGCGCAATGCAAAATAACTGGCAACTCATTCAGGTACAACACAGTCTATTTCAAACACAAAGGCAAGAGCATATCAAATATTTACATCTCTCAAATCCAAGTGGGGTAAGAAGAAAGGTTTTGTGTAATTTGATGATTTTGGAATGAAAGGTTTAAATGGTATTGCTGTTTTTTAAAGAGCAGAAAGCACACGGAAAATATATCCTGGTAGAGCATTCCATGAAAACGGGAGCATGAAAAGAGAAGCTGTGTTAACCAATGTCATGTTCTAAAAGAAGGAATATTCCACAACTAGAGGTATCAAGTGATAAACGCAGCTGGCAAGCTGGTGCATTGGAATATTAGAAAGAATCGGATTATTCATTAATTTGTAGCACAAGAGAGTGAGAGAGAGAGAGAGAGAGAGAGAGAGAGAGAGAGAGAGAGAGGAGAGAGAGAGAGGAGAAGAGAGAGAGAGAGTGTGTGTGTGTGTGTGTGTGTGTGTGTGTGTGTGTGAGAGAGAGAGAGAGAGAGAGAGAGAGAGAGAGAGAGAGAGAAGAGAGAGAGAGAGAGAGAGGAGAGAGAGAGAGTAAACCTGAAAGAGGAAAATGGTGGTTGAAGGAATGGAAGACTAAACGAATAACAACTTTTAAATTAAGGAAAGGGGTGAATCAGACTATATAATACGGTGAAATGACTCATGATATTGAAACGACGAACGAAATTGCCTGGTTTGCACTGCAAGTATAGCAGGCTATTTGTTGTTCTATTCTCCAGTTTCAGACACTCCAAACGCCAAATGTAACTGAGGCAAACACTCCCCCCCCCCCCGCCCTCCACCCCCTCCCCCCCCCCCCCCCCCCGCACACGAGTATCTTATCTATCTATCTATCTATCTATCTATCTATCTATCTATCTATCTATCTATCTATCTATCTATCTATCATCTCTCTCTCTCTATCTATCTATCTATCTATCTATCTATCCATGCATCCATCTATCTATCTATCTATCTATCTATCTATCTATCTATCTATCTATCTATCTATCTATCTATCTATCTATCTATGTAAAAAAGACATGAGTTCTTATTCATTATCCTCGAAATAAAAGAATTTGTCATTGTCTATCTATCCATCTGCTTCATTTAAATGTGTTATGTTGTAAAATGTTGTGTTGAGATTGCCCCCAGCCATGACAAGCTCTTTAACACAACAACTTGCACTCTCCTTTGTTAAAAGAGAATAAATCCTCTGAAGTCGGGAGTATGGCTGCCTACATGGCAAGTTACTTGAAAAGAGTCATACACGCAAACTTCTCATCCAGTGTATACTTCCTATCTCACAGTGTTGATTCCCAGGTGGGATGATGAGTGAGTCAGAGTGCATGTTCTGGGTGTAAAGCTGGAGAACGTACACAACAACAACAAACGTGATAAAGGCAGAGTAAGCCATCAACCAGCTGTTGCCGGTGGGGTCGTTAAAACGAACCTATCCCAGTATGCACCCTGCTACCCGGAAAGGGTTGGGGGTCGTCAGGTTCAACTTGCCCATGACACACTGCCCAGAACAGTCAGCGCAGACAGTGCTCCAAGAACTCCCTAGGGAGTGAAGGGAACATGCAACACAGCTGTCAGTTTCCTCCACTTGGCAGGATGGTTAAGACGTTGCCTGCCAACAAGTAAACCGTGAGGTTCTGGGTTCGATTCCCAGCCTCGCCCTTTCTTCCCAGTTTGACTAAAAAAATCGAACTGAATGTCAAAGTCCTTTGGATGAGACTATAAACCGAGGCCCCGTGTTCGAACGCATGTAGAACATCTTGCGCAAACGTTAAATCCTGTTCCGCTTTTCGAAAGAGTAGGCCATTGTGTGCCGGTGGGAACAGATGACAAAATTTACAAAACCTCATACACACGGGGGGATGGATGTAAAAAAAAAAAAGCACATGAGTGCTTATTCCATTATTCTCGGAAAAAATAAAATCTCAGCGCTTTGATTTGTTGCTTTACAAGATTCAGCGCTATATAAATTCCATACATTTTTTCTTCTTCTTCTTCTTCTTCTTCTTCTCCCAGCCCAGCTGGTAGCTAATTGCAACAGGAATTGACCACACTCGAGACTTGGTAAAAGGGAAAAGGCGCGCTAGGCTAAGTTTAACACTCTTGACTTGACTGATGTTGGATCTGCGCGCTGAGGCAGTCAAGTCAAAGCAGGACTGTGTGTTAGTCCAATGACAACGCTTCTTTCTTCTTCTTTCGTTGCCTGTCACATGAGCGAAAATGCGTCACGCTGCCTTTAAGCGCCTGACGAGTCGGGCCCAGCGCATCCAACTTCGGAAATGACAGCACGAAAAGATGGCATTGCAGACAAAAAGTGGACCTTTTGCGTAAAGTGGCAGTGTTTTGTTGTTTTGTTAATTCATTGAACAATATTACGAATGTGGGCATCCTCATACGAACACGCACGCACGCACGCACGCACATACGTGCACGCGCACGCGTGCACACACACATATATACATACATGCATATTTACATACATACATACATACACACACACACATACAAACATACATGCATGTATACATACACACACACACACACACACACACACACACACACACACACACACACACACACACACACACACACACACACACTTACACCCTTCCCTGCAATAATGATGACTAACTGACACAATCGACTTTCCATTATCAAGACAAGACAAGACAACTCTGTTGTCCTAGACATTGTAACGATGCGCGATAACCATCCACTCTCTTTTACAGCTGGCTAAAAAGAGTGTTGAATCCTTTGACCGTAAAAACAGATTTGTCTTTCGTTTAGCTCAAAGACGTTTTAGTTCATCTTTCTTGGGGGGAGAATGCCGTTAGTGTTATGTTTTGTTTCATCGCTGGCACAAAATAGTTATGACGATGATGATGATGATGGGGGCTGATCTTTTAACAGAGAATGATGACAGTCATGTAACTGTGAACTGTTTTGTTGAGATTCTCTTTGTCTCTCTGTCTATACCAGTCTCTTTGGAATGAATACAAAATATTATGTGATGAAGTAGAGATATCGAGGTCAAGTGTATTTGAAGTGAAGGTTGATGGGCGATGACAAGGAGAGAGGAGAGACTACTGTCGTTATAAAATAAAAACTAAAAAGGAAAGAGAAACTGTGATAAAGTACATGATGATTTATGCACTGTATGTGTGTGTGTTTATTCATTTATTTATTCTTATATTTCGAGGATAATGGAAGAAGCACTCATGTGCTTTTTTCATCCAGTCCCTGTAAGTATGCAGTTTTATAAATTTTGTCATTCGTCCCCACTGGCACACAATGGCCTACTCATCCGAAAAGCGGAACGGGTTATGTGAGTGTTCGTGTGTGTTGTGTGTGTGGTGTGTGTGTGTGTGTGTGTGTGTGTGTGTGTGTTTGTGTGTGTGTTTGTGTGTGTGTGTGGTGTGTGTGTGTGTGTGCGTGTGCGTGCGTGCGTGTGTGTGTGTGTACTGATGTTAATTTGATAGCAGCCACCACCCTGTCAAAATCGCACTGCTACAAGAAAAGAAAAAAAACATCAACAAAGTCTATCAATGAATATTTTGATACATCGAGATCGAGAATATTCTGTCTCAGATCGCGAATGGCTGGAAATGAGCAGAAACTAGTAATTGTTGAACGGTAGAATGTATTCTGAGAATTCCCTTTGCTGTCCAGTACTTCCTAACGGACGGGGATAGCTCAGTGGTCAGAGCGCTTGCTTTCCCCCAGCCAATGTTAAGCAGCGTCGAGCGATGTTACCAATTGGATGGGTGACCGTTTGCGCGCCTTGGCTTCAGTACAGTTCCCCCAGTTCACCCAGCTGTAAATGGGTACCTGCCCTCTTTAGGGTCAGGAAGGTAAAGCAGCGAGGGAGAGGAGATGGGCGCCGCCCTCAATGTGCTGGCCCCTTGAGAAGCTGAGGTCTCTGATGCCTGGCTCCCCTACGACCACATAGGTTATGGGAACACCTTTACCTTTTTCACCCTAACGTTTCCAGCATTAGTTCTTGGTGGTGGTCTCTGCCTCAGTTCGATTCACAGGTATTGACGATAATTACACCAATAAGTAGTACTGATATCAGGTGATGTTTGAATATTGAATAAGAGAGGAGATTTTGCTTTTTCAAAGCACAAAGACTTATTGAAGTCAAGTCAAGTCAAGTCAAGTCAACAAGATAAAAACAATTGCCTGTCAGTAGAGTGTGTCGCCACATGAGCAGCACCACCTATGCGAGAAGTTAATGATGTTGGTGGTGGGGTTGGGTTACATAAGCTTAGATAGCGATACAAATATTGTCAGTACATTGGCTGACTTACATTTCCTTTGGGGTTTTTTCCCCTCCAAGTCAAAAATATTTAAATCATTCCACGAAGGACAGTTACAGAGTACAACACTGAAAGACACACAATATAGCTAAGACCTTAAAACTAGGACAAAAGTGTCTATCAAAAAGTTTAGTTTGTCTCAGAAATTTGCGCTTAAATTAAATGTGTAAGGGCTTGAGATAAACGCATTGTATACTACTGATGTAGTTAAAGCGATTGTTAGAAACATCATTCACTTGCTGCTTGGACAAAACTGGCAAAGGTGTATTCAGATTTCATTACACTTAATCAGTTTTCCACGCTGGTGGTAATTTTAACTTTGGGTGGCATCTATCTATCTATCTATCTATCTATCTATCTATCTATCTATCTATCTATCTATCTATCTATCTATCTATCTATCTATCTATCTCTCTCTGTCTGTCTCTGTCTGTCTGTCTGTCTGTCTGTCTCTTCTCTCTCTCTCTCTCTCTCTCTCTCTCTCTCTCTCTCTCTCTCTCTCTCTCTCTCTCTCTCTCTCTCTCTCTCTCTCTCTCTGTGTCTCTCTGATGGTTTATTCTCATAGTCGGAAAAAGACTTCCGAGGGGAAAAAAAAAGTACGCTTTCGTAGATATATCAGATTGCAGAAACTTCTGTACATAAGTACATTTTATGACTTTAAAAAAAAGGGAATGATCAAAAAGTTGTTTGCTTCTTTTCGAAATGTATTCTTCAGAACTAGGGCAAGAGTGCAGTATGTTTAGGGGGCAAAGGAAGTCCGTCCTATTTACAAGAAAAAGTATAAAAATTGTTTTTCTACAGCTTGTCAGGAGGATGTGTATAATGTGATCGACCTTCACTGAACTAGGCAGTGCGTCTTTCTGTCATGGCGTTACAACGATGCCAATAACGAGCCACCAGGTCTCTGTTTTTGGTCGTTGACAGCGCGCTGTCTCTGAGATAAACCGTTACCCTGGCTATTTTTTTTCTCTCCATGGTAATGTCCATCTCTAAGATAAAGCGTTTCTTTGGCTGTTTATTGGTCTATGATAATGTCTATTTCTATGATAAAGCGTTTATTTGGCTGTTTATTGGTCCACGATAATGTCGGTCTCTATGATAAAGCGTTTCTTTGGCTGTTTATTGGTCCACGATCATGTCTGTCTCTATGATAAAGCGTTTCTTTGGCTGTTTATTGCTCTATGATAATGTCCATCTCTATGATAAAGCGTTTCTTTGGCTGTTTATTGGTCCACGATAATGTCGGTCTCTATGATAAAGCGTTTCTTTGGCTGTTAATTGCTCTATGATAATGTCTATCTCTATGATAAAGCGTTTCTTTGGATGTTTCTCGCTCTATGATAATGTCCATCTCTGTGGTAAAGCGTTTCTTTGGCTGTTTATTGGTCCACGATAATGTCCGTCTTTTATGACAGAGCGTTTTACGTGCTGTTTATTACTTCAAGACAACGCCCATCTCTATGATAAAGCGTTTCTCTGGTTATCTATTGCTCCGTGATAATATCCAAACTGACACTCAACGCTGCTGCTGATGTTCTGATCTGAAAATGATGAGGGGTCTCCCTACATGGCCTTTGCTTTATTTATTTATTTATTTATTCTTTTATATCGAGGATAATGGAATAAGCACTCATGTGCTTTTTTTTTTACATCCAGTCCCCGTGTGTATGCGGTTTTGTAAATTTTGTCATCTGTTCCCACCGGCACACAATGGCCTACTCTTTCGAAAAGCGGAACAGGATTTAACGTGTGCGCAAGATGTTCTGCATGCGTTCGAACACGGGGCCTCGGTTTATAGTCTCATCCGAAGGACTTTGACATTCAGTTCGATTTTTTAAAAGTCAAACTGGGAAGAAAGGGCGAGGCTGGGAATCGAACCCAGAACCTCACGGTTAACTTGTTGGCAGGCAAACGTCTTAACCATCCTGCCACCTTCCTTCTTTGGTTCTGTCTGCCTGTCTGTCTGGAAGTCCAGCTCTTGGTTGCTTTGTCCTTTTATCTCTCAGGGTATCCTTTTTGTTCGTTGGTTGTTAATATTTATTCTTGGAGGGAAATGTATACAGCAAGTTCCTAGAGTTAGGATATTTCACAGGAAAACAAATCTGAGTTCTATTTCTGTACTTTTTCCCCCACTAACAGTTCTGTAAAATGACTGTACCTTAAAGTCTTAAACAGGTATTGTAATTGTGTTCTTTTTCACAGTCAGAAAAAAAGGCCAATAAAGTGGAGACCAAAGTTGTACAAAGTCCATTTTCTCTGGTGGTATTGTTTGCCAATGGAGCTCGTTACACTTTTCATAGCTCACGAACCTCACACGTCGCTTCTGGAACAGACCCAGTTTGTGACGCAGCAAGAACCGTTTGTAATCGTTCTGTTCTCAGTTCTTAGGAAGAAATTTCTCAGTTCTATATCAATGATAAAAAAAAATATGTCAAGAAGTTAAAAAAAAAGAATCTGAAGGTTGAACAGAGAAAAAGATCATGTATAGATTTCTTTTTTTGCTGGAGATTGTTAGTGGCAGTGTATGTAATCGACCTTCCATTACAAGGCACGTCAGCAAGCTAGGTAGGTTTTCCTTTTATGACTTTACAAAGGGGGTGAGATAGCCATTGGCTGTCCTTTATGGTGGTTTGCAGCGCACTGTAGCAATAATAAAGCGTTTTACAGTGCGTTTATGGATCAGCGCTATTGTTCAGGTGGACGCTGAATATTGTTGATGATGCTCGGATACTGAAGAGATAGTATTGTTGCACTGCAGTGCCTTTGCTTTGATTCTACCATCTGTTTATTTGTGTGGCTATGTTGCCTGTTGATTTTGCTCTATTTTGCTCTGTCAGGATATCTTATATAATTATGTCAGTGAGTTTTCTCAAGTTTGTATTAGTTGGGGGAAAATAAACTTTAAAATCACAGTTAAGTCCACTTTAAAATGTTTAACAGAAAAAAACCCGGTAAAAGCACTCATATTCCCATTCTTTATGAGAATTGAAGACCCCCACCCCCACCCAAAATCACACACATCTTAGAGAAGAAATCGTTTCTGTTTCCGTCTTAGAGTCTGAGTTATCCATAACAAAGAAAAAAGGAACAGTTTGTAATCAAAGCCAACTTGTCTGGCAATATCAGAGCCATTGGAGTTCATTACGCTTATATTGTTCTCGTATATCACAAATGCTTCTGGAACAAAACCGTTTTGTGTGACACAGTAATGCCTGTTTTAAACACATCGTTCTCGGTTCATATTACATGTGATTTTCTCAATCATGCTTTCATAAGGGGAAAAAAGTCAGGAGATGACAAAAAGAAGGTCCCTCATTGAAAAATAATAAAATATTTGAAATCTATTTTGCTGGAGCCTGCTAGTGACAGTGTGTACAGTCAATGTTTAATGAACAGGCCAGCAAGACAGACGTTTATGACTTGGCAACGATCATGACATGATAACGACCCAGTCTTTTCTGTGGTCGTTGTCAGCCTACTGTCTTTCCCCCGTGGGGAAGCCGGGGGCCTGTCAGAGGTAATAGCATCTTCCACCTTCTGGAAATTCTGTGCTTGGAATTCCCTCTTTTTATCCTTCTCTTTGTTTCTGCCTTGTTCCTTTTCTTCCAGTCACCTCCTCCTTGTCTATTTTCTGCCTTCTTGGTCCATTCTCCTGCCTTTTTTTCTCTCCAGAAAAGACTTACAAGGTAGCAATTCTCTCCCATGCCAAAGTTGGATGTGGTGGGCTTGACTTGTCAGGCACTAAACGGCAGCGCAACGTATTTTCGCTTATATGACAGACAAGAGTGGTTGCGGTGTGAGCCTTCGCACGAAGAAGCAGCTTACGGCCTCTATGATAGCAGCGTTTCCCGTGGCGTTTATTGCTAGACGTTAACGTTCACACTGCTGCTGAAGATTGTCGATTGTTTTCTGAGCTGAAAAGAGATAAGAGATGCTCGTGTTACTGTTGATTGCCTTTACTCTAATTCTTTTAATATCTGTCTGGATGTTTGCCTTTACTCTAATTCTTCTAATATCTGTCTGGATGTTTGTGAAACTTTCGATATTTTTCTCTCTTTTGTTTCGTGTATATGACTTTTATTTGGAGATGAACCACTTTAAAACCTAGAACCCCCCCCCCCCCCCTTCCCCACATCCTCTAAAGAGGATGCAGAAAAAGCAGGTTTTAGGTATAGACTCACTCACTCACTCAGTCCCATGTCTCAAAGGACGTAGGGGGGACATGAGAGAAGACGCAACAGAGATCTTTTTCCATGCTTCACGATCCTGTGTGGCTCGTAGAAGGTGTTGCAGGGGTTGGGCGGTCCATTCTTTGATGTTGTCAACCCATGATTTCTTTTGGCGGCCTCTTCTTCTCTTGCCTTCAACTGTTCCCTACAGGATGGTTTTTGCTAAGGTGTTGTGTCTTGTGGTGTGACCAAACCACATCAGTTTTCTCCTCTTTATGGTGGAGAGCAGGGGTTCTTGGGGGCCCACACGCTTTTTGATTTCTTCTTTCACATAGTTGTTGGTCTTGTGTTCTTTGTATGATATTTTGAGGAGTCTTCTGTGGCACTTGTTCTCGAATGCTTGGATTCTCCTCTCTAGCTCTGCTGACAGAGTCCATGATTCACAGCCATATAGGAGGATAGATATCACGAGGGATTTGTAAAGGTGATATTTGGTGCAGAAGCTGATGTTGCTTCTGATGATCCTCTCGAGTCTGGCTAGAGCAGATGTTGCTGTTGCAATGCGAGCTTTCACTTCATTGTTTGATGTGCCATCTTTTGTTAGGATGGAGCCTAAGTATAGCCTAAGCCTAGGTATAGACGGCTTCATAGAAAACAATAACAACAAAACAAAAGAAACCCCCAAGAAAACAATCAAAAACAATATTAATTTTATAATATTTCTGGCGGTTGAAAACAAGTCTAAACCAGGTCCAAAAAGGTTGCTATTTTTGTTTTGGCGAAGTTGAAAATATGGTTATGAAGGAGCTGAAAAACAGACTAGATTAACTACTTTGTTTTCCTAAGTAGAGACAAATTTATGTCGTATCTGTCTCTGTCGCTTTTGTCTGTTTTCATAGCTGCAAAAATCTTCAAAGACAAGGATATATAGCGTGTCTATCAAATTACGGAAATTTCTATAACGTATGTAAGAAAAAGATTTTGCAACGAACAATTTAAAACCGTTTTTGAACATATTTTTCCTTCGTCGGAAATAGGGCAAAAGGATAATAGGATACGGAGGAAAAGGGGAGCTGATCTAAATTTTAAAAAAGTCTTTATTTCATTCTTTTATATCGAAGATAATGAAATAAGCACTTATGTGCTTTTTTACATCTAGTTCCCGTGTGTATGCGGTTTTGTAAATTCTGTCATCTGTTCTCACCGACACACAATGGCCTACTCTTACGAAAAGCGGAATAGGATTTAACGTGTGCGCAAGATATTGTGCGTGCGTTCGCACACGGGGTCTCGGTTTATAGTCTCATCCGTAGGACTTTTGGGGAGAGTGGAGGCTGCACTGATGTTAACTCCAGAGGAAAATATCCCCTTGAACGAGAATCGAACCCGGGTCGTCAGATTGCGAGAGCAATGTTCTGACCACTAGGCTATCCCGTCCATTAAAGATAATGTAAACATTTCTTCTTGCTCTGCTGATAGTGTATGTGATGGATCTTTCGATAACAAGTCAGCGGGAGTTCCTTTTATAACATGACAATGATTGCCGTGACCGTCTATCTACACAGTCTCTATTATATGGACGTGGACAGCAGTCTGTCTTTCTAATAGAACAAAAGCGTTTCTCTGGGCGCTTCTTGCTGGATGTTGACGTTCAAGTTGACGATGAACTCCGTTAATGATGCTCTGGGCTGACGTAGACAGAGATATTATTATGGTCTTGTTACTCTGCGAAGTATTTGCTTTTAGTTCTCTCTCTCTCTCATCTCCTCTCTCTCTCTCTCTCATCTCTCCTCTCTTCTCTCTCTCTCTCTCTCTCTCTCTCTCCTTCTGCTCCTCTCTCTCCTCTCTCTCTCTCTCTCTCTCTCTCTCTCTCTCTCTCTAGCTCTCTCTCTCTATCTCCCCCCTATCTCTCTCCCTCCCTCCCTCCCTCTCTCTCTCTATCTCCCCCACCCCCCTCTCTCTCTCCCTCCCTTTCTCTCTCTCTCTCTCTCTCTCTCTCTCTCTCTCTCTCTCTCCCCCCCCCCCCCCCCCCCCCCCCCCTTCTCTCTCTCTCTTGTGGATGTTTCGTCTGTTGATTTTCTTTCTTTTTCTCCGTGCTCATGTTTAACTCTTCTCTCACTTTTCTGATTGTACCTGTTTTTTTGTTGGTGGTCACGAAACTATTAAAAAAAACCCAAAGCAAAACAAGTCCATGTCATGTTTGATTGTTTTTTCAAAGTAAGTTTTCTACTTTTTCTGGCAACTGAAGTCATAAATATCTCTTCAACAGAGGATGTTGTGGCTCCTTGTCTTCCTTCTTAAAAGTAGCCACAGTGATTTTGACGTAAAACGTCAGTGACGCAAAGAAATGTCAACCCTGGAGTGTATGATGCTTACACTCTTGTTGTACATCGCGCTCTCTCATGGAACATATGATCCTATGACACAGAAACATTCCTTCCAAAAGTGTTGTTTACCAGATTTTAAAACAAACCCACCCGAGTATGGCTTGTCCTATACTATTTTCTGTGATGTGCAATGGCGTAGAGTACCAAAGCGTGATATGTGTTAAACCAAATTATTCAGGCAATCATAAACCTCAATAGCTGCCAGAGAAAACGTATAGAAGTTGATTGAAATTTCATAGGACTTCAAACAATGTTCACACAATCTGTATATTTGTCGAGCGTTTTCTTTCTTGGTCCGTTTTCATGTTGAAAATGACTTTGGGGACAAAAATACGATTATACATAAGATCAAAGAAATCCCCAACGCTTAAGCGCATTTTTATTTTTATAATTTATTATTTATTTATTTATTTATTTATTTATTTCGATAATAATGGAATAAGAACTCATGTGCTTTTTTTTATTTTACATCTAGTCCCCGTGTGAATGCAGTTTTGTAAATTTTTTCATCCATTCCCACCGGCACACAATGGCCTACTCTTCCGAAATGCGGAACGGGTTTTAACGTGTGCGCAAGATGTTCAGCGTGCGTTCGCACACGGGAACTCGGTTTATAGCCTCATCCGAAGGACTTTTAGGGGGAGTGGAGTCGGCACTGATGTTAACTCCAGAGGAAAAATCCTCTTGAACGGGAATCGAACTCTTTATTAGAGGATTTGAAAACATTTTGTATATGTCTAAAAGATTTTTTGACAGTATCGCCATCGGAAATGAAATAAAGCAATAAAACGAGCAAGATAAAAGGGAATCATATTTAACCCCCAAAAGAACAACATACACGTTTTCTGTTTTTGCTACGGCCTGTGAGTGACAGTGTGTAAGTGTGTCAAGTCAAAGTCAAAAGAATTATTTTCAGATGGTACATTGAATAAGCAGTGCATTTGCTGTTTTTTTTCCATCAAGCCATCTATCTAAAGAAAAAAAAAAGAGAAATAATATAATATATAAGCAGAGATAGAATAAAAAAACCTAATCAATGATAAACCATCCAAATCAAACAAGAGAAGACTTGTGTGTGCGTCCGTGCGTGCTGTCGTGTGTATTGTAGTATTTATTTGTATGTATATATTGCGACGGTGTGTGGTGCGTGTGCGGCGCGTGTATGGCGTGTGTGTGTCGTGCGTGTGCGCGCGCGATCGTCTTTCTATCAACAAGCCAGCGAGGTTTTCTATTACGACGTGACAACGACCGTGATCTCGGTTGGTTCAATCTCCTTTATTGGTGGCTGACAGTACAGCGGCACTTGCGTCCTATGATAACGACGTACCGGGGTTTATTGCATGCAGGATGTTTTTAATGGCCGAGCTGACGCGGGGTATCATTGATTGTTTTCTGATCTCCACAAGACGATGGTCTCCTTTCTACTTTCTACTATTGACTTTTGCTGTGACTGACTCTCTCTTTCTCTCTTGATTTTGCTCTTCTCTCTCTGACTCTGTCTCTGTCTCTCTCTCTCCCTCTCTATCTCTGACTCTCTCTCTGTCTCTTCTCTTATCTCTCTCTCTCTCTCTCTCTCTCTCTCTCTGTATCTCTGACTCTCTCTCTCTCTGTATCTCTGACTCTCTCTCTCTCTCTCTGTATCTCTGACCTCTCCTCTCTCTCTCTCTCTGTCTCTGTATCTCTGACTCTCTCTCTCTCTCTCCTCTCTCTCTCTCTCTCTCTCTCTCTCTCTCTCTCTCTCTCTCTTCTCTCTCCTCTTTGGATGAGACTATAAACCGAGGCCCCGTGTGCGAACGCACGCAGAAGAACATCTTGCGCACACGTTAAATCCTGTTCCGCTTTTTGTAAGAGTAGGCCATTGTGTGCCGGTGGGAACAGATGACAGAATTCACAAATCCGCATACACACGGGGACTAGATGTAAAAAAGCACATAAGTGCTTATTCCATTATTCTCGATATAAAAGAATAAAATAAGATAAAGATTTTTCTCTCTGTCTCTCTCCGTGTCTCTGTCTCTGTCTCTTGATTTTGCCTTCTCTCTCTATGTCTCTGTCTCTTTCTCTCTTCTGTCTCCGTCTCGTCTCTTCTGTCTCTCTTTCCTCCCTCCCTCTCTGCCTACCTGTATGTCTGTCTGTCTCTCTCTAGAGTTTGCTCTCTCTCTGTGTCTCCGTCTCTGTGTGTCTCTGTCTCTCTCTCCCTCCCTCCCTCTCTGTCTCTCTCTGTCTGTCCCTAATTTATTTAGACTCTGTTTACTCCTGGCATCAAGTCATCCTGAGGTTGTACACAGCCTCACTTTATATTTGTGTAAAGCTTTCAGAATAAGAGAGATATTGTTATCCTAAGTCATATTTTTGTAGCTGACTTTTTGTTATACAGTAACACTTTGTCGTTACTATTGCTTTTACCCCCACCAAAATACTAAGCAGTTCGGCAACCCCCTTCATGTATGGGCCAATGGCCTTTTTGTGAATAAATCATTCGAGTTCGAGTTTGAGTTCTGTCTGTCTCTGTCTGTCTCTGTTTCTGTCTGTCTGTCTGTCTGTTTGTCTGTCTGTCTGTCTGTCTGTCTGTCTCTCTCTATCTATCTATCTATCTATCTCTCTCTCTGTCGTGTGTGTGTATGTGTGTGGATATCTGTACAGTCTCTGGTATTTTTCTTGGTCTGGATATGACAGATGACGTTCTCTTTCATTGGTTTGGATCTTCCTTAATGGTCGGAACAGGCTTTGTAAAGAACGGCAAGTCCCAGTGGTAATGTATTTTGTAAAGTAAAACTAAAAATCAAAACAAAACAGGACGTATTTCCAACGCTTTGACAAAGTTTTAGAATCTGTGAATTGTGTCTAAAAGGGGTGGTTGGTGCCGATTGCTTTCCTAACGGGTAGAAAATTGCCAGTGAAAAATTGAACGTCTGCTATGCAAAGTCACTCTTGTCAGTGTTAATTACACCTGAACATACACGCACGCACGCACACACACACACACACACCACACACACACACACACACACACACAACACACACACACCCCAAAACCACTCTCCACACTCACACACACACACACACACACACACACACACACACACACACACACACACACACACACACACACACACACACACAACACAGATTGAGAGAGAGGGAGAGAGAGAGAACATATGTCTGTTTTCTTTTATTCTTTTATTTTGAGGATACATCCAGTCCCCGTGTGTATGCAATTTTGTAAATTTTCTCATCCGTTTCCCTTCGGCACATAGTGGCCTACTCTTCCGAAAAGCGGAACGTGTTTTAACGTGTTTGTGTGTGTGTGTTTGTGTGTGTGTGTATGTGCGTGCGTGCGTGCGTGTGTGTGCGTGAGAGAGAGAGAGAGAGAGAGAGAGAGAGAGAGAGAGAGAGAGAGAGAGAGAGAGATGTTACCATTTTACAATTTTCTGGCAGCTGAAAGGTAAAAAAAATACCCATACGCTATTATTAGTTGCGAGTTTCATCCATAACATTATCACACATTTGCACATTATTCCCGAAAAAAATTTGACACCACAGCGATGATAAAATGTGCAACCTTGTCTGTAGGTGCCAACAGCGCATTGTCATTACATTGTAAGGATTTTAGAAGCGTTTTAGGGGAGGCATAGATTTAGTGTTTAACCTGATGACGAATATTGCTTTTAACGTATCCGTCTGTTTGTGTTTAACCTGATGATGAATATTGCTTTTTAACATATCAGTCTGTTTCCTAAGCTGGTTTATTTCATATGCTTTACCTCTTTAGTGATTTCCTTTCTTTTCTTTCACAATTTCTTTTCTTTTTTTCAGTTTTTCTAGTACTTAATCAAGGGTACGGGGTAGCTCAGTGGTCAGAGCACTCGCTTAACCAGCTAACGTTAAGCAGCATCGAACGTGGTTACCACTTGGATAGGCAACCGTTTGCGCGTTTTGGCTCCATTACAGTTCCCCAGTTCACCCAGCTGTAAATGGGTACCTGCCTCTTTAGGGTCAGGGAAGGTAAAGCAGCGAGGGAGAGGAGATGGGCACCGCCCTCAATATGCTGGCCCCTTGAGGTCTCTGATGCCTCGCTCCCTTACGACCACATAGGTTATGGGACACCTTTACTGTTTAGTATGTTGGACTTTTCTTTTACTACTTGATTTTTTATGTCTGTTCACTACTATGTGATTTAGACAGGTAAAATTTTAGAGCAAAACTATTAGTTAAAGGATAGGGGAGAATGCAGGGTTCTGTGGAAGACTGTAGTAGGTGACCTTCCCACTGTGGGATGCTATATTGTGTTTTCAGCAATTTTTTTTATAGCTTTATCATCGTTAATGGTTTAAACGTACAACAGCATATCATCTCAATCTGCTTCCTCTGGACAAATTATGAAAATAACCCTTTCTGGAGTTACATCTGCTGTACATGGTTGTGGATATATAACTTTTTTTTTTATCAGTTCAACGTTTATTTCAACATTCACAATAAAGCAATAAGTTCAACATATATTTCAATATTTAAAATAAAACAGTAAGCTCAACACATATGTCACCGTTCACTTTAAAGCAATCAGTTCAACACGTTTCAACAATTGATGTTATGTATTGCCAGGAATTATGTTATACACTCTGATCGTCTCCATATTTCGAAGTCGTTTCTCTTCCCTTCTTTGTATAACATTCTTTTCGAATAGGAAAGTCAGAAAGTGTGTGTCTTTTTTGTACCCGGTTCTTTTGTAAATGAAATATGTACTGTATAGAAAAACCCAGAAAAAAAGCAACTGATCTCGTAATAATAAATTTCGTCTTATCTATATATGTGTCTGTCTTAAGCTGTTTGTTGTTTTTACTTAATCGGAAGTTTGCAGTGCACAACAAAAATATTGAACAGACATAAGGAAAACTGTACTTATGTGTGAACCGAGGCTAGGTGTACCATGGGAGGGAAGAACCGACAAGAGCATCTATCTATCTATCTATCTATCTATCTATCTATCTATCTATCTATCTATCTATCTATCTATCTATCCATCATCTATCCTCTATCTATCTATCTATCTATCTATCTACTCTCTCTCATCCTCATCTACTCTCATCTATCTATCCTCTATCTATCTACTATCTATCATCATCATCCACCTACCTTCTATCTCCTACCATCTACTATCTACCTATCTATCTATCAATCATCTATCTACCTACCTATCACCTATCTATCTATCTACTACACTATCTATCTATCTACATCACACCTACACATACATCTATCATATCTTCACTACCTACTATCACTACCTATCTATCTATCGATCTAATAACTACCTACTACCTACATTTATTTCTACCTACCTACACTACACTATCATCTCTCATCTCTCATCTATCTATTATCTACTCTAATCTATCTACTCTCTCCCTATCTATCTATTCAATCTATCTTCTATCTATCTATCTACTCTCCCTCTCCCTCTCGCTTCCTAATCTCTGTACTTGTACACATCCACACAACACACACACACACCCAGCACCACCACACCACATTCACACAATACCAGACCCACACACACCACCATCATACCCCACACCCACCACACACACACACACCACCCACACACACCACACACATTTTGCCATCTCGAGCAAGTGTCTGATCGCAATAGGTAGAAAACATTGTATTTTTTACGACATTACAAAATAGTGATCACCCTCCGTCTCTTTACGACTGCCGAAAAGTCACCGTCTTACGCGTATCCCCGTTTGGCAATGCCTTATGCGTCGTGTTATCTCCACATGACGCAGATACTACTGAGATGACGCCCACAGAAACATGTCATGCCTTTTCATTGTCACTATTTTTATACCCCCCCCCCCCCCCCCCCCCCGCTTTTTCCCCCTTCTGTTTACACATCTGTTTTGCTGATCTTTTTCGTATCCTTTTTAAAAAAAAATATCGGTGTCGTACTGATCGAATAAAAACTCAAAAAACGGCATGGGATGTTCCTCTCTTGTTTTATTTTACAGCCAATGAATATTATCTTCTGCCCCCCCCCCCCCACCCCCCCCCTCCTTTTTTCTTTTTTTTAGAAGATGAAAAAGGAGGCAGATTATATCTGAAAGTCTTTTTAAAACAAAGTATTATTAAACACTTTTTTTTGTCATTCCGAGCGTTAAAAAATGGACGGCAAAGAATAGAACAGCCCTCCCCCGTTTTTGTCATGTTACTTTTGGTTGTTGCTATTATTCATATGATTATTATGACTCATTATTCAGAGCGCATATGTTACTGATACAGACACGATCCTCGTAAAACGCATGGCCTTCTTTGTTGCGAGTCTTTACGTTAAGGTTAGTGTCAGGTGTTATTTGTCAGGTGTTATTTGTCAGGTGTTATTTCCCATCTGACACAGACTGATGTTTTTACACGGATAACTAAGAGCAGGATAGCTAGGCCCAGTGGTTAGAGCGTTGCGTTCGTGATCTCACCGGTCCGGGATCGAGTCATCAAAGAGGGGCCCTTTTTAGGGAAGTTTGATAATGATGATAATAATAATAATAATAATAATAATAATAATAATAATGTATGGAACTTATATAGCGCTGAATCTTGTAAAGCAACAAATCAAAGCGCTCAGATGACTTTTTTTTAAAATTTAAAATATCGAGGATAATGGAATAAGCACTCATGTACTGTTTTTTACATCTAGTCCCTGTGTGTATGCGGTTTTGTAAATTTTGGCATCGGTTCCCACCGGCACACGATGGCCTACTCTTTCGAAAAGCGGAACAGGATTTAACGTGTGCGCAAGATGTTCTGCATGCGCTCGCACACGGGGCCTCGGTTTATAGTCTCATCCGAAGGACTTTACCAAGGAGTTCACATTAGTACTGACTCCACTCTCCCAAAAGTCCTTCGAATGATATTATAAACCCAGGCCTCGTGTGCAAAACGCACTCAGAACCATCTTGGTCATTGCATGTTTGTAAGAACGGATGACAAAATTAAATTTAAAAAAACAAACAAACAAACCCGCAAGCACTCTGGTGATGAGTTTAGACAACATCCCTGAAGTCGGAATGTGGCTACCTTAATGGTGTGTTAAAAAAAACCGGTTGCATGCACAAAATATAGAATGCTCCATACAACCCCCACCCCCAGCTTGTATCTATTTCAGAACTTCTAAGATTTTTGCACAAAAAATAGGTCTGTCCTTTACAGCTATATATTCTTAAAAGTTAGTGGCAAAAGCTGGAGTAAAGTAAGGGAGCAAAAACTGCAGACATACCTCATAAAGGATAGAGCTTCGTTTCTGTTTCATCAAAGTCCTAAACGTCTGGAAGGAGTATCAAAAAGATGGTGCTTGGTATTTCTGACGCTTTTTCCTTTTTTCGGTTATTTTTATGTTGATAGAACTGGGTTTTTTCCCACCTCTAACAAATTGCACTTGTTTATGTCTCATTCAGTCTGCTGGTCTGTTGGTATCCTTTCCATTGTTTTGTCACGTTAGTCCTGCGGTTATTATGGTGTCCTACCGCTGATATTTCTCATCTTGGGGGTTTACGTTCCATTCTTGGGAGCGAGTTGTGATGTAATGGTGACGGGTTTTAGAACGTTTTGGGTGCACTTATGTGCATGCCTAATAGTGCCTTCATCTCCTGTATTTGAAGAAAATCAAATAGTTACATGACCAGAAAACTTCGAACCCGTAATTTATACCAGCACAATCAATCACGTGCATGCACATACATACATACATACATACATACATATTTACACACATACATATTTACACACATACACACACGCACACACACACACATACATACACACACACACACACACACACACACACACACACACACACGGACACACACACACACACACAACACACACACACACACACACACACACACACATGTGTGAGCGCGCGCGTGCACTCTCTCTCTCTCTCTCTCTCTCTCTCTCTCTCTCTCTCTCTCTCTCTCTCTCTCTCTCTCTCTCTCTCTCTCTGTGAATCAAAGCTACATGAAAATTTCAACGAATAGAGAGAGGGCCCAAAATAGAACAACCATCATTTCACCATGTTCTATGAAGAAAGAAGAACATATTAAAGAGAGAAAGGGGGAGGGAGCAGGAGATGAAAGAGAATGAAACAGACGGGAGGAGGGGGCAAGAAGGGAAGCGAGGAAGAAGAAAGAAAATGAAAATGGGGGGTGGAGGGAGGGAGGGAGGGAGGGGATAGGAGGAAAGGAATGGGATGGAGGAGGGGAAGGAAGAAGAGGCGTGATCAGACGGTACTTTTTTTTGTTTTTTTAAAGTAGGGGCCTATCAGAGAAAACGTAGATGATCGATTCACCGTTAACAAGGTAGCAAGCAGGTCCTTTTGGTGTGTGTGTGTGTGTGTGTGTGTGTGTGTGTGTGTGTGTGTGTGTGTGTGTGTACGCGCGCGCGCGCGCGCGCGTGCGTATATGCGTGTATTAAAAACATTTTTTTTATTCTTTTATATTGAGAATAATGGAATAAGCACTTATTTGCGTTTTTACATCCAGTCCCCGTGTGTATGCAGTTTTGTTAATTCTGTCATCCGTTCCCACCGGCACACAATGGCCTACTCTTACGAAAAGCGGAACAGGATTTAACGTATGCGCAAGATGTTCTGCGTGCGTTCGCACACGGGGCCTCGGTTTATAGTCTCATCCAAAGGACTTTTGGGGAGAGTGGAGTCTGCACTGATGTTAACTCCAGAGGAAAATATCCCCATGAACGGGAATCGAACCCGGGTCGTCAGATTGCGAGCGCAATGTTCTGACCACTAGGCTATCCCGCGTGTGTGTGTGTGTGTTGTGTGTGTGTGTGTGTGTGTGTGTGTGTGTTTGTGTGTGTGTGTGTGTGTGTGTGTGTGTGTGTGTGTGTGTGTGCGTGCGTGTATCTGTGTATGTGTGTTTGCATGTGTGTGTGCGTGTTTGCATGAGTGCGTACGTGCATGCGTGCATGTATGTGTGTTTGCATGTATGTCCGCGCGCGTGCCTGCGTGAGTGTATGTGCATTTGCATGTATGTGTGTGCTTGTGTGTGCGCGCGCGCGCGCGCCTGTGTATGTGTGCACGCGCGCGCGTGCACTATCTTCTCCTTTTGTTGCGTCTTTCCTTTTTCCTTTTTTGTTTTTAAGATATCATATCCCAGCAGTAATTGCGACAACGGTGCAGTCTGTATCCTGGGTGTTGTGAAAGCGTGGCCTGTCTGTTTATGATGATGATGAGAAGGAGGACGGGGAAGAGGAAGAGGGAGGGAGGGTGGGGTGGGTGGTGGTGGTGGGAGGTGGGGTGGACAGAAGCGTTACGCAATACGTTTTCTTTGTCCCGCGTTAATTAACGCTCGTGCTGACTCGGCTTAGTAGTGATACTTTGGGATTGATGATAATGCTCTCTCATCAGACAGGAAAATAATGTTGTCGATCTCGTTAAGTTTGTTTGTTTGTTGTTGATGTTGTTGTTGTTCTATTTTTGGTATTGTTTTTTTTGTTTTGCTACGAAGGGGTGTCTTGTGTTGGTTTTTTTTGGGTGTTTATTTGTCAAGAAGCAGAGTAAAACAAATAAGTGCATTTAAAAAAAAAGTTTTTTTCGCACTGTTTTATGTGTTTTTGTTCGAGATGTGTGAAGGAAACATGGATACCCGCACTGCTTACACACAGACACACACACACTCACACACACACACACACACACACACACACACACACACACACACACACACACACACACACACACACTCACGGACGCGCGCACACACGCACGCACCGCATGAGAGAGAGAGAGAGAGAGAGAGAGAGAGAGAGAGGAGAGAGAGAGAGAGAGAGAGAGAGAGAGAGACAGACAGACAGACAGACAGACAGACAGACAGACAGACAGACAGACAGACAGAGACAGAGACAGACAGACAAAGAGAGAGAAAGAGAGAGAGATTATAAATGTTGCGCGCGCGCACACACACACACACACCCACACACCCACACCCACACACACCCACACACACACACACACACACACACACACACACACACACACACACACCACTCCATCACTCACTCACTCACATATCCGTCTTATTCGAGTAACTACCACCCAGACACACCACCCAAAGTCTAAGAAGTGGATGGGAGAAAAATGTAATTCACACAGAGTTCGAACCCAAGACTTCACCGCTTTTTTGACAGAGTGCGTTCGTTAACTCTAAACCGCCAATTTATTCCGGCAACCAAGCTGTCATTCATGTACGGGAAAGAGAAAAAAAAAAAAAAAAAAAAAAATAAAATCGGTTGCAAATATCCGGATTCCAGTCATGTAGCTCTGGCATTCTGGCTGAATGGGTCTCCCCTGGGGATTAGAGTGTGTGTGTGATATAATTGTAAACACTGGAATGGATACTGCCTGTCCCATTTCCATGTGTGAGAGAGAGAGATGGGAGAGGAGGACAGAGAGCTAGTGACAGAGAGAGAGAGAGAAGAGAGAGAGGGAGAGTGGGATAGAGAAAGAGAGAGAGAAGGGGGAAAGAGAGAGAAGGAAAGACAGAGAGAGAGAGAGGGTAATGGGAGAGAGAGAGAGAGAGAGAGAGAGAGAGAGAGAGAGAGAGAGAGAGAGAGAGAGGGAATGAGAGAGAGAGAGAGAGAGAGAGAGAGGAGAAATGGGAAAGAGAGAGAGAGAGAGAGAGGGAAATGGGGAAAGAGAGAGAGAGAGTTGTGTGTCTTAATATGATCTTGGTTTCTTTGTTTTAAGAAGTTGTTATCTAAAAGAATGGATCGGTATGGGCATTTTTTAAAATTTAGTTTTTAGCAATATTGTACTGCTATAAATTGTCATCCTCCTTGTCAAAAAGCTTTTATTGGTACTGACAGTTGTTTCATGGTTCCTCTGTCTGTCTGTCTCTCGTCTCTCTCTTTGCGTCTCTGTCTGTCTCTCTGTTTCTGTCTCTTTCTCGGTCTCTCTCTCTCTCTTGTTAACTTGTTTTCTTTGTTTTTATTTTTTGTTTTTTGTTTAGAATTGAGAGATATAAGGTAAGCGGAAGAGCTGGTAGCTTTATTATATATATTTTTGCGGTTTCTTTTTGTCTTATTTACCTTACTGGGGGTGGGGGGGGGGGGGCGGGATAGCCTGGTGGTTACAGCAATGAGTATTGCGCTCGTGATCTGCTGACCTAGGTTTGAATCCTGTTCAAATAGATTTCCCCCCATGAAGTACAACATAAGAGCTGACTTCTACCTTCCCCCAATTCATTCGGATGAGACTATAAACTGAAGTCCCGAGTGGGAGCGCACGCAGAACATTTTAAAACCTGTCCCGCTTTTCGGAAGAGTAGGCCATTGTGTGCCGGTGTGAACGGATGACAAAATTTACAAAACTGCGGGGACTGGATGTAAAAAAGAAGCATATGAGTGCTTATTCCGTTATCCTCGAAATAAAGGATAAATAGATGAATAAATAAATAAATGAATTAAAAAAAAAGGAATTGCATGGTTACATTTCTTTTGTTATGTATCACGTACTCGTTATATTTTTTTTTTAAATTCGGTTGGTTATTTGATCGATTGGTTGGTTGGTTTGCTTGCTGTTCTTTCCATTCAGGGTTTGTTTTCTTTGTTTATTTATCTTTTGTCCACGAAATCTACAACGGCCATCATTCGAAAAAA
>CM054159.1:11814537-11817037 GCA_028751875.1 Rapana venosa | reverse complement strand
TGGTTTTTTGTTTTTGTTTTGTGATGCAGCGAGGTAGGTAAATATATAGAGAGGTGAATAGGTAGGTAAATAGATAGATAAATAGATAGATAGGTTCATGCATGCATGCATGCATACATACATACATACATACATACATACATACATACATACGTACATACATACGTACATATACACATACATATACATATATACACATACATACATACATACATACATACATAATACATCTGACATACATACATACATACATACATACATACACATACACATCAAAATAATTACATACTTAATACACACATACACATACATACATACATACATACGTACGTACGTACATACATACACACATACGCACATCATACATACATACACACATACGCGCATACATATACACATACATATACACATATATACACACATTACATACATCATACATACTACATCATACATACATACATACATACATACACACACACATCTGAAAATAAAAGTTTGACTTTGACTTTGACATACACACATACGCACCATACATACATACATACATACATACATACATACATACATACATACATACATACATACATACTACGTACGTACGTACGTACGTCACATACACACATACATACATACACACATACGCGCATACATATACACATACATATACACATATATACACACACATACATACATACATACATACATACATACATACATACATACATCATACATACATACACTACATACATACACATACAATCAGAGAGAGAGAGAGAGAGAGAGAGAGAGAGAGAGAGAGAGAGAGAGAGAGAGGTACACACAAACAGAAAGACATACAGGGAAGGGGGAAGTGGGGAGGCATAAGCTCCCAAGATTAAGAGGATATTCTAACGAAAATGAACGAACGAGGAAAATCGATAAAGTGAACACGACACTAGGTAAGCAAGGGGGTTGGGAGGAGAGGAAGAAGAGGAGGAGGGGGGCGGGGAGGGGGGTGTCAGAATAAATGTATTGTCAATTTTTTTTCTTACCCGGGGCCCTATCAGTGTAGATAATCGACTTGCTATTATCGAAATAATGGACTTGTTTTTTATGGCTCTTTGTAACGATATCCATAAACTTGCCTGCTGCTTCTGCTGCCTTTAAGGCTGACGAAAACGTGATGTATTTTCTATCAGCGGTTTGCTAAAGTGGTCCTTGTTAGGTGTCGCTTTCATTATGATCAATGGCCATTTTTAAGCTGTATTTTACAGGCATTTTGTGGCAAGAGGTTGTTGTAAGGTGGCAGTTTCATTATCCGTAATTGTTTGGGTTGTAAGCGGTCTTTTGTATAAGCGGGTGTTTAGTTTTGGCAAAGCGTTGGTTGTTAATGTGCCATTTTTATTATCGTTCTTTGTCAGTTTTGAGGCTGTCTTTAAAAAACGGTTTGGCAAAGTGTTTATTAAAAGGTATCAGGATGGGTTATTCTTTTTTAATTGGCTGTTTCATGCTCACTTCTAGAAGCGTTTTTGGCAAAGTGTTTCTTGCACGGTGCCTTCTTCAGTACTATTGATTATCATTTTCAAGCTGTCTTGCGTTAAGGGAAAGTGTTCACTAAAAAAAAAGTTTCACTTTTCTAATTATTCATAGTCGCAAACTCACTTGTGTAAGTGTTTTGACAAAGTTTTCGTTGTAATGTGTCAGTGTCTTCGTTGATAATAATTGTCAGTTTTAAATTGTCTTTTTTGAAGCATTTTAGCTGAGAGTTCGTTCTTAGCTGTCAGTTTTATTAGATGTTAATTTGTCAGTTTTGAGGATGCTAGCGTGTCTGTTACAATGTGTTGGATCATCATCATCATCATCATCATCATCATCATCAGTTACTAGCTGTCTTTTATAAGTGTTTTGGCAAAGTGTTGGATGTAAGCTGTCACTTTCGTTGTTATTATTATCTATCTGTTTTTATTAATATTATCTTTAATAAGCGTTTTGGCTTATCCTCCTTCTCCTTTGTCAGGCATCCACTTTAATTTTCCCCGGGGTGATGCTGGGGGCCTCTCAGTATAAATAGCATCCCCACCTTCCGGAAATTCTGTGCTAGGAATTCCGTCTTTCTCTCCCTCTCTTTGTTTCTGCCGTGTTCCTTTCCTTCTTGTCATCCTCTTGTCCATTTCCTGCTTTCCTGGTCCATTCTCTCGCCTTTTTTTTCCAGAAAGACTTAAAAGATAATAACTCTCTTCCACGCCGAAGTCGGATACGCTGGGCCTGACTTGTCAGGCGCTTAACGGCAGCGTGACGCATGTTTGCTCACGTGACAGACAACAATAGTTGCTGTGTGAGCATTCAACGAAGAAGAATTTTAAATTTCATTTGTTGTTCTATGCGAGCTTTAAGCCGGTTTTTTTTTTTAATAAATAATTATTTGGATAAAGCAGTTTTTCTCTAAAAGGTCCGCTTCAGACTACCGTAGTCCACGTTTTTGGAAAGTGTTGGCTGTTAAGCTTGAGTTTCAAGGAGGATT
>CM054159.1:11804537-11807037 GCA_028751875.1 Rapana venosa | reverse complement strand
TCCTCCTCCTTTTTGTTGTTGTTGTTTCTTCTTCTTCTTCTTCTTCTTCTCTCTTCTTCTTCTTCTTCTTCCTCCTCCTCCTCCTCCACCTCCTCCTCCTCCTCCTCCTCCTCCTCCTCCTCCTCCACCTCCTCCCCTCCTCCTCCTCTTTCTTCTCTTCTTCTTCTTCTTCTTCTTCTTCTTCTTCTTCTTCTTCTTTCTTCTTCTCTTTCCTCCTCCTCCTCCTCCTCCCCTCTCCTCCTCCTCCTCCTCCTCTTTCTTCTTCTTCTTCTTCTTCTTCTTCTTCTTCTTCTTCTTCTTCTTCTTCTCTTCTTCTTCTCTTCTCTCTTCTCTCTCCTCCTCCTCCTCGCCTCCTCCCTCTCCTTCTCCTCTCCTCCTCCTCCTCCTCCTCTTTCTTCTTCTTCTTCTTCTTCTTCTTCTTCTCTTCTTCCTTCCTTCTTCTTCTTCTCTCTTCTTCTTCTTCTGCTTCTTCTTCTTCTTCTTCTTCTTCTTCTCTTCTTCTCCTCCTCCTTCTCCTCCTCCTCCTTCCTTCTCCTCCTCCCCTCCTCCTCCTCCTTCCTCCTCCTCCTCCTCCTCCTCCTCTCCTCTCTCTCCTTCTTCTTCTTCTTCTTCTTCTTCTTCTTCTTCTTCTTCTTCTTCTTCTTCTGCTCTTTCTCATCGCTGTTCGCTGGTGCTTGAAGTCTCCAGAGCCTCAGAAGCATTGCCCCTTAATGACGGTGCCATCAGCTATGCCCAGTCTTTTTTGTGTGGTAATCATGGGCAAAGGATCTGCCATGGCGAACAACGTGGGCTTTTTGCCTGTCCAGTTTGCAATGTTGTCCGTCCATAGAAGCAACCCCTCCAATAGGGAAAGAAATTTATACACACGCGGACAGAAACAGGGAGAAAAAAATAATGGGTGGCGGTGCTCTTATGGCGACGCGCACTCTCCGCAGTGAGAGCAGCCCGAATTTCACGCAGAGAAATCTGCCGTGACTTAAAGTGGTATATAATACAAGTATCGCTTTGTTTAAGTTTCGTCGTCTTTTTTTTTCACTCGTACACTTGCAATGTAGCGAATGGTATTTTTTGTGGACAATATAGTAGATTTTGTACGTGACTGTGTCGTTTTTAAACTTGTGGTCTCTTTGCTTGTGGTTCGCGGATGTGTTTTTTTGCTGCTGTGGTGGGTTGTGTGTTGGAAATGGTAGTACTCCAGAAGTTGTCTCATTTTGCAAAATACTTTTAACCAAAGTTTGTTTTTGTTTTTTCGAGGTTTACCGAAGGTGAGGGTTTTATGGATGCGACCGTTTTTTTGCCCACCATTAAGGTGGCTGCAATTTGACTTCGGGGATCATGTCTAAACATGACACCAGTGAGCATACGTATTTTGATATATGTTTCGTTATCCCTTTTTACGAATGACGTACTCTTCCAAAATGCACAACTGGTTTTAATGTGTGCGCGAGATGTTTTGTAGGCGCAAGATTCTATCTATCTATCTATCTACCTATCTATCTATCTATCTATCTATCTATCTATCTATCTATCTATCTATATCTATCTATCTATCTATCTATCTATCTATATGTGTGTAAAATGTGTGTGTGTGCGTGCGCGCACATGTGTGTGTGTGTGCGCGTGCGTGTGTATGTGCACGTGCGTGCGTGCGTGTGTGTGTGGTGTGTTCGTACATGGGGCCTCGGTTTATAGTCTCATCCACAGGACTTTCGGGAGAGTGAAGTCAGTATACCGATGTTAACTCCAGGGGAAACAGTAACTCCCCTTGATCGGATGTTTCGGGAGTGACTTGAACCCAGGGCCGTCAAATTGCGAGTGTAAGGCTCTAACTACTAGGCACTCCCCACCCTCTCATATCACAGTATATTTTCTCTGCTTGAAATTCAGCCTGCCATTTCTGGTGGGAAGCGTGTTGCCACAAGTGCGGCGTTGTCCATTTAGAGAAAAAAAATGTTCTGTTTGTTCCCTTAAGAGAGACGTTTTTTAAACGTGGTTTTAGCCAGAAACTGTTTTCTCGTTAGTGTAGGTTCTTTTAAGCTAAATGTATATTCTTGCATACAGTATTTTCGGTTTATCGTCATGTCCAAAAAGCTGGTAGCCAATCAGTCATTGACGGTCTAATAGATAGGTGTGTGTGGGGAGGGGGGGGGGGGGGGGGGGAGGGGGGGGGGCGGGGAGTCCGCTTTCAGATAGGAGTTTGAACCCTCTATCTCTTGTTTTCTTGGTGATTGCGTTACTACCACCATACCACCGATGACCTTACCAGTCTGGGAGTGTTCTTTGAGATGCTAAGTAGTGGGTTTTTTCCCTGCATTATCTCATTTCTACTGTCTGGGTTTTCCTCCGTGGGTGTGCCGTTAGTATCTGTAACATGGCGTACGTAACAAAGACTTATAATATAGAAGTGGGTGGGTTTTTTTCTTTCTCTCTCTCAGACATGGAAAAATAGCGCATCGATTTTAAAAATTGAGCAGTATGTACTTTCCTGCTGCAGCAAGTT
>CM054159.1:11792037-11794537 GCA_028751875.1 Rapana venosa | reverse complement strand
AAAGCTAAGCCTGTGTGAGAGAGAGAGAGGAGGGAGAGAGAGAGAGAGGAGAGAAGGGAGGGAGGGAGGGAGGGAGGGAGGGAGGGAGAGAGAGAGAGAGAGAGAGAGAGAGAGAGAGAGAGAGGAGAGAGGGAGAGGAGAGAGAGAGAGAGAGAGAGAGAAGAGGAGAGAGAGAGAAGAAGAGAGATGGAGAGAGGAGAGAGAGAGAGAGAGAGAGAGATGGAGGAGAGAGAGAGGGGGGAGGGAAGAGAGAGAGGGAGAGAGAGAGAGGGAGGATGGAGAGGAGAGGGAGAGATGGAGGAGAGAGAGAGGAGGAGAGAGAGGAGGAGAGAGGTGAGGGAGATGGAGAGAGAGAGAGGAGGGAGGAGGGAGGGATTGAGGAGAGAAATGGATACGAGAGGATCTTGTTGGGGGGATAGGTAGAGGAGAGAAGAGAGAGAGAGAGGAGGAGAGAGGGTATGGAGAGACGAGGGTGGTGGGGAGGGAGGGAGAGAAAGAGAGAGGGGGGAAGGAAGGGAGGGAGGGAGGAGGCTAAGAAAATGATACTGAGAAAAGATGTGGAGGGATTGTCTCGTCTGAGTTTTGTTGACGTTCAGTGTCAAGAAGCCGCTATGAAAATAGCGGAGAGAGACAGGCAGAGAGAGGAGAGCTGAGAGGTAGACAGAAATAGACGGAGACACGAAGAGAGGTGGAGAGGAGCAGGAGAGGGAGGAGAGGAGAGGGGAGAGAGAGAGGAGAGAGGAGGAGAGAGAGGAGAGAGAGATGTATCTGAGATGAAGAGGTGGAGGCAGACTTTCAAATTGTCTGGACAGAAGACTCATCCCCTTCTTTGAAATATTGCTACAGCATTGCATACCATTTCTTGAGAGTGGAGGTTCTGGGGTGGGGTGGGGGGGGGGGCAGAAGGGACGGAGGACGAGAAGCGAGAAAGCACGGAAAAAGAAAAAAGGTGAATTTGTATGACGATGGCATTCTTTTCGCCCAAACATTGTCTGTCACAGTCAATTCTTGCTCTCTCTCTCTTTCTCTCTTTTCTCTCTCTCTCTCTTTTCTCTCTCTCTCTCTCTCTCTCACATATCGCGCACACATAGGAACACGACACACAATGACACACACACGACACACACAACACACGCACGCACACACACACACACACACACACAGAGTGGACAGGATTGTTTATTCTATTGGCTAGCTGTCAGCCATAAACTATCTTCGACTTTCCATTCATTTTGTGTGTGTGTGTGTGTGTGTGTGTGTGTGTGTGTGTGTGTGTGTGTGTGTGTGTGTGTGTGTGTGTCTGTGTGTTTTACACAAATTATTCGTCGAAGATAGATGGATAGATGGGCTTGACTTATCTTGTGGGTCGTAGCTTATTTTTGACACCTCAGTGCCACGGAAACGAAGTATACTACACTTCCTTATTAATGATTAACGATTCTTAAAAGACTGAAGCGGTAAGTCACGCCTGTGATTGTTATCTTACTTTTTTGCATTAACTCTTAAGTGGATAGTGGCTAGTATAGTATGTGGGAAGGTATTGCGATTTCATAGAAATATCCCAAGTTGTCTTAGAAATTATCTCCAAGTGGATTAAATAATATGTTGGAAGGTGTTGTGATTTCGCTGAAATATCCGACGTCGTCTTAAAAATTAGCTCTAAATGGATAATCATGGTATGTTGGAAGGTCGTGAGATTTCAGAGAAATATCCAAAGTTGTCTTAGAAATTATCTCTAAAATTAATGGAAAATGCAGCATATTGGAAGGTCGAATTTCTAAATGGAAAATACACTATGTTGGAAGGTCTCGTGATTTCAGAGAAATATCCAAAATTGTCTTAGGATTTATCTCTAAGTGGATAAAATATGTAGGGAGGTCTTGTGATTTCACAAAAATGTCCGAAATTGTCTTCGAAATTATCTCTAAGTGGATATAATCTGTTGGAAGGTCTTTCACAGAAATGTCCGAAGTTGTCTTCGAAATTATTTCTAAATGGATAATGCAGTATGTTGGAAAGTCTTGTGATTTCACAGAAATATCCCAAGTTGTCCTAGAAATTATTTCCAAGTGGATAAAAGTATGTTGGAAGATGTTGTGATTTCACAGAAATGTCCAAATTGTCGTAGAAATTATGCGATTTCTGTTACACACTGCACATCTTTTTTCGCTCTTTGTCAGGTATCATTCCTTCATTTAGACCTCCCATTAGTTTTGATGGCATCTGTCTGGCAATAGAGCAAGCGATGTACCTCTTAAGGAAGTCAGGAATGCTCACTGGAATAGTCCTTCAGACAGGAATGTTCCATCAGACAGGAATGTTCCGTCAGACAGGAATGTTCCGTCAGACAGGAATGTTCCGTCAGACAGGAATGTTGTGGAATGTTCCGTCAGACAGGAATGTTCCGTCAGACAGGAATGTTCCGTCAGACAGGAATAGTCCTTCAGACAGGAATGTTCCGTCAGACAGGAATGTTCCGTCAGACAGGAATGTTCCATCA
>CM054159.1:11782037-11784537 GCA_028751875.1 Rapana venosa | reverse complement strand
AGGGATGGGCTCCACCAGGTTCAACTTGGCACGACACACACTGCCTGACTATAAACCGAGGCCCTGTCTGCGAACGCACGCAGAACATCTTGCGCACACGTTAAAATCCTGTTCCGCTTTTCGTAAGAGTACGCCATTGTGTGCCTGTGGGAACAGATGACAGAAGTTACAAAACCGCATACACACGGAGACTGGATGTAAAAAAAGCACGTACGTGCTTATTCCATTATCCTCGATATAAAAGAATAAGAAAAATAAATAAATAAAAAATATTATTGAGGCGCCCCAACGGCTTCTCAAGGAGTTAAGGGAGAAGACTAGGAACTAAACCAGGAAATTATCTCTCATTTCTTCTTCGTTGAACACTCGGCAACTATCGTTGTCTGTCATATGAGAGGAAACGCGTTGCGCTGCCGTTAAGCCCCTGACAAAGTCAGGCCCAGCACATCCGACTTCAGCGTGGGAAAGAATTGTTACCTTTTTAGTCTTTCTGGGGGAAAAAAACCCTGCAGGGGAATGGACACCAAGAAGGTAGACAATAGAAAAGAAAGGAGGTGACAGGAGGAAAAGGAACAATAATAATATAATGATAATAATAATAATAATAAAAAAATTATATAGGCTAGATCTTGCAAAAAACAAATCAAAGCAAATCAAGACAGAAATAAAGAGTGGGATAAAAAAAGAGAGGGAATTCCTAGCACAGAATTTCCTGAAGGGTGAGGATGTTGTTTCTACTGATAAGCCCCCCGGCATCCCCGCCGGGGGGGGGGGGGGGGGGGGGTAATCTCTCATTTGATATACATTTCGCTCGCCACGGCAATGTGGTTCAATCATAATGTACAGTTATCTATGACAACAGCATGCTATGAGTATGAACGTCTTCCTTAACGTTCTCTCCAGTAAGTTCACGTCCTGTTGAAAAAGCAGACGAGAAACTGAATGAGTGTTTTCATGCTTGTCTGCTCGCGAGTAAGAGTAACTTGTTTTCTTGGGGATGGAGAGACACTCTTGATTTAGTGGTGACATTCAGTATTCAGCTTACAAAATAACAGGTTAATAATTATACTCCTTTAAAAAATAAACTTCCGTCAGTTGAAGGCCAGCCAGGTGGAAAATAAATCCTAACGTGTTGCAATAATTCCTGCGGGGCAGTTAGAAATAACGGTAGATATAAGTGAGAATAATATTGATCTGGAGGTCGAAGTTTCTGGATAACTGTGTTTAATAGGCAAAGATGGTAGCATTGTTCCGTTGAGATATTCTGATCATGTTACACTGGTTAGAGGAGAGGAAAAAACCCATATAAGCGCTGATATGTTACCTCACAGACGGCCAATATCTTTTGTTTTTGCTTTTTCAGATTTACAGATATAAAAATATATATATTATATATATATATATATATTATATATTATGAGTTTGTGTGTGTAGTTGTGGTGTGTGTGTATGAACCAAAAAACAAACATATATATAAAATTATATATATATATGTATATAATATATTATAATGTGTGTGTGTGAGGTTGTTATTTTGGTTAACGCTGATTAAAAAACAAACCAAACTGAAACTAGTAAATGCAACATTGCCGACTTTATTTTTCATAACGATTCGTCAGCCACTTCTCTGCCCTGGATGTCAGTGTTGTGTGACAAAAGCGATATTTTTTTTCTTTACACCTGACAGGCTAGGTTGGAACAGATCGAGAAGATTACATGTTTAGGAATGGAGTTTTGATATCATTAATCAAGCATTTCGGGTAGAGCATACAGTACAACAATCTTTCTCCGTGTGCTTTTCCGTTATTTGATAATATTACGGGGAATAAACCCGATCTCTCTCGATATCATTGATAACTGACGTTTAAGATGTACATACACTAGTTAAGAGACACGCGAAACTTTCACAATAAACAAAAATAGATACTGATTGAGAACTGACGTTAAGATGTACATACACTAGTTAAGAGACACACGAAACTTTCACAATAAACAAAAATAGATACTTGGAAAAATATTGAGATGTGCACAAGTTAACATATCAAAGCAAAATGTTATTGTGGAGACAGCAATAAGGATGGTAATAAGGATGTAGGTAAGCACTTACATATAAGCAACATTTCTGGCAAACATAATATAAGCAGAAATACGTGAAATGAAATCGAAGGTGACCAAAATCAGACCGTAACAAAACTGTTAATTATCCTTTACACAGACCTCCCAACTGGAGTTGGTCTAAGCAGCATCATAGATGTCATGTATGGCCATTCTTCCGGACAGATTGTGAAATGTTCGTGATGTAGAAGGTTCTTTTATATTATTGAAATTACCGTGTGCATGTTTCATGTGATTTTACTCTCTGTATCACCACCAACAAAAAATAATATGTGAAGTATTTTAGGATGCAGCGTACCGCTGGTCAACTTTTCCCCTGTTTGTATTGATGTTGATGATCTGGTCTATAGCTTTCAAAAGAATTTGCCAAGCAATTCAGAGAAGA
>CM054159.1:11759537-11764537 GCA_028751875.1 Rapana venosa | reverse complement strand
CAACACACTCAAGTCAGATAATCGGCATTTCCTATTCGACTCTCGAGTTCCAATTTTGTTGATAATTAACCCAAAAACAATGACGTTATCAGAATTATGTCATGATAACAGCCTAAAGTCCGGGAGGGAGGGATGAGAGAGAGAGAGAGATGAGAGAGATGAGAGACGAGAGAGAGAGAGTGAGATGAGAGAGGAGAGGAGGAGGAGAGAGAGAGAGAGAGAGAGAGAGAGAGAGAGAAGGGAGGGAAGAGATACAGAGAGAGAGAATGACAATCAGTTATTTTAGTCATATCATATCACTTCATGAACAGGTAGTGGAGAAAATATCGTTTGATATACTAACATTATAGAACATAGTTATTAGTAGAAAGACACAACACGCACGTACACACGCAAGCACGCACACGCACACGCGCAAATACACACACACACACCCCGCACGCACACACACACGTACGCACGCACGCGCGCGCATACACGCACGGACACACATATTAACAAACACACACACATATGCCCATACACACACACACACACACACACACACACACCACACACACACACCACACACACACACGGACACACATATTAACAAACACACACATATGCCCATACACATACACACAGACAGACATACACAGACACATACACACACACACACACACACACACACACACACACACACAGACTGATACCCTCAAAGACACCTAGAGCCCATTATCAGTTGCAGAACAAATGGGATTGTGGGGTCCCTAGGGCATACCCCTCCCCCACCTCCCCCACCCCAACCCCCCATCCCCCCATCCTCCTATGGTTTGCCTCCCTGTCTAATTCTCTGTCTGCCTCTGTGTGTGTGTTCTGTGTGTGTATGTGTGTATGTGTGTGTGTGTGTGTGTGTGTGTGTGTGTGTGTCTGTCCTCTTCTCTCTTTTCTCTCTCTCTCTCTCTCTCTCTGTCTCTCTCTCTTTTCTCTCTCTCTCTCTCTCTTCTCTCTCTCTCTCTTCTCTCTCTGGTATTTGTGAAGGTTGTATGTGTGTGTTTTTGTGTAGTGGGCACTGGTGTGTGTGTGTAGTGTGTGTGTGTGGTTGCGCGCGCGCGTTCGTGAGTGTATGTGTATGTGTGTGTGCGCGCATGTGTGTGTTTTCATGTGTGTGTGTGTATTCATGTTTTGTGTTTTGTGTGTGTGTTTTAGGCACGTTTGTGCATGCGTATGTGTGTCTGAGCAAAATGCGTGCGTGCGACCGCGCGCTGGGACAAACGAGATATGAGAACTGTCGAGAAGTGAAGATCAACCCCATAGCTTTACCCCCCCCTCCACCCCCCCCCCCCCCCCCTAGTCCCTTCCCCCCTTTCCCCCCACCCTCCCTCCACGACCCCCACCCCCTTTCTCCCATCTCTCCCCCCCTCCCTTCCCCGCCCCCCCCCCCCCGACCCCCCCTGCCTCTCTGTCGCTTCCTTCATCGGCAGCGCTGCAGCCTGAAACCTCAGCTCCTAGGGAGTGATCATCTGGGAAATTGGAGAGCCATTGTCAGCAGCATACGATATGATTGCACGCGCGCGCCCACGCGCGCGCGCGCGCGCACATACACATACAAACATATGCATGCACGTATACACGCACATACTCACGTGCATGCACGTACGCACACAAATATGTATGCACATACGCACGCTTACACATAATTATATGATGATTTCACGTATTCAAGACACCCCACACAAGCTCACAAGCACCACACACCCCAAGCACACACACACACAAACACACACACACAAGCACACACACACACACACACACACACACACACACACTCACAACAAAACACTTTCTCTCACCTACTCACACACACAAACACACACACACTTACTCACACACATACGCGCGCGAGCGCGCGCGCACACACACACACACCACACACAAAACCACACACGCACGACGCACACACGCAAGCATGCCGCCCTTAGTGGACATACACTCACACACACAAAACGCACTCACACACAGAGACTCACACACGCACGCACACATACACATACACACAAACTAAAACACACACAGCGCGTCCGCGCGCACGCACATACACACACACGCATCTGACGGGGCCATCTCCTTGGTAGAAGATCGGAGTAGGAAACAAACAAATATGTCTTGAGGCTGGATTTAAAAGTATCAAATTTAATGTAGGCTTTTGGCGAAGGGAGAGAGGGACGTCATTCCAGGCGGATGGACCAGAAACAAAAAGCGACGGCCAACGGTGATTTGTTCGAATCTGTGTATTTGGAAATACTAAAGTGTGTGTAATCTGAACAGAGGGAACGAGATGGATTTATTTATTTATTTATTTATTCTTTTATATCGAGGATAATTGAATAAGCACTCATGTGCTTTTTTACATCCAGTCCCCGTGTGTATGTGGTTTTGTAAATTCTGTCATCTGTTCCCACCGGCACACAATGACCTACTCTTACGAAAAGCGGAACAGGATTTAACGTGTGCGCAAGATGTTCTGCGTGCGTTCGCACACGGGGCCTCGGTTTTTTAGTCTCATCCGAAGGACCCTTTTTGGGGGGGGGGTCTCACTGATGTTAACTCCGGGGGGAAAATTCCCCCCTTGCCACGGGAATCGAACCGGGTCGTCAGATTGCGGAGCGCAATGTTCTGTCCCAAAAGGCTATCCCGTCCCCCAAGTACTAAGGTGGTGTGTGTGTGTGTGTGTGTGTGTGTGTGTGTGTGTGTGTGTGTGTGTGGTGTGTGTGGGGTACACAATTGGCTTGTTTAATTTCAGCTACTAATTTTTTATTGGTTTCATGACTGTGGAAGGGAAAAAGGTTTAATGCAAGCACTTTGATTTGTCTTTGCAAGGTATCGCCGATATCTTTTCCATTTTATTATTTTTTTTTTTCTTTTCTTCTTCTTCTTCTTCTTCTTCTTCTTCTTCTTCTTCTTTCCCCCCCCCCTATCATTGTTATCTTCATCTTTATCATCATCTATCATCATCAACTCCAAACAAAAATACCCCCCCAAAAACAAACAACAACAACAACCACAAACAAACCCCACAACAACAGCCCAAAACAAAACCAACAACAACCACCCCCCGAAAAAAACAAAAACAAACAACAACAACCAAACACAACAAAAAACAAAAACTTTCCTATAACCGACACCCGAATGAAGGCACGAACCAGCATCCACCCCCCAAATAACCTGAAGATAATAATAATAATAATAACAATAATAATAAATGGAACTTGTATAGCGCTATATCTTGCAAAGACAAATCCGAGCGCTTGCATTCAACACATTCTTACAGAGTCATGCAGCCAATAACTATCAAAAGCTTCAACAAAATTACAAAAATCAAGAGTTGAACGCTCTAACCACCAGGCTACCCTGCCCTCCCTCCCTCCGGTTAACTCTCTGGCCCAGAGTGTTTTCATATTATCATCTCTCTGCCGCCAGCCCCCCCAACCCGTGTTGGGGGGGGGGGGGGGGGGGGGGGGGGGGGGGGGGGGAGGCGAGAGCGGCATGTCGCACCCCTCCGCTACCTGATCCTCCGTCCTCCCATAGTCACACCTCAGACACACAGACACCTTGGTGGATCGGTGGTCTAGAGGTAATGCGCCTGTCTAGAAAGCGAAAAGTCCGGGTCTGAAGTGTGCGGCGGTTCGTACCCCGTTTGGACCGGAAATTTTTCCCCCATCCATTAGACCATGAGTGGTGGTCTGGGCGCTAGTCTTTCGGATGAGACGATAAACCGAGGTCCCGTGTGTTACACGTATTTATTTAGCGCACGTAAAAAAAACCCACGGCAACAAGAGAGTTGTCCCTGGCAAAATTCTTAGAAAAAAGCCACTCTGATAGGGAAACAAATACAGCTGCAGAAAAAAAAAAAGGGTGAAAGGGTGAAAGGGTGGCGCAGCGCTAAGTGGCGACGCGTTCTCCGCTCTCCCCGGGGAGAGCAGCGCCGAATTTCACGGAGAGAAATCTGCCATGACTTAAAGTGGTATGAAATAAAATCTGAAGCGCTTTGATTTGTTGCTTTACAGATTCAGCGCTATATAAATTCCATACATTATTATTATTATTACCTCCTTAACAGCTTTGGGAGGAGGTGGGGTTGGGGTGGGGAGTTGGGTTGTGTTGTGTCGTGGTGTGTTGTGTTGGGTGTGGGGTGGGGGGGTGGGTGTTGTGTTGTGTGTGTTAGTGTGTGTGGAGAGGGGGGGCGGGGTGTGGTGTATGTGGGGTGGGGGGGGGGAGGGCGGTGGGCAGTCGGGGGTGGGGGGTTGTGTGTGTGTGCTGTGTTGTGTTATGTGTGTGTGTGTTGTGTTTGTGTGTGCGCTGTGTTGTGTTATGTGTGTGAGTTTGTGTGTGCGTGCGTGTTGTGTTATACTGTGTGTATGTTTGTGTGTTGTGTGTGTGTTGTGTGTTATGTGTGTATGAGCTTTGTGTGTTGTGTTGTGTGCGTGTTGTGTGTGCTGTGTAGGGTGTGTTCTGTGTGTGTGCGCGCACGCGCACAAGCGCGTATGTTTGTGTATGCATGCATGGATGCATGTATGTATGTATTTGTGTGTATGTGTGTGTGAGAGAGAGGGGGGGGGGGAATTTGGAAATTTAATATTGAAGGAGGGATTTATCCCTCTGTCTGTCTGTCTGTCTGTCTGTCTCTGTCTCTCTTCACTCTGTGTTTCTATCTCCCTCTTTACATCTCTGCCGTTACATTTTCACTTCAAACATAATACAAGCACAATACGCTTTTTCTAATTTGTAACCACGCAGTAACACAGATAACTTCCCATGTAAACCACCCCACACGTGTACGCGTGCACATACTCCCCCTATCTGTAACACGCACAAAACCAAAACTCTCTCTCTCTCACACACCACACACACACACACACACACACACAAAACCCCACACACAACACACACACACACACACACACACAGGTGTGCATGCCAAATATGGAAGAGGAGAGGGGGAAAGGAAAAAGGGAGGG
>CM054159.1:11757660-11759037 GCA_028751875.1 Rapana venosa | reverse complement strand
TAACAAAATAAAAAAGGGAAACTTGTTTAGCGTATATCTTGCAAAAAAATCCGAGCGCTTCTTTAAACAATTTTACAGAGTCATGCGCAAAAACTATCAAAGCTTTCAACAAAATTACAAAAATCAAGAGTTGAACGCTCTAACCACCAGGCTACCCTGCCCTCCCTCCCTCCGGTTAACTCTCTGGCCCAGAGTGTTTTCATATTATCATCTCTCTGCCGCCAGCCCCCCCAACCCGTGTTGGGGGGGGGGGGGGGGGGGGGGGGGGGGGAAGCGAGAGCGGCATGTCGCACCCCTCCGCTACCTGATCCTCCGTCCTCCCATAGTCACACCTCAGACACACAGACACCTTTGGGTGGATCGGTGTCTAGAGGTAATGCGCCTGTCTAGAAAGCGAAAAGTCCGGGTCTGAAGTGTGCGGCGGTTCGTACCCCGTTTGGACCGGAAATTTTTCCCCATCCATTAGACCATGAGTGGTGGTCTGGGCGCTAGTCTTTCGGATGAGACGATAAACCGAGGTCCCGTGTGTTACACGTATTTATTTAGCGCACGTAAAAAAACCCACGGCAACAAGAGAGTTGTCCCTGGCAAAATTCTTAGAAAAAAGCCACTCTGATAGGGAAAACAAATACAGCTGCAGAAAAAAAAAAAAGGGTGAAAGGGTGAAAGGGTGGCGCAGCGCTAAGTGGCGACGCGTTCTCCCGCTCTCCCCGGGGAGAGCAGCCCGAATTTCACGGAGAGAAATCTGCCATGACTTAAAGTGGTATGAAATAAAATCTGAGCGCTTTGATTTGTTGCTTTACAAGATTCAGCGCTATATAAATTCCATACATTATTATTATTATTACCTCCTTAACAGCTTTGGGAGGAGGTGGGGTTGGGGTGGGGGATTTGGGGTTTTGTGTTGTGTCGTGGTGTGTTGTGTTGGTGTGGGGTGGGGGGGTGGGTGTTGTGTTGTGTGTGTTAGTGTGTGTGGAGAGGGGGGCGGGGTGTGTATGTGGGGGGGGGGGGGGAGGGGCGGTGGGCAGTCGGGGGTGGGGGTTTGTGTGTGTGCTGTGTTGTGTTATGTGTGTGTGTGTTGTGTTTGTGTGTGCGCTGTGTTGTGTTATGTTTGTTGAGTTTGTGTGTGCGTGCGTTGTGTTATACTGTGTGTATGTTTGTGTGTTGTGTGTGTGTTGTGTGTTATGTGTGTATGAGCTTTGTGTGTGTTGTGGGGCGTGTTGTGTGTGCTGTGTAGGGTGTGTCTGTGTGTGTGCGCGCACGCGCACAAGCGCGTATGTTTGTGTATGCATGCATGGATGCATGTATGTATGTATTTGTGTGTATGTGTGTGTGAGAGAGAGGGGGGGGGAATTTGGAAATTTAATATTGAAGGAG
>CM054159.1:11722660-11745160 GCA_028751875.1 Rapana venosa | reverse complement strand
GAAGGTGAAATGAAAATTCCTGTGATGTTAACTCCGGAGTATGTTCTTTTTAATATTACTACACAATCTGCGCTTCATATCAACTGAACTAGTCAACGGTTCTGTGGAATCAGGTCGGCTGGTCTACCTCAAATAAATAAAATAACAAAACGAATAACATTTTGAAAAAAAAACACCAAAGCAAATTACATCAGCTTCAGCACTATCGACCAACTAACTCTTGCAGACCGCGAAAGGTTAAAATCATGGGCAACTTCCACTTACATCGCTTCCTCATCAATTATCCAAACGCTCTTTCCTCCCTCGTTCTGTCCCCAACGCTTCCCTCGCCCCTCTCCTTTCACTCTTCGGGACGTTAGGGGGGGGGGGGGGGGGGGGGGGGGGGGGGGGGAGGGGGGGGGGGGGGGGGGGGGGGGGGGGGGGGGGGTAAGACCGGAAGGAAGTGTGACGGTCCTGGAGGGGGGGGGGGGACCGGAGTGGTGGGGAGGGGGGGGGGGAGGCGGCAGGAAATGGAGGTGATGGAGAGTAAAAAGATTTGGAGGAGAGACGTGGTGGATAGACGATTTCCAGATCCCTGCTTGCTGAAAAGCAACATTCTGTTTCTTCTCCTTTTCTTTCTTATTTAAAGTAACTGGTGGTACTTTCCTTTTTTTCTTTTCATTTGCATAAAGGAGAGGGAACCTCCATGGTGTGTGACTTGTAATGTGTGGATAACTATCAAGCATCTGCTTCTGGAGTGTCGAGATGTCCAGGATATAAGGCACAAGCGTTTTACAGCAGACTCCCTAAAGATCCTTTTTCGCGATGTTCCACCGGACACCATTTTTAACTTCCTGAGAGAATCGGGCTGTTTCCTCCGTCTGATATTATGAGTGAAAGAGTTACAGTTGGTCACTTAGAATAAGGTTGTTTTAAGGAATCTGGTTTTGGCTTTATCTCATTTTATGTGTGGTTGATGTGGTTTTTCCCACAACGCGGTGCCTTTCCTGGGTTGACCCTTAGGGTTAACCCTGGCATTGATACCAGGAACGACAGAAGAGTTGGTTTGTATACCCTGTTTTCATCTTTATATAGTTGCACAGTTTAACTGAGATTTGACGAGGTGACAGCCCTGATATGGCCTCTGTGGTCGGCGGGACTATAAACAACAGGATTGGATTGGATTTGAACTTTTCTTTTTTCTCTCTTTCTCTGTCTCTGTCTCTCTATCTTATCTTCGTTCATCGGCTACAGTTCTGAGAAGCAAGCACACAATTGTGAGATTTTTGCGAATGCGACCATTCAGGCCTACCATTAAGGTAGCCACATTCCGACTTCTTTGGTGTTGTATTTTTTAAATCTTTTTGATTGGCACACATATACAGTTCAAAACAAACAAAATAACTTTTCATCCAGACAACATTACACCATTTCTATTTTACAGGCATACTATGCTACTAGCTACACAAAGTACAAAAAAAAATCAATCATCACTTTCGTTGTCAAGACAAGATTTATAGATTACATACAGAATTTTACTAATATTTTGAAATGGTACTCAACTTTCTACCAAGATTATGTACTGGAACAATTTTTTCTGAAAATTAGTAAACTGCATTTGTTTGCAGTGCTCCAGCTTTTCCATTTCATATTTATATTTTAGTTCATTTAGAAAATTACCAACATGTTTTGTTTTACCAATCCGACATTTATAAACATAGAACTTTGCTAACAGTATCATTAAGTCAAACACTTCATCAGTTTTTGTAATTGCATCAGTGCCAAAAAGCACTATTTCCACATTAAGGTCCAGTCTCTCGCAATGATAGCAGTTGTGTTCTAAAGTCACTTCAAGTTCTTTCCAGAATTTGTATACTGACACTCTCATAAATAATGGTTATCGTGTCTCTCCTTTCTTTCTTTTTTCGTTCTTGTTTACTTCTTTTTTCATTCATTTCTTTTTTCTCAATGACTTACGTCTACACCTCACAGTTTTGTGTTGGAAGCAAACCACATTAATTTGTACATTTTTAACATTCATTGTGATAGCTTCATATTTTCTTTCATTCGTGAATAACATTTCCATTCTAAGGTTTTCGCTGTGCTGTCTGTCCTCTTTCCTCGTTTCTTTACTCTGCTCCTCTAATTGTCTATCTCTTCTCTCTCTTTCTCTTTTTCTTCTTCTCTTCTCTCTTTCTCTCTTCTCTTCTTCTTCTTTTTTCTCATGCTACTGTCACCTCTCTCTTGTGTCGGAAGCTAAAACTCATTATTGTATTATTATATTTCTGTTGTGCTTTTTATGTCTTCTCATTTCGTGATTTGAATTCCTTCATATTTCTGTCTTCTCCCTTTTCCTGTTTCTTACTGTTTCTTTTCTCTGTCTCGCTTTCTCTATCTTCTCTCTCTCTTCCTTCTCTCTCTCTCTTTTCTCTCTCTCTCTCTCTCTCTCTATCTCTCTGTCCTATCTCTGCTGTCTGTCTCTGTTCTCTCCTCCCTCGCCTCTTCTCCTGTCTGTCGGCTGTCTGTCTGTGTCTGCTGTTTGTTTTCTTTCTTCTCTCCCTCCTCTCCTCTCCCTCCTCTCTCTTTTCCTCTCTCTCCTCTCTCTTTCTCCTGTCTTCTGTCTGCCTAACTTCTGTCTGTCTGTTCTCTGTTTTTCTCTCTCTCTCCCTCCTCCCTCCCTCCTCTTCCTCCTCTTTCTCTCCCTCTCCTCTCCTCTCCTCCTCCCTCCCTCCCCTCCCCTCTCTTCTTTCCTCTCCCCCCTCTCCTCCCTTCTCCCCCCCTCTCTTTACCCTTTCCTGTTCGTGATATTGAACTTTTGTTCTGCCAGTTTTTCATTTTCCCGTTTCCCCCTCTCTTTCATTTTTGTGTTTATAACTTCTCCTTTCCGTGACATAAACCTTTATTTTTTGTTCTTCTTCTTTCTCTCTATGTGTCTTTCATTTTTTTCCTGTGTCTATTTCTATCTGTCTTGTCATTTAATTGTACCAAAAATCAGGTAGCATCAGTTTTCTTTTAGATATTAAGGACTTTTTTTTTGTGGTAGTTCTGTCTGTCTTCTCCTGTTTTTGTCTCTTGTTTCTCTGTGTGTGTCTGTCTTCCTGTCTGTCTCTCTCTCTCTCACCTCTCCTTTCTCTCCTCTCTTTCCTCGCTCTCTCGTTTTCTCCTCTCTCTCCTTCTCTCCTGTCTGTCTGTTTGCCTGTCTGTCTGTCAGTCTGTCCGTTTGTCTCTCTCTCTCTCTCTCTCTCTCTCCTCTCTCTCTCTCTCTCTCTCTCTCTCTCTCTCTCTCTCTCTCTCTCTCTCTCTTTCCTCCGTCTCTCGCTTTCTCTCCTCACTCACTCTTTCTCTTTCTCTCCTGTCTGTCTGTCTGTCTGTCTGTCTCCCCTCTGTCTCTAACACTCACTGTCTCTGTCTGTCTGTCTGTTTGTCTGTCTCTCTTTCTCACTCTCTCTCTCTCTGTGTTTCTGGACACTATATTTATTACACGTATTTTGTCAAGCATACGGACGGCTAGTGAGTGAGATTGTCTATCAGAACGAAAACAATTCCGTCGTGATTGAAAAATGTTTTTTGAATGGCAGTGTAAGAGGATTTATTATCAGCTTGTTATTCTTCGTGGTTTTTTTTCTTCTCGCTTTGTTGTACAATCGTGTCCAATAATCAGGCAGTATCAGTTCTCGTTTTAATATTAAGGAATGTTTTTTTTAGACAGTCCATCAATTTTGGGATGGAAGAAAGACAAGAAAAGAAAATAAGAGAGAGAGAGGGATGAGGCAGAGTGGGAGAGGAGGAGAGAGGGGGGGGGGGGAGGAGGGGGGGGGAGGGGGGGGGAAGGGGAGAGAAGGGAGAGAGAGAGAGAGAGAGAGAGGAGAGAAAACAAAGAGATTTTTCAGTGTGTAATCAAGAAGCAATGCTACAGAGAGAAAGAGATAAAGGGAGACAGGTAAAGGGAGAGAGAGAGAGAGAGAGAGAGAGAGAGAGAGAGAGAGAGAGAGAGAGAGAGAGAGACAGACAGACAGACAGAGAGCGAGAGAAGAGAGAAGACAGACAAAGAGACAAAAGAGAGAGAGACAGAGTGAGTGTCAGAGAGAGAGAGAGAGAGAGAGAGAGAGGGAGGGAGGGAGGAGCAGGAGGACTGAGAGAGACAGAAGAAAACATAGATAGATATATAGACAGACAGACAGACAGGTAGACAGATAAGCAGACATACAGAAAGAGACAGTCAGACAGAGACAGACAGAGACAAAGAGAAACCTCAAGCAAGAAGGAAGGAAAACAGAAATTCACCAAACCCTCCACCCAAAATAAACGCAGGCCCCGGTAAGCAAAATCAGGACCACTGTGCTGGCCCCATAGTCCTCCCCCATCCCCTTCAGAACCACATAAACAACACGGCCACTATAGCAGCCAGAAATTTCAAAGCCCACCACCACCACCACCACCAGCACCACCAGCACAAGCCTAGGTGAGCGGCAGAAGAAGAAACAGAGGTGGCAAGACAAAAAGCCAAAAGGTACCCCACCACCACCACCACTACCACGACACGCAAAATCAATACACCTGTGAAAATGCCAGCCCTTTGGCAGGAACAAAACTCGCTACAGTCGCAAAAATAACCCTCTAAAGCACATTGATTTTTGCTTATCCATACGGGTTTTGTTTGGGGTTTTCTTGTTGTTGCTGGAGTTTATTTTTGGGGTTTTGTTTTGTTTTGTTTTTGCTTTCATTGTGGAAGGCACAGTGATAAAATAGCTCCTCTTACCCCCCCTTATTCTTTTTCATCCAAACCCCACACACTCCTTCTTCTTCTTCTCACCCCCTCCCCCCATTCTTTGCAATTTTGCTGAAGAACAATAAATCTTTTTATATAAAAATCAGTGCATCAACCAGTATTACGATAAAACAAAAACTGACCAATATCTAAATGAAAGAAAGATGGTAATTGAATGCTGTCTAATTTTCTTTTTGTTGGCTTCTTCCATTCTTGGGGTAGAGCTCTGAGGTACACCAATGGTGAAATTTTAAAGTATGCGACCGTTTTGTTCATCATGAAGGTAGCCGCATTCCGACTTTGGGCGATAATGCCTAAACATGTCACCCGTGTGCATGTGCGTTTGAACGTTTTGTCATCGATTCCTACCGACACACAATGGCCTACTCTCCTGAAGGGTAGGACAGACATTTTGTTTTCATGTGCGGGAGATGTTCTGCGCGCGCACGTACACAGGACTTCCGTTTGTAGTCTCATCCGGGAGAGTCGAGTCAGTATTGAAGTTAAACTCAAGGGGGAGCAAAATCCCCTCAAACGAGGTGACTCAATAATAGGCTCAAACCCGGGACATCAGATCGCGACCTCAACCCTCTAAGCACTAGGCTCTCGCAACCCCATTGTCTAGTTAACCACTGGAATAGCTTTCATTCCAGACAGGGTATGCGATTTGAAGCTAGTGGATCTGTATTGCCCAGTTTTTATTTATGTGATGTATGCATATTTCACATTTTCCACGTGCCTGCTCATCGGAGGAAAGACGAATGGAAATTGTGCAAATTTTTCAACGGTGAAAAGGTTTTTTTTTTTAAAAGTTGTTTTTATTTTGTATTCGCTTTTAAAAAAATCATTGCTTTATTTCCTTTTTATTGTATTCGTTTGCTTTATTTGAGGGGGGTTCTGCTTCGTTTTGTTATGTTTTGTCTTATTTACTTTCATTTTACTTTATGTGGTTTTCATTGGCTTTGTTAATTTCATCTGAAATCAGGACAAGATTAGGAATTCTTTAGGTTTTCTTTTTACTGATGTGCTCATTTGTTTTGGCTCTGGGATATATATTTTGCGTTCACACACGCACACGCAAGCACAGAAGCACACGCACAAGCACACAGACACACACACTCACACACACACAAGCCCACCACACACGTACAAGCACACACACACACACAAGCACAGAATCACACACATAAGCCCACACAGACACAGACACACACACAGACACAGACACACACACAAGTCAAGTCAAGTCAAATTTTTATTTCCAGATGGTACATTGAATAAGCAACGCATTTGCTTTACTCACACACACACACACACACACACACACACACACACACACACACACACACACACACACACACCACACACACACTCACACACACACACACACACACACACACACACACAAGTCAAGTCACATTTTTATTTCCAGATGGTACATTGAATAAGTAATGCATTTGCTTTTCTCACACACTCACACACACACTCACACACACACACACACACACACACACACACACACACACACACACACACACACACACACACACACACACACACAAACACGCACACACACACCAGCCATGCACAACGTTGATACAGCATCATGTGTCTGTTGGTCTTGAGCGTTACAGAGTTAGAGAAGGTTTTCTGGTCTAAATTGACAAACTCTATGTAGACCTGCCAACGCTTTCATTGCCGCGTGTGTCTTTGTAATTATGTGAAGAATCAAATAAAATTAATGCTTGTTAAAGCTCTTGCGATGAACGTGAGTATTCAGTTGATCACTGCATTGTCTTGTCTTGTCTTGTAGAAGTGTGAACACCTTACAAAATCAGTACACAGCTAAAGCAGTGTGAACACTTTAACTCCAAAATCAATACATCGTCTATAGCAGTATGAACACTTAAAATATTTTTAAAAAATCAATACACCAGTTAATACAGTATGAACACTTACAATAAAAAAAATCCATACTCCAGTTAATACAGTATAAACACTTAAAATATTTAAAAAATCAGTACACCAGTTAATACAGTATGAACACTTAAAATATAAAAAAACAATACACCAGTTAATACAGTATGAACACTTACAATATAAATAAAATCAATACACCAGTTAATACAGTATGAACACTTAAAAACCAATACATCATCTACAGCAGTGTAAACACTTAAAATGCAAAATCAATACATCGGCTATAGCAGTATGAACACTAAAAAAAAAAAAAATCAGCAACAGCAGTATGGACACAAAAAATCAATACATCAGCTACAGCAGTATGAACACTTAAAATTCAAAATCAATACATCAGCTAAAGCAGTATGAACACTTAAAATTCAAAATCAATACATCAGCTAAAGCAGTATGAGCACTTAAAATTCAAAATCGATACATCAACTAAAGCAGTATGAACACTTAAAATCCAAAATCAATGCATCAGCTAAAGCAGTATGGACACTAAAAAAATCAATACATCATCTGTAGCAGTATGAACACGTAAAATTCAAAATCAATACATCATCTATAGCAGTATGAACACTTAAAATTAAAAATCAATACCTCAGCTAAATTAGTATGAACACTTAAAAGTATGAATATTTAAAATATCAATGCATCAGCTAAAGCAGAATAAACACTTAAAATCCAAAATCAATAATCAGCTAAAGCAGTATGAGCACTAAACAAATCAATACATCAGCTAAAGCAGTATGAACCCTTAAAAATCAATACATCAGCTAAAGCAGTATGAACACTTAAACTTAAAAATCAATACATCAGCTGAAGCACTATCGACCATCTCATGGAGATGGCAAAAAGTTAAATCATGGTCTGCTTCCACTTACATCGCTTCTTCATCGATTATCTTCACACCTTTTCTCCCTGTTCTCTTCCTCAAGCCTTTTTATTCTTCTTTTTCTTCCCTCTCTTTCTCCTCTCTCCAAAATACGGGCTGGGGGGGGGGGGGGGGGGGGGGGGGGGGGAGGTTGTAGGACCGGAAGGAAGTGTGACGGTCCCGGAAGCGGAAGGGGGAACCGGAAAGACGGGGTAAGACAGAGGAGGAGGGGAACAGGAAATGGGTGGCGGAGGGTGAAAAAAAACGATTGGGAGGGGGGGAGGGGATGGAGGTGGCCGTTAGGCGATTTCCAGATTCGTGCTTGCTCAAATCAAACGGTTTTTGTTCTGTTTTGTTTTTGTCTGTCCTTTTCGTCTTGTCGTTGGGGCTACTAATAAGGATCAGGAGTGGTGTGTGTGTGTGTGTGTGTGTGTGTGTGTGTGTGTGTGTGTGTGCGCGTGTGCGCGTGCGCGCGCGTGTGTGTGTGTGTGTGTGTGTGTGTGTGTGTGTGTGCTTGTATTTAAGACAGAGAGACAGAAACAGGCTTTGACCAATTTATTGTCATTGCCCAATGTGGCATATTGACAAGGGGGGTTACACACGACTCTCTTTTGGTAAATACAAATAAATACAAGAAAAATTACATGATGCATATAACGTAATGAAAAAACCCCAAAAGAGCTCTCTATGAACGTATACGACTTTAAGCTCTGGCGTAAACTCAGTTTCAAACTGAACACAAAGTAATGTCAAAGATAAACAACAGGAACCAATAAACAATACCTAAAATAATAACAAGGACATTCTAGAATGCTATATTAGACCATCCAATCAAATTGTATGTGAAATTTTCAATAAATATTCTTGCTGGAGATTACTGCGTAATTATAAATGTTTCTTTAGGCGTGTCACAAAATGTTGCTGGATATATACAGAATATAAATGTTACTTTAGTTTAGTCACAGAAGACTAAAGGAGAGACAGAGAGACAGAAACAGAGAGACAGAGATGGTGTAACGTATGGTTTCAATGGATGTTAGAAATTTTTAGTGTCCTTTTTCACTTTCTCTATGCCATTTCCCCATTCTATAAGTGTTTTTGCTGTGAGTTTTTACTCTTTATTCCCTCCCCCATTTCACTTTTCTTCTGTTTCTGTTTCTGTTTCTTCTTCTTCTTCTTCTTCTTCTTCTTCTTCTTCTCTCCCCTCTTTTCTTCTTCTTTCTTCTTCTTCTTCTTCTTCTTCTACTACTTCTTCTCATCCTCCTCCTCCCCTTCTTTATCTTTGCGGTCATCATCATCATCATCATCATCATCATCTTCTTCTTCTTCTTCTTCTCCTTTATCTTCGCGGTCATCATCTTCCCTTTTCTCGTCTTTTTCTTCTCAACAGGAACGACAGCTCCCATACGGCCTTAGTGGTCGGCAGGGCTATAAACAACATGATTAGACCTTATGTTTTTTAGGGGGTGTGTGTGATTTTTTTCCCTTCCTGGTCCGTGATATTGAATTTTGTTCTATCGTTTTTGCTTCCCGCCCTTTCCCTATTTCTTTTCAATCTTTCCTCTTTTCTTTATTCCCTCCCTTTTCTGTTCGTGATATTGAATTCTATCCTGATTTTTTATTGTTCAGTCTGGTTTTTTATATATCTACATTTTGGTTTTATCGCCTTTTCGATTCGTGACATAGAACTTTGCTTTCTTTCCTGGTCTTTTTTTGTTTGTTTTTGTTTGGCTATGTGTGGCAATTGCTGGACACTATATTATCGCCCGTGTTTTGTCATGCATACAGACAGCTAATGACTAGAAATATTTAGCAGAATGAAGACAATCCTGTCGTGATCGAAAGTTTTGGTGTGCTTTTTTTAAAAATGGGGGTGTATAGCAATTGATACCCACGATGTTTGCTCTTTCGTTCTTCTTTTTTTGGGGGTGTGGTCATGTTATACAATTGTGTGAAAAAGGTCAGGGGAGATCAGATCTCTTGCGATATGAAGGAATCTTCTTGCAATATCGAGGATTGCTCTTGCAATATCAAGGAATGTTCTTGCAATACCGAAGAATGCTATTGCAGTATGAAGGAATCTTCTTGCAATATGAAGGATTGCTCTTGCAATATCAAGGAATATTCTTGCAATATGAAGGAATTCTGTTTCAATAATCAAGGAATGCTATTGCAATAATCAAGGAATGCTATTGCAATATCAAGGAATGTTGTTACAATATCAAAAATGTTGTTGCAATATCAAGGAATGTTGTTGCAATATCAAGGAATGTTTTGCAATATCAAAGAATGCCATTGCAATATCAAAGAATGCTCTTGCAATATCAAAGAATGCTCTTGCAATATCAAGGAAAGCTCTTGCAATATCAGAGAATGCTCTTGCAACATCAAAGAATGCTCTTGCAATAATTTCAAATAATGCTCTTGCAATATCAAGAAATATTCTTGCAATATCAAGAAATCCTCTTAATGGCTTTGCGGTTTAGAGGGGTCCAAATGTCTCAAATTCCACTTTATATTATGGGATGTTTACTCCCCCCCTCCTTCCCTCCCCCCTAATCATGATTATATTCCATGATTTTGTTGTCGTGTTGCCAAACTTTAAGATGAGACAATAAACTGAGGCCTTGTAGAGAATACACAATGAGAATAATGTGAAGGAACCCATTTCTTAAAAAGCCAAGTGCCCCTGGCAAAATTCTCTTTGACAAATCTGCTCGACTTACACAGGCAACAAAATAAAGAAGAAAATACGAAAAAACCCACCTACAAATCATCTGTCATTTCTAAATATTCTTTAAAAGGAATCATAAATGGTTATTGAACATTAGAGCCGCGCGAATTAACAAAACATTACTCTAATAATTCATAGACTATGGAGAGCAGTAGTTGTATATGAATCCTACATCTTTGATTGATAATCTCTTTTTCTGACTCGCTCTTGACCGATTTGTTTATTCTATTGACATTGGCTGAGACCTTCAAGAATTTCGCATAAGCTGTTATGGTTTCCATTAGTTAAAAAAGAAGTTTATTGCAGTAAAAATGATAAGAATGTTTTTGAAACACAGTCTCTCTATCTCGCTCTCCCTCTCTGTCTGTCTGTCTGTCAGTCAGTCTGTCTGTCTGTCAGTCAGTCTGTCTGTCTGTCTGTCTGTTTTCTCTCTCTCTTCTCTCTCTCTCTCCTCTCTCTCTCTTCTCTCTCCTCTTCTCTTCCCCCTTTTCTTTCTTTCTTTCTTTCCCTTATTCTATATGTATGCATGTGTATGTTTTTACTCTTACTCTCTCTCTCTCCTTTTTTATTTCCTTATTCTATATGTATGCATGTGTCTGTTTTTACTCTCTCTCTCTCTCTCTCTCTCTCTCTCCTCTCTCTCTCTCTCATCTCTCTCTCTCTCATTTTCTCTTTTCTCTCTCTCTTCTTTCTTTCATTCTTTCTTTCCCTTATTCTATATGTATGCATGTGTCTGTTTTTACTCTCACTCACTCACTCTCTCTCTCTTTCTTTCATTCTTTCTTTCTCTTATTCTATATGTATGCATGTGTCTGTTTTTACTTTAGAATCTTATGATGTTTTCTGTTCCCTGTTACCAATCCAGGCTCACTCTTATATCAAGAAATCCTCTTAGTGGCTTTGCAGTTTAGAGGGGTCCAAATGTCTCAAATTCCACTTTATATTATGGGCTGTTTCCCCCCCTCCCCCCCCCCCCCCCCCCCCCACACCGTCAATCATGATTATATTCCATGATTTTGTTGTCGTGTTGCCAAACTTTAAGATGAGACAATAAACCCTGAGGCCTTGTAGAGAATACACAATGAGAATAATGTGAAGGAACCCATTTCTTAAAAAAGGCAAGTGCCCCTGGCAAAATTCTCTTTGACAAATCTGCTCGGCTTACCCAGGCAACAAAATAAAGAAGGAAATACACAAAAAATACCTACAATCTTTTATTTCTAAATATTCTTTCCAAGGAATCATAAATGGTTATTGAACATTAGAGCCGCGCAAATTAACAAAACATTACTCTAATAATTCATAGACTATGGAGAGCAGTATTTGTATATGAACTCTACATCTTTGATTGAGAATATCTTTTTCTAACTCGCTCTTGACTGATTTGTTTATTCTATTGACATTGGCTGAAACCTTCAAGAATTTCGTATAAGCTGTTGGTGGTTTCCATTATTAAAAAAAAGTTTATTGCAGTAAAAATGATAAGAATGTTTTTGAAACATACTCTCTCTCTTCCCTCTCTCTCCCTCTCCTCGCCTCTCTCCTCTCTCTCTCACAGCCTCTCCACTCACTCTCTCTCCCTCTCCTCACCCTCCTCTCGCTCCTCCCCCCCTCTCTATTTCTTTCTTCTTTTATCCCTTATTCTATATGTATGCAACCCCGGTTGGGGTCTGATTTTACTCTCATCTCACTCCTCACTCTATCTCTACCTTCCTTCTCTCTCTCTCTCCTCTCTCTCTCTCTCCTCTCTTTCATTCTTTCTTCCAATTCTTTCTTTCTCTTATTCTATATGTATTGATGTGTTTGTTTTTACTTTAGGATCTTATGATGTTTTCGTTCCCTGTATACCAATCCCATGTTCACTCTTTTCAATCTATTCCCTTCTTTTACCCTTGCCACAACAACTCCCCGCCCTCCCCCCCCCCCTTCCACCTCCTCTCCCTTCCTCGTACTCTTCGTCTCAATTCACTCTCTCTCTCATCCTCCACATCCTCTCGCTCCTCATCTCACTCTCCTCTCTCTCTCACTCTCTCTCTCATCTCTCTCTTACTCTCTCTCGTTTTCCACTTTGTGTTGTTACCTACTTTAACAACCCTCTCCCCTCCTGGCCCCTTCAACACCCCCCCCTCCCCCCAAACTAACCTTCCCCACACCCACCTTCCTCCGCCTTTTTTTTTTTGTCCATGGATCAGAGCAGATCCCAGTAGATTATACGTTATAGGATCCCTCTCCTCCAAATCTCTCTCTCTCTCCTCTTTCTCTCTCTCTCTCTCTCCTCTCTCTCACCCTCTGTCCTCTCCTCTCTCTCTCTGTGCTCTCTGTCTCTACTTGTCGGGCTATCTCTCTGTCTCTGTCTTCTATCTGTCGTCTGTCCCCCTCGTCTCCGTCTGTCTTTCCGTCTCTCTGTTCTGTTCGGGTCTCTCTCAATCCGCCTCTGTTTCTGTCTATCTGTTCTCTATGTCCTCTGTCCTCTCTCCCCTCTCTGTCTGTCTGCCCCCCCCCCCCCCCCCCCACACTCTTATCTTTCTTTCTTTCTCTCTCGTCTCTCATCACTGTTGTTCTGTCTCTTCTGTGTATTGTCTCGTGTCTGGCTATCCCTCAGTCTCTGAACTGTCTATCTATCTTATCTGTCTGTCTATCTCGCTCTGTACTGTTCTAGCTGTCTGTTTTGTCTCCTTCTCTCCTCTGTCCTTTTCTTATGTCTCTGTCTCTCTGTGTCTGTTTGTCTCTCTGTCTGTAACAGTCTCTATTGTTTCTGTCCTCTCTCTTTGTCTCTCCCTCTCTCTCACTCCTCTCCTCTCTCTCCCGATCTCTCTCTCTCTCTCTCTCTCTCTCTCTCTCTCTCTCTCTCTCCCCGTCTCATTCTCTCTCTGTCTGTCTGTCCTCCCTCTTCCTCTCTTTTTCTTGATCTTTCTTTCTTTTCCCTATCCCTTCCCTCTCTTCCTCACTAGCTCGCAAGCTACAGGGAAAATAAACAAAGCACAGTGTATCAACATTTTCGCAGATTAGCCGAAAACTGTCGTTAATCCTTCTATACCTCCCTGTGCGTAACGTAAACATTGATCCCTGCTTGATCCGGTTTCTGTGTGTGGTGTGTGTGTGTGTAGGTGAGTGTGTGTGTGTGTGTGTGACTGTCTATTTGTCTGTGTCTCTGTCTCTCAGTCTCTCCCTCCTCACAGCTCCCCCCTCTCTCTCCTCTCTCTCTCACCAACCCTCCCCCCCACCACCTTCTTCTGTGCGTCTTTTTGTCTGTCTGTCTTCTGTCTGTCTTTTCCTGTCTCTCTCTGTCGGCCCTGTCCTCCTCTGTCTGTCTGTCTCTCTCATGTCTGTCTATCTTTCTGTCTCTCTTTCCTGCGTCTCTGTCACTATCTGCGTCTCTCTCCTCTCTTCTCTGTCTCGTCTCTTTAGTTGGCGTCCTGATTCTGTCGGTTCTTGTCTGACTGTCTGTCTGTCTGATCTGTCTCTCTCTCTCTCCTCTCATCGTCATCTCAACCTCTCTCTCTCTCTCTTCTCCTCGCTCTGTGCGTATGTTTCTGTCTCCTGTCTGTCTTTCTTCTCTTCTTCTGCGTCTCTGTCTCTCTCTCTCTGTGCGTCTCTCTCTGTCTGTACTGTCCTGTAACCCCCCTCTCTCCCCCTCACCCCCCACCCCCCTCCAACAGACATGATCAAAACCTTGCGCAAGAAATGTCAGAATGTAGAATAGTGTGGTAACTGAGGTGAATGATTATCTATCTGTTAGCAGGAGGCTGTTTGTGTGGGCACGTAGTGTGGTGTGGGTGTGTGTGTGTGTGTGTGGTCTGTTTTTTCTCTCTCTCTCTGTGTTTGTGTGTGGGTGTTGTGTGTTTGTTCTTGTGTGTGTGTGCGTGTGTGTCTTGTATATGTGAGTGTGTGTGTGTGTGGTTTGTGGTGAGTGTGTTGTGTTTGTGTTTGTGTGTGTATGTAAGTATGTGTGATGTTTTTTGTGTGGTAGGGTGTTTGTGCACGCGTGCACGCATTTAAATCCGCTATTTTAGATGTGTACAGTGATACTAGATAAAAAAAAATATTATGGAACCTCCGTTAAAATAACTAAAAGAGAAGAAAAGGAAACGAAAGAAAGAAAAGGATGGAATGAAGAGATAGGAAGACTGACAATAAGATACATTATAAAAGCTATATGAGCACGTAATGTGTTCCATAATATTCCTACTGCCAAGCCCATGTTTGTATACAAATGTGAGGGAGCGCACGTGTGCATGAGTATGTGAGGGAAGGGTAGTTTAGTTAAGTGTGTGTGTGTGTGTGCGTGCGTGTGTGTGTGTGTGTTTGTGTATGTGTGTGTGCTTGTGTTGTTTTTGCGTGTTTGTGTGTGTGTGTGTGTGTTTATGCGTGTGTGTGTGTGGTTGTGTGTGTGTGTGTGTGTGTGTGTGTGTGTGTGTGTGTGTGTGTGTGTGTTTGTGTGTGTACTCGCATATGAAGATAGAATTATGTCCATGGGCATGCATGCATGCTATGTTAAGCTGTTTTTGTTTTTAACATTTCATCTGGTTTTTCGGCTATGGAATAAAAAGTGTAGTCAAGTTAAGTGTGTTGTGTGTGTGTGTGTGTGTGTGTGTGTGTGTGTGTGCACGCGTGTGTGTTAGTGTGTGTGTACTCGCAAAAATTACGAAGATAGAATTATGTCCTGCGTGTATGCTATGTTAAGCTGTTTTTGTTTTTAACCATTTCATCTATTTTGGGGTGGGGGGTGGGGGGGGGGGGGGGGGTGGCTATGGAATAAAAAAAACCACACACACACCTATAGTTGTACATATTTCAGCACATATAACTACGCACGTGGTACATATCCACAAATCCACCTTCAACCGCCCCCCCCCCCCCCCCCCTCCTCCTTAAACCAACGGTATCTCAGTTTAATCCCAGCTGTATGACTGTATTGATCACAAGCAGGTGGTAGCCTACAGTGCAGGACCCAAACACAACCTGGTGGGCCCTGACCCTGGTTCATATAATTCCGTTCTACCCATTTCCTATTTCTCTGCGTTCCTCCCTATCTAACTCTTGTGTCTGTGTCCGTCATCAGCTGTTTTGATGACTCTCTTCTGTCTGTCTCTCTGTCTGTCTGTTTGTTTCTCTCAAAAACTACATTATGCGTATGTGAGCTTAGTTTACGCGCACACACACACAGAACGCATGACGCACGCGCGCACGCTCACACACAGACACACACACACACATACACATATTATAAATATACACACGGGCACGTCTGCCCACGGTGGCATAAGATACAGACACAGAGGAACACGCATTTCATTCAAAAAAAATACATACACACACGAACACACACACACACACACACACACACACACCAACACACACACACACACACACACACACACACACACACACACATACACACACAACACACGCACCCACGCACGTGCACACGCATATACACACGCACGCCAGCACCCACAAAAAAACACATACAGCACGCATGGACGCGCGCGCATGCCACACGATTGTGTATTGCCAATAATGTGGGAGAGAGGTGGAAGCATACCCAGCAAAACTATAACATCACAGTCACATACATGTGCACAAGAGTATTTGTTATTGATAATACTGAGCGGACTGTGAAAGCAAACACAACAGAAACAGAACCTTATAGACAGCACGCGGATATGCACGCACGCACGCACGCACGCCGCGCGCGCGCGCGCGCGGGACACACACGTGCACACACACAGCGCACACGCACACACACACACATATGCACGAATACATGCATGCGCCTGCGCGCACAACACACACAAACACACATAGACACACTCACACACTGCCCATCCACAGACACAAACACACACACACGCACGCACACACGCACACACACATATACAACCCTGCCCATCCACCCGCCCCCCTCCCCTCCCCCCCCCCCCACAGACACACATCGATCCTGCCCATCCAAACACACACCCCCACCCACCCACCCACCCACACACACACCCACCCACCCACCCACACACACACACACACACACACACACACACACACACACACACACACACACACACACACCACACACACACCCCTGCCCATCCACACACACACCCTGCCCATCCACACACACACACACACACACACACACACACACACACACACACACACACACACACACACACCACACACACACACACACACACACACTCACTCAACACACACACACACTCACACAGACTCACACACACAAACGCACACACACACTCACTCACACAAACACTCAAGTTAAATACCAGTTTGCTCGAAGGAAGAATGTACTTGCCACATTTTTTGACGTACATAAAGCATATGATCATGTGTGGCATGAGAGATTGCTTTATAAACTGAAATCTATTGGCCTTTCTGGCAATATTTACTTCTATATTAAAAGCTTTCTGTCAGAAAGAATCATTCAAGCTAAAGTTGGGAATTGTTATTCTACCTCAAGGTCACCAGACATGGGTATCCCGCAAGGTTCAGTAATATCACCTTATCTATTTCAACATTTTACTATATGACCTTCCTAGATTTTTATCAAGCAATGTTGTTATTGTACAATATGCTGACGATATATGTATGTGGATGGATGTTACCATGAAAAAGAAAACACCCAAAAGACAGTTAAATTTTTATCAAAAAGTATATCAAAAAGAAATTGACAAACTTAGTGGTTATCTTTTTGAGAATGGTCTTTCACTTTCCCCTGAAAAAACCAACCTTGTCATTTTTAATAACGGTGTTGACCCACAAGTTCTACCTAATTTTCGAATAAATGGAGAAGCTCTAGAATACAAACAAGCAGTGAAATTCTTAGGAGTATTCCTTACTTCTAAGTTAACGTGGAATCAACATATTGAATATATGGCAACTAAAGCTAAGAAAGTTCTTAACTTCTTAAAAATTAGTAGTAAACAGCCATGGGGACAAAATATTACTGTATTAAAGCATCTGTCCTTGTCCCTTGTGCGATCAAAACTGTCTTATGGACAAGAAGTATTTTTCAGTGCGCCAAATTATTTGCTTCAGAATTCCAGAGTCTGATCCAGTGATAAACATTTCGACTTGCTTTAGGTGTACCAGCTCACGCCTCATCTCTAGGTACATATAAGGAAGTAGGAGTTCTTCCTTTAAATGAATATCGACAGCTTGCTGTGGCAAAATATGTTTTAAGAAGTACAACAAATGACAGCAACGTTGAAAATGAAGTCCAGATAAAGTCTGACATTCACTTTCCGAAAAGAGCAAGAACTATCAGCTCGCTTACTACAATTAATACTTACACTTCTCCCCTTTTTAAACATTCAGAACTTAAACCAAATGAATTAGCAAATCAGTACAGTCAGCCCCCTACCCCCCTTGGAACTTTTTAAAGCTCATTTTGACATCAATCATTCTTCTGTAAGAAAAGCTGGAAAATGTTAACATTCTTACATCGCTAGTAAAAGAACATATTCAAACTACTTATCCTGATCATCTCAAATCTATACTGATGGGTCCGTTTTAAATACTAATGAGGCTGGTGCAGCTTTCATTATTCCATCATTAAAAGTAGAACGAGCTGTCTACCTGGGAAAAATAAATCTATATTTACAGCTGAGCTAATGCTATAGTGCTGGCACTTAACTATGTACTTGACTTCCTAAAACATATTCAACATACTTTTGTGTGTTGATTCTAAATCGGTTTTACATGCTTTAAGAAATTCTACTTTTAAAGTAAGAAAAGACCTAATCATTGAAATCAGCATCTGGTACACTTTTTGATTTTAAGAGGTAGTACTGTTACTTCTGTTGGTTCCCTCACACATGGTATCTTTTTAATGAAAAAGTTGACAGTCTTGCAAAATATGGCGCGAGAAAAATAAAAATAGTTCTTGTGAAATAATACGTTGCCTTTATCTCTGCATGAGGGATACAGCTTGCTACAAAACGCTTGCTGAAGCACTTAGAAAGAAAACATATGATTCTGGCTATTGTCTTTATAATGGCTGTACAAGCAATGTGATAGATTTTCGAAATGCTTTCATTTCTAACAAAGTCTGTGGTTGGTATAATCGTAGAAATATGTTATCCCTTTATGTACAGATTTAAACTAAATGCTTTCAGGACAAAGTACGTGAAAGATGTAAACTGTATTTGTGGGGAGAAGATTACCAATAGTCATGTTATTTTTGATTGTGGACATTTAAAAGCATTTTTACCTGCTATACCAGGTTTATCACTGGATCAGATTTTGTCTGAACCATCGTTACTGTTGGACATTGGTGTTGGATTGATAAGAAGTCCGATAATTCAGTTTTTGTAGTATGTTAAAGTTAGTTTTTAAGTACTGTTATTTGACACTTTTTGTTATTGTTTGCATTCTCTTGTTTATTTTACTTTTCCCCGTCTAAAATCACTAAATGTGAATAGACGTTAAACTGAAGATCATTCATTCATTCACACAAACACACATTTTTACACACAGACACAAACACACACACACACACACACACAAACACACACACATTTTTTACACACACACAAATACACACACACACACACACACACACACACACACACACACACACCACACACACACACACACACACACACACACACACCACACACACACTATCCACCCCCACCGAAAGCACCTACTCACCCACCCACCCCGTCCACATACACATCCATTACCATCAAGACCTTGAGCTAGGAAATCCTAGAATGCATTGATTGCGATAGCAGTCTTAAAGGTCTGTGGAGTCTGATGGTCTGTTATCGGTTTGAATATAGGAATAGGGCAGGGTTAGGTTTGTCAGTAGCCTGCCACTGATTGTGTTGTATTGTATTGTGTTGTGTTGTGTTGTGTTGTGTTGTGTTGAGGGCTGGATAAAAAAAAAATCTTGTTACTTAATCTATTACCCTCGTGAAATAAAATTGCGTTTGCGTTTGTTGTTGTAGCGAATTGCATTATAATGTATTGTCTTGCATTTCTTTGTGTTGTATTTGCATTGCATTTAATGTTTTGGTTTTGAAATTGCGTTGTGTTGTGTTGTGTTGTAGTGCTTGTGTTGTATTGCATTGAAATTATATTGTACCGTTTGCATTGTACTGTACATATTGATTGTATATCAACTTTAATTGCAAAATATTTTTCTTTATGTAATTTGAATTTTTCTCCCCCCCCCCACACCCGCATCACCTTCCCCCCCCCCCCCCCCTTCCTCCCACACACACACACATAAAAGTGCATCGCCACCAAGAGCAGCGCCGGCTTTATGCATTCTAAACAGAAACCCTGTTTGCGTGCTATTTTCGTTTCCGTATCAGAGTGACTTTTTTCTTTTTAAACAGAATATCACAAGGAAAATATTCTCTTGAAGCTGTGAGGTTTTTTGTGTGTGTCTTTACCATTTGACGACCCGGGTTCGATTCCCGTTCAAGGGGGATATTTTCCCCTGGAGTTAACATCAGTACAGACTCCACTCTCCCTAAAAGTCCTTCGGATGAGACTATAAACGCCAGTCCTGCTACTATCAATTACGGCGTATTAGTGCAATTCGAAAGTACCTGTCCACAGATGCAACATCCAAACTTGTTTCTTTTCATTCTTTCCTTACATCAATTCTTTGGCTGTTGTGCAATTTTATTCCATCCCTTCAAGTATTCAAATTTTGCGTTTATTTTTCAAAAAAATCTGACTATTCCTCTCTTTGCTTCTCCAGCTCATCACAAATCCCTTAAGATACAAAACCCTCGTTCAATTTTCCAAAAAAACCGCCATACCCTCTTGAAATTTTTCACTTGTCCTGCCCTGTTCTTATGTCCCGTACCCTTTCTTACAAATGTTTAAAAACCCCCACCTGCCTCCTTTTTTATTTCTTCCAATGGTACACTCCTTCTCTTTCCCCCTCCGCCAAAACCTTCTTAGAACTTTAAAATCCACCCCCGGTTTTTTTTCAAGTCAAAATTTATTCAAACCTTAAGAATTTTTCCTCTCGCCTTTATTCAAATATTTTTTTTATTTTTTTTTCCCTGCCTTCCAACCAAAATTCTATGCCCTGGGGGGGCCTGGGGGTGTGTGTGTTGTGTGGTGTGTGTGGTGTGTTGTGTGTGTGTGTGTGTGTGTGTTGTGCGTGTGTGCACATTTGGACTTGATGGGAAATATTGCTTGTCACTGGTTGTTTTGACTGTGTAAGAATGAGTTGAGTGCAAGCGCTTTGAGTTGTCTCGCAAGATATAGCGCTATATAAATTCCATTTATTATTATTATTTATTATAAACCGAGGCCTCGTGTTCGAACGCATGCAGAACATCTTGCGCACACGTTAAATCCTGTTCCGCTTTTCGGAAGAGTAGGCCATTGTGTGCCGGTGGAAACAGATGACAAAATTTACAAAACCGCATACACACGGGTACTGGATGTAAAAAAGCATACACGTGCTTATTCCATTATCCTCGATATAAAAGAATAAATGAATTAAAAATAAAATTAAATATGTCGCAAACGTGGCTTCAATTTGTCTTCATTAAAAAAAAAATTTTTTCTTTTACACCGGGGATAATGGAATAAGCACTCATGTAGTTTTTTACATCCACTCCCCGTGTGTATGCGGTTTTGTAAATTTTGTCATCTGTTCCGACCGGCACACAATGACCTACTCTTACAAAAAGCGGAACAGGATTTAACGTGTGCGCAAAATGTTCTGCGTGCGTTCGCACACGGGGCCTCGGTTTATAGTCTCATCCGAACGACTTTTGGAGAGAGTGGAGTCTGCACTGATGTTCACTCCAGGGGAAAATATCCCCCTTGAACGGGAATCGAACCCTGGTCGTCATATTGCGAGCGCAGTGTTCTAACCACTAGGCTATCCCGTCCCCCACATTGAAAAGACTAGCGCCTCACATAATATTATGGAATGGTGGATGGGGAACCTTATTTGATTTTAAACATAATTTTTTTGTCTTCCGTTTCTCGGCTATAGAGCTCCGGGTTTCAAACAACGGTGAGGTTTTGTGTATGAAACCCTTTTTGACCACCGTTAAGGTAGCCGCATGTGGACTTCGGGAATAGTGTCTGGACACCACACCTGTGTGCATGCGTTTTTTATATTTTGTCATAAGTTTTTTTGTTGTTGTCATCAGTTCCTATCGGCAGAAAATGGCCTACTCTTCGGGAAAGCGGAGCACAGAGTGGTCAAAATCCTGTTTTTTTAAGATATGCTATTCTTTCATATCCAGTCCAACAGACAAGAGAGGGAAAAGGGGGGGAGAGAGAGGGAGAGAGGGGGGGGGGAAAGGAGAGGGAGGAGAGAGAAGGGAGAGAGAGAGGAGGGGAGGGAGGGGACCAAGCAGAAAGACACACACATACATACACGCACGCACGCACGGATATGCATATGCGCACACCCCGTACATACAAACACATACACTATTCTCTCCCACCTTTCACACCCATGCCCCAACCTATACCCAACAAAACCCCCCCCCCCCACAACGCACCCCCACCCACCCACCCACCCATCCACACACACACACACACCTAACCAAAACACCACACACAAACACACACATACACACGCACACGCACGCACCACACACACACAAACACACACCAATACACAACCACACAAACGCACGCGCACACAAACACACACCACACACCACACACACACACATCACACCACACCACACAAAACACACACACACACACATACACACCAAATACTACTACTACTACTACTACTTCAAGACAAAAACACACACACAAAAGAGAAAAACACCCGTAACCAATGAGAGAGCACACTACGACTTTGACTAAAAGTAAATTGGTACCCCCAGACGAAGACGCTTAGAAACGGCAGACAGATAATTAATAACAAGAAAAAACAACAACCACAACAACAACCAACAAACAACAACCCCAACAACAAAATCAATACCGTAGCCCCCAGCAAAGAACTGCTTGTTGTGCCGTACTGTGCCACGCCGCGCTGCCATACCGTGCCATACCGTGCCGTGCCATACCGTGCCATACTGTGCCATACCGTGCCATACCGTGCCGTGCCATGCCGTGTCATACCGTGCCATACCATACCGTGCCGTGCCGTGCCGGCCATCTACAGATAAACGGGTGTTGGGTTTTTATTTTATTTTTAATTTTAAAAAAAAAACC
>CM054159.1:11714504-11717004 GCA_028751875.1 Rapana venosa | reverse complement strand
ACTGTGCCATACCGTGCCGTACCGTGCCGTGCCATGCCGTGCCATACCGTGCCATACTGTGCCATACCGTGCCGTACCGTGCCGTGCCATGCCGTGCCATACCGTGCCATACCGTGCCGTGCCGTGCCGTGCCGTGCCGGCCATCTACAGATAAACGGGTGTTGGTTTTTTATTTTTTTTTTAATTTTTAAAAAAACCTGCCAGCCTCCTCGATCAATAATTTACCTGGGCAAACACCGATCAGCTTTATACGGCCCTGATCTGCTTTGCCTCTGCCTGTCTCTCTGCCTGCCTGCCTGTCTCTCTGCCTGCCTGCGTCTCTGCCTGTCTCTCTGCCTGTCTGCGTCTCTGCCTGCCTGCCTGCCTGCCTGCCTACCTTGCGGTATAGCTAGCTAGAACTACCTTAGCCGCTCATGGATTTATTTGTGCAAATAGCCAGCCATGGTTTATGTATCGAGCAAACAGGCTGCATGCAGCAGGTACCGTGTAAAGAAAAGGCAGCGATCATTGCATGATTTATTTTTTTTTAGTGGTGGTGGTGGTCGTGGTGGTCGTGGGTTGATTCGATTGTAATCAACCGGTTCATTTTATTTTATTTTATTTTATTTTTTTAAAGGGGGATTCGTTCGTTGCAGTTAAGACGGAAAAAAATGTCATTGGTTAGCTATGGTTTATTAAAGGATCGTTGGTGGGGTGGGGTGGGGATGCGGGGGTAGGGGTGGGGGTGGGGGTTAAGGGAGGTGGGATAGCGCTTTGATTTGTTGCTTTACAAGATTCAGCGCTATATAAATTCCATACATTATTATTATTATTATTATTATTATTATTATTATTATTATTATTATTATTATTATTATTATAGCCTTTGTGGTTAGAGCGTTAAAGCTCACAAATCTGACGGCGTGTTGTTTTGAGGTTGTTGCTGTTGTTGTTTTTTCTTTCTCCTTGGATTTAACATTAATGCCTACTCCACACCCTTAGCAGTCTTTCGGATGAGACTATAAACCAATAACCAGGTACGAGCGCACATAAATCAATCATCCGGCGTACACGTTAAAACCCGCTCCGCCTTTCGAAAGAGTGGGCCATTGCATGCCGGTTGGAGCGGATGGCACCATTTTAAGGGGCGCATGCGCGACGGTGTTGTGTGTAGACACCATTCCCGAAGATGGAACGAAGCTACCTTACGGTGGGCAAACACTCGCATACGCAAAATCTCACCATCGGTGAACCTCAGAGCTCTGGCTGAGAAACGAAAAAAAAAAGACCCCCCTCCAAAAAAAAAAAGACAACACCCAAACAAACACCAAACCAAACCAAACTAAACCAAAAATCCACCAAACAGCCCCCTCCCCCAAAAAACCCAACAACAACAACCAACAACAACAACAACCCCCCTCAAACAACAACGACAACATCAACAAACCAAATCGAAACAAAACAAAAAACCTCGTACATTGGTGGTTTGTATCTTGCGGATCAAAATCTGTTTTGCAAAAAGCGAACAATTTTTCTTTTCTTTTCTTGTTTTGGTAATGGTAGTTAACGGATTAATCTTGACGACAGAGTTTATCTTGCAAAATAGTCATCAATGATGTATTTTGCGAATTGTAATGAAAGGGTTCTATCTTGAAGAACAAAGGGTATCTTGCAGCAGTGATCAACGGACATAATCTTATGATAAAGGTTTTGTATAAAGGTAGACATGTTTCTGCAAAAAGGATCAAGATTTTGTCAGGCTAAGGAATTATAATGACTAGTTTGTTTGGAAAATAGACAGTTTGCAAAAGTGGATGATGAATAAATTTCAATAATGGATGATGAATAATTTATTTATCAAATTGTAATTGATAGTTTAAAAAAAATGCTAGGCAGACAGTCACAAACATAGAAATAAAGAGGTACCGTGTGAAGGAGGCAGAGAGAGACAGAGACAGACAGACAGGCAGAAACAGACATACAGACAGAGAGAGCCAAGGAAAGAGACAGACAGAGACACAGAGACAGAGGGAGCCAAGGAAAGAGACAGAGACTGAGAGAGGAAGAGGATGCACGCTCACTTTAATTTTATGTACACACACACACACACAGGCGAACGCGCGCGCGCACACACACACACACACACACCACGCACGCACGCACGCACGCACGCACGCACGCACGCACGCACCACACACGTACACACACACACACACACACACACACGTACACACACACACACACATAACACACACACACACACACACACACACACACACACACACACACACACACACACACACACACACACACACACACCCCTCTGCACCGGATGCCCTTCGCGTCGGTAACGCGCTATCAAACATTGAACTTGCAGTAGAACTCCTTAACTATACACCCCTCCGCAAAAACTGGATGAAGGATGGATTGATTAACCGTCACCAAACTGCGTACACCGATTATTCATCTTCATGCCACGACGGTTCTTTCCCCCCATTCCCCACCCCCTTCCCCAAATCCA
>CM054159.1:11697004-11704504 GCA_028751875.1 Rapana venosa | reverse complement strand
TGACTATCTCTCTCTGTGCTACCTTTCCCTTTGCATTCAGTTTCCCTTCCTGCACTCCCGCTCCTCTTTCCGTCATCCTGTACACATCCCCAAAGCCGGGAGGAGCGTGGCCAGGCCGTTTAGTGGCCAGTGGACCATGATGACAGCTAGCTCAACCTGTCATGTCATGACACAGTCACGGCCAGATTGGTCACGCACGATTCATGCCAAACCGATCCTCCGTTGATCATGGGCCAAATTGGATCATGATCATGACCGGACGGATCAATAGTCTAGGATGATTAGATGTATTGATCGTGTCTTGATTATATAGCCGGCCCCCAATGTGGGTAATTGTTCGATTGTAAAGACAGGAGGGTGGGGTGGTGGTGGTAAAAGCGGTCATAATTAGATCTTAGCTCGATTGAAATCCAATCGTGATCGTTGTTGTCCCACCAGTGACAGAAGCCAGAACAAAACTGTCACCCTTTTAGTATAGAAGTTGAGGGGTGGGGGAGGAGGGGGGTTGTTGAAGAAAATGGTTACGTCAGTACACAATGCACTGACCATAGTATGCACATTTCCTGTACTAAATCCAACCCTTAATTACGCCTTCAAGCTTCAAACTTTCACACAAAAAATAAAATTCTGACAGTCATTTCCAGGTGTGATGAATGCATACGCAAAGTCTCACCAGAATGAACCACAGGAGCTCTAGACTAAGAACGAAAAAGCAGCCGTCCCTGCACGTTCGCGTACAAGTTATTTCTACCGCAAATCCCCCCATCCATCATAACACAAACTTGCAAACTTTCAGAATTTCAAAGTTCATACATTATTCTATCCACCCTCTACGTAGGTGTTAAGCTGGTGAACGCTCAACAACAACAAAAACGAAAAAAAAGATATAGAGATAAGAGTGCATGAAGCTTCACTGTGAAAATCAACTAAAAGTCTCTACACACACTAAGCCATACTTGTTATTTCCGGTACCAATCCTGCAACCATTCTGCACCAAAATTCCTAACTTTTACAAGAAAATGGTAACAGTTACACGCAGAGCTTTTTGTTAATTGTGAAGAAATTATATGAACACCCCAGCTACCTTTTATGGTGGGCATAAACCCTCGTCGCATCCGCAAACTCTCGCCATGATAAGCCCCAGGAAGACTCTAGTCGTTAAACGAACCCGCCCCCCCCGCCCCCCCCTAAAATCAGAAATAATCCACGTCCATGCATGCACACATTCAAGTCCTTTCCACCACATGAATCCAACCATCCATCATAGAGCAACATTTTTTTAACTTTCTACAAGAAAAAAATAAAGGCTGCAAGCATACGCAACTTTTCATGGTACCAAAAAAAATCGTTCTTTGGATAGTGAAGAGGATAGCACAGACCAGAAGGTATAGTGAAGAGGACAGCACAGACCAGAAGGTATAGTGAAGAGGACAGCACAGACCATAAGGTACAGAAATCCCTTTTCCCCACACCGAGCCAATTGCCTTATGTCTCTGGCGAGAGGGCACGGGTGATAATCAATCGATGGAGCGGAGACTTGTCCTCAGAGTGTGGTGGGGGGGTGTAGGAAGATGGCGAGTAAAAGCTTTCTCTAGGCTAGGCTAGGCTACCTACCACCCATGCCCCCAGTCCCTTCTTGTGTTCGTAGTGTGGTGTGGTGTGCTAGGATAGCTGGTGGTGGGTAGGATGACTCAACGGCTAGCTCCAGGATGAAGGGGTGGGGGGTGGGAGGTGGGGGTGGGTTGGGTGGGCAAGTGGAGTAGTGGTAAGACATGAAAGAATGCGGGGTGTGTGTGTGTAAAGATTGAGAGAGAGAGAGACAGACAGACAGACAGACTACAGACAGAGAATGAACAACCAAACAAGCTTTACTTCTTGTGAGGAAAAGGCGAAAGCATACCAAGTAGCTTGCAAACGCAATTTTATTTCACGAGGGTAATGGATTAAGTAACAAGACTTTTTCCCCCCAATCCAGCCCTCAAAATGAAAAGAAAAGAAAAAGCTGCAAGAAAAACAAAAGTATAATTATGAGACATATGCAAATACACGCACATGTATATCAACATAGAGCAAGAGAGAGAGAGAGAGAGAGAGAGAGAGGAGGAGAGGAGAGAGAGAGAGAGAGAGAGAGAGAGAGAGACAGACAGACAGAGAGAGACAGAAGACAGACAGACAGACACAGAGAACACAGAAAGAGAGAGAAAGAAGAGAGAGAGAGAGAGAGAGAGAGAGAGAGAGATGAGAGAGTAGAGATGAGAGAGAGAGAGAGAGGATCTCTTTCCGAATCCCATATCTAGTGTTTGGCTGAGTCATATATTGCTTTGACCTTTTCTCAGATCGGTAACTCCTACGTAATACTCGTAAAAATCCTCCCTGGCTTCAGCATTCCCCCCGCCACCCCCCACCCCCACACACGCCAATTCCAAGGCTGCTGGAAAAGAAAATTGACCAGGTCTTGCTTCTGTAGCTCTCAGTCCACGGCAAAATAGCAGCAGGTCTTGTAACAGTCAGGGGAGGTTTGTAAAGTATCAGCATTTCAGGTGTCATCCTACTACTATCGATTTTCCTTTTTTATGAAAAATACAGGATTGTCACTGAGTGTAGAATATGATATCACATATATGCTACTTGCACCTACACTGCAGTAGAAGGTTTTTTTGTTGTTCAACAACTACATTTGCTCAGGAAGTTTGGAACTGCATGGTAGGTAATGTTATTATTCTCCACCACTTACTGGCCTGATTGACGAAATTATTTTTTATATGGATCTACATTTTTTCCATCTTCTGTATGTGTTTGTATAGAAACAGGGGCAAAGTACTGGAAGGTTCGTATATAACAGTTGGTTTGGGAGATCGTAAAACCCATGCTCGTTGTCCAAAAAGCATTTCCAAGATTCAGTCATTAAATTTTGTTATCGGAAGGTAGTTTTTATTCTGAATTCTTTAAGTCTACTTTTAGGACCTAAAAAGTCGTACATATACGTGCAGCTGCATACTTATTCACACACAAGTGCACACGTACACACACATGCATGCGTGGTTTCTCTGTCTCTGTCTATGTCTTTCTCTCTCTCAACGGGGACTGAATGTAAAAAAACCCACCAACCCCACATGAGTGCTTATTTCATAATCCTCAATATTAAAGAATAAATAAATAAATGAACGAATAACTAAATTTGGTTCCACTTTGCACTAAACCTAAGAGTATAGTATACCTGTACACTACTACACGGTACAATACTCTTAGGTCCAATGCAAGGTAGAATGTGGATATTTGAGACAAAGGGAGTGACGGATCGCTATCAAAATGTTTGACACTCTAGCTCTCTCCCCTTGGACAAACAGGAACCTGGGCAGATTTTGCATTGAACCGCACACACAGAAGAGGAAGTGGATTTATGTGCAAAGCAGGATCCATAGTTTTGCTCCGAAAAAAAAAAAAGAAAACCAACAACCTCGGCATCTGAAGTCAGGATATAATTATGAACTTGGGCATGACAGACAGGGAGGTGGATAAGAAACGCATGAGTACTTTAGAGGGGAAAAACAGGGGAAAGAAAGAGCTGCTTAAGATTTAAGGGTAAAATTATGTGAACATAGACAGTATGAGAGAGAGAAACACACAACACACCACACAACACACACACACACACACACACACACACACACACACACACACACACACACACACACACACACACACACTGACAGAGAGAGAGAAACAGAATCAGACATTGAGAGAGGGAGAGAGCAGAGACAGAGAGACAGACACAAACACCACACACACACAACACACACACACACACACACAACACACGCACCAGCACGCACGCACGCACGCACGCACGCACGCACGCACGCACGCACGCTGGCAGACAGAGGGAGAGAGTAACAGAGACAATCACACACAGAGACTGAGTGAGTGAGTGAGTGAGTGTGTGAGGAGAAAGAGACAGACACACAAACACAGACAGAGAGAAAGACACACACACACAACACACACACACACACACACACACACACACACACACACACACACACACACACACAGAGAGAGAGAGAGAGAGAGAGAGAGAGAGAGAGAGGAGGAGAGAGAGAGAGAGAGAGAGAGAGAGAGAGAACGATGTCCGTTTTTTTCTTTCTTTCTTTCTTTCATTTTTTGGTTTTTAGCCCAAACCGTACTTTCTTCTCTGTTAGCTAAAGCGCAGACTCTTTTGGCCTGATCTGGAATCCCACCCCTCGTGTGACGCGCTTGAAATCTTCTTTCGCTTGATCAGCAGCCAGTCTGGGGGCTGTGGGGGAAATTGACTGGGGCCAGCTTGTATCAGTTTTTTCCATCTCTCTCCCTCTCTCTGTCTCTGTCTCTCCCCCTCTCTCTCTTCATTCTCTCCTCTCTCTCTCTGTCTCTCTCCCTCTCTCTCTCCTCTGTGTCCTCCTCTCCTCTCTCTCTTCTTCTCTCTCTCTCTCTCTCTCTCTCTCTCCTCCTCCTCTTTTCTCTCTTCTTTCTCTCCTCCTCCTCTCTGTCTCTTCTCTTTCCCTCCTCTCTCTCTCTTCCTCTCTCTGTCTCTGTCTCTTCTCTCTCTCTCTGTCTCTTTCTCTCCTCTCTCTCTCTCTCTCGCTCGCTCTTCTTTCTTCTCCTCTCTCCTCTCTCTGTGTCTCTTCTCTCTCTCCCTCCCTCTCTCTCTCTCTTTCTCCTCCCCTCTCTCCTTCATCTCTCTCCCCCCTCCTCTCTCTCTCTCCCTCTCTCTCTCTCTCTCTCTTCTCTCCTCCTCTCTCCTTTCTCTCTTCTCTCTCTCCTCCTCCTCCCTCTCTCCTCTTTCTCTTCTTTCTCTCCCTTCTCTCTCTCTCCTCTACCCCTCTCTCTCTCTCTCTCCCTCTCTCTCCTCCTCCTCTCTCTCTGTCTCTATCTCTGTCTCTCTCTCTCTGTGACTTTGCCTGTGGCATGCAGTGCAAAGTGTTATAGCGAATGGATGGCATGAGGATTTTGTTCTCTGAAGTAAGAAGATTCCATGGCAACAGAAGCAGTCTGTGTCAGTTTCATTCTTAAATGTATGCGTAGGAGCGTATGGCGTGTGTACACATTGAAAGAAAAGGTGTGACAATAAGTAGCATCACGCCTTTGCAAATGTTTGGGTTTTTTCAGGGGAGAGCAGCAAGACTTTTGTGGAGTGCAATTGGTTAATATGCTATATAATTATATGCAACTTTCTAGAAAAAGATGCCGTGCATTACAATTCAGGTTCATGTACTTCGCTACCGTACTATGTGTTGTTACACAGTACTATGTGTCGTGACATTATATGAGTAAATGTAACGAATAATGATATTGGTGGCAATAGCGATAATGGTAATGATAATAATAAAGACAGTTAATTATGCCTTTTCTCGTAAAGACAAAGCCCTAGGCGTTCACACCAGCAGAAATGTTTTTAAAAAAGTAAATGAAAATGAAAGGTGTGATCCAAGTAAACATGTGCCACACACATTCACACACACTTGATGAACAAAAACAACAACCCCTGACTATTCACAGCTACCAATCTGAACAAATACACACACACTTTTCTTTTCTTACCTCACACACACACACACACACACACCTGGTAGCGAACATTGGTGGCTTAAAGAGAGGGAAAGAGGTGGGATTGTAACAAGGATGTACAGGAAAGAAGAGAAGGAGCATGACGGATACAGGGAGTTCCAGGAAGAAGAGGCCTGGACAGAGAAGGCACGTTGTGGCCCATAGGATTTAGCTCTGTAAAATTGAATTTTCAATCAGCGGATGTCAGTTGAAGAGCGGAGCTGTCCGGGGAATGAATAGCACTGAAGGAGTTCATCAACGTAGGCTGCAGTCATGTTATTATGAATCTGTAGCGCAAGAGAGAGTTTTCATTGGATTCTTTCTTCAATGGGCAGCCAGTGAAGAGAATGCAGAAGAGGAATGACATGGTTAGATTTGGAGGAACGGTAACTAGTCGTGCAGCATGGTTTTGTATCTTCTGGAGTATGGACAAAAGGTACTTAGGGCAACCTGCCAGAAGAGAATTACAGTAATCAAGTCGTGAAAGCATGAGAGTACAGTACAAGGGTTTTGCAGCATCCTGTGAAAGAAAATGACCAATGAAGCTGATTCTACGTAGTTCAGAGTAGCAGATTTGACAGACAGTAGAAACTGACAGATAGTAGAAATCAGTTACGCACAAAAATACAACTCTGGAAACAACACATCATCATCAAAGCCTTTGTGCCTTATTGGCAGGTAGGGCAGCAACAAATGTTCTCCACTTCTGTCTGTCATCACAAGTAGGTTAGTAAAGGTAGACGATTTTTTTCTTTTAGACTACTGGACTTGAACTTCTGGAAGAAAGAAAAGCAGATGAGCATAAAGTTGGATTAGGATTTAAATCTGGGTAAAGCGGGACTTAGACTGAGTTTAGCATAAAGCAGGATTGGTACCTGACTCGAAAGGTTGGTGGTTAGTGTGTGGCCGTGCAGGTGTGAACTGGGTAAGCAGTTATGCCGAAGATAGGTGGTATCAGTCTGATTTGTCACGTTTTTCTGCTTTTGATGAGAACTTCGTACTGCAAGTAAAACACAACCAACCCTGAAACTTTTCTGTGCAATGAAAAACTATTTCCGTTGTTTTTGTGTGTGTGCATGTTCCTCTTTTCCCCTAACTTTTTATAGGAACGGGTTTTCATGATTATTCCTGCCACATAATCATACTATATATGTACGGGCGGTCTCTTAACCATGGGTACAAATAGAATCGTTTAAGATTCGTCGATTTCGTTTATTTTTTTCTAGCGTTAAGCTGTGCTTGTAGACAGATTATTTGCTAAAAGCTGAGTTGCGAACTTATAAGCTGAAATGCGAATTTTCTACATATCATTTAAGAAAGACAACGGTTTGTTTCTTTTAAAGAGAGCAAGACAGAATGTCTTCACACTTAGTGACATAGTAAACTGCCAGCTTTAGGAAGGGAAGGGAAAGGGATGAAAAGTGCGGACAGGCCAGATCAAGAGGAGTGAGTCACGTAGCTTTGGGGAGAAAAAAGGATTAAATCAGTTGTCAAATCTAGACTCTCTCCGTTGGGTGGCAGTTCAGATTCTTACAAGACCTGCCAGAAGAAAAGAAGAGATGAAAGGTAGATGCCCCCAGTCATTGTGTACGGAGGGAGCCTTCATCACCCGCTCACCCGCCCAATTATCTTTTGTCTCTTTGGGGGAGACTGACAGTCAATCGATGGAGCCACAATGGCGGAGCCCGAGATTTTTCATGACCAAGTGGAGGGTAGCCTATAGAGCTTTCGGCCATACCGGCTCTCGCCACAACTTCTGCGTGTATTGTTGTCGTCTGCTGGAGTAGTTTGGGTCAGGAAATGGGGAAGGTAAGATAAGAAATGAAGTAACATGACGAAGAAAGCTGTGGTTAGGTCAGCTTTGAGATACATTTCTTCTTCTTATACATTAATTTTTTTCTTCTTCTTCTTGTTCTT
>CM054159.1:11682004-11692004 GCA_028751875.1 Rapana venosa | reverse complement strand
TTTATATCGAGGATAATGGAATAAGAACTCATGTACTTTTTTTAAACATCCAGTCCCCGTGTGTATGCGGTTTTGTAAATTTTGTCATCTGTTTCCACCGGCACACAATGGCCTACTTTTCCGAAAAGCGGCACAGGATTTAACGTGTGCGCAAGATGTTCTGCATGCGTTCGATCGAACACGGGGCCTCGGTTTATAGTCTCATCCGAACGATGTTATCTTCAGTCTGTTACTCCTACGTATACGCACGAGATGCTCTGTCGCTGCTGTAACAGCCAGTGGCAAGCTGTGACAGAAATCGACTGGCTCTCTCTCAGGTCTGTCACACTTTCTGTTCAGTGCCAAATACCATCTGGACTCAAAGACTGCAGACAAGGCTGACAGATATTGATAGTGTTTTTATTTACAGACTCTTTTCCAGTAGTGTTCCGTTTTTCTTCTCTACTTCTTTTTGTTGTTGATTTGTGTATGTTGTTGTTGTTATCCTTCTTCTTGTTGTTGTTGTTGTTGTTGTTGTTCTTCTTCTTCTTCTTCTTCTTCTTCTCTCTTCTTCTTCTTCTTCTTTCTTCTTTCTTCTTCTTTTCTCCTTTTTCTTTCTTCTTCTTCTTCTTCTTCTTCTTGATCTTCGTTGTTGTTGTTGTTGTTGTTGTTGTTGTTGTTCTTCTTCTTCTTCTTCTTCTTCTTCTTCTTCTTCTCGTCGTCGTCGTTTGTCTGTCTTCTCTTCTTGATCGTTCTTCTGTTGTCTGTTGTTGTTTGAGTGAAATGTGTTGCGCTTGCCGTTAAGCTCCTGAAAGTTAGGCCCAGCGCTTCCGATGTCGGCGTGGGAAGAAACTCGTTTTTTTAAGTCTTTCTGGGAGAAAACGGCAGCTAGGAAAATAGACCAGGTAAGTCTGAAATATAAAGAGAAGAGAAGGTAACAGGAAGAAAAGGACAAGCAGAAACAAGGAGGGATAGAAAAGAGGGAATGCTAGCACAGAATTTGCAGCATCCTCATGAATTGGATGGGGGGGGGGGGGGGGGGGATTCTTGTCAGTTTTCGTGCAAAGTAGCGTTTTGACATTTGACAAAGAGAAAGGCGGAATAAATGGTGAACTATAGACTCTGAACTTGGAAGACAGAGATTCGCAGTGTACAGGAGCTGATTGAAGAATTCAGGAGAGAGGAGATGGATTACCATAAACTCAGGATCTACTTTTTCGATCTAAAAAAAAAAGGTAATGGGAGATGGAGCGTTTCAGAATTAGGCTGGCTATTTGAATTAGCAGAACAGCAAAGAAGATGGATAAGAAACAACTTTTGAGATAAAGGAGAGAGAGAGAAAAAAAAAAGAAAAAAAGAGATAGGGTAATTTGAGATACGAAGGTAAATGTGTAAGAAAAGGATGGTGGAATAAAGTTAAAGCAAGAGAGAGAGAGAGAGAGAGAGAGAGAGGGAGAGGGAGAGGAGGGGGGAGAGAGAGGGAGAGAGAGAGAGGAGAGAGAGAGAGAGAGAGAGAGTACAAACAGACAGACAGAAGAGAGAAAAGAGAGAGGAGAGAGAGACAGAGAGACGAGACGAGAGAGAGAGAAACAGAGAGAGAGAGAGAAGACAGACAGACAGAAGAAGGAAGACAGAAGACGACGACAGAGAGAGAGAGACAAGACAGAGAGAGAGAAAGAAAGAGAGACAGAGACAGAGAGAACAGAGAGAGAGAGAAGAGAGAGAGACAGAGAGATATAGTACAGAGAGAGAAGAGAGAGAGAGAACTGAGAGAGGGGAGAAGAGAGAAAGAGATACAGAGAGCGAGAGAGAAAGAGAAGAAAGAGAGAAGCACAGAGACAGATATATACAGACAGACAGACACTGAGAAAAACTAGGGAGATAGATTTAAAAAAAAATAAAATTCCAAACCACGTTTTCCCATGTCAGCGACATTGTGGAGGAATCTTTCTTTCAAGCTGATCTGTAAATCCGGCCCCTCACGTAACCTCAATGCAATCTGCTGCTGGCTTGATCAACAGTGTGTCTGAAGGCAGTGGCAAAACAATGGACTGGGGGGGGGGGGGGGGGGGGGGCCGGCCGGGGCCCTGTTTGGGTTGGTATCCCTTTTTTCCCCCATAGATCTCTCTGCTCACTTTGCCTCGTCGAGCACGTATTGGAAAGCTTTTCGTGTGGGAAGGGGCAGGTGGATGTTTTACCCTTGGAATATGGAAGATAAAGAACATTGCCAGAGAGAGAGAGAGAGAGAGAGGAGAGAGAGAGAGAGAGAGGAGGACGGACCCAACCTCCCTCTAACCTTTTTGCAAGAAAACTTTACAAAGCAAGTTCATTTTAAAAAAAAAGTAATCTATGTGAGTACATAGGAGGAGTGAGGGTGGGGTGGGGTGCAAAAATGAGAAATAGGGATTATTGATGGCGTGTTAAGGCTGTATACTGTTCATAGGGAGTAGGAATGGGAATTTTTATTTCAGAATCTTATTGGCATATTGCACACCATTTTTTGTTTTGGGCAGGGTGGGGGGGAGGTGATTGCCTAGTGGTTAGAGCGTTGATCTGATGGTCCTGGTTGGAACCCATCACCGACCCACCCGTTCAAGGGGATGCTTTCCCTGGATTTCTGTTTATTTTTCTATTTTAAAGACAATGGAATAAGCACTCATGTGCTTTTTTACATTATTTTAGCGTCGATACCGACTCCACTCTCCCCGACAGTCCTTCGGGTAAGACTGTAAACCAACATCCCGTGTGCGAACGCTCGCAGAATATCTTGCATGCAAGCACGTAAAAAAACCCTGTTTATCCTCTAGAAAGAGTAGGCCATTACATGCCAGTAGGAACAGATGCCAGAATTTCAAGACCGAATGCACACTAATGTTGTGTGTAGACATCATCCCCCACAGCTGGAATGTGTCGACCTTAATGGTGGGTAAACGGTCGCACCCGCAAAAATCTCACCATCGATAAACCTCGGAGCTGTAACCGTGGAACGAACATCCCCCCTCCCCCTCCCCCGTCCCCCATCCCCAGATACATGCAAGATAATATAAATAATATAATATAAAAGAATGAAATGAAATAATATACATGGCAATTAAATTCAAAACAGCGCACTGACCTTTGGCACAATGGTTTTAAATATAGCTTAGTACAATGCAGTATAAAAATATACTTTTGAACAGCACAAGATGGTATAGAGAGTCCACGCATCTGCTACAAGAACAGGTCCACCCTCTTCTTGAACTTGGTCTGCATGTGTAGTTGTTTCTCTGTGAAAGGGGCTTTCTTCTTCTGCTGTACAGTTTTACCAGTAGAGGACAATTCTCTTTTTGTTGCTGTAGGTTCTTTTACCTGAGCTGAATGTGCGTTGCACACTGACCTCAGTTTATCATTTCACCCCCAAAAAACAATCGTATGTGCATTGTTTGATTTATGGGCTAAAATGCGCGTTGTTAACATATTATTTGTTGGCTTTGTGCCTTGACTGCGTACTTTCATCAAAAGTTTGGCAGATTCCGTGGGCAGATGACATTCTCAAAACGGAAATTTGGACTAACTAAAAAGACAAGGAAGGCAAGAACTCCATTAATCAGATTAACCATCTAATTCAGAAGTTATAGATTTTTTGCAGTGCAAGATTCAATCTAATCCGCACCAAAGCAGAAATATTAGCAGCATGAAAAAAACCCAACCAATCTTGCCTACAGCTGAAGGAAGGAATGAAGGAAGATCAGAAGCAGTGAGAGAGAGAGAGGGGCAGACAGACGGACGGACGGACGGACAGACATACAGACAGACAGGCAGGCAGGCAGGCAGGCAGGCAGGCAGGCAGGCAGGCAGGCAGGCAGACAGACACAGAGATCCAGAGCAGAGAGAACAAGTTAGCTCAAGAGAATGAAGACACCTGAAAGAAAAGACAGGTTAAAGCACTCTAATCAGCTCAGACCTAAAAAAACCCCTTTGTGTCAGTTATTTGATGTCAGTCAACAAAATTGCCCAGGCCTACAGTAAAATGATTCTATGCTTTGTGAAATGTTAACCGGGCATTATCATTCTTCGTGACAAGCTCCCAGCTTAACGATCCGTATCCTCCGTTAAAGCGAAGAAAGAAAATCCTCTGAAGTCGGAGTAGGGCTGCCTATATGGAAAGGTTTTTTTGCTTTATTTTCGTTCCTCGGCTACAGCTCCCAAGGTTTACCGATGGTCAGATTACACGTAGTTTATACAATCTTCGCAATGATGATGGCAGTAGAGAAGGTAAAGAAGAACTTTGTATACGACCCACTTTTAAGATAGCCACATTCCGACTTCGGGGAAAATGTCTATACACGACAGCAGAATACATTCATTGTGTCAATTTTGTCATCGGTTCCTAGCGGTACAGAATCACTTAACTCTTTCGAAAGGTAGAACAGGGTTTTGACGTTTGCGCAAAGTATTTTGCGTGGGTACGCATACAGGAACGCGACTTATAGTCTCGTCCGTAGGAAGGGTCAGTACTGATGATGCTAACTCCAGGAGAAAACAAAAGTCCTTTGAACAGGAGCCTTGGTGGTGGCTCGAACCCGGGTCGTCAGATCACGAGCTCAACACTTGTAACCACTAGGCTATTCAGCATTCCCTCCTTCCCCGCAGTGTTTTTTAAAACGACCAGTACGCTCGGTGGTCTAGAGGTAACGCAGTCTGCCTAGAATACCAAAAGTCTGAGTTCGATCCCCGTTTGAGCTGGAAACTTTTACCCCACCCGCTAGACTGTGAGTGGTGGTCTAGGTGCTAGTCTTTCAGATGAGACGATAAACCGAGGTCCTGTGTGCCACACGCATTCAGCGCACGTAATAAAAAATACACGGGAACGGGCGAGTTGTCCTTGGCAAAAATTCTGTAAAAAGGAAACCACTTTCACAGGAAATAAATATATATGCTGACAGAAAAAAAATAATGGGTGGCGCCGCTTTTGTGGCGACGAGCTCTCCCCGGGGAGGGTTGCGTGAATTTCTCGAAAAATCTGTCGTGACTTATAGTGGTATAGATACAAATACATATACAAATACGAAGCTTCTGATGCTGTGATTTTCAGAAGTCATGAGTGAGACAGACTGCAGAGTCCATGTGACTCAAGGAGTCTTAAACAGGATATGCTAACCATGAACTACAGCAACAGCAACACAAACCAACCAAACTTTTTCTTTGCCGTCGAATGCTCCTACAACAACTATTGTTGTCTGTCATTTGAACAAAAAATGCAGTGCACTACCGTTAAGCTCCTCGCAAGTCAGGCCCATCGCATCTAACTTCGGCATGGGATAGAATATTTTTTAACTTTTGAAGTCTTTCTGGAAAAGGAAAAGCAAGAGAATGGACCAAGAGGGTAGAAAATAGACAAGAAGGAGGTGACAAGATGAAAAAGAACCAGGCAGAAACAAAGAGAGTGATAGAAAAAAAGGAGTTTTTAGCACATAATTTCCAGAAGGTGGGGATGGTATTTATATTGACAGGCCACCGGCATCTCAACAGGGAAGGGAGGGGATTAACAACAACAACAACAACAACAACAACACTCTGAAACCTACAATTCTTTCATAGGAAAGGAGGGGGGGGGGGGGGAGGGGTGTTCAGGTTATAACAACAAATTGACAAAATCTTTTATTTCGAGGATAATGAATAAGCACCCATGTGCTTTTTTACAATCAGTCCCCGCCCTTAGGGATATGAGAGAGAGAGAGAGAGAGAGAGAGAGAGAGAGAGAGAGAGAGAGAGAGAGAGAGAGAGAAGAGAGAGAGAGAGGAGAGAGAGAGAGAGAGAGAGAGAGTGTGTTGGGGTGGAATTGAACCTAAGACAGTTGGAGTTTTTTGTCCACCTGCTGCTAACAAAATCGATTAACCGAACAAAAACGGGAAATATAAATAAAAGCTGGATCTTTGGTCAGAGTAATGCAGTCTTCATCACCAGTTCACCCTAGTCCTATTGTCTTTGTCTATTTGGGCAGACTGACTGACTGACAGTCAGTCAATCGATGAAGCCACAATGGCGGGAGCCGAGATTTTTACAATACCAAGCGGAGGGTAGCCATACAGCTTTAGCTCTCACCACACACACACAACTTCTGCCTACATCGTTGTCGTCTGCTGGAGTAGTTTGTGGCAGGAAATGGGACGGTAAGATAAGGAATCAGACAATGCATGTGGCACGAGTGAAACTCGGGGATCAACTGGGCGTTTTATTCGATTGTTTTCAAGTTATTGCCACCATTAAGAAATGTAGTTCTTTTAAACGTTAAATACATTACATGAGTCAAATATAATTATTGTTTCGAGCATGCCATAAGCTATTTGCTTGTTATTGCTCTCAGTTTATGTGTGTATAATATTCATGCTTTCTTCATAAAAATCTATTTAAATGAAATGTTACGGTCTATGTGTACATTAAAACTAATTAGTTTCTGCAAATTATGTACGTTACAGTTTGATTTTGTTGACTGAAATCCCCCATGCCCCAAGAAGGGTGAAAGGTGATTAAATCTTGAATCTTGAAAACTAACTTGCTCGACTGTTCTTTAAAGCTACTTAAGTATATTAAACTGTGACGCTGAAATTTTGCAAAGTGGAGGAAGATGGTTGCAAAATCTTCAGTGGTACCCTCATACTCTCAGCCAGACTGCGAGATAGGTCAAGGAGAAAGAAATATTCTGTTAAATGTGATAGAGTGAAGGACATCTTCTTTGGTTGTAACCTAGATTTTTCTTTTCTAATATTATTCATGTACGTGTTTTTTGTTGTTGTGCTGTTTATCGGTTTTGTACTTGTTTTCCTCTCTGTGTTGTTTATTTGTAGATAATCATGTTTAGTTTTCTTCTTTGTGGTAACGATTTATGTTGTTGTTGTTGTTGTGCGCTGCTTATTGCTGCGTGCTCTTATCAAAGGTTGTTTGTGTTGTTTATCACTTATCAGCAAGTGTTCTGTTTCTTCCTGATGTTAACTTGAGCCATGCCAGCTGTTGGTTGTTTGCCTTAGGTGTACACATCATCCTCTGATCACCCAAAACAAAGCACAACGACATGAACACTTTTCATTGCCCGATATTATCTTCTTTAAATTTATTTTTGTTTTTGTTTTACGCATTCAACTATTTCATTGCTTTTGGTTCATTTGACACAAGGCTAAAAAAGGACATGCAAGTAAATAAATCCGAGAGATTTAATAATAGATTGAAAGAGAGAGAGGAGAGAGAGGAGAGAGAGAGAGAGAGGAGAGAGAGAGAGAGAGAGAGAGACGAGAGAGAAGAGAGTTAGAGAAAGGGAGAGACAGAGGAGTTAGAGAGAGAGAGTTGGGGGAAGAGAGGAGAGTTAGAGAGAGGGAGAGAGAGAGACAGAGAGAGAGACAGAGAGATGTCTGACAGAGGGGGAAGGGGGTTGTGACAAAAGAAGAGACAGACTGAGTGACAGTCAGATAACAGAAAGATTTGTTGATTGACCAGCTGGGAAAAAGATCCTTTTCTAAGGTTAGGTGCATTTGAGAGACCTCTGATCTTTCTTTGAACTGTGCACGTATCCACACCCACACCCACACCACACACCACACACACACACACACACACACACACACACACACACACGCACGCACGCACACACACACACACACACACACACACCACACACACACATATATATTATATTATATATATATATATGTGTTTATATATATTATATATATATTATATATATATATAATGTGCATACAGACACATAGTATACAACATGCATGCATACATACATACATACATACATACATATATACATACATACAAACATACATACATACATGCATACATACGTACTTATATGTATGTTTGTCCGTCGTGTCCGACGATGACCTCCAAAACAGCAGAGGAGGCAGCTGCTGTTTTGGAAACTGGGCAGAAATTTGATTATAGTGGAGATGCCTTGCCCACAGCGCATCCCCACTCTCTCGGCCAAGTGGGCATAAGGACAGTCAGCGTTGGAGATGCTCTCCAAAGGCCAACCAGCCCCCAGGGCTGCAACACATAAGGACTGTGTGAGTCAAGCCTCCTAGTCAGAGAGTCATAGTCGATCACTAAAGACTAAGCTGTAAAGTGGAATTCCATGAGTGGGAAAGCCACTGGTCATACAGCCTCTCACCTTGCTGTTGCCCCCAGCGTCAATGGTTTGATCAAGAACTGTGATAAAGCCCAGGCGCTGACGGCGTAACGTACATATTATACATATACACAAATACACACACATACACACATCCATCCATCCATCCATCCATCCATCCACGTAACATATATACATATACAAAAATACACACACATACACGCATCCATCCATCCATCCATCCATCCATCCATCCATCCATCCATCCATCCATCCATCCGTCCATCCATCCATCCATCCCTACAAGCACAAAGACAGGCAGGCAAAGACACTTACTATACGGAGAGAAAAGTGTTTATTCTTTTCACTGTAACCGGGCTCCAAATTACATTGGCGGTTTTCCGCTCTGTCACCCTATCAAATGGGCATCATGTTTAATGCAACCGGCCCCTTTCTTTTGCCACCTCCACGTGGGTATGGTCTGCTGTCAGCGTCAAAAGTAGACCAAAAACTTAAGAGAAAGAAACTTCTCGATTTTTTTTCTTTCTGAATAAGTGGTAGCTTCGTAAAAGATCGCTTTCTTAATTTTCTGGGGAAAAAATTCCCCCAGTATAATCTTAGAGTTTGTGATTATGAGAAAGAGGGACGTGGTGACCTAGAAGTTTTGGCTTAACAAGAGGTACATGAAACGAGAAAGCAATCGAACGAACGACAAAATCAATCGCAGAAAGAAAAAAACCATAAAATAAATATCGAACAAACTTGTAGAGAGTTTTCCTGATAAGTTTCTCTCTCTCTCTCTCTCTCTCTCTCTCTCTCTCTTCTCTCTCTCTCTCTCTCTCTCTCTCTCCTCTCTCTCTCTCTCTCTCTCTCTCTCTCTCTCTCTGTGTCTTGGTCTCTCTCTGTGTGTGTGTGTCTCTCTCTCTCTCTCTCTCTCTCTCTCTCTCTCTCTCTCTCTCTCTCTCTCTCTCTCTCTCTCCCTCGATTTCTTTCTTTCTTTCTATCTATCTTTTCCCTCTCTTTCTCTGTTCTGTATTTTTGTTTGGCCCTGCAGTTACATCTTTCCTTCGGCCATATCCCCTGCAGTGTATATACCTCAGTATGTTTCTAACTTTCCTTTTATTCCCTTCTGTATCTTCATTTGTATACCTGCCGTATTCTGTCATCAACATTGTTCTTCTGTTTTTATTCTTTACATTCAGTCCCCGTTTGCACGCGGTATTGTCAACTTTGTCATCCGTTCCCTCTAGCACACATGACCTACTTTTCCGAAAAGCAGCACAGGGTTTAACGTGTAAAAGAAAAAAAAGGTGTTCTGTGTGCGTTCGCACACGGGACCTCGGTTTATAGTCTCATTCAATGGATGTTAAGGGCTAGGGAAGCAGAGTCACTACCAACGTTTATGTTTTTGTCCGTCGTGTTCGACGATGACCTCCAAAACAGCAGAGGAGGCAGCTGCTCTTTCGGAAATTGGGCAGAAATTTGATTATAGTGGAGATGCCTTGCCCACGGTACATCCCCACTCTCTCGGCCAAGTGGGCATAAGAACAGTCAGCGTTGGAGATGTTCTCCAAAGGCCAACCAGCTCCCAGGGCTGCAGCACATAAGGACTGTGCAAGTCAAGCCTCCTAGTCAGAGAGTCATAGTCGATCACTAAAGACTAAGCTGTAAAGTGGAATTCCATGAGTCAGAGAGTCATAGTCGATCACTAAAGACTAAGCTGTAAAGTGGAATTCCATGAGTCAGAGAGTCATAGTCGATCACTAAAGACTAAGCTGTAAAGTGGAATTCCATGGGTGGGAAAGCCACTGGTCATACAGCCTCTCACTTTGCTGTTGTTGCCTCCAGCGTCAATGGTTTAATCAAGAACTGTGATAAAGCCCAGGCGCTGACGGCATACCAACGTTTACT
>CM054159.1:11659504-11677004 GCA_028751875.1 Rapana venosa | reverse complement strand
TTTGTCACATGAGCGAACATGCGTTGCACTGCAGTTAAGCGCCTGCGAGTCAGGTCCAGTGCATCCTACCTGGGCATGGGAGAGAATGTTTATCTTTTAAAAGTCTTTCTGGTGAAAAAAGGCAGGAGAATGGACCAGGAAGGCAGAAAATAGACAAGAAGGAGGTGACAGGGGAAAAAAAGAGAACACGGCTGAAACAAAGAGAGGGATAGAAAAGAGAGAATTATTAGCACAGAATTTCCAGAGTTTGGGGATGCTTTTTACACTGACAGGCCCCGTGCATCCCCACGGGGGAATTTTATTTGAGGGATAGTGTTAAATTTTCTCGAGCAGTTGGTTTTCGATGTATATTTCAAGCATGCAAGAACATCTTGTGCACACATTAAAGCCCGTTTTGTCTTTCGGAAGAGAAGGTCATTGCACGTCAGTTGGAACGGATCACAAAAGTAAAATAAAAACAAACGCATGCACACTGGGTGTCATGCCTAGACATCATCTCCGAAGTTGGAATACGGCTACCTTAAAAGTGGGCATAAACGGTCGCATACGCCAAATCTCACCACTGGTGAACGTCAAGAGCTACAACTGAGGAGCAGGAAAGAAAATATTTCACTGTAGTATTTTCTCGAGCAGTTGGGTTTTTTTCTTCTTTTCAATTTGTACCTGGATGTTGTTTTGGCGCTGAACTTCAGTATTTTCGATATTTTCAAGCAGATTTTCTATTTTCACTTGGCATTTGAATGTCATGATTTTGTCCTTGTGGCTCAGGGTTTTCTCGAGTAGGTTTTTTGTGGTTTTTGTTTGTTTGTGTTTTTTTTACCCTACTTGTACTGTAATGTTTCTCGCTGATGTTCAATGTTTCTCAAAAATAAAGATTTGCGGAGTAGCTTTTTACCACAATGGATAGTTTATAGCTTGTTTCTCTTGGGTAAAAAACAGTTTTGCTGCAGATTCGTGCTTTAAATTTGTTTTCTCTTATTGTCGTTTTTAGATTTTTCAGTGCTGCAATTGGGGTAAAGCTGTGAATCATTATTAGTTGTTTCATGAAGGTATGCATATAGTCTGTTTTTGAGAATGAAATGTTTCTTCCAGGATTCAGTTTGCACGATGATATTATTTAGTTTCTATTTGCGAAGTATTATATACATGTTGATTTTCATTTCCAACAAACGAACAAAAACAAAACAAACAAACCCCCCAAACAAACAACGAACTGTTTACTTTGCAAATGGTGAAGGAAAGCACAAACAAATTGCTTGTGAAACTCGATCGAGCGCATGGCAGTATTTTTTCGTTCCTCAGCTAGAGCTCCTGATGTCCACCAATGGTAAAATTGTGTGTGTGTGTGTGTGTGTGTGTGTGTGTGTGTGTGTGTGTGTGTGGGTAGAGTAGTGAGAGAGAGAGAGAGAGAGTGAGTGAGTGAGAGACAGAGAGACATACTTGACAGGCAGACAGGCAGACTGACAGACAGACAGACAGACAGCCAGAGAAAAGAGAGAGAGAGAGAGAGAGAGAGAGAGAGAGAGAGAGAGAGAGAAGACAGACAGACAGACAGACAGAAGACAGAGACGAGAGAGAGAGAGAGAGAGAGAGAAGAGAGAGAGAGAGAGAGAGAGAGAGAGAGAGCAAACAATCGACTGTAGTTTAATATCTTAAGCTTTGAAATGTTTCATTCTGACAGAAAAAACCCAGCCCAAACATTCTGCAGACTTCAACACTAGTCTCTAAAAGTTCGCTGATGATCATCACTTTTCAACGTAAATTTTTAAAAAAAGACAGTAATTTATGGTCTGCCCCGTTACCTTAGCTTTTCAAGGCTGTTCAGCATCTTTTCAACCTGAGAAATAATGATATGTTGTCGCTTCCTGTTTGGGATTTTATTGGAAATGAAGTACTTGTATAAGAAAAATATTTTGGTCTGTATAACCATCTACTTTTGATTCCAAACATCAGTTTGCCTCGTGTATGTGCATGCTAGAAGGCAAATGGCATTTGTTAGTAGCAGGGTCTGACTTTGAGCAAGAAACAACGTCTGTTTCCAGACAGACAAATAGCAATCGTTTAGGTCTCGTTTCTTCTTTTGTTTTTAAAGAACGTTCGATAACTCTGTCTGGTACTGAAATGGCAGCTACCTTACACGTTTCCTGCTTGCTTACGTATCTGCAGCGGGTTCAGGGTCTTTTTTGCCAGAACTAACAGTGTCTGTTACTTTTCTGTATAGTGTGTTGTGTGTTGTGGTGTGTGTGTGTGTGTGTGTGTGTGTGTGTGTGTGTGTGTTGTGTGCGTGTGGTGTTGTGGGTACGTGCGTGGTGTGTGTGTGGTTGTGTGTGTGTGTGTGTGTGTGTGGCGTGCGTGCGTGCGGGTCTGTGTGTGTGTATGTGTGTGTGTGTGTTGTAGGAAGAACGTAGAGGGAATTCAGTAGCTTTGCAAAAACAGGATAAGCAGTTTCTGTACCTCGCACCCCCCCCCCCCTTTTTTTTTTCTTTGCTTCAAAGAGATGTGGAGTATTTCTTTTTTTAATTTTTCTAAAGAAGACATTTCAGTCACTTGAGCTTTTGATGCCAAAATGTAAATCTGTTTTGTGAAGTAGATAAAAGACTTTTTCGAAAGTATTTTCAAAAGAAAAAATATTGTTTTTGTGCAAAGAAATGGATTTGATATCGTATCTCTTTTTTTACCCCTAGCTACAAGCACGTTCCTAATAGATAACTTTGCAGAGGTGTTGGACTTTTGTCTGCTTTCGCTTCTCAAAGGTGTTAAGTTTTTTTTTCTTCTTCTAAGAACCTAGAATAAGCTGAATTGTATTGAATATATCAAATCCTTTTATTGCGTTAAGTTACAATGTTGTCTATAGCAGGATTTGTTCAGTTCGGCATTACATTGCATTGCATTTCAAAAAAACCTCTAGCCAAGGTTTTTGTTTCTGTGTTACAGTATGTAAATGTAGCACTAACACTACCTGTATTACATCTGATTCTGTTTTTCTTCTGGACCGAGACTTTCCTTTCCGTACAAAACTGTAAGAAAGGGTTCTTCACAAAGAGTTCTGCTGTTACGTGTGACAAACACCGATTGTCTGAGGGAGAGACATGTACACATTATACCTCATTACAGAGACTGTACACCCCGGCTAGCAGCGATTCAAGACGACGAGGACTGAGAGGGAGAGGAAGAAAACTTTCCCTTTGTGGCCTAAGACTTCAACATCCAACTCATCCCTTTCTCGTGTTTGGATTTCATTCCTCTTGTCCACCACCCTCCCCTTCTCTCAAGTGTTGCTGATGGGGAAGAGACTGACTGGTGGTTCTCCACGGAAATCACCACCAACACTTGTCTCAAGAAGTTCTGGAACCACCGTGAAGAGACGGGGAGAGCTTTGTCAGTATCGCTTTCCATTCACTGGCAGGAGAAGGGAAGGTAGCACGATCTCCAACCGAGGGCGAACAGCGATCCATTTTTTGATTGGTATGTCCCAGGCCTCTGTAGCGACATGTGGTCATAAAATCGAACAGCTCAAAAACCTTTATCTCTCTCTCTCTCTCTCTTTATTCTCTCTCCCCCCCCCCCATTCTCTCTCTCTCTCCTCTCCTCTCTCTCTCTCTCTCTCTCTCTCTCTCTCTCTCTCTCTCTTCTCTCTCTCTCTCTCTTGTCTTCATGTCTGACTGCCTCTGTTCCGTATCGTATTTTCCCCACGAACTATCAGCATTGTGCCGGGCTTATTTACGGGCACGGGCACGCAACCGCTATTGAAAGCCAATGCCGGAAGTGCCCGAAATCGGGCATGCGTGTAGGGGAGGACACCTAGGAGATTTTATCTTTCTACGGGCAGCGAACCAAACAACCGGTTTTAAGCGCGCCAGGGATTTATAACAGCAGCAGCAGCAGCAGTCATAACAGCAGGGTGGCGATGAAAAAAAAAAAAAAAAGAGGAAGGGGTAGGGGGGACGTACATCAACCAAAATCAGTGATATCAGAGGTGATATATAAAACAAAATCGCGACGACGACTGTAGCAACATTGATGATGGCAATGACAACCCGTTACTACAGTCAGCGCCAGTGTTGTCACCGTTAACCTCAACGTTAGTGCCATCACTGCCATCAGGCTGTTGTGTTTGATCTAGTGGGGATAAATGATTACACGGGCGTTTGGATAGTTCTTTTATCGTTTTACTGTTATCATTATTGTCGTCGTCGTCATCAACATCATCATCATTATCATCGACATCAACATCATCATTATCATCAACATCGTCGTCATCATCATCATTATCATCATCATCATCTTCGTCATCAATTCCACACCAGCACTACACCACCACCACCATCGTCATCATCATCATCAACATCATCACTATTATCATGCACAATTTTTTTTTCTCCATTACCAATTTTTTTACCATCATCATCAATAGCAGTACTAAGGTTCCCTGCATTAGAGAAGTTCCAGGACTGACAGAGCAACAGGAGTTCCCATTGTCAGCACTCACTGTGTCACAAGAGTCACGATTTGTCAGTGCTCACTGTGTCACAAGAGTCACGATTGTCAGGACTCACTGTGTCACAAGAGTCACGATTTGTCAGTGCTCACTGTGTGACAAGAATCACGATTTGTCAATACTCACTGTGTGACAAGAGTCATGATTTTCAAAGCTCACTGTGTCACAAAAGTCACGATTTGTCAGCGCTCACTATGTCACAAGAGTCACAATTGTCAGTGCTCACTGTGTCACAAGAGTCACGATTGTCAGTTCTCACTGTGTCACAAGAGTCACGATTGTCGGTACTCACTGTGTCACAAGAGTCACGATTTGTCAGTACTCACTGTGTCACAAGAGTCACGATTGTCAGTACTCACTGTCACAAGAGGCACGATTGTCAGCACTCACTGTGTCGCAAGAGTCACGATTTGTCAGCACTCACTGTGTCACAAGAGTCACGATTTGTCAGCACTCACTGTGTCACAAGAGTCACGATTGTCAGTACTTACTGTGTCACAAGAGGCACGAGTGTCACAAGAGTCACGATTTGTCAGCACTCACTGTGTCACAAGAGGCACGATTGTCAGTGCTACCAATGGCAGAGGAACCTTGATGATAAAACCTGACTATGGCAGAATTGTTCAGACTACTTGTAGTCCCTACGCGAAAGGAGGCTTCATTGCCAGCACTACGTCTAGAAGGAGATTCCTTGATTGTCTATATTCCATAGACACAACTAGTCTTGATTGTAAGTAGTCCCTGATTGTCTATATTCCATAGACACAACTAGTCTTGATTGTAAGTAGTCCTGATTGTCTATATTCCATAGACAAAACTAGTCTTGATTGTAAGTAGTCCTTGATTGTCTATATTCCATAGACAAAACTAGTCTTGATTGTAAGTAGATTGGTTACCATAGACAAACTGTCTGATTTCAATATCCTTCTTTCTGACAATATCTGAGAGACCATAGAGACTCATGCTTGAGACTCTACTTCCCTGTGCTTAAAACGTCCTGTGTTTTCAGAAAACTCTTTGTAGTTGGTAGTTTCCTATGACTTCCTTGTCAGTGATCTTTGCAAATCGCGCTAGCTAAAGCTTCATGACTGACATGCTCCTGTCCTATACAGAAGTTGGACCGTGCTGATTGCCAACACTTTGACAGAAGAGTTCTCCTGGTTCTTTCTAACTGCGGGATTTTCCCATTTGCGGCGTATTGGTGCAAGCCAAAGTAAGTCCTTGTTAGTCAAGGTGATGCTAAAAGCTGCCTGATGCAGGTCTTTAACGAGGAAGACTTTTGTGTGTGCAGTAGGTGATGTATAATGCCCCCACTCGTGATTGCCATTTCATGGGCAGTTTTTGTGTGTGCTGGTATAGTATTGTATATTGAACTGTGTTGTATTGTGCTGCGTCGCATTGCTTTGCATTGTATTGTATTGTAATACATAATAATGTACTGTAGTGCATTGCCATTACAGCAGAGTTTCCTGCGTGAAATTTGAGCAGCTCCTCGTGAGAGAGCTTATCACCATCAAAGAACAACGCCTAATTTTTTGGTGGTGGTGGTGGTGGTGTGTGTGTGTGTAAGGGTGTGTGTCTGTGTACGCTTTTTGTTCTGTAGTCCTTGAAAGAGAGTTTGCTGAATAACTATGCTAGGGGCAGTCCTGGTGTTAGTTGAGTTTCCTCAACATGAAATAAATGCACATTACATACATTATTTCGTTTTTTGGTATCATTGAACAGATTAAGACCCAGACCAGCACTTATAAGTCACTGAATTAGCAAACCAGACAGGTGTCCACATAAACCATGGATCCATCAACGTGCAGAAGACTATCAGACTTCTAAACTACTTAAACCGCAACAACAACAACAAAATTGAAGGCAGACGGTAACCACGAGTTAATTCCATTCTTAAACTATCTTTCGTTATGCCCTCTGTCTGTGTTTGCAAGTGTTGATTTGCAATTTCCCTTTTCTTGGAAATGCAGTTTTGGCCCAGTCGGCATACAAATGGCGACCGTCTGTGAGGATCGAGGTCAGCCGTTATACTTTACTGCGGAAACGGGGACCGGAAAATGAAAGGGTCTATTTTAACCGCCGTTTGGCTTACAGACGTTCTCCCCCTGCTGTAGGGGCTCCCTCCACGAGTACCCTCACCCACCCACTACCGGAGGAGGAACCGGCACCGTCACATTTCCATAGAGCACTTATGGGACTTCCCGACTGCAAGAAGCAAGCTCCCGACGTCTCACTCCGAACTGTATAGATTGGATGGCAACAGTACGTGGCCAGCATGCATACCAAAGACCCGTACGACCAAACCTGTCGGCTGCTTGTAAATAACGGTTTCTCCCAGTCTGCCAGTACGGTCTCATCTTCGTGTCAGAAGATAGCGTTTTGTTGAATGCAGTGTTTTCTGTTTAAAGAAACACACACACACATACACGCACACACACGCACATACACACACACACACACACACACACACACACACACACACACACACACACACACACACACACACACCCACACCATCTCTCTCTCTCTCCTCTCTCTCACTCTCTCTCTCTTGTGCATAGCAGTGAGTGAGAATGATTAGACAATATTACGAGATTGTTTTTATCTTCCTGAGTTCATAATTTGGAGGTGTCTTAATTTTAAAAAAAATCATTAATGCACCAAGTATGCATAGGGATTTTCTTATAGCGTTTTAGTGAAAACTGTGGGCAATAACAAACACACACACACACACACACACACACACACACACACACACACACACACACACACACACACACACACACACACACACACACACAGCTGTCGAGTGACTGACATTTAATATGGTGCTGGTATTTCAATTTGGGCCAATAAGATAATATACGACAAGCACATTAGGAATGCTCTAAACTTCTGGATTTCGTGCATAAAAAGCTAGGAATGCTCTAAACTTCTGGATTTCGTGCATAAAAAGCATGTCGTCTTCTTCTTTTTCTCCTCCTCCTCCTTCTCTTTCTTCTCCTCCTCCTCCTCGTCCTCCTCCTCCTCCTTCTCCTCCTCCTCCTCCTCCTCCTCCTCCTCTTCTTCTTCTTCTTCTTCTTCTTCTTCTTCTCTTCTTCTTCTTCTTCTTCTTCTCCTCCTTCTTCTTCTTATTCTCCTCCTCCTCCTCCTTCTTCTTTTTCTACTCCCCTCCTCCTCCTTCTTCTTCTTCTTCTCCTCCTCCTCCTCCTTCTTCTTCTTCTTCTTTTCCTCCTATCACTCTCTTTTCTCGGAATACTGAGAACTGAGACATAACGGAGAGTGCTTAATTGATATGAGTATGGCATCGGAAGAATCGTAATCATGGTGATTGTGATGCCAAAATGACCTTTACAATCAACTGACCTTTTCTTCCTTTTCTGGTCCACACAGACACCAGAAAATCATTTAGAAGCAGTGTCAACAGGACTCATACAAGATGGTTTAAAAACATTTTTGTTCCCCAAACACCCCATACACACTTAACAATAGAACAACAACAAGCTAACATCCTATCACTTGCTCAACAGCAATGAAGAGATACAAGATAATTCGTTTTCGTGTCCAAACTGTATGGACACTTGCTTTGTGACCCCCGCAAAAAACTACCTCACAACCCAATTCTGGTTAAAACATACTTTCAGTTTTGACACTAACACGTCACCATAATGAAGAGGAGCCATCCTTCCCACTTTCTCTTCCCTCCCCCCCACTTCCCCCTCCCCCTCCCCCCCCGTCATGCGGCGACCTCTTTGATCAATGCCCACGCCATCTTGATAGGGGAGATAAATCTATCAGCCACGTCTTTCACTTCACAGCCATACCCAGGCCAGGCCCTCTTCCTTCCCCTCTCCTCTTCTTTTTTTTTCTTTCTTTTTTTCTTCCTGTCTTTACCACCACCCTTACTACTTTCCCCTGTTCCTCCCCCCCCCCCCCTCCCATGATGTTGTTTTCCACGTCGGGGCGCAAGCTGTGGCCACGGTGTCCCACTGACCACTGAACCCCCTACCTCTTTCATTTCAAGACGGGAGATTTTGAATTAATTTCTTACGTAGAGCTTGAGACGATCTGTTGTTGTTGTTGTTGTTGTGGTTGTGGTTGTTGATGTTTATTTATTTATTATAGAGGATAATGAAATAAGCTGACGTGTTGATGGTGATAGTGGTGTTGGTGAAGGGGTAGATGGTGGTGATTATGGTGGTGGTGATGGCTGTGATGGTATTGACAGTGTTGATAAGGATGGTGGTAATTGGTGTTGGTGGTGATTGTAGGCTGAAATTGTGGTGGTTGTGTATGCTGTTGGTGGTGGTGGTGGTAGTGAAGGTCATAGAAAAAGGATTTTGGTTAAGTTTTTTGAGTGGAGGTGATAGTTGGTAGTGGTGGTGGTGGTGGGTGGTGGTGGTGAAAGTGATGGAATGGATTTTGTTTGTTGACAGTTTTGTTTTCTTCTTTATGTAAGTGTCTGATCATAGACGTCAGGTTTGTCTGTCTGTCTGTCTGTCTGTCTGTCTAACCTCTTGTTTGTCCGTCTGGGACTCTTCCCTATGTCTCTTTTACCTGACCGTTGCTTCTCCTTTTTGCTTCTTTAAGTGTGTGTGTGTTTATTTTTTATTTTTTGTATTTTATTCTTTTATATCGAGGATAATGGAATAGGCACTTATGTGCTTTTTTACAACCAGTCCCCGTGTGTATGCGGTTTTGTAAATTGTCATCCGTTCCCACCGGCACACAATGGCCTACTCTTTCGATAAGCGGAACAGGATTTAACGTATGCGCAAGATGTTCTGCGTGACGGTATGTGTGTGTGTGTGTGTGTGTGTTGTGTGTATGTTTGTATGTATGTATGTAATGTATGTATGATGTAATGTATGTATGTATGTATGTATGTATGTAATGTATGCAAATGTATGTAATGTATATTTAAAGTATGTATGTAATGTGATGTATGTATGTAATGTATGTGTGTATGTATGTATGTATGTGTATGTATGCATGTATGTATGTGTGTGTGAGAGTTTGTGTCCTGTCTGTCTGTCTGTCTGACTTAGCGTGTTCGCGTGTGCACACAAACACAAGCCCGTATTGACGTGTCCGCTCGTGCATTTAACGCACACACGCTTCCTTTGAGGCCGACATGTCCACACACAATGTTCTTCTGTCTTATGCCCGCTTCGCTCATCGTTTCCACTTTGTCATTCTCTTTGTCCTGAAAGTAACAAACAAACAAAAAACCCCAAACAAATAAAATCATCACATTTTCCCAGAAAACTTCAATCACCACGAAAGCAAACGTAAACAAAAACAAAACAAACAATCAAACAAACACACGAAACAAATTTCAAGCAAGAGGGCAGGAGGAAGGAAGAAACATTACAAGAGCGCAAGCTAAACAAATCAATATTATAAAGAAACGTAGAACTGCTTTAGGAAAACTGTAGGCAAACAAAGTGATCAATACACATGCGTTTTTAAAAAAAGAAATATTCATCGAGCAAATGCCTTTTTTTGGTGTACTTTTGGTTGTGGTCAGAATAACTTAGTGGTTAGAGCTCCCTATTCGTGATTTGATCGTAATTGAGGGTACGGGTTCGAGCCTTTGTTCAGGTATCTTGTTCAAGAGGATTTTTTTTCTTCAGGAGTTTATATTGTTACTGGTCGCAGATAGCCTAGTGGTTAGAGCGTTGAACTTGTGATCTGAAAATCCAGGATTTGAGCCTTCACTGAGACGTCCCTTCGAGGTTATCATTGCCCCCCCCCCCTTTCCCCCCCCTTCCTGGAGTTAACATCAGTAACTGACTCCACACCCCCCGAAAATCGTAGGATAACACTATAAACAGAGATCCCATGTGCAAATGTATGCGAACATCTTGCACACACATTTAAAAAAAAATTGTCCTGCTTCACGTTTGGGAGAAGTAGGCCATTGTTTACCGGTAGGAACTGATGACAAAATTTGATGCAAAAAACCCCCAAACCCTGCATGCTTGTTGGTGTTGTGTGTAGAGCTCAACCCTGAAGTCATAACGCGGCTACCTAAGTGGTAGACAGAAACGGTCGCATACGCAAATGTCACTACTGGTGAATCTCTTACCTCTAGCCGTGGAAAGGCCTCCCCCCTCCATACCCCTACCAAAAACTACTGTTATTGATTTTGCTGTTCGACTTCACTCTTCTAATTGACTGTCGCTGTTGACTCTTGGGGACGGGATAACTCAATGGTCAGAGCACTGACTTTCCCCCAGCCAATGTTAAGCAGCATCCAGAGCTACTTGGATGCAGCACCACTTGGATGGGTGTGACCGTTTGCGTACCTTGGCTTCAGTTCAGTCCCCCGGTTTACCCAGCTATAAATGGGTGCCTGCCTCTTTAAGGTCAGGGAAGGTAAAGCAGCGAGGGAGAGGAGATGGGCGCCGCCCTCAATATGCTGGCCCCTGGAGAAGTGAGGTCCCTGACGCCTCGCTCCCCAACGACCACATAGGTTATGGGACACCTTTACCTTTATTGACTCCACTTTCCTAATTGACTATTGCTATTGACTCCACTCTCCTAAAAGTCATTTTGTTGCATACCCACATACCCCCCCCCCCCCCCACACACACACACATACATACCACACATACACACTCTCACACGCCCATAGTATGGGCCACCTGAACATGCCCAACATGCCCTCTGTACATTACGAAAAATGGGCTCTGCCACATTTAAACATGCGCGTGACACATTGCCGGAAAAATTTCAATGCATTTTTAGAAGTTAAGGAAGAAGTCAAAATCAAGTGAAATCTGTTTTCAGTAAGCGTACGATATTCCCCCAGTTCACCCAGCTGTAATTGGGTACCTGCCTTCTCTAGGGCCAGGGAAGGTAAAGCAGCGAGGGAGAGGAGATGGGCGCCGCCCTCAATACGCTGGCCCCTAGAGAAACTGAAGTCTCTGATGCCTCACTCCCCTACGACCACATAGGTTATGGGGACACCTTTACCTTTACTATATTGTACGATTGTGTGCTATGATAATATTCTATTCATGTAAGAGTTGTTATAAATTGCATATCTTATTTTTTGTTGAAACAGATTAACCTGTGTGCACCCTCCCCGTTAGACAGTGCGGCGCCACGAGATAGCGCCATCGATTCTTCCCTGTTCGTGGTAAGTACATTCCTCCTGTTCGTTTTATTTGTCATGCGTTATGGAGTGTGGGTTTTTCTGCACTAGTCTTAAGCCATACATACTGTTGTGCTGTTGTGGGTTCTTTAACGCGTTATGGGTTCACGCTGTGTATGGGAATTGTCTTTTTTTTTTTAAAAATCGTAACACGCACTGGCATGCGTGTGCGCGCACGCATACACACATACACACTCAAACACTCACAGGTACACACACAAGAGCACACTTACAACACACACACACACACACACACACACACACACACACACACACACACACACACACACAACACACACAACACACACACACACACACACACACTCTCTCGCTCTCTCTCTCTCTCACACACACTCTCTCACTCACAGGTACACACACAGAGCTAGAGGCACACTTACATACACAAGCACACACACACTCTCTCTCCTCTCGCTCTCTCTCTTTCACACACACACACACACACACACACACAGACACACACAACACACACACACACACATTCAGCAGCGCTGTTTATTTGGATAGATTAAGGGACAGAAAACGACACACAGCTATTCATTTCCTTGGACACAAAAGCAACGTGGGAACCAGGATAAGCGGACTTAAGTGGACTTAGCAAAGCATACAGCCCACAAGCAATGTCACATTCCTGCTAAAGTCCGACATCAATCTAGCGAAATGGACGTGCGTGGGCACACACACACACACACCCCACACACACACCACACACACACACACACACACACACACACACACACACACACACACACATACACACGCTGGCACGCACGTCGCGCGCGCGCACACACACACACACACAAAACACAAACTCACACACACGCTCGCACACGCACGCACACACAAAATGTAACAAATTTGCAAATATCTCTCTCTCACACACACACACACACACACACACACACATATATATATATATATATATATATATATATATATATATATATATATATATATAGTATATATATATACACATACATACATACATACACACAACACACACACAACACAACACACACACACACACACACACACACACACACAACATCCGCTCTCACACATACACCATCAGACCATCATGCGTATACACATGCATACAATTATACAGGAATGGTCCACACGCAAGAACTATAACTTGGGCACAAAGCACATGTGTGTGTGTGCATAGGCGCGCGCGCGCGCGTGTGTGTGTGTGCGCGTGTGCGTGCGTGCGTGTGTGCGCGCGCGGGGGAGAAAGACAGACACACAGAGAGACACACACACAGACAGAGAAAATAGAACAGACACACAGGGACAGAGATGGAACACCGAAAACATGCACGCGCGCGCGCGTGTGTGTGTAGCTAGCAAACAAGCAAGCAAAAACAAAACAAAACAAAAAACAAAAAGCCCGAAAAAAACCCACCCCACCTCGTACCCACCTGGGGTTCCTAATTTTGATGAGGGGGGTGTTATGGGAAGAAGCACACCTGCTGCTGGCAGCACCTTGATCAATAGTTTGATTATTGTTGTCAGTTTTTATACTCCTTGAGAAGTTGACGAGGAAGTAAGTTCTCCGGGAGGTTGGGGGGGGGAGGGGGGGGGGGGGGGGGGGGGGGGGGGGGGGGGGGGGGGGTGGGGGGGGGGAGAGAAGGAAGGAAGGAGGGGTTGGGAGGAGGTAGTGGTGATGGTGGTAGTATGGAGGAGGAGCGTTTCCGTATTTTTCAACAAGTTTGTGTGTGGGTGGGGTGACGTTCTGTCTAGGTCTGTGTCTGTCTGTCTATCTGCTGCCCTCTCTCTTTCTGTTTTCCCCCTTTTGCCCTCTTGCTGTCTGTCTGTCTGTGTCTCTGTATCTCTGTCTCTTTCTCTCTCTCTCTCTCTCTCTCTCTCTCTCTTCTCTCTTCTCTCTCTCTCCTACTTGTGTGTTCTTTTTTCTGTCTGTCGGCTGTCTGTCTTCTCTCTTTCTCTCTTCTCGCCGTCCTGGCTTGCTCTCCTCCCTCTCCCCCCTCTCTCCCCTTCCTCTCTCTTCCTTCCTCTCTCCCTTTTTTTTTTTAGTGTCTGTCGCATCTATCTTTTTCGGGTGTCTTTGTCTCTGTCTTCGTGCCCTGTCTCGTAATAAAAATGCATTCGTTGGTTTTAAGATGTTGTATCAAACATTTGTTCATAGCCGCAGACAATAGCTGCATCAGTTAGGGATGTAAGCAAACTCCCCAAGTATATATTATAAAGCTATAATTTTTGGAAACGTTATGTTGAGATTGTCTACATCTGTGACCAGCTCAGAATATTATATCCTCACAGAAATTCCTGGATATGTGAGGAGTAGGGCAAGGGAGTGCGTATTCTGGGTGAATCCCCCAGTGGTGTTAAGCTGAGGAATGCTCAATCATTATCAGCATCATCATCAAACAGCATCATCTTCATCATCATTCATCATCATCATCATCATCATCATCATCATCAACAACAGAAACAGCAACAACAATAAAAACATGCAAAGTGTCTTTTGCTCACTACTACTGACTGATGTCATCTCTTTCTACTGCCCCCGCCCCTCTCCCCCTCCATCCTTTCCCCTTCTGTCTGTCTTTCCGTCTGTCTTTTCATTTCTTTTTCTCCTCTCATCTGTATCTAAGGCTTTCTCCTATTTTTTCCCCATTTCTGAACATTGCGTAAAGGGCGGAAAGTGTGACTGTCTCAAGTACTAAGTACTACGCCCTTAGGCGCTTTTTTGCAGAGAGAGAAAGAGAGAGAGAGAGAGAGAGAAGAGAGAGAAAAGAAAAGAGGAGGAGAGAGAGAGAGAGAGTGGGGGGGGGAGATAGAGAGAACTCAAAAGGGCAGGGGGTGGGGGGTTGTTGGAGACATGCTTGGCAGTAATGTCAAATGCGCAACAAAATTTTAATCACGCCGGACATTATTTGAAACAGAAAACAACAAACCTGATATAACAAAAGGTATTTAGGATACCGAGGGTTCAAAATTTACGATGTATGAAAGCTGTCGAAAAAAAAGGTAAAGAGAGAGAACGAGGAGAGAGAGGAGAGAGAGAGAGAGAGAGAGAGAGAGAGAGAGAGAGAGAGAGAGAGAGAAAGTGTGTGTTGTATTGTTAAGTATTGGATTGTATTGTATTGTATACCATTTTAAGCCACAGCTCATTTCACGGCGAGAAATTCGGGTTGCTATCCCCGGGGAAGAGAGTGTCGCCACAAGAGCAGCGCCACCCACTTTTTTTTTCTTGTCCTGTCTGCATGTATATTTGCTTCCCTATCAGAGTGCTTGTTCTGTAGAATTTTGCCAGGGGGCAACTCAATTCTTGCTGTGAATTTTTTTTCCACGTGCGCTGAATGTAACAATACCTTGGTTTGTCATCTCATTCGAAAGACTAGTATCTAGACCACCACTCAAAGTCTGGTGGATGGGGCTGGGGAGGGGGGGGGGAGGGAGTGGGAGAGTAGCTCGGGCTCAAACGAGGATCGAACCCCCATTTATCGCTTTTTAGGCAGGTGCATTACCTCTAGGTCCCCGATCCATCAGAGAGAGAGAGAGAGAGAGAGAGAGAGAGAGAGAGAGAGAGAGAGAGAGAGAGAGAGAGAGAGAGAGAGAGAAGAGAGAGAGAGAGAGAGGGATGAGAGAGATAGAGTGAGAGAGAGAGAGAGAAGAAAGAAAGAAAGAGAGAGAGGGATGAGAAAGAGAGAGATGAGAGAGAGAGAGAGAGAGAGAGAGAGAGAGAGGAGAGAGAGAGAGAGAGAGAGAGAGAGAGAGAGAGAGAGAGAGAGAGTGAGAGAGAGAAAGGCAAGCAAATAAAATCAATTCGAACCAAATTAAATGAAATGTTTTTATTTCGAAGGATTGTAGACACAGAGCACAAACATCTTTCGAACACTAACACACACACACACACATGCGCGCGCGCGCATGCACACACACATGAACACACACACACACGCACGCACACACGCACGCACACACACAAACACACACACAACACACACGCGACAGCAGAGAGAGGAAGAGAGAGAGATAGAGAGAGAGAATCGTGCACGCATTAAAGAGAGGAGAGGACAGTAGTAGTAGTGAGAGAGAGTCAGAAACAGAGACAGACAGACAGACAGACAGACAGACACAGACAGAAGGAGAGGAAACCCCTTTACTAAGTTTTCCAGCAACTGTAAAAAATGTGAAAGATTTGCCAATACCGCCTTCTTCTACAGAGGAACAGATCTCGAGAATTCTGCTTTCAAGACGCAAGAATGTCGAACTTTTTGAAAGCTTTCAGAACTCAAGCCAGCTGTCCTGTTCTTAGTGTACTCTTAAGCGTAATGATGTGCACGTCTGTAACTAAAAATGCTCATGTAAAGTCGCATTTTTTGTATGTATTGATGCAAAAGAGTTGAAGGTTGTTGTTTTTTTTAGTATAAAGATAACACATGTACGTACACACATATACTAATGTGTACACGCGTTATTGTGTGTTTTAAGCACACAAAAATAATATATTTTTTGGTCAAAAAGATTCACATGGTTGTACGTTATATACACATGTGAATGTAAACGTACATATGCATGCACGTTTGGATGCCACCCCCCCCCTCCCCATCCCATACATACACCACCACCACCCTTCACTTTCACGTAATCATACGCAATGAAAGCACCACTCAAGCATACACGTGTGAAACTGAAATGATTCAAGTCCATTAATTCGATTTTTAACAAAAAACAAGCCTTTTTGTGCTCCTTAAAGTCCCCGTAAAACAGCGATATCTCAAGGTCTACATACCACACTACCACACCACATTGCAACACATCGCACCACACCACATCACACTTCGCCTAGACACTACACATCACCACATGATATACCACACCACATTGCAACACATCGCACCACTCCACATCACATTTCGCCATGACACTACACATCACCACATGATATCATACCACACCACATTGCAACACATCTCACCACGCCACACCACACTTTGCCATGAAACTCTACACATCACCACATGATATCATACCACAATATGCCTTTGCGTTACATCACAGCGCAGCAGCACGCATTGCATCACACATCGTGCAACATTGTAAGCTAGCAGAAAACTTTCACAGCTTTTCCAAACCAAAACAGAAAATACCTGAACATTTTATGAACTTATGTTTTGATATTGTTAAATATCTCCAATTATCAGATGAAGGTTTTCTACGCTTTTGACTGTATGTACTTGATGCTCCTTCTTCTTTTTCTTCTTTTCGTTTTGATTTACTGAAATTGAATAGAACAAAACAACGAAAACAACTGAATAAAAAGGAAAACCTATCACAGAACATTCTTCTTCTTCTTCTTCTTCTTCTTCTTCTCTTCTTCTTCTTCTTCTTCTTCTTCTCTACTTCCTCCTGTTCTTTTTCCTTCCCCTTTTTTCTCCATCCTCCTTCTTTTTTTCCTCCTTCTCTTCCTCTTTCTTTTTTTTCTTCTTCTCTTTCTCTTCTTCTTCTTCCTTCTCCCCCTCCTTCATCTTTCTGCTCCCCCTCTTTTTCTTCTCCTCTTAGTCTTTCTCGTCTGTTCCTCCTCCTCTACTTCTTCTTCTTCATCATCTTCTTCATCTTCTTCGTCTTCATCATCATCATCACCATCACCATCACCGACATCATCATCATCATCGCCATCACCATCACCATCATCTTCTTCTTCTTCTTCTTCTTCTTCTTCTTCTTCTTCTTCTTCTTTCTTCTTCTTCTTCTTCTTCTTCTTCTTCTCCTCCTCCTCCTCCTCCTCCTCCTTCTCCTCCTCCTTCTCCTTCTCCTCTCCTCCTCCTTCTCCTCCGCCTCCTTCTTCTTGT
>CM054159.1:11647004-11654504 GCA_028751875.1 Rapana venosa | reverse complement strand
AGCAAGCAAACAAACAAACGAGAAAACAAACTCAAACGAAGAAAGTATGATATAACATGAGAATGAGTTGATAACATCAAAACCCACACAGACAAATGGATTCTAACCTCCAAAGTGATGCAATTTATCAAGTAGACAAACTAATAAAGGAACAAAACAAAGAAAGAAAAAAAGAGAAGCAATCAAAAATAATACACACACTATGAATTAACTCGAAATGGGTGGAAACAGAATTAAATACCAAGGCAAACGCTGTCTTATCTTCGGAGCAGAACTGTTTGATATGAAGACAAGCAAGCAAGCAAGACACACACACACACACACACACACACACACACACACACACACACACACACACACACACCACACACACACACACACGAGCATTAAATGAAATAAATCAACACTGCAAATTGGGTTAAAACAACAGCAAACGCCAGAGTGAGTGGATTCTAATCTCTAATGCGATACGGTTTATCAAGAAGGCACAAAAAGTCCACCCACAAAACACAAAAAACAAACAATGCAAACAAACAAGGAAAGAAAGAGACGTAAAACAAATCAAGCAATAAATTCATATTAAATGGGTTAAAACAGATGCAAATAGTAAAGGGAGTGGATTTTAATCTATTATCTGAAGCGGTAAGGTTAATCACAAAGACAAACAAGGGGAAAACACACACACAGACGCAGTAGACAGATAGGCACACCACACACACACACACACACACACACACACACACACCACACACACACACACACACACACACACACACACACCACCACACTCACACACACACACCACCACCACCACCACCACACCGAACCAACACAACAAATCAAAACAACTTCATACCCAAAAACATACACACACACGAACAAAATAACAACAACAGCAACAACCCCTCACCCTTCCCCCAAACAAACAAAACCAACAAACACGCAAACAAACGGACACTGACTCAGATGAAATGGGTTTAAACAAGGGTAAACACAAACACAAGGAGATTGTAATTTCTGAAGCAATGCAATTTATTTGAAGGCCACACACCCCACGCACGACACACACACACATACACACACCACACACCACACACACACACACACATACCACACACACACCACACACACACACAACACACAACACACACACCACTACACATACACACACACACTCCAAAAACCCAACAGAAAATTTTAAACAAACAAAAAACAAAAATCCCATTTTAACAGAAGTTGCGCTTTAACAACACCACATACAAAAAGCAAGGAGTTTCTATCTCTTAGAGGCACGGTCCTCATGGCTTCCTGTTGTTCCCACAATGCACTTGTACGACTTTCTTCGGTTCCTGGAGGTTTGAGGGACGGGTGTCCTCGATGCTCTCAGTGTGCGTTCTTCACTGTGGCAGTCATTTGATACTTCTCTGCGTGGCTGACGAAAACTGAGATACAATGCATGATTGTGTAGGCGTTTTTTTGGGCAAGATTTAGGACTGTACTATCAACCTCGTGTTTTGTTCGGATTAAAGAAATTATTATCTCTCTTTTTTTTTTTGTTGGGGGTGGGGGGGGGGGGGGGGGGTTGTCTGGAGACAAATGGCTTTTGAGCAAGATAAAAATAGGTTATCTGCCTTGTGTTTTGGTACGATAAAAAAACCTCTCTCTTTATCATTTGTTGGAGTGGGTGTGGAGGAGGGTTCAGGAGACAAATGGCTTTTGGGCAAAATAAAAATAGACTTGTCTGTCTTGTGTTTTGGCAGGATAAAAAAGATTATCTCTCTGTATTTTATTGTTTGCTTGGTCAGGAGACAAATGGCTTTTGGGCAAGATAAAAATAGGATATCTGCCTTGTGTTTTGGCAGGATAAACAAAAAAAATAATCTGTCTTTATCTTCTTTTGGTGAGGATAAAAATAAACTATGTGTGATGTTATCTCCACCTTAGTTTTTATGTTGTGTGCTGGTTTCTTTATGCAATTTTCTACCCACATAAATATTCTGCTAGGCTTTGTTGTTGTTGTTGTTGTTTTAATAAATAAATGGAAAAGAACCATCTTACATTACAAAGTATCACAAAGGGATAACAAGTTTTGACATAAGTAGAGAAAAGAGGGGAAAAAGAAGAAGAATGGGGAGATAAGAGGATGGGAATTAGACGAAGAGAAAGATGACAAGGATGGGGAGGAAGGAAAGAGAAGAGTAGAAGAGTGTAAGCAAAAGAACAAGAAGACGGAAAAAACAAGACAAACAAGAAGCACAATAATTACACGAAAGGAGAAGAAGGAGGAGAAGGAAAAACGAAGAAGAAGAACAAGAAAGAGGAAGAAGAAAAAGGAAGAAGAAGTGGACGAAGATGATGAAGAAGAAGACCGAAAATGACGATGAGATTAAAAAGAAGAAGGAGGAGGAGGAAAGAAAGAGGGAGGGAGGAGGATACAAGATAAAAAAGAAGAGGAGGGGGAGAAGAGAAAAATAGAGAAAAAGACAACATATACGACGAAACGAGAAGTATTTGTAGAGAGTAGTAGTGGGAAGGGGAAGTGAGAGAGTAGAAGTAGAGAGTAGGAGTAGAAGAAAACAAAAAGAAAAGAAGAAAAAGAAGAAGAAAGAACAACAACAACAACACCAACAACGACAACAACAACAAAACATAACAAGAAACAAGAAGAAACCAACTCCGAAAAAGCAGGGGAAAAAGAGCAAAAGCCCCACCCCCACCCCTACTTCCCCCACTTCCTCCCCATCCCCACCCCGACTTTCACGTAGCAGAAAACAAATAATAAAAGGGGAATGGGGCCATCTAGCAGTAAGGTTTCCCCCCAAAAAAGGCAATTACCCTAAGGAGCTTGATAAGTACTGCTTTCTGCTAGCCCCTAGTCGTATTGTTTACGGCCCGGTCGACCCCTAGGACCAAATTAGTGCTGACTTGGTGTCTCTTGGAAAAAAAAGGGGGGAAAAAAACCTCGATAACGACTCTCCCAAAAATAATGACCAAAAAACTCCCCCCCCCCCCCCCCCCCCCCCCCCCAAGATATCAGACTGGCCATGGAAAAAAAAAATGTTCGCTAACTACCTAGCTAAGAAAAAAACAACCCACACCCAAAAATAAAACCAGCCCTCCCCACACCCTCACCCCCTCCCCTCCAAAATCAACCCAACACAACACCTAACCCTAAGTACATCATCATGGAGCAGTGCTAATGCTGACAAGACTGAGAAAATCCCCTAAGGTGGGAATGGGTGTGGTGTGTGGGGGGGGGGGGGGGGGGGGGGGGGGGAGGGGGGGGGTATCATTACGTTTGTTTTATCTCCTCTACCTGAGATTGGTCTAATTGTTAAAAAAAAACCATTGTCAGTGCAGTGACGCAAACAGGCACGTAGTCGTACGTGCGCGTGTATAGGGCGCAAACACGCACACAAACACATCACACATACATACACACAATACCACACACACATACACACACAAACACGCACACACACACATCACGCACATGACACACAAACAGCACACACACAAATCACACGCACCACCACAACATACACACGGATGTACCAACTAAACACCACACAAACCAACACAAACACCACAATATACAAACACATTTATCAGCAAAGTATGCGCATACTACACATATGCTGCAAATCAGGGCAAGCACTCATACCAGTCAGAAACAAATAGGTAAACATATAGATAGAAATCATATAGATAGAAATAGAGTTGATAGATAAAAGATAGATAGAGAGAGAGAGAAGAGAAGAAGAGAAGAGAGAGAGAGGAGACAGAGAGATTCTAATGACTACATGTCCCCTTTGTCCACCACCACCCTCACATGACCAACCCACTTACCACCACCCCGTTAGAAAAGATAGGTAAACAGATAGATGCTATATATAGAAAAGAAATGAAGATAGATAGAATAGATAGAGATAGATAGATAGATAGAAGAGGCAGACAAAGAAAGATAGATAGATGATGTTGGGCTGACAGACAGACTGAGGCAGACAGACAGAGATTTAATGACTACTGTCCCACTTTGTCCCCCCCACACACCCCCGCCCACACACAACACACCAACCACTACACCACAACACGACAAACCAGCCTTTTGCCATAGCTTTGCGATGAAAATAGTTGCGTAGTAATAGCAGTGATGGTGAAATAGTGCTGCGCAATCCTTTGCTCCCTCCCTTACACTACTATCCCTCCCTACCGTAACTGGACAAAGAACACTCCCCCAAGCTAACTGTGTCGCAACCCCCGTCCACCACACACACACCACACCACTCTCCCACAACTATCCCACATCACTCCCTCTCCCCTCCCTCCACACACACACCACTACCAACCCTCCCTTCACCTAACATCACAATAGTCAGAATATTTTTATTCTCTAGTTATTTTTTTTTTAAATTCCAGATTTGCAAAGGAAAAAAAAGGGAACCGTTCTGATCTTGAAGGTTAATGATTCGCGTGACTCAATCGCAGACAAACCTCATTCCCCCCCCCCCCCCCCCCCCCCCCCCCCCCCCCCCCCCCCATTCATCCAACACCCACCTCCCCCTACCCCCTGTCTATCCACTCCCCTCTTCCTCCCCCTTTCCCATTCCCCCCTCCTCCCTTGTCCTTCTTTGACGTCTGCGTGGTAAGGTGTTCTTGCATTTGCTGCCGCAGACACAGGTAAAGTCATTTGTCCTGGCAGATCCGATTCTGGTGTGCAAATTGAGGTTGTCCACCGCCATTTTTCTTTTGTTGTGTGTGTTGTGGTGTGTGTGTGTGTGTGTGTTGTGTTGTGTTGTGTGGGGTGTTATGTTGTGTTGTGTGTTTTGTGTGTGTTGTGTAAAAGTCAAGTCAAGTCACTTTTTTATTTCCAGATGGTACATTAAATAAGCAACGCATTTGCTTTTTTTCCCATTGTGTGTGTATGTGTGTGTGTGTTTGTTGTTGTTACTCATGTAATGTTTGGCAGTGGGGGTGGGGGTAGGGCATTGTATGTGTGAGTGAGGGGGATGGTTTGGGTGGAGCTATTGTGTGTTTGTGCGTGTGCTCGTGTGGTGTGTATGTGTGTGTGTGTGTACCGTATGCCTCTTTTTGGGGGTTGGTTGGGTTGGTTGGGTTTGGTTGGTTTGATTTTTCTGTCTGTCTGTATGTCTGTCTGCATCTCTCTCTCTCTCTCTCTCTCTATCTCTCTCTCTCTCTCTCTCTCTCTCTCTCCTCTCTCTCTCTCTCTCTCTCTCTCTCTGTCTGTCTGCTGCCTGTTCTTGGTTTGTCCATGGGCCAGTCTGTCTGTCTGTCTGTATGTCTGTATGACACACTATTGAGTATTGTGGGTTCCCCCTCCCATGTTTTGAGAGATGTTTGGATACATGTATGCCTACAAGGACAGATTTTTAGACTACACTTTGCGTAGTTAAGATCATTCGTTCGTTTGTTCGTTCGTTCATTCATTCATTCATTCATTCATTCATTCTCTCTCTCTCTCTCTCTCTCTCTCTCTCTCTCTCTCTCTCTCTCTCTCTCTCTCTCTCTCTTTTCGCTGCGCATCTGTCTATGCCTGTCTATATCTGTCTGTCTGTCTGTATCTGTCTGTCTCTATCTTCGCATGTCAGTCAGTCACTCAGTCAGTCTCTCTCTCTCTCTCTGTGCACATCTGTCCATAGCTGTCTATATCTGTCTGTCTGTCTGTATCTCTCTCTCTGCCTCCGGGTGTCAGTCACTCAGTCATTCATTCATTCAGTCAGTCTCTCTCTCTCTCTCTCTCTCTCTCTCTTCTCTCTCTCTCTCTCTCTCTCTCTCTCTCTCCACTCGATTCTCCGTCATTCACTCTTTGCTGAATCAGGCTATGTATGTATGTATGTACATCTTTGTCAAAGTCACTCTGTCTGCCCAGTAGTCTCAAAGCAGACGCTCTTCCATAGCCCCATTGGTCATCATGCAATCCAAGAAGAACTGTCAATGATTCAGTGGTTCCGGTTGCTCTGGTCTCATGGGGACCTCAGTTTCGGTTTCCCACAATTATAGTTCTGTTCCTGTGGTGAGTTTGTACCAAAGCCTTCGGGGTTGGAGGTTCAGGGGAGAAGGCTGTTGGAGGGACATTGCGGTGGTCATCATCCCGAGTGGGCGCTTCAAGTCATTCTGGCTCCGCGACTAAGCTGCTGTTGTCATCAGCAGGGGGCTTAGTAGGTAATGTTCTGGTGGTTAGAGTGATGTATTCGTGATCTGCTGACCAGGGTTCAATTCTCGTTCAAAAGGATTTTTCCTCTGGAGTTAACATCAGTACCGACTCCGCTCTCCCCAAAAGTCCATCGGATGATACTATATACAGAGGTCCCATGTGCGAACGCACGCAGAACATCTTGCGCACATGTTAAAACCCATTCCGCTTTTTGGAAGAGTAGGCCATTGTGTGCCGGTGGGAACGGATAACAAACTTTACAAAACTGCATACACACGGGGACTGGATGTAAGAAAAAGCACATGAGTGCTTATTCCATTAACCTCGAAAAAAATAAATCAGTAAGTGCTAAGTAGGTTATGTCCTGCGTTATGCTAGCTTAGAACACGCGCACTCTGAACACTGCCAAAGCAAGCAGTGCGGGGCCATTATGACTGGTGGCTTCAGGACGGCCTAACACACCACAAGGATACACTCCCTGTGGATTTCCGATCCTGATGATGTGACAGGGTGAAGATGGGCGTGGCTGGGGCGGAGCGATTGAGATGAGCGGCGTGGGAGCAGCGGGACGAGCACGTCACACAAGAGGAGGAAGTAGGGAAACAAAAATACAGGTCGTTCGGTCCATCTGTCATTCCCAAGCTCTCTCTCTCTCTCTCTCTCTCTCTCTCTCTCCTCTCTCTCTCTCTCTCTCTCTCTCTCTCTCTCTCTCTCTCTCTCTGTCTGTCTGTCTGTCTGTCTGTCTCTCTCTCTCTCTCTCTCTCTCTCTCTCTCTCTCTCTCTCTCTCTCTCTCTCTCTCTCTCTCTCTCTCATATTACCACTCCCTCCGCTCTGTCTTTTTCCGTGCCTTGTGGTCACAATGGGCAAACCGCTCGTCTCTGTCGGTAGCAGATGGTGTGTGTGTGTGTGTGTGTGTTTGTGTGTGTGTATGTGTGAGTGTGTATGTGTTTGTGTGTGTGTTTGTGTGTGTGTGTGTGTACGTGTGTGTGTGTGTTTGTTTGTGTGTGTGTGTGTGTTTGTGTGTGTGTGTGTTTATTTATTTATTTTTTAATCTGAGCGCTTTGATTTGTTGCTTTACAAGATTCAGCGCTATATAACTTCCATACATTATTATTATTATTATTATTATTATTATTATTATTATTATTATTATTATATTTTTATTTATTTGGGTTTTTAAAAATTTATTCTTTTATTTCGAGGATAATGGAATACGCACTCATGTGCTTTTTAAAAAATTAAAATCCATCCCCTGTGTGTATGCAGGTTTGTAAAATCATGTTGTCATCCGTTCCCACCGGCACACAATGGACTACTCTTCCGA
>CM054159.1:11624504-11642004 GCA_028751875.1 Rapana venosa | reverse complement strand
ACCACCGTCACCACCACCACCATCACCACCACCACCACCACCACCAACAACAACAACGACGGCAACAACACTAAAAATAAGGTGAAGAAGGACAAATACACTACTCATGAAAATGTTCCCACCACCACCACCACCACCACCATCATCATCAGCACCACCACCACCACCATCACCACCCCAACCACCACCACCATCACCACCACCCACCACCACCACCACCACCACCATCACCACCACCATCACCACCACCCACCACCACCACCACCACCACCACCACCATCATCATCAGCACCACCACCACCATCACCACCCCAACCACCACCACCATCACCACCACCCACCACCACCACCACCACCACCATCATCACCACCACTAGCACCATCGACAACAAACAACAACGACAACAACAACATTAAAGATAAGGTCAGGAAGGACACATGCTCGTGCCGATTATCTTGCTAGGCTGCTGAAATACCACAGTAACTACTCCATAAAACTTCTCTGCATCCTGGTGTTTGGCTTGGCATGGCATGGCATAGCATGGCGTGGCGTAGCATGGCGTGGCGTGGCGTGGCGTGGCGTGGCATGGCGTGGCATGGCATGGCATGGCATGGCATGGCACGGCACGGCATGGGATTAGTGATGTCTCTACTACCCACCACCACCTTGGGGACGGGATAGCTCAGTGGTTGGAGCACTCGCTTTCCCCCAGCCAAGTTAATCAGCGTCGAGCGTGGTTACCAGTTGGATGGGTGACCGTTTGCGCGCCTTGGCTTCAGTACAGTTCCTCCAGTTCACCCAGCTGTAAATGGGTACCTGCCCTCTTTAGGGTCAGGGAAGGTAAAGCAGCGAGGGAGAGGAGATGGGCGCCGCCCTCAATATGCTGGCCCTAGAGAAGTGAGGTCTCTGACGCCTCGCTCCCCTACGACCTTATAGGTTATGGGACTCCTTTACCTTTACCTCCTACTACCCTACTGGGTTACACGGTCACTCGAATCCATTTATTTTTCTGCATCATTCCTTCCTTCATCCTTGTAATGCCACCATCACCAGGGGGGGGGGGGGGGGGTGCGCAGACGTTAAAAACCAGTTCTGCTTTTCGGAAGAGTAGGCCATTGAGTGTTGGTGGGAACGGATGACAAAATTGACAAAACTGCATACACACGGGACTTGATGTCAATAAAGCACATGAGTGATTATTCCATTATCCTCGAAATAAAAAAAGAAAAAAAAAAATGCCTCCCCCCTTTTACTCCCACCCTCTCCTCGTTTGCAACTCTTAATCTTTGTTTATCTGTCTGTTTGTTTTATCTGTCTGTTTGTCTGTTTATGTGTAACTATATGCATACACACGCATATAAAAACAATCTTTAAAAAAAAATCTCAGCGCTTTGATTTGTTGCTTTACAAGATTCAGCACTATATAAATTCCATACATTATTATCATTATTAATATTATTATTAACTATGTTTGTCTGTCTGTCTGTCCGTTTTTTTCTTGTGTGTGTCTGATGTCTGTGCATTTATCCCCCTCTCTTTATTTTTAATATCATATCAATCCTCCCTGTTTCTCTTTCATCCCTGTCTCATCTACCTTTACCCCCCCCCCCCCCCTACTCTGTCTCCCTGTCTCTGTCTGTCTGTCTCTTTCCCTCTCTCTCTTTCGTGTGTGTGTGTGTGTGTGCGCGCGCGCGTGTGTGTGCGTGTGCGTGCATGCGTGCGTATACGTGCAGGTACGTACACGCGCGACTCTGTTTCTCCTTCTACTTTATTGTTTGTTTGTGTATATGTGTGTATGCGTGTGTTGTTTGCGCGCGCGTGTGTGTGTGTGTGTGCGCGCGCGCATGCATGTGTACACGCATAAATTTCCAAGGTTGAAAATGACAGAGGGCAGGAGAGGTGCGTGGAGGGATTAGGGATGATGCAAGCAAGCAGTGCAGAAATATTGATGACAATAAATCAGGCCTCCGGTGTCCTGTCCTGCCTAATAGGAAAAAAACAACCTCCAAGCATTTGCATTATCCAGAATCCAGAACGAGAGAGAGAGAGAGAAAGGGAGAGATGGGAGAGAGAGAGAGAGAGAGAGAGAGAGAAGAGAGAGAGAGAGAGAGAGAGAGAGAGAGAGAGAGAAAGAGAAAGGGAGAGAGAGAGAGAAAGATGGAGGGAGAGGAGAGAGAGGGGGGAAGGGAGAGAGAGAGAGAGACAGACAGAAAGGGAGAGAGGGGTAGAGAGGACAGAGAGAGAGTGAGAGAGAAAGACAGAGAGAGTGAGAAAGAGAGAGAGAGAGAGAAGGGAGAAAGGAGGGAGAGAGAGAGAGAGAGAGAGAGAGAGAGAGAGAGAGAGACAGACAGACAGACAGACAGACAGACAGACAGACAGACAGACAGACAGACAGAGAGATGGAAAAGAAGAGGGGAAAGAAAGACAGACGGAAGAAGGGACACACACACATGCGCACCCCCCTACCTCCACCCTAGCCCTACCCCCACCCCACAACTTACTGTAACCTACCATCCCCATACAGATCTCTCTCTCTCCCTCCCTCTCTCTCCCTCCTTCCTTCCCCCCCCCCCCCCCCCCCTCTCCATCCCTCCCTCCTCTCGCACTCCCTCTCTACCCCCCTTTCTCTCCATCCACTCTCCACTCTCATTTCTCTCTCTCTCTCTCTCTCTCTCTCTCTCCCTCTCTCTCTCTCTCTCTCTCTCCTCCTCCCTCTCCCTCTCCCGCCCCCTCTCTCTCTCTCTCTCTCTCTGCCCCCATCCACGCAAATTAATTTGAGACAACGTACCATTCCTTACTCCCATCCACCTTACCTCCACCCTACACCTCTCACCACCACCACCCCTACCTACCACCCACCACCCAACCCCCCCTTACCCCTACCTCATCCCCTCCACCCTTCCACTCCCCCACCCCCCTCCTTCCCCCACCCCCCACCCTTCAACTCTCCCACCTGGACAATTTTCTGTATGGGTTTAGTTGGCGATGTTAACCAGGTGTTGTTCTCTGCACCGTTTGTTTGCATAATAGATGAAGGTGTAAAGCCCCAGCCAGCAATTCCCACGTCACGATTGTAGCTGTGCGTGGCATCAGAGCGTGGGGATTAAGCCTTGAGAGCGCCGATTACCATTTTGGAGTGGCTGCTTTGTTGGGTTTTTGGGTGGTTGTTGTTATTGGTGTGGTTGGTGGTTTTGGTTTGTGGTGGTAGTTGTTGGTTTTTGGTGGTTGATTGGTGGTTGTGGGTTTTTGGTAGGTGTTGGTTGTGGTTGGTGTTTGGTTTTAGGTGGTTGGTTGTGGTGGGTTTTTGGTGGTGGTGTGGTGGTTTTAGTGGTGGAAGTGGTTGGTATTTCGTTGTGGCTGGTGGTGGTGGTTGTTGTTGTTGGTGGTGGGCGTAGTGGTGGTAGTTGGTGGTAATTGTGGTAGTTGGTGGTAGTGGTGGTGGTTGGTAGTTGGTTGTGGTTGGTGGTGGTGGTGATGGTGTTAGTGGTTGGTATTTGGTTGTGGTTGGTGGTGGTGGTGATAGTGGTAGTGGTTGGTATTTGGTTGTGGTTGATGGTGGGTGGTAGTGGTGGTGGTAGTGGTTGGTATTTGGTTGTGGTTGGTGGTGGTGGTGTGGTTGGATGTGATGATGAAAGAAAAAAAAGAAGGAAGAAAGTTTTACGTTTAAGGAAGATAATAGGAAAAGTGTGATTATTTGCAGGTTTGTTGTTTAGTTGTGTTTGCAAGTTGTGTTATAGATACTATGTAAAGAGTTAAGTAAGAAAAATGCTAATGGTGGAAATGATCACTTAAAATGCAGACTTATATACGCAAATCTTGTGTTGAAGCAGTATAAAAACAGATCAAAAGAGGAAATAAATAAGAAGTAGCAAGAGAGAGAGAGAGAGAGAGAGAGAGAGAGAGAGAGAGAGAGAGAGAGGAGAGAGAGAGAGAGAGCGAGAGAGAGAAAGCCCTGAACTCTAAACATGATTTAATGTACTTTGGCCTTGGGCCACAATATATCTGTTGGGCTTGGGATGGAACAGTGGGTTCATTCGTATCATTGGCAAAGCAAATGCACAAACAAGTCATGATTTATGACTGATCTTAGATGAAAAACACAGACTATTCTATTTCATGATTATGGCCCCTTAAATCAACTATACCTTAATCACAGAAACTAGATGGTGTCTAGGGAAAAATGGCGTAGATCACGCATATTGAGCGTACATCAAATTGTAACAGTTATTTAGTATACTGCTGGAGTCGCCATTGTCTTCCTTTTGTTAATAGAATGAAAAATATTATTATCTAGACCAACTGTGGATGTATTCATCATTTGTTGCTTTGAGCAGATCTGGGAATAGTAAGTTCTCCCGAATTTGTGTGGAGGAGGGAGGAGAGAGAGAGAGAGAGAGAGAGGAGAGAGAGAGAGAGAGAGAGAGAGAGAGAGAGAGAGAGAGAGAGAGAGAGAGAGAGAGAGATCTTTATTTTTTCAATGTTGAAGGATAGGTCATGATAATTATATGCTTTGCATTCACACACACACACTCACACACACACACACACACACACATACCCACCCACCCACCACCCCCACACACGCACACACACACAAACACACACACACACACACACATACACATGGGTACTCACGCTTGTTGCTCTAATATATGTACACACACATGCATACATACATACTTCTTTTCACACGTAAGTGCCTGTCCGTCTGCCAGTCTTAATCTCTATTTATCTATCTCAAGGCGTGCTTGTGTACACGTGCATCTGGCGCATGGAATCGACCAGCCCCAGGAAATAAAAAAAATAATATCAATGTAGTAAATATGGTCCGGAAGGTAGATTTAGCCATTTACACAGAATTAAACCCACAACACCTCAACACCAGTGGAGTGAGTCGCGCAGAACGCAGGCACTAAGGAAGGACCTGTTTTTCTTTTCAGTTTTAAGTTCAAATTTTCTGCCAAAGCTGTCTTTTATTTGAAAGAAAACCTGTGTATTTTCCCCCAAAAATATTAGCAAAGTAATTGCAAGTAGCTGTCTTATGAACAATTGCGCAAACAGATAGTTTTTGGTAGCGTTTTGTTGCAATGTATTATTTGTGTTGTGTTATATAGTGTTATCTTTCTTACTCCGCCTTGTGTTGTGTTGCATTGTTGTGTTCTTTTGTGTTGCATTTAGTGTACAACCTTTTTTAAAAACCATTTTAAACATTAATTTTATCATGTTGTACATTGCTTTATATCATGAAGTACAGTTTTTGGTATGATATAGGAAAAAAACCAATGAGAAATATTCACCCAAAAAAATATTCACAAAAAGGAAAAATGACGAAATAAAGAAACATAAGGAAAAAAACCCAGAAAGAAAACCAAACCCAAACACACATACAACATTTACTGTCAAGAAAATTTATTGGTGTAAAAATTTGGGGAGCTTTTATCCGGTCTTCATGTGTGTTTGATCTTGATTAAGGTAGATTATGTTTCAAAAGAATGTTGCTGTCGCCACTCTCTCATTGCTCCTGATTGACTCGTGTATTGCTGCCAGACGCATGTAGCAACGCCAGACTTTCTTTTGTCGTATAATCAGGAAAAAAACACCCTAACATTCATACCACCATTCTTGGTCTAGCGGAAAGAGAAAACAAAATCTGGCGTCAGATAATATCCTACACGTGACGTCCTGCTATCTACGCAGATGCAGCGGTGTCCTACCACTGATCCACCTAAAGCTGCCAGCCCGCTGTAGAGATGAGTGTTTAAATTCAATTGACTCCACCATGGTCTGTCTTACCATTCTAGCCCCCTCTGGTGACTTAAAACCAACACGCCAGAGAAAAGTCGAAACTTCTAACCGTCCTTTTGCTCTCTAGTCATGATGTCTACTTCAAGACAGAGCCAATAGTGAGCGGATGAAGGAGTTAGGTTTGATGGGGGTGGGGTTGGTGGGGTGCATTAGATGGGAAAGGAAAGGGCCAAAACGGTCGTGGAGATGGCGTGATTCAATTTAACCTGCAGTCTATCAGATTTCATCTTGTGCGACCATTCCGGTCTGACGATTGGGACTGTGACCAACAGGAGTCAGTAGAATGAAAAGAGGAACTGAAAATGAAAGGACACCGCCGTTTGTCTGAGGTACTTTGGAAGTTGTTCAGCTATCTGACGTTGTCATTTTTCTTCTCTCTTCTGTTTTCTTTATCCTCTTTTTTTTAAAAATCTGAACTCCCTGGAGAACCTGTTAGGCTAGGTGTCACTGAAACTTTCACGTAGAGTTTCTTGAGCAGGTTGTAGGTAGTGCAGTTTATGCACCCCTACATTGTGTTCTTGAATGATGTTGCCCGAATTATGGTGGCGAGCAGAGACTAGTTCTTTTCCCTTGTAGCATGTCGGAGATTTTCTGTGTAAAATTCATCTGCATATTTTGGAAAGTCTAAGCTAAAATATCCTCTTTTTCTGGTTTACATAGGGTTTATCTCATCTCATCTGATCCCATAAACCCCTCTGGGATCGTAGGGGCACTGCAATGCTGAACGTTGCACCAGCTGGCTCCATTTGCAGCGGTTGTGTGCAAGTGCCTGGGTTGTGGAGAAGCTCTTCCAGGTTCATTCAGTGATGTTGTCTGCCCATTTCTTTTTCGGCCTGCCTCGCCTTTTCTTCCCCTGCACTGTTCTTTGCAGTGTGGTCTTGGAGAGCAATGGGTTTATACACTCAATTAATCATGGAACAAGTATAGCATTAAGAACATTAGCGGCATGGCAACAACACACTAGCAGCCTATTTTGTGTTTGAGTACAACATCAACATTAACTGGGCAGTTAATGATCCCTATGATGGTCAGAGAAGAAGACTGAAAACAAAACTGAATAGAATGATAGCAGCATTAACATTCACAGGTAATTGAATAACTGACATTTTTTCCCCAAAGAGGTGTCTATAGTCGTATAGAGTGAATAAGCAAACGTTAGAAAAAAAATGCTCTTATGCTTTGCTGTTCTATCCATCCAAAAAGTTAAGAAATGAAAAAGTAAAAGAAAAGGAAAAGAAGAAAAGAAATAATGAAAAGATAAACATAAACAAGCAACAAGCTGCAAGATGAGATAAACAGGTAGATTATCATCAGGAAAAAAACAAACAACAAACCATCAGTTCAACACAGACACACAAAAACAAAAGTCAACCCAGACACAAAAACCAAGTTATTCCCCCCCACACCTTCTCCCCTTTCCCTGATCCTTTCTTTGTATTTGGTCATTATCAGTCTGCTGAATCCAATGTGGTTTTTTAAAATATAAATCTTTCTCCACAAGCCATAATGAGACTTTTACTCCATTGTTCGCTGTCTAGACTGTGACCTTTGAATTGAACTTTGAATTTCAGTGGGCAGATAGCGAGATTGTAAATACTGATGAAAACATTGACGACGTGATGATTTATTTACCGTTTAGCTCGCAGTATGTCATTGTTTGAAGAAGGCAAGGCGGCTGTAGTGTTTTGCATCTGACTTCAGCCCTTTCATGGGGGGGCTTCGTTAACATTTTTCTAACATCTCCTTGCAAAGGTCCTTCGATATTAAAACTCATTTAACATTTTTCCATGCTTTTGACACACGTTAATAACAACTTTTTGGAAAGGTGAATAGCTAAAAAAAAAAAAGAAAAAAGAAGAAGAAGACAACCCTCCACCCCCCTCTCCCACACACATACACACACACACACACACACCACCACACACACACACACCACACACACACACACAACACACACACACCACACCACCCACAACACACACACACACACACACACAACTCAGCCCAGGCAATGTTTTAATCCCGCTGACTGCTATCAGCCACATTCCCCGGGAGAGAGAGAGACCAGAGCTGGTCACGAGATGAAATCAGATCGACTGCAGGTTAAATTGGATCACGCCATCCTCAACGATCGTTTTGTCCCTCAACCCCCCCCCCCCCCTATCCATCCACCACCCCCCACCCCCACCCCCTCACCCCTACTCACCCTTACCCCCTTCCCTTCTCCCTGTTCTAACCGTCTCTTTTTTTGCTGTCTGCTTTATCTTCAAGTGGTCCTGATGACTGCAGTGAAGAGGTAGTTTAGCAGTGTTGATGATGGTCAGCACGTTTGTTTCCATCTGTGGTGTGTGGCCAAGTGGACGCGCGGTGCGTGTGTGTTGTGCGCGCGTGTGTGTGTGTGTGTGGTGGGGGGGGGGTCTCTGTTTCCAGGCTTGTTTGTGCTGCAGCTTGTATGCAGGGCATAGATCTTGCAGTGATGACAGTCAGATTTGTCAGTCTTTGCACTGGTGTGTGCATGTTGCAGTAGGGAGGCAGCCTGCGCTGTCTGATTGAAGGGAATTTGACTCAGAGTTTTAAATTCTATCTCCTTGTATGCCCTTTTTTTTGTAAATTCTTGATTTTTTTTTCTTTTTGAGTGTTGGGCTTGAGTTCCGTGGTTCACCCATGGTGAGATTTTTGTGTATGCAACCGTTTGAACCCGACACTGATATAGCCGCATTCCGACTTCGGGGATGTTGTCTAAACAGGACATCTACGTGTATATGCGTGTTGTTAAAATTTTGTCTTCTGTTCCTTCCAGCATGAAATTGCCTACTCTTTCTAAAAGGCGGAACTGTATTTTAAACTGTGTGTGTGTGCAAGATGTTCTCAGTGTGTTTGTTCACGGGGCATCGGTTTATAGCCTCATCCGAAGGACCTTGGGGGGAGTGGAGTCAGTATTAATGTAAAATCCCCTAAAATGGGCGCCTCTTCGGTGGTTTGATCCCAGGCAGTCAAATCACGAAAGCAATGCTTTAACCACTGAGCTATCCCGTCCACATAATTATTATATGTGTGTTTTTTTGAATGAGATTGTACATAGAGGCCACATGTGCAAATGCAAGAGTAAGATCGTGTGCATACCTTTAAACAATGCCCGTGTCTCGTGGGGGGAAAAAGTATGCCAGTTGTGGACAATGGTCTGGATAACATGAATTTTGTCAGAATTCAGAATGCAATCAGGAGAGAGAGAGAGAGAGAGAGAGAGAGAGAGAGAGAGAGAGAGAGAGAGAGAGAGAGAGAGAGAGAGAGAGAGAGAATGCGAATGCGAAAGTTTTTTTTATTCATTATAGACCTTGGCCCCTCATGAAGGGGGTGTGTGTATGTAATCAACATTCCAAAACATGTTGCATAAGAAACATATCTGAACAGAAGAATAATACCTCAAGTACAGATAGTGTTTCTATTTTTAAAAGCTTTATACAAATAAATTGCTAGTCGCTTATTAATGCGTTCGTTAGTAGATGACATAAGTATACAAAGTCTAAACGTGGAAGGACAGCTCACATACTTTTGCGGTATCAACTGAGTTCTAAGATCAATTAACATAGGACAACATAATACAAAATGACCTTCGTTATCGACAGACCCATTACATAATGACAAAGAAGATCTGTAACACAGTGTTGTCTATAGCGAAGATTGTGCACAAACAATTCAGACACTCCAAATCTAAATTTTGTCATAATATGTTTAAGATGTCTATCCATGTTCATTGACAAATATACAGGAATTTTACCTAATAAACTAAACTGCCTATACAAACTAAAACGATCGCTCTCCTGAATATGACTGGAACACTCCTGCCACCTACAATCTATCAATCTAGTGCGCAGTCCTCGTATAAACCCATTTATATCCTCTACTCCTTGATTGAACCATACATAAGCAAATCCTAACTCACATAATTTGAACCTCAGTTTTGATACCCAATTTATTTGCCCCCTTTCATCTAAATTATATAACATATGATATGCTTTTTTGGGTAACCTATGATTATCCATTCGTAATATTTTCATCCAGTACAAAACACATCTCACGATGGAATTCACAATAATTGGATAGCGATTAGTTTCTGCATAGACAAGATCATCGGGTGTTTTCATAGTTACTCCAAGAGAGAGAGAGAGAGAGAGAGAGAGAGAGAGAGAGAGAGAGAGAGAAGAGAGAGAGAGAGACAGACAGAAGACAGACAGACAGACAGACAGATTGACAGACAGAGAAAAGAGAGAGACAGAGACAGAGAGAGAGAGACAGATAAAGAGAGAGATAGAGAGAGAGAAAGTGAGAGAAAGAGACAGAGAGAGAGACAGATAAAGAGAGAGAGATAGAGAGAGAAAGCGAGAGAAAGAGACAGACAGAGAGACAGAGATTGAAATAGAGAGACAGAGACAGAGACAGAGAGAGAGAGAGAGAGAGAAAGCAGTAAGAGCTGATCTCCAGACGAAATCAGAAGGTCTACAGGTTAAATGGAATGACCCCATCTTCCATGACTATTTTGTTTATTGCCTGCTACCTCTCATCCCAAACCCTCTCAACCACCATTGGCTCTGCTTTGCAGTTATAACCTATGGCTAAAAGAGCTAAGCGATGGTTTGATCCTTTTAAAACTCAACTTTTGGTGTGGTGGTGGTGTGTGTGTGTGTGTGTGCGTGTGTGTGTGATTCTATGGTTTGTGGTATAATCAGATTCAGCATAGTTTTTAGTATTGCATGCACACACAGACACACAGACACACAGACACACACACACACACACACATATATATATATATGTATATATATATATATATATATATATACACATATATATATATATGTATATTATATATATATATATATATATATATATATATAATATATATATATATATATATATACATATATATATACATATATTTCTACTCATTTATCCCTCATTAATTTTTTGTTTATTTCGAGAATAACAGAACAAGCACTTGGTGTGCTTGTTTACATTCAGTCCCCGTGTGCATGCGGTTTTATAAATCTGAGCCATACGAGCGTGTGTGTGTGTTCGTGCCTACATGCGTGAAAATGTGCTTGTGTGTATGTGTGTGCATATATGCATGTGTGGTTGTTGTGTATAAGCCTATTGTACACGCGCACACACGTGTGTTTGTGTGTATGCATGTGCTCCAGAGGCTTACAAAATTCATGTAGTACTTACTGTTGTTGTAAACCGCGCACATACCTGTGTTCGACTTCCAGCTTGTACACTTCAAAGACAGACAGAGACAAATTAACACATACAAACACTCACACGCACGCAGATGTGTGTATGCATGCGTACATACGCACATACTGGCACGCATGCACGCACAAACACATAAACACACACACGCACACATACACACACAACACCCGTACACACGGGGACTGGATGTAAAAAAGCACATGAGTGCTTATTCCATTATCCTCGATATAAAAGAATAAATAAATAAATAAACACTCTCCTCTCTCTCTCTCTCTCTCTCTCTCTCTCTCTCTCTCTCTCTCTCTCTCTCTCTCTCTCTCTCTCTCTCTCCTCTCTCTCTCTCTCTCTTACTTCAAGGACCATACCATTTTCGAAGTGTGTTTTTCACTGCATGAATCTTCGATGACTTTTACCTTACCAGTTTGTTTTCTTGTGTCTACAAACCTTCTAGGCTTCCATGGCAATAAAAGGTGTTCCGTTCTGTTCTGTTCACACTCAACACACACAGAACACACAACAACACCACACCCACACTCACACATACACACACACACACACACACACACACACACACACACACACACACACACACACACACACACACACACACACACACACACACACACCACGAAACAACACAACACAACACACACGAACACACACACACACACACACACACACAACACCCCCCCCCCCCCCCCACACACACACACACACATACACACACACAATCAAACAACACAACACTCACACACTCACAAACACACAACCCAACACACACACAACCCAACACACAAACACACAAACACAAACACACACACAGCCCCCCCTCCACCCTCACACCGCCTCCCCCTCCCCCCCCCCCCCCCCCCACACACACACACACACACACTACTACTACTAACAACAACAATCTTTTATCGCATGTCTGGCATCTACATGAACTCTGGCTAACTGTTCTGGGTTCTCAGGCAAACAAAAAAGAAGCGAAGTTGCGCCAGGCTATGGCGATCTGGACGGCGTGATATCCATCGCCGCTGTAAACACAGTCATCAGACCTTGACATCCTTGCTATTCTCATTCATTCTTGTGCTGGGAGATTTTACACGGTGTATGTATCGTGAAAAGAAAAATAAATCATTCAGTTCTTAAAAGCGTGCAAACTATAACCAGGGAAACAATTGTGTTAGGCATTAAAAATACAACACCTGTATCTGATTAGAGAGGCATGCGTAAGCAAAACGCATACAGAATGCATGCACGCACATGCGTGTGCGTGTGAGCTCACACACGCGCGTATGTGCGCTCACACAGATGCTCGCACACACACACACACACACACACGCACACATACATACATGCACGTATATACACATGCATGAGCATGCGCCCATGCGTGTGCGTATGTGCTCACACACGCGCGTGTGTGCGCTCACACAGACGCTCGCACACACACACACACGCACACGCGCGCGCGCATGCACACACATGTACCATCCGGTACATTTTTTCCTGTCTACTTTCGTTGGTAATGTTGCTGTTGGGCTTTTTGTGTTTGTTTTTTTCTTCAGATCAGAACTAAGGTATTGGATGAATGTAGGTAGATAGATAGCAGGCATAAAACTACACAAAGCCAGTTTTCAGTGGATGAAAAAGAAAGAGAAAAATCGAGTATGGGATAAAGGATAGAAAAGAGAGATAAGCAGAACGCAAAGAAGTAAAGAAAAAGTAAGCAAATGAAGAAGGAACGAGATCAAGCGAAATGAAATCCAATGATAAGCTTTTCTTTCCAATAGTGACAGAATACGTAGGAGTAACATCTTTCTTTTCTGAAAAAAATGTAGCTCTGTTTGCACTCTTTTAAAAACTTTCTCTGTGTGTGTGTCTCTCTCTCTCTTTTGTCGGTCTCTCCCTAGCTATCTTCTTCTTCCTCTTTCTTTCCCTCTCTCTCCCCTCTCTCTCCCTCTCTCTCTCCCTCTCCCTCCCCCCCCTCTCCTCTTCTGCCTGCCTCTGTCTGTCTGTCTGCCTCTCTTTCACACACACAGACACCCACACACACACACATACACACAACACACACACACAACTCACTCACTCACCACATCCCCACACCCCCACCCCACACGACATAACACAAAGTTAACAAAACCCGCTCAAACAAACATACATCGGCACAGAACACACCACCACCACCTTCACCACCACTACCACCACCACCACCAACACAGCCATCTTCACTCAACACAACACATGGTAGCAGATTCCTCGCTCGCTCATACACTTAATAATAATGGGAATTTTTATTGCCTTGTCTGGCACTGGCATCCCTATGAGCCCTTAGGGCTTGCTGCTGCTCCTGATGTCAGGGGAGAGAGGAGGGAGGGAGGGAGGGAGAGAGAGAGAGAGAGAGAGAGAGAGAGAGAGAGAGAGAGAGAGAGGAGAGAGAGAGAGAGAGACTGACTGCTACAAAAACGCTGCTGCTGCAGTGAGGATGTATTTGTATCACGATGTTTTAAAAAAAAAAGTCGGCCGCTTTCTTTCTCCTTTATTGTCGTCGATGTTTGTTATCGTGTTTTTGTTTTTGTTGTTTTTTGTTGTTTTGTTTTACATAAAAACAGATTGTTGTAGTCATCTTTGTTTGTTGTGCTCTTCTTAGTCTCTGAGAGAAATTAGGTAGGTCGATGCGCTTTGATGATGTGGAGAGATAGAGAGTAGGGGGAACAGAGAGAGAGAGAGAGAGAGAGAGAGAGAAGAGAGAGAGAGAGAGAGAGAGAGAGAGAAGCGCACACATGCCTATAGTCATGCACGCGCGACACACGTATGTATGTATACACACACATAAGTGTGCGAGTACTTGCGTAAACTCGGGCAATCTCACAGTACCAGAATCGCGTACACACGCTCACACACGTGCGTGCGCGCGTGCGTGCGTGCGCGCACACACACACACACACGCGCGCGCGCACACAGGCACGTACGCACACAAACACACACATAGGGAGGGATGGAGCGAGAGAGAGAGAGAGAGAGACAGAGACAGAGACAGAGAGACAGACAGACAGACAGACAGACAAGAACTCGGGCAATCTCACAGTACCATATTCGCATACACACACTCGCACGAGTGCGTGCGTGCGTGCGTGTGCGCGCGCACGCACACACACACAAACACACAAACGCACACAGGCACGTACGCACACAAACACACACAGGGAGGGATGGAGAGAGAGAGAGAGAGAGAGAGAGAGAGAGAGAGAGAGAGAGAGAGAGAGAGAGAGAGAGAGAGAGAGAGAGAAGAGAAGAGAGAGATCACTACAAAAAACAAACACAAACAAACAAACAGTGACAGACAGGAACATACATGGAGATGAAGACAAGATAGTCAGAGACAGAAGGGAACGAACAGACCAAACAGAAAGAAACAAGCGGTTATAACTCCTTCACTCTATTGCCAAATTTCCCGACTTCTGCTTCCTAACATAACGTTGACAGACTTCAGACAGTGAGAAGGAGAGAACGAGAGAGACATACAGACATTCAAACACAGAGAGAAGCAGAGTCAGAGAGATACAGAGAGAGACAGAGACAGAGAGATAGCTGAAAAAACCCCCCACCCCAGAGACAGACACGGAGATGAAGACAAGAGAGTCACACACACCACACACACAAACCACACACACACACACACACCACACACACACACACACCACACACACCACACCACAAACACGTACACGCACATTGAGAACAATCTTTGTATTCAGTATGGCTTTCGAAAATCTTGTACTAGAACAATTGTTTCTTTAATCCGAAGACTGAAATTAAATGCCTTTCGAACAAAATTTGTAAGAAATATACAATGCGTATACGGTGAAAAACTGTCCAATTTTCATGTTTTATATCGTGGTTTAAAAACGTTTCTACCAACATTTCAAGATAAGTCTCTGCACGAAGTTTTAGCCAATCCAAAGTTATTGTGTGAAATAGCATTGTCTCTTATGCGATCTTCAGTATTCTCATTTTTGTAAAGTGCGTCCGTGGAATTGTAGCACCTTTACTGTCGCGATATCACATTTTGCTTTATTCGTGGTAGCTTTTACACGTAGTTGGTATTTGTCCATTTTCCAAGTTTAGAGTAGTTTTCAATAGTTCTGTGTTATTGTTATTATTTGCGTTTCTTTGCCGTGTTTTCTGCAGCTTAATTTATTGTTTATGAGGTTTGGAATAATTTTTTTTAATGTACATAAATACCAAAATGCATCTCTTTTTCTTAAAGCCCTCATCTCATCATGCCCCCTTCCTCACCCGTTCGTATAATATCACTTTAAGAGAACAGACGTAAAATCAAAGACACACACGCACACGCACGCACGCACACACACATACACACACACACTAACACACACACACACACACACACACACACACACACACACACACAACCAACACATACACTACACAACACACACACACACACACACACACACACACACACACACACACACACACACACACACACACACACACACACACACACACAGAAGAAACAAGCAGTTACATACAACTCCTTCACTCTATTGCAAAACTTCCCGACCTTTGTTGCGCCCTAGCGTAATACTGACAGACTTCACCTGTGTTCACCTCTCACAGCATGACAAAGCCACTGTGGCTGTAATCTGACACCTGACAGCACTTGGCTCCCCCCCCCCCTCCTTCCCCTCCCCCTCCTCCCCCTCCCCCTCCTCCTCTCCTCCTCCCCCCCCCCCCCCCTTGACCCTGTGTGCATGTTTCTGTGTGTGATCTGGTCTGCTGTGTTACTTTCTTTGAATATGTTTTTTTTTATTATTCTGTTGAACTTTTTCTTTTCGTTTAGCATAGTTATGTACATGTTCTTTTCGTTGTCCCCATTTTGTCATAATTATCTGCTCAAAAGTTGTGTGGGTACAGGACCCATTTTTTATATATAGTGATGTGCACGTTTATATGTACATGCATGTTTATACTAACACATGCTCGCATGCGTGCACACACACATACCCACACAGAGTTGCAATAAAATTGTATCCATATAATATATACATTCATACACATATTGCATAAGGACACACAGCCATATAAATTATTCATCCTTTGTTTGTCTATAATGTACAGGCATGCACACACTTACACACACACACACACACACACACACACACACACACACACACACACACACACACACACACACACACACACACACATACTACACCACACACACACACGACTCAAACACACAAACACACACACACACACACCACTCACACACACACACACTTCACCACACACACCACACACACACACACACACACACACACACACACACACACACACACACACACACACACACACACACACACACACACACACACCACACACACACACACAACACAAACACAAACACACACACACACACAAACACACAAACACAACACCATAATATATCATCCTCAAGCGACCATGCACGTACCCACCAGCAAACTAGTTTGCTCAGCTAGCTGATAGCACTTCAGAGAACACAGATAGGAATTTTGATGATGCTGTCTGACAGGTATGTATGTATGCCCAACATGAAAGTCTGCTCTGTGTCTACCGATAACAAAGGAAGCAGCAGCGGAGGCTGCTGTGCCAGAATTATAGGTGTGATGTATTTTACTGCTGGAGTTAAATAGTGGATCCTTCCCTTAGCAGCTTTTTTTCTTTCTTGTCTTGTGTTGTTTGGTTGTTGTTGGTTGTTGTTTTTTTGGTTTCGTTTCTGGAGACGAGTCTTTGATACTGTTTTTGTATGTTTGTTTGTTAACACAAGATGTGTGTGTGTGTGTGTGTGTGTGGTGTGTGTGTGTGTGTGTGTGTGTGTGTGGTGTTGTGTGTGGGTGTGTGTATGTGAGTGTATGTGAGTGTGAGTGTGTGTGTGTGTGTGTGTGTGCGTGTGTGTGTGTGTGTGTGTGTGAGTGAGAGAGTGTGTGTGTGTGTAACAGTGTGTGTGTGTTTATTATTTATTCTATTATTTTTTTAAAATTATTTTATATCGAGGATAATGGAATAAGCACTTATGTGCTTTTTTACATCCAGTCCCCGTGTGTATGCAGTTTTGTAAATTTTGTCATCTGTTCCCACCGGCACACAATGGCTTACTCCTACGAAAAGCGCAACAGGATTTAACACGTGCGCAAGATGTTCTGCGTGCGTTTGCACACGGGGCCTCGGTTTATAGTCTCATCCGAAGGATTTTTGAGGAGAGTGGAGTCTGCACTGATGTTAACTCCAGAGGAAAATATCCCCTTGAACGGGAATCGAACCCGGGTCAGCAGATCGTGTGTGTTTTCGTTTCTCTGCTAGAGCTCTGGGGTTCACCAATGGTGAGATTTTCGCACATGCAACCACTTTTGCCCACCATGAAGGTAG
>CM054159.1:11599504-11619504 GCA_028751875.1 Rapana venosa | reverse complement strand
GACAGATAGAGAAGATAGACATACAGACAGACAGAGACAGAGAAGACAGACATACAGAGTATCTCAGACAGAGAAACCGGCAGACTTTACCAACATAGAAAAGTGGAATACCTCCAGTCTATGAGAGATACAGTAAGCACTTGCACATGTGTGTGTGTGTGTGTGTGTGTTGTGGGTGAGTGTATGGAGAGAGAGAGAGAGAGAGAGAGAGAGAGAGAGAGAGAGAGAGAGAGAGACAGACAGACAGACAGACAGACAGAAAGACAGACAGAGAGGACGGACAGAGAGGGAGAGTCATTGACAAAGACAAAATGCAGCAGCGTTGTTACCCAACCTTTTTCCCCATCATAACCGCTGTATCATCTTCACGCAGTGACATGACAAAGTGAGTGTGGCAGTCATCTGACACGTGGCATCAGTAGTCCCTCACTTCCCTGACCCTGGGTGCATTCCTCCGCGTGACCCGATTCAATCCACGTTGACCTTCCTTGCAAGAATGTTTTTTTTCTTTTCAGCTTTCTCTTTTCTCTCCATGTTTCTTCTTTTTTTAATAATAATAATAATATATGGAATTTATATAGCGCTGATTCTTGTAAAAAACAAACAAATCGAAGTTTTTTCTAAATAAATTGTGTAGAGATGATTGAAGACGCTAGCCACTAGGAACAAGGTTGTTTTTAGAGAATCTGATTTTGGTTTTATGCCATTTTTATGTGTGGTGGTTGATGTGGTTTCTCCCACAATGCGGTGACCGTCCTGGGATGACCCTTACGGTTGGCCAGGGTGTTAAGACCACACATTTCCATTTCGCTTTGGGGAAAGATTACGTGCTGCTTTTGATTTACAGATTGGATGTAAATGACTGAGTATTTGGCCTTTGAAATATCAGATGAAGCATCAATGAAGATTGACCTTTAACAGAAGGATGAAGCGTGAATGAAGATTTATTTTATATATTTTTTTTTATATTCAGTAATCGGCTTTTCTTTTCGTTCCTTGGCTAGAGCTTCGAGGTTCACCATTATTTAGGTGTGGCCGTATGCGACCTTTATTCAACCCATCATTTAGGTAGCTGCATAATTATTCAGTAGTTTAAATTGGACACGTTGTAGAGTGAGATAGAGGGAGGGTATCGGCATGTTCAAGTAGTTTAATTTGGACACGTCGTAGAGTGAGATAGAGGGAGGGTATTGGCTTGTTCAAGTAGTTTAAATTGGACACGTCGTAGAGTGAGATAGAGGGAGGGTATCGGCATGTTCAAGTAGTTTAAATTGGACACGTCGTAGAGTGAGATAGAGGGAGGGTATCGGCATGTTCAAGTAGTTTAAATTGGACACGTCGTAGAGTGAGATAGAGGGAGGGTATTGGCATGTTCAAGTACTTTAATTTGGACACGTCGTAGAGTGAGATAGAGGGAGGGTATTGCCATGTTCAAGTAGTTTAATGTGGACACGTTGTAGAGTGAGATAGAGGGAGGGTATCGGCATGTTCAAGTAGTTTAATTTGGACACGTCGTAGAGTGAGACAGAGGGAGGGTATCGTCATGTTCAAACTACATAACTTCTCAACCATTCTGTTCATGGCCATCTCATGTTTTATACGGTAGTAAAGTGGCGGGATGTACGCTGTGAATAATTCAACAATAATACAACATGGTCTTCACTGTAATGACCCTGTGGGCAGTCTCCACCATGAATGGTTCCAAAACACAAAAGATGACCTGAGTTGCAGCCAAACTTTTGTTTTACGGCCGACTCGTTTTTCTTCATAATTCCGTGTTTTTTAATGTATTTATTTTTATTTATTCTTTTATATCGATAATAATGGAATAAGCACTCATGTGCTCATTTACATCCAGTCCCCGCGGTTTTGTCAATTTTGTCATCTGTTCCCACCGGCACACAATTGCATACTCTTTCGAAAAGCGGAACAGGATTTAATGTGTGCGCAAGATGTTCTGCATGCGTCTGCACACGGGACCTCGGTTTATGTGTGTGTGTGTGTGTGTGCGTGTGTGTGTGCGTGCGTGCGTGTGCGTGCGTGCGCGTGCGTGCGTGCGTGTGTGTGCGTGCGTGCGCGTGTGTGTGTGTGTGTGTGGCTGGCTTTGTTTGATTTGAATGGACAATTCGGACACAGTGACAGTTGACATTGACATCAAGTGGCGATGAAGATCAAATATGTCTTAATTTTAGTTTTTTACGATTGGTGTTTTTTTTATTTTTTAGTTCATTGTTTTGTGCCTCCCTCAGAATTAAATCTCGAGACATTGAGAGGACATTTACACGCTAAATCCGAGCTCTGATTTTTAAAAATATCTCGGTCAGCATTCTCTCCCCGAAGACGGAATGCGGCTAACCTAAGGGTGGATATAAACGCTCAAATATGTAGAAGTCTCATCACTGGTAAACCACAGAGCCTTTCTTAGCCGAGGAACGGAAAACAAAATCCTTTTTTCCTCTTTGCTTGTTAGAGCAGGTTTGAAGTGACAGTTTGAAAGTTAGGATCAATTTGCTGTAGCTTTAAATGCTCTTGATATTGCTCGGAATTCTGTGAAAATGAAAATGGAAGATGGCGTTGATTCAAGACCAGAAAGAGAGGGGATGAAGAGTCAGCCAGCGAATGAGATGCAGACAACCAGAGAGAGAGAGAGAGAGAGAGAGAGAAAAGGAGAGAGAGAGAGAGAGACAGACAGACAGACAGACAGACAGACAGACAGACAGACAGAGACAGAGAGGAGGACACGTGTTTATAGGAGAAATAAGGAAGTCCTGCATCTTTACATGCATGTAAGTGTATCTGCGGGAACGGGATAGCTCAGTGGTCGGGGAACTGCTTACCCTTAGCCAAGTTTAGCAGCGTCAAACGTGGTTACCAGTTCGATGGGTGACCGTTTGCACGCCTCAATATGCTGGCCCCTTGAGAAGTGAGGCCTCTGACGCCTCGCTCCCCTACGACCTTATAGGTTATGGGACACCTTAAGCTTACTTTTAAGTGTATCTGCATGCGTGAGAAAGAGAAGGGAAGCAAACAGTAGAAAAAAGTAGAGGGAAAGAAGTGAGTGAGTGAGTGAGTGAGACAGATAGACAGACAGACATAAAGACAGGAAAACAAACAACGACAGAGAGAAAGCTAGACGGAATCTCAACCTCAACCTTTCCGTCTTCAAACATTCTATCCCACCACCCTTCACGCAAAAACAAAATATAATAAAGTGTGATGGAATGAGTGTGACTGTAATCTGACACATGGCATTATTTTGTCCTCCCTCCCCCTCTCCGCCCCCTCCCCCCTCCCCTTTCTGACCCTGCGTGCAGTTCTCTCCATGACTGAACCAATCAACAATGACCCGATTAGCAGCCATTTTCTGTCCAACTGCCGCATTTTCTCCATAGCTTTGTTTTCTTTTCGGGTTTTGTTTGACATTTTCTGTGATTTGATCCCGCAATGAATGGTGTTCATGACATTTTGACACACAGCACGTCCGTAATTATGTTAATTGGAAATAGTGTAGGCTGCTTTGTGATGTGGATTGGATGGGAATTCTTCTGTGGCTTTGACAGTTAGCATTGGATAGTGAATAGAATAATGACTAAACAAGTATTGCTAGTTGTTTTTTTCTTGGTCTTTTATTTTACATATAATTATGCTGTAATAAGACTTTGAAGTATTCAAATGTACACTGATTTGTAATAAAGGCAGGATTAAGCAAGGCGAAATAAGAAATACATTTTTGTTCTTGTGCTTCGGGTTTAATTAAATTCTTGATAGTTTGAAAATAGTGATTAATTTAATCATGATCATCTCATCTCATCTGCTCCCAATACCCCCTCCAGGGTCGTAGGGGCGCTGCAGTGACGAACGAACGTTGCACCAGTTGGCTCCATTTGCGGCGGTTGTGGGCAACAGCCTGGGTCATGATGCATCTTGAAAATAGTGTTGATGTGAAAGGTATCTGTAATGGAAAAAACAAAGAAAATATCTAGCTTGAAAAAATTATAGAGGAGGATTATGGACATACAGAAATTAGATGACACACATGGACAGTGTCTGACAAAAACAGAATAAAAGACATCACATACATTAGACGGAATGGCAGTCATATACAGAAAAAAAGAGAGATTAATTTTGTGTAAGCGCATGTGGATAAGAAAAATAAACGAGAAAGAAGAGAGAGAGAGAGAGAGAGAGAGAGAGAGAGAGAGAGAGAGAGAGAGAGAGAGAGAGAGAGAGAGAGAGAGAGAGAATGAATGAATGAATGAACGAACGAACGAATTTTATTTGACAAAAGCCACAAGCCCATCAGTCAAAGGGGCAATTGTAAATGACATATTAACATAGGAATGAATATGAAAAGGACATGAGTAATAATCCAAAGTCCAGATAAATGCCAACCAACATTTAGAGAGAGAGAGAGAGAGAGAGAGAGAGAGAGAGAGAACATACATGCATACATACATACAGACCGACAGACAAATAGACAAGCAGATTGACAAGACACACAGTGACATGCATACTATTCTAATTCTGTTCTACTTTTGTTCTGCGCCACCATTGTTTCTCTTTCACAAAACAAAACAAAAACCCCAAAAAGCAGTGACGTACATTTCCAACAACCCCAGATGACTAGGGTTACACAGAGAAGGACGTGTGTGTCTTGAGATTGATTGGACTGACATTTCACATGTGGCACAAACACACACAGAGCGAGTGACGCATGGCAGTCATGGCATGTTTGCTTGCTGGCTGTCCTACCCTGCTCCTTACTAAGAAGGGAATGAGGGCATGCCTATCATTTTGTGATGCAGACCCTCGCTTCTGTTTGTCTGTGAATTCCAAAGACCAGTATCCGATAATAAAAGGCGATTTTTTTGTGGAGAGAAAATGCATTGAAACTTGGCGGTACTGTGTTCCCTGTTTGACTCTGTAAAACTGAGGATGTGTTGTAACTCTTCGTGAGAGAGAGAGAGAGAGAGAGAGAAGAGAGAAGAGAGAGAGAGAGAGAGAGAGAGAGAGAGAGGAGAAAGTGGGAGAGAGAGAGAGGGAGAGATAGTGTGTGTGCACGCGCGCGTGCGTGTGATAGCTTTTGACAATAAAAGAAGTAAAACATTTGTTGACTGCTAGCGCTAACATGAGTTCGATTCCCGTTCAAGGGGATATTTTCCCCTGGAGTTAACATCAGTGCAGACTCCACTCTCCCCCAAAATCCTTCGGATGAGACTAAACCGACGCCCGTGTGCGAACGCATGCAGAACATCTTGCGCACACGTTAAATCCTGTTTGGCTTTTCGTAAGAGTAGGCCATTGTGTGCCGGTGGGTACAGATGACAAAATTTACAAAACCGCATACACACGGGGACTTGATATAAAAACGCACACAAGTGCTTATTCTATTATCCTTGATATAAAAGAATAAAAAAAAAGATGAAGAAACTAGGTTATGTAGACGAAATGGTGTCTCTAAAAGTTTCTTGAAAGCCCAGGGTAACTTTTTTTGAAAAGCCATACTTTGGCAGTATGGTGGAGCCGAATACTACTTATCCCATTTTGCATTATAATAGCAGTTTATAATGTCAAGCAGCTCAATTAAGCCACTTGCACATACATACAGAGAGAGAAAGAGAGAGAGACTTTAAAATAGGTAAAGTTGTATTAAAATGATAACAGTTTACTTGATTCATTATCCTTTTTCCTGTTCCAGATTTCAGCGAAAGATTCCAGACATTAAACGATTTTTCTTGTTTAATTGGATTCCTAAGTGATCAAGGTATGGCAAAAAGCCTATCGGTATTCAAGTCTTTAAAAAACAACAACATATAAACGATTCACAAAAGGGAAGTAATTTCTGACAAAGCATTTCAAATTGAGGTAATCGAAAGTAGATCGCTTAGAGACTTTGCCGGGCGTTATTATTTCATTTATGGTGTTTTTTTAAGGAAAAAATCTTTTAAAAAGTGCTGAATTGCTTATAGGAAAAAAACAACCCCATTTTCCTTCAGCCAGACTCAATTGTTTTATTATGAACATTTCTGTGCACGTATGTCTACCTACGCCTAAATTGACCTAACAGAAGGTGCGGATACATAGTTATTCTGAAGGGAGATAATCTGTTTGTCTGTCTTTCTATTGATCAAGCTATCTATTGCTCCCACCTTCCTTGGAATCTGTCTGTCTGGCTCTCTCTCTCCCCCCCCCCCCCCCCCCCTCTCTCCTCTCTCTCCCCTCTCTCTCTCTCTCTCTCTCTCCTCATCTCTTGTGTTAGTTATTGGCTTAAAATACTACTGATGGATACAAGTAGACTGCCACTTCAAGCGTATAAAATGTTGTTAAATCTTGATCAAAATGGAAAACACACTTGGGTGGCTAATATTCGTGAAGTATTGAGTCTGAATGGGTTTGGATTTGTATGGTTGAATCAAGGTGTACAGGATGTTAAGGGCTTTTTACGTGAATTTCGTCAGACTTATTGACTGTAGATGGCAAAGCTGGGATAGTCACGTCCACCAAAGTGAAAGATTTTCATTATATAGATCATTTAAAACATCTACAAAGTGTGAACTCTATTTGTCACTGGATATTGATAGACATGTAAAGCGTTATTTAACGATGTTTAGATTTGGCATTACAGATATGGCACTACATTCTAACCGTTATAAAAAGAATAAAGATAACAATTTGATATGTCCATTGTGTAAAAGTGATAACGAAGACGAAGTTCATATTTTGTTCTGCTGTCCAGCTATTTTTGATCTCAGGCAAAGATACATTCCGTCTAAATTTTATTCGAATCCATGTCTATTTCGAGCAGTTTTGTTTACGTCAAGTCAAAATGAAGATTTACTCCAGAATTTGTGCATATACCTGTATAAAGTTTTCAGAAGACGTTCTGAGAGTGTTAGGAATGACTAATACTTGATCCGTCTATAGTTTCTTTATAGTGAATAGGAAGTGATGTTTGTAAAATCCTTTTATGTAATATTTTGTGATGATTGTGTTTTTGTTACTTGTGTGATGTTTACCTGTACCCCCATTCAGAAGGGGCTGTGGCCTATACTGAATAAACTTCGTTTTCAATTTCAATTTTTTCAATTTCTCTCCTCTCTCTTACATTTGCACGCGAGCATGTGTATAATAAGAAAAGTTTTCATATATAGATATATGTGTGTGTGTTTGCAGAGAGAGAGAGAGAGAGAGAGAGAGAGAGAGAGAGAGAGAGAGAGAGAGAGAGAGAGAGAGAGAGAGAGAGAGAGAGAGAGAGAAAAGAGAGAGACACAGACACAGAGAAGACAAGCTCAAGAGCAAAGATTTTGGGGGAGTAAAAGTCCAGTTAAAATAGCTGCATCAAATCATGCCTTTCCTACCTCACCCATGCAATATTCTCACTATCGTTAAGATATTGAATAAAGCTACCCACCCTCTCTCTCTCTCTCTCTCTCTCTCTCTCTCTCTCCTCTCTCTCTCTCTCTCTTCTCTCTCTCTCTCTCTCTCTCTCTCTCTCTCTCTCTCTCTCTCTCTCTCTCTCTCTCTTCTCTCTCTCTCTCTCTCTCTCTCTCTCTCTCTCTCCTTCTTTCCATTCTATCTTCTTCATCTTCTATCCTGACAATCTCGCGCGTGATGGCGGCGCCTTAACCGCTGTGCACTGCTGCAGTGACATGCTAGAATGAAATGGCCGTTGTGGCTTTAATGTGACACATGACATTCCCTGTCTTCAGTGGTTCTGACCCTGGCTGCACTCTGCCCTGTTCCCTATCATCTGTCTTACACATTATCACCACACAGACTCGGTGCACTCATGAACGAACGCAAGGGGGTGAAGAACAAGGAGGACACAGAAAGAAAAGGACAGAAGAGAGGGACAAAGGGGAAGATAAAACGGACAGAAATAGAGAATACAAAAAAAAGTAAGAAAGATTGAAAAAGGATGAAAGAAAGGAAGGAAATACAGGCTAAAGCAAACACCAAAAAACCATTAAAACCCACCACCCCCAAAACAAACAAAAAGCAAGAAAAGAAGAAAGAGGGAATGGAAGGAAAGAAAGAAATGAAGAAAAAAAAAGAAAAGAAAGATTATGAAAGAGAAAAAAAACCTGAATGAAAAGGAAACAAATATACCATGAAATGAAAGAAAGAATGTGAAAAAGAAAGAAGGAATGAATCAAAAACCGAAATGAAAGAAAGATTGACTTGCAGAAAGCAACAAAAGAACGTAAAAGAGAACAGGGGATAAAGAAAGGAAGGAAGGGAGAGGGAGAGAAAAGAAAGAAGAAAAAGAAAGATGAAGAAAGAAATGAAGAAAAATGCACGAATGAAGAAGAGAAAAAAAGAAAAGAAAGAAAGAAAAGAAAGAAAAAAGAAAGTAGATAGGCAAGCTTAAAAAAAATCCTGCCCTAAACAAACCCCTCAAAAACAAAACTAGCAAAAAGCAAGAAAGGAAGAAAGAGAAAGAGGGAATGAAATGAAATAAACAAACCTAGAAATGAAGAAAAAAATGAAAGAAAGATTATGAAAGGTAAAGAAGGAATCAAAGGAAAGAGATAAACCACGAAATAAAAGAAATAAAAGAAAAAGTGTGAAAGAGAAAGAAGGAATGAAAGGAAATACATAAACCATGAAATAAAACAAATAAAAGAAAGATTATGAAGGGTAAAGAAGGAATAAAAACGAAAGAAAGAAACCATGTAATAAAATAAATAAAATAAAGAATCTGAAAGAGGTAGAAGGAATGAAAGAAAATAAAAGGAACTAAGAAATAAAAGAAAGATTGGCTTGCAGAAAGCAATAAAAGAAAGTAAAAGAGTAAAGAACGAACGAAAGAAGACAGAGAGAGAAGAAAGAAGAAAAGAAAGATAGAGAAAGAAATGAAGAAAAATGCATGAATGAATGAATAAAAATAAAATGAAATAAAGAAAGACAGAAAGAAAGAAAGAAAAAAGAAAGTAGACAGAAAAGTTTGTAAAAAGCCTGCCCCTAAACAAACCCCCTCAGAAAAAAACCAAAACTAGCAAAAAGCAAGAAAGGAAGAAAGAGAAAGAGGGAATGAAGTGAAATAAACAAACCAAGAAATGAAAAACTAAATGAAAGAATATTATGAAAGGTAAAGAAGGAATCAAAAGGAAATAGATAAACCACGAAATAAAAGAAATAAAAGAAAAAGTGTGAAAGAGAAAGAAGGAATGAAAGGAAATAGATAAACCCTGAAATAAAAGAAATAAAAGAAAGATTATGAAAGGTAAAGAAGGAGTCAAAAGGAAATAGATAAACCACGAAATAAAAGAAAGAGTGTGAAAAAGAAAGAAGGAATGAAAGGAAGTAAAAGGAACTAAGACATAAAAGAAAGATTTGCTTGCAGAAAGCAACAAAAAGAAAGTAAAAGAGTAAAGAACGAAGAAAGAGGAGAGAGAGAGAGAGAGAGAGAGAGAAGAGAGAGAGAGAGAGAGAGAGAGAGTGAGAGAGAGAGAGAGAGAAGAAGAAGAAGAAGAAGAAGAAAAGAAAAGAAAGATAAAGAAAGAAATGAAGAAAAATGCATGAATGAATAAAAGAAAAGAAAAGAAAAGAAAGAATGAAAGAAAGAGAAGCAGACAGGCAAGTTAGAAAAACAAACCTGCTCCTATCCCATTTCAAAGGCCAGGAAGGAAACAGCTGTTTCGACCCCCCCCCCCCCCCCCCCCTCCCCCCAACAAAAAAAAGAAAAAGAAAAAGAACAAACCCAAAACGAACAAACAAACCACACAATTCAATTCGTAGTTGCACAATGGAAAAAAGTGAAGATCTGATGTAACCCCCCTCCCCTCAAAAGAAACCACCCCCAAAACCAAAACACAAAAACAAAACAAAACTACAAAACAAAAGCACAAAGCACCCTCTCCCCCCCAAAAAAATACCCCCTACCTGCACAACAGCACAAAAAGCACCGCCACCACCACAGGCTAACATATTACAAACAGCAACAAACAAAACAACAGCAGCAACACAAACCCTACTAAACAACGCAAAAAGCACCCCCCCCCCCCCTCCCCTCCAACAAAAAGAAACCATCACAAAAAACAACAAATAAACAAGAACCCCCTTCCCCAAACCCTACAAAACACAAAGAGCTCGCCAACCACCGCACCCTCTCCCACCCTTCACCACCCCCACCCCCCTCAAAAGAACAACAACAACACACACTCCACCACCACCACCCTACCCCTCAACAACAAACCAACCTAAACCACAACGCATAAAGCACTACGTAAATCCTAACACCCCCCCACCCCCACCCCCCACCCCCCAAAAAAAAGAAAAGAAAAAGAAAAAAAGAGTTTTTATCCAGGAGATGACTCATTTCAAGGAATAAACACGAATTTGACAGACGAAAAGACTCAAGGGCACAATATAACCATGATCCAGAGATGTGCATGCAGCTGGGCTGTCAGCAGACAGATTAATAAGCAGTAGAGGGAGTGGGGGGGGGGGGGGGGGAGGCACGAGCAACATATGCACGCCCGCGCACGAATACACAGACATATGCACTTCGCGCACCCATGCATACGCGAGGAGGCGCGCGCACGCACATGTACACAAACCTACCCCTACAAACACACACACACACACCTACACACAGGCCTACACACACACACATACACAAACACGCACACACACACACACCTACAAACACGCACACATACAAACAGACACACACACCTACAAACACGCACGCATACAGACACACACACCTACAAATACGCACGCGCACACACACACACACACACACACACACCTACGAACACACATACATACAGCACACCGTCAAACACACACACACACACGCACACACCTACAAACACACACACATACACACACACTTACAAACACGCACACACACACACACACCTACCATAAAATTATACACACACACGTATGTCAAGATACAAAAGCATAAAGAAAACAAAAGAAGACAAAGGCAAAGAGAGAGAGAGAGAGAGAGAGAGAGAGAGAGAGGAGAGAGAGAGAGAGAAATGAAGAAAAAAATGAAGGATCAGCAGAAGAAGCGACAATACAGGGAAATAAACAAGAGCACAAAAAAGAGAACAGAAAAAAGAAACAACAAAGAATAATAACGAAAAGAAAAAGTATCAAAATGGATAAGAGAGACGAATTGTAGAAAATAAAGAAAAGCAATGTTTAAAAACAGAAGGCAGAAAGATGATAACTAGATTCAATGACATACACAAGAGAGCGAGAGAGAGAGAGAGAGGGGGGGGGGGAGAGGGAGAGAGAGAGAGCGTGAGAGAGAGAGAGGGGGGGGGGGAGCGTGAGAGAGAGCGTGTGTGAGAGAGTGAGAGAGATTAATTTTTTTTAAAATTCTTTTATTTCGAGGATAATGGAATAAGCGCTCATGTGCTTTTCTCAATCAGTCCCCGTGTGTATGCAGTTTTGTACATTTTTGTCATCCGTTACCACCTGCACACAATTGCTTACTCTTCCAAAAAGCGGAACGGGTTTTAACATGTGCGCAAGATGTTCTGCGTGCGTTCGAGAGAGTGAGAGAAAGAGAGAGAGAGAGTGAGAGAAAGAGTGAGTGAGAGTGAGAGAGAGAGAAAGAGAGAAAGAGAGAAGAGAGAGAGGAGAGAGAGAGAGGCAGGCACAAGGGAGGTGGGGGGGGGGGGGGGGACAGACAGACAGACAAGCAGGCAAGAAAAGAAAAAAGAGCAACATAGAAATGGAAGGGGAGAGAGAGAGAGGAGAGAGAGAGGAGAGAGAGAGAGGAGAGAGAGAGAGAGAGAGGAGAGAGAGAGAAGAAGAGATAAAACAGAGACAGAATAGAAGGACAGAAACAGAAAGAGAACTGCAGAGCAGGAACCCCTTGCTGTGCTAAAATCAACAGAGCACTCAGGCCAGAGGAAAGGCTGCAGACAAGCTGCACACAGGCAGTGGACAATTTTCTCCACAATTCGCTGCGAGCTGCCCGAAATTGGAAGGAACCCCCCACAGTACAGTCTGTGCAGAACTGGGCAGGAAGGGAAGAAGGAAGGGGGTGGGGAGAGGAGAGGATTGGCGGGAAGATCTATTGGCCTCCCCAATCAATTTTGTTTTTATCGACCAACCGCTATAGGTCAATGGTTGCCACATTGGCTTTCTGGCTGAAAAGGTTGAGGGTTCCATTCCTTAAAATAGTCGTAGGGTTGTTTTTTTCAGACTCTGGCTGGGTCCTACTTACAGTGAATGTGTGCTATGGGCTCATTAAGAAAAGTAGAACCACACGCTCGAGCATTACCCACCGTTGATTTTGATGACAGTGACAATGTGAATGACAAATTCTTTTATTTCGAGGATAATGAGTAAGCACCCATGTGCTTTTTTACAAGCAGTCCCCGCCCTTAGGGATATATAAGAGAAAGAAAAAAAGAAAGAGAGAGAGAGAGAGAGAGAGAAGAGAGAGAGAGAGAGAGAGAGAGAGAGAGGAGAGAGAGAGAGAGAGAGTTGTGTGTTGGGGTGGAATTGAACCTAAGACTGTTCGAGGTTTTTGTCCACCTGCTGGATAGTATTGCTCAAATTGTTTTGACCAACACTGCAAGTGTCTGTATCTCTTTGGCCTGGTTGACATCGAGATATGTTTTGATAGGACTTGTGGTGCCAAAGCTGGCGCGCTTTGATAGCAGCATCTTCAATCATCATCCTCCTCTTCAGTATCGACTCCTATAAGATATAATTATGTATGATTCAGCGGCCCGTGTTGCTTTGATCTCACGGTGACTTCGATATTTTTTTGCCCCGCTGCTTCATCTGGTGTTGGAAGTCTTCAGGGTCGAAGGTGTACGGGAGACAGCCATTGGAGGGATGGTGTGGTGGTCACCAAGAACAGAAGGGTGTCTCACGGGGTCTGGCTCTGCAACTAGACAATGACTGTCGTCAGTAGGGGCCTTGTGGGTGACGTCTTGCGTGTGATGTTAGCTCAGGACATGCACCACTGAACAGCACCAAAGTGACCCAGCAGCAGCGCAGGGCCTCTCTGGTTGGTGGCCTAATCATTGATAAGCTTTTCATAGACTTCTAGCCTAGAGGATTTGACATGACAAGCCACGTTGTGGCTATGGTAGGAAGATTGAGATGAGTGGCATGGGGGCATCAGACCAAACAAGTCAGTGAAGATGTGGCGGATCGGAAAATATGTTGATGTGTCAGTCTGTCTTTATCTTTCTCTGAGGTTTTTCCCCACTAAATTTGGTAAATATTTGTTTGTTTGGTTCAAAATACCCTTTGGCTGGCCTCATTTCAACTCTTTGTCTGCTGTCTTCTTTGCCTTTATCTGACATCTTTCTGTCTATTTTTGGGTTATTTTTACTTCTTCCTTGCTTTTGCTAAGGTGGGTTTTTCCTTTACGTCTGAAGCTTTTTTCACTCTGTTTGAAGTTTTCCTCACATTTCTCTGATTTCTTCTTTTTTACGTTTTTTATGATTATCTGCAGGCAGCTAGGGGGCTTATCTTTTGTTTTATTTGCGTTTGTCCAAGGTTTTCTTTAGCATTGCTTGAAAATTTCTGTGCTGGATATTTTTTTCTTTTCGTCTTTGTGTTCTAGCTATAAATCGTGCGCGCATGTATGTGTGTGTGTATGTGTGTGTGTGCGCGTGTATGTATGTATGTAAGGGGGTGGTGGAGAGAGAGAGAGAGAGAGAGAGAGAGAGACGGGAAGAACAGTCAGACAGACAGACAAAGAGAGCGTGTATGTGCGCGTGCGTGCATGTGTGTGTGTGTGTGTGTGTGTGCGTGCGCGCGCGTTACTGTAAGTACCTGCCTACTTACCTGCCTGCTTACCTGAATCCCTTACCTGTGTACAAAAACAAGCCGATGACAAAAAAAGTCTACTACCAACAGTTCGATCGACACTAACCGTGCACCCAGGACCATTTACGTCGTGTCACTAACATAACAGCGTTCCCTTTACCTGCTGGCATTTGCTGTCTAACTGAGCAGCCTTTGATGTTGGGAGAGAAAGTTTCCCCATTGATGTAGTCCACCTTCCCTTCTAACAGCTTTATTGAGCGCGTGGAAATAATGAAGAAAGAAAACAAAAGGAACAGGGGGCGCGGGGTGGGGGTGGGGGGGAGCAGCCAAAGTCGTTCGCTTTCACAGGTTTGTATCGCTGAAGTTTTGTTGGAAGAAAAAAATGAGTGTGATACATAAACTGAGAGGAAGGAGAAGACAGAAGAGTAGGATGAAGAGAAAGAGATGGGGAGAGAGGAGAAGGAGGGAGGGGGAGATTTGAGGGAGAGAGATCGAGGAGGGAGAGAGGAGGGGAGAGAGGAGAGAGAGAGAGAGAGAGAGAGAGAGAGAGAGAGAGAGAGAGAGAGAGAGAGAGAGAGAGAGAGAGAGAGAGAGAGAATAACACACCAGAGAGAGAAGAGAGAGAGAGAGAGAGAGAGAGAGAGAGAGAGGAGAGAGAATACACCGAGAGAGAGAGAAAGAGAGAGAGAGATAGAGAGAGAGAGAGAGAGAGAGAGAGAGAGAGAGAGAGAGAGAGAGAGAGAGAGAGAGAGAGAATAAACCAGAGAGAGGGGAGAGAGAGAATACACAACCAGAGAGAGGGGGGAGAGAGGAGAAGGAGTGAGGCTTGAGGGAGAGAGAGGGGAGAAGAGAGGAGAGGAGAGGAGAGGAAAGGAGAGAGAGAGAGAGAGAGAGAGAGAGAGAGAGAGAGAGAGAGGAGAGAGAGAGAGAGGAGAGAGAGAATGAATAACAAACCAGAGAGAGAGAGAAAAGAGAGAGAAAACAAACCAAAGAGGAGAGAGAGAGATAGAGGAGAGAGAGGAGAGAGCGAGCAAAACATTAATATAATACAATCACATGCTGTAGTTTAAGTGTGTGTGTGTGTGTGTGTGTGTGTGTGTTGTTTCATTCTGTCAGTTCTATGATAATGGAATTATCACTCATGTGCATTGTTTACATCCAGTCCCCGTGTACATACCGTTTTGTAACCAAAAAACCCAATTGTCATCCATCCCACAAACCAAATAAAACCACTAAACTGTTAAAAACCAAAAGGATACTCAGACCAAAGAAGAAAAGACACCAGATGAACTTAACACACACCTAATGGACAATATCTTTTTTTCTCCACAACAGCCAGAATAGAAAGCTTTCAGAAAATGTAAAGTCAATCTGCTGCATGCTAGCTGGTAGACAGGGTGAAAGACAGCAGAGAAAACTCCTGACCTCTCCGCTAACTATCTTCTGTGCATAGTACAGCGTGTGCATGAAAAATGTGTGTCCTGCCCATGCCTTTGAACAATCGTGTGTGTGTGTGTTTGTGTGTGAATGAGTGTGTGTGTGTATGAGTAAGTGGTATGTGTGTGTGGTGCGCGCGTGTGTGTTGGTTGTGTGAATGATGTGTGTGGTGTGTGTATGGTAGTGTGTTGTGTGTGCGTGCGCGTGTGTGTGTGTGTGAGTGTGTAGGCCTATGTGTGTGTATTTAAATGTGTGTGTATGTGAGTGTGTATGTCTCTAGATGTGTGTATGTTATTTTTGTATTTATTCATTTATTTATTGATTCTTTTATATCGAGGATAATGGAATAAGCACTTATGTGCTTTTTTACATCCGGGCCCCGTGTGTATGCAGTTTTGTAGATTCTGTCATCTTTTGCCACCGGCACACAATGGCCTGCTCTTACAAAAAGCGGAACAGGATTTAACGTGTGCGCAAGATGTTCTGCGTGCGTTCGCACACGGGACCTCGGTTTATACATGTATGTGTGTGAGTATGTGTTTAAATGTGTGTGTGTCTTTGAATGAGTGTGCATGTGTGTGTGTGTGTGTGTGCATGCATGCATGGATGTCTGTCTACCCGCATTTTGAGTCGATGACAGAAGTACATTACCATCAGAGAGAAGTAGGTTTTCTAAGGATGAAAAAAGGTATCGTTTTCCAGACCAGTGACAACAGCAAGCAGCAGCTGAACAACAGACAAAACCTATATATATATAAACAGCTCAGGAACGTTTTATACGTCGATACCTGTGCAAAGCCACTGTACTATCGGCATTCCTTGTCTAATTGAGTGCCCTTTGATCTTGCTTGAGTGAGGAGAAACCTTTGCTATCGATTCAGTCGATCGACCATATTATACCTTTTAAACGTGTTTTTTTTTCTCTTCTTTAGTGAGCAAGTGAATTGAAGAGAGAAAGAGAGAGAGAGAGAGAGAGAGAGAGAGAGAGAGAGAGAGAGAGAGAGAGAGAGAGAGAGAGAAGAGTGGAGAGAGAGGAGAGAGAGAGAGAGAGAGAGAGAGAGAGAGAGAGAGAGAGAGAGAGAGAGAGAGAGAGAGAGAGAGAGAGAGAGAGAGAGAGAAGAAAGCAGAGACTTCTGCCGTCTGAACAGTGTAGTACTATTGGAGTTATATGTCTCTGTAGAGAAAGTTCAAGAAGTGTGGGTGTGGACTAGAGAAAGGGAAGAGAGGATGGGATAGAAAGAAGGAGCAGAAGATGAAGGAAAGGGGGGTGGGGGGATGGAGATTAGAGAGAGAAAGGGTGAGAGGGAGAGATATAGGAGGAATGAGGGAGAGAGAGAGAGGGACCGAGGGAGGGAGGGAGTGAAGGAGAGAGAGAAGAGAGAGAGGGGGTGAGTGAGGGAGAGAGCAAGGGAGAGAGAGAGAGGAAGGGTAAGAGAGAGAGGGGAGAGAGACAGAGGCACAGAGACAGAGACAGATCAGACAGACAGGCAGTGGGCAGAAAGTAAGAGAAGACAACAGGCAAAATGAATAACAAACAACCCCCCAGCCCCCACCCCCCAAAAATAAATAACAACAGCAAAAAACCCCCCAACTCAAGCTTGCTGAGTTAAAAACCCAGCAGAACATTCAAACGAAAGGAAAGGCTGCAGACAAGCTTAGCACACAGGCAACAGACAATTTTCCCCCTGATAGGCTGGAAGCTTCCAGACACTTAGAGACAGGGTTCTGCCTACTAGCGACTGGACCCACAAGACAGGATGACCTACTGACCTCTCCACCCTAATGGGTCTTGTCCGGCCAACAGACTCTGTGTCTCATTCTCTGTTTGTTGGTCTGTCTGTCTGTGTGTCGGTCAGTAGGCCCGTATCTCTGTTTGTCTGCCTGTGTGTCTGTCTGTCAATTAGTGTGTGTGGGTGTGTGTGTGTGTTTGAATTTGTGTGTGTGTGTGTGTCTTTGAATGTGTGTGTGTGTGTACGTGTGCATGCATGCATGCCTGTCTATCTGCATCATGAGTTAATGGCAAGAGTGCACTACTATCAAAGAGAAGTGTGGATGTTCAGGATGAAAATAAAAGGTATATCATTTTCTAGAACAATGACAATAGCAGCAGGAGATCAACAACAGAAAAAAACTTATATGCTACTCAGGAACGTTTTATACGTCAATACCTGTGCAAGGCCACTGTTCTATCAGCATTCCTTGTCTTATTGAGCGCCCTTTGATCTAGAGTGAGTGAGGAGAAACCTTAGCTGTTGATTCAGTCGATCAATCATATACTTTTTAAACAGGTTTTTTTTCTTTAGTGAGCGAGTGAATTGAAGAGAGAGCGTGAGAGAGAAGCAAAGACTTCTGCCATCTGAATAGTACAGTACTATTGGAGTTTTAGGTCTCTGGAGAAAGTTCAAGAAGTGTGGGTGTAGACCAGAGAAAGAGAGGACAGGGAGAGAAAAAAGGAATAGAAGATGAAGGGAAAGAGAGAGAGGAGAGAGAGAGAGAGAGAGAGAGAGAGAGAGAGAGGAGACAGAGACAGAGAGAGACAGAGGCAGAGAGACAGACAGAAAGACAGATCAGACAGATAAACAGACAGTGGGCAGTAGGTCAGAGAAGACAACAGACAAAATGAATAATCAACAACCACCCCCAAAAAACCAACAGCAAAAAACCCCCAACTCAAGCTTTGCTGAGTTAAAACCCAGCAGAACACTCAAACGAAAGGAAAGGCTGCAGACAAGCTTAGCACACAGGCAATGGACAATTTTCCCCCTGATAGGCTGGAAGCTTCCAGACACTTAGAGACAGGGTTCTGCCTACTAGCGACTGGACCCACAAGACAGGATAACCTACTGACCTCTCCACCCTAATAGGTCTTGTCCGGCCAACAGACTCTGTGTCTCTTTCTCTGTCTGTCTGTCTGTGTGTCTGTGTGTGTGGCTGTCTGTCAATCAGAAGGCCCATGTGTCTCTGTTTGTCTGTCTGCTTCATAGCAAAGTTTATTACAATCATTTATTGCTGACTCTCACCATGTGTTCACAGTACTGATGATTTTTTGAAAAGAGAAGACAAATTTTAAGATGAAAAATGAGGAAGAGGAGGAGGAGGGGGAGGAGATGAGGAGAGAACATGAGAATGGAGAAAAGTGTGTGTGTGCGTATGTGTGTGTGGTGTGTGATAGAGAGATAATACCAGTTCGTGTGTGTATGTGTGTGTGTGTGTGAGAGAGAGAGAGAGAGAGTAAAATAAAAGCTGCTTGCTGTGCTATAACCAAAAGAACGCTCAGACAAAAAGCAAAAACAAAACAAAACAAACACTCAAGATAAACCCAAATTGGGTAAAAAAAAAACCAAACAATTTTCTCCACAATGATCTGGAAACCTTCAAGACTTTTGTCCCAGACTGCATGCACAGAACTGCTCATGAAGGAAGGAAGGAAGTAAGGAAGGAAGGTGGAGAGCTATGGGAAGACCAACTGACCTCTCCAATCAAGGATCTTTTCTATGTCTGTCTGGTCCCTTCTGTCTCCTCTGTGTTGTGTGTGTGTGTGTGTGTGTGTGTGTGTGTGTGTGTGTGTGTGTGTGTGTGTGTGTGTGTCAGTTTGTCTCTGTCTTCTGCCCCCCCCCCCTCTCTCTCTCTCTCTTTCTCTTTCTGTCTGTCTCTTTGTCTCTCTGTTTCTGTCTCTTTGTCTCTTTGTCTGTCTGTCTATCTGTCTCTCTCTCGCTCTCCCCACCTCTCTCTCAAGTTAGAATAATCAGTTGTCAAATCTGGTCCCTTCCAACGAAACTGTTGAACACTTTTTCTTTGAATGTCCACGTCCACGTTCCTGAGACGCTCGGCTGCAGACTATTAGTACTCTTACAACAGATCTACAGAATACTTACAACAGATCTAAACGGTTCTGATGAGTTTAGAATGTTCTGGAAACAGTCCTACGATGGCGTGGTACACTAAATATGATTGTGTAATCTTATGCCAACTATTGTCCTTGGGTGCATTTTGAGCGTAGTCTATTCGCCGTCTGTAATTCTCTCCCCTTCACGCAACGTGGTATGCTCTCCCATACAACTGTTTCTTATAACTGTGTGGTTCATTTTTTGTCTCCCTTTTCCATTCTTCTTTTCTTTTTCAAAGTTTTTTTAAAAACCATTTTTTATTCACTTTTGTCATGTTGTACATTGTTATATGTCATGAAATATAGTGTTCGTTATGTAGCTTTTTAAAGTATTTAGACAGCTCGTTTTCCAGTTTGCTTTCTTCAATTTGCTACGCAGTTATTCATGTGTTTTAAGTTGGTGATACAGTGGGTAAGAGGTTTGACATTATAAGCTTTGTGAGAGGGCTTGGTGCCTCGTTGTTCGCAAAGCTTAAAGTGTTGCTGGTTAGCCAGACGGGTGGGACTGAAACGTACGTGTGTGTGTGTGTCTGTGTGTGTGCGTGTGCGTGTGCGTGTGTTGGTGTGTGGTGTGTGTGTGTGTGTGTGTGTGTGTGTGTGTGTGTGTGTGTGTGTGTGTGCGCGCGCGCACGTGTGTATGTGTGTTACAGAGGAAAAAAGTATAAACAGAGAAACTTTTGCAGTCTATTAAATTGTGTCACTGAAGTTGTCCGGAGTATGAATAAATTAATGAGATGTAGAAAAGAGAAAGAAGAGGATGATGATGATGAGGAGGAGGAGGAGATTAGGAAGGAAGAGGGTAAGATTCAATGCAGAGAGTGAGAGAGTGAAAGAGAGACAGACAGACAAACAAACATACAGAATAACAGAATAAAAGTATATGTTTTGATTAAAAAAAGAACAACAACCCAACAAC
>CM054159.1:11587004-11589504 GCA_028751875.1 Rapana venosa | reverse complement strand
GTTACAGACAATGTCTGGCATCTTGGCAGTACACTTTAAGAACCTGAAGGAAAGGAAAAGAAAAAAAAACACACCCAAACTTTGGCAATTGAAACTTTATACAGGTGTTCTGCAAGTTTGCTGCTTTGTTGCCCCCTTTTGATTAGTGCGGAAAGTCTCCTCTTCCACATCTTTCTTTCTCCCTGGAAACTTTTTTCCGTTCCTTTATTCTGGTAAAATGTTTGATACTTCGGCATTTTAACAGGAGGGGGGGAGGGGGGGAGAAGGAGAGAGAGAGGAGAGAGAGAGAGAGAGAGAGAGAGAGAGAGAGATGAGGAGAGAGAGAATGAATTAATGAATGAATGGATGGATGGATGGATGGATGAATGAATGAATGAATGAATGAACAGATGAACGAAGAACGAATAGATGAATGAATGAATGAACAAATGCATGAACGAATGAACTATTTCATGTTTTAAGGGTTACAGATAAGCATGTCCATACTTTTTTCAAGTCCTTGCCCTAATTAAGAGCTACACGAGAGAGAGAGAGGAGGAGAGAGAGAGAGAGAAGAGGAGAGAGAGAGAGAGAGAGAGAGGGGAGAGAGAGAGAGAGAGAGAGAGAGAGACTAAGTGAATGGAGAGATGGATTGAAGGATGGATGGGTAAATGAATGAATGAATGAATGAATGATCTATATTTTTCAGGGTTATTTATTTCCCATATACCAGAAACTTTTTTCCTATAAAATTCTTCAAAGATTGTCATGTTGCCATGATATCCTTTTCCATACACCGAATGCGCGTTTCACACAAAAGCTCAGTTATTTTTTGTGGTTTTATTTGTTGGTCTCATTCGAAAAAGACTAAATATCCCAAATCACTCACCACTCAAAGATCGCCTAGTGGATGGGGGTACAGCAAGATCGAACCCATACTTCTGGCTGTCTGGGGCAGGTGCGTTAATTACCTCTAGACCACCGAGCCACCGTCGGCTGTATGACATGCTTGCTAGTATAATCAACGGCTCTTCCCCCTCTCTCTATGTTTACTGTGTGTTGACGTGGCTTGGGCCCAAGGCTGCACTTGTTTTGTCTGTCTCTTACCTTCCTTCATTCAACCTTTGTAAGCACTGGTCGGGTTAGGGTTGGGGTGAGGGAAAGGAGAGAGAGAGGGGGGGGGGTTGTGGTGTAGAGAGAGAGGAAGGGGGGGGGGGGGAGAGGAGGAGCAGAGAGCAAGAGAGAGGAGAGAGAGAGGTGGGGGGAGGGGGGGGAGAGCGAGAGGAGGGAGAGAGAGGGGATGAGACAGCATGGCTAGAAAGGGTAAGCGAGGGTGTGTGTGTGTGGGGGGGGGGGGGGGGGGGGGGGGGAGAGAAGAGAGAGAGAAAGACAAAGAGAGATAGACAGAGATACATAGAGAAAGGGGAGGGAGGAGAAAGCAGAAAAAGACACACACACACACACGCACTCAGAATTTTCCCTGATCTAAGCAACAACTTAACCATCAGTGCATGCAGAAAATAAACAACTATGCTTTACTACTAGTTTATGGTTGTGCCGTTCTTTGTTCCTGTGAAATGATCAAAGGTTTTATCTTAGAAGAGAAGAAATGAAAGACAGACAGATAAGAGAGAGAGAGAGAGAGAGAGAGAGAGAGAGAGAGAGAGAGAGAGAGAAGAGAGAGAGAGAGAGACTTCAGACTTCAGAGGATTTATTCAGATAGCTCAAAGCCTGAGAGAGAGAGAGAGAGAGGAGAGAGAGAGAGAGAGAGAGAGGAGAGAGAGAGAGGAGAGAGAGAGAGAGAGAGAGATAACAACCAAATGAACCTTCTTTTACTGACGGATATGAGCAATAAAAAACCGTAGCTTTTTACTATCCATCCATCAGTCATAATAGATAAATCAATTTATACATCAGTCAGTCAGTATATCGATCAATTGATCAGAATGAATCATGTATTGTGCCAAAAAAATGCCTTTAACATATATAAACAATAAGAAAAAAAAGACAACACAGCTCAGAGAGAGAGAGAGAGAGAGAGAGAGGGAGAAATTTCCTTATTTCATTTATTTACGCATTCTTATATTTCTGGAATAATGGAATACGAACTCACGTGCCTCTTTACATCCAGTCCCTGTGTGCGTGCTGTTTCTTAGATTTTGCCATCTGTTCCTACCAGCACACAGTGGTTTTCACTTCCGTAAAAAAGGGAACAGGTTTTTAATGTGTGCGTAAGATGTTCTGAGAACACACATACACACACATGTACATACAGAGAGAGAGAGAGAGAGAGAGAGAGAGAGAGAGAGAGAGAGAGAGGAGAGAGAGAGAGAGAGAGAGAGAGAGAGAAAGAGAGGAGAGAGAGAGAGAGAGAGAGAGAATGCGAATGCGAAAGTTTTATTCATTATAGGCCTTGGCCCCACATGAAGGTGATTTGTTGCTTTACAAGATTCAGCGCTATATAAGTTCCATACATTATTATTATTATTATAATCAACATTCCAAAACATGTTGCATAAGA
>CM054159.1:11559504-11574504 GCA_028751875.1 Rapana venosa | reverse complement strand
GATCCTAGTATGTGTTGTTGACAGAGTTTATCTTAGAGGCACACACTGGAGAGGGTGTGAGAGAGAGGGGGGGGGGGAGGGAGGGAGGGAGAGAGAGGGAGGGAGGGGGAGGGAGAGGGAGGGAGGGAGGGGGAGAGAGAGAGGTAGGGAGAGGGGGAGGAGAGAGAGAGGGAGATAGGGAGGGAGAGAGAAAGAGATAGGGAGGGGGGGAGGGAGTGAGAGAGAGGGAGAAAGAGGGAGATAGAGAGAGAGACTGTGTTTGTGTGAGTTGGTGAGAGAGGGGGAGAGAGGGAGAAGAGAGGGAGGGAGAGAGAGAGAGAGGAGGAGAGAGAGAGAGAGAGACTGTGTGTGTGGTTGGTGGGGAGGAGGTGGGAGGAGGAGAGAGAGAGAAGGGGAGGAAGAGAGATGTGAGTATAGTTGTGTGATGTTGATGAGAGAGAGAGAGAGAAGGAGATAGCAAGTACTGGTGACGGGAGAAGGAAGAAGAGAGAGTGAGAGAGAAGAGAGAGTGAGTGAGGAGGGTAGGTGTTATGTATAGTGTGTGTGTGTGTTATGTTTGTGTGAAGAGAGAGGTTTACATGGCCATAGGCATATAACTTTGTGTGCGGGGGAGGAGGAGAGGGTAGACAGAGAGAGAGGAAGAGAGAAGAGAGAGAGAGAGAGAGAGAGAGAGAGAGAGAGAGAGGAGAGAGAGAGAGAGGAGAGAGAGAGAATGAGATGAGAGCGAGGAGGAGGAGGGAGAGAGAGAGAGAGAGAGAGAAGGAGAGAGAAGAGGAGAGGAGAGAAGAGAGAAGAGAGAGAGAGGATAGAATGAGAGAGAGAGAGAGAGGAGAGAGAGAGATGAGAGAGAGAGGAAGATGGAGGGTTCGGAAGAAAGACAGTAGATGAGTGAGAGAGAAAGAGAGAGAACAAAGGAATCCATTGATATTTATTGTTTACAAGAATGGTTAACAGATTGCAAAAAAACCAAGTTCATTTTTATATTTTTTAATGACCATGGTAAACGCTTGCAATAAAACCCTAGGAGTTCTTATTTTAAATTTCTTTTAAATGCAAGTTACCTTGAGTTAAACGTATCTTTGATTTTTTTTGTTTTATATTTTGTTGCTTTATTTTGCAACAATTGTATTTTAATCGTTTTTCGTTTGTTTTGTTATCATTTGTTTTTTATGGCAATATGGTAATGTTGTAAGCTCTAACAATATTCAGTAGCACTGACAGTTACTCATAAGAGTGATGATGTTGATGATGATGATGATGATGATGATGATGATGATGATGATGTTAATGTTGATAATAAAGAGGATGGTAATAACAATTCTGTTTTTCGCAATAACGAAAATAATGATAAATTCCATAACATTGAATCTTGTTCAAGCTGTATGGGCTTCACAATCTTGCATTTAGTATATCGAAAGCTAGACACAGTATATAAACCGTATTAACACTGACATCACATACACAAATAGACACAAACACATTCATCCACACACGCGTGCGCGCACCCACGCACCCATACATACACACACTGTTTCGGGGAAAAATATTCCCATAAGTATTTGTTAAAATGGCGCCACCAATGAAAGTGTGCAAAAAAGTGAAAAGAGGCATATACACTATTTGCGTTACTCATTTCTTATTGATAAGCGTCCCGTATTTTGTGTGTCGTGATTATTCCTATTTCTGTGTTGAGAATTGGTGCTGCTATTAAAATAAAAAAAAAACTAAAACAAGTTTACATGTTGTGTTTCATTCTGTTGCAGATGCTCCTGTAGACTTTCCGGTGAGTACTGAAAACAAGAAAGCAAAAACGGAACAAGATATCAATTAAACAAACGAGCAAACAAACAAAGCACAAAAGAGAACACAAAGTCTCAGTCTGTCCTGCCTGTCTGTCTCTCTGTCTCTGTCTGTCTGTCTCTCTCTCTGTCTCTGTGTCGCTGTGTGTCGGTGTCTCTGTCTCTGTCTTTCTGTATCTGTCTGTCTGTCTGTTTGTCTATCTTTTTCCGTCTTTCTCTCTCTGTGTACCTTTCTGTCTCTGTCTGTCTGTCTGTCTGTCCCTCTCGTGTGTGTGTGTGTGTGTTTGTGTGTGTGTGTGTGTGTGTGTGTGTGTGTGTGTGTGTGTGTGTGTGTGTGTGTTTGTGTGTGTGTGTGAGTGTGTGTGTTGCAATCTTAGACAGCATCAGTCATGTTTTTTTTTGCGATTCTTTTCTTTCTTGCATGTATGGTGGTTTGAATTTGTGAGTAAATCACTTTACTTATAACCACACTACACACACACATTTAACATACAACCCTCCCCCCCCCCCCCCACACACACACACATACACACCCACACACCTACACACACACACCACGCGCACTCACTCACTCACTACTCACACACACATACACACACACACACCCACACTAACCACAACACACACCACAACACAACACACATACACACACTCACACCACACCACACACACGCACACACACACCACACACACACGCAACACACACACACACACATCACCACACACACACACACACACCAACACACACACACACACACACACACACATTTTCATACGCGAGCGGAACCTGTGTGTTTGTCGTGTGGTTTGTTTCCAGTCATTTCCCACTCGTATCTCTTTGTAGGCTGTGCTTTTTATTTACCTCTCGTCCTGTCTGTACTCCCTGTTTGTCTGTCTGTCTCTGTGCACCACACTGTCTGCATAAACGTCGGACTCATCCACTCATTGACACACAACACATTTTTCTTTACAACACCCATACACGCACGCACGGACACCCCACCCCCCCCCCCCCCCCCCCCCTCCGCACCGACTACCACACTCCACTCCACTGACACAAACACACACACACACATCCCTCGCACAATCACAAACCACACAAACCACCCAAACACACATACACACACACACACTTGTATCTCCATTATCGATTTTTTCCTCTTTTTTACTTAAGTTAACGGTAATGATGCATTTAACGCTAATGTCTTGTATAATCATTACGAATTTTTTTAGATGGCTTGATGAAAAAAAAGCAAATCATTGCTTATTCAGTACCATTGGAAAAAAATTTGACTTTGAACTTGACTTGACTTGGACACACAAACAACACACACACACCTACGCAAGAGTCACACACACACACGATAAAATCCGTTTCTATTTCGATCTGTCTTTCTGTCTGTCTTCATATAATACACACTCGCACACGCACGCGCGCACAAGCACGCACCACACACACACACACACACACAAACACCACACATTCGCGCGCGCACACACACAACTAGCATTATCGTTCTCATTAATTATTGTGTTGTCTTTTGACGTCTCTGTTTCTCTTTCGCTTCCTCTTTCTGTCCTTACCCCCCCCCCCCCCCCCCCCCCCCCCCCCCCTCCCCCCCCTGTTGATGTTTCTTCCCGCTCTCTCCTTTATCTTTCTCTCTATCTATCCATCCACCTATCTATATATCTATCTGTTTATCTGTATATATATCTATCGATCTATCTATCTATCTATCTATCTATCTATATACCTACCTATCTACCTAACTACCAATCTATCTATATGTATCTCTCTCTCTCTCTCTCTCTCTCTCTATATATATATATATATATATATATATATATATAGTGTATGTGTAAATCCATACGTGAGTGCGTGTATGGTGCATGTGTGTGCGTGCGTGTGTGTGTGCGTGTGTGTGTGACTGTGCGCGTGCGTGCTTGCACACGTGTGTGAGCGCGTGTGTATATATGTATATGCATAATATGTGTGTGCCTATTTAGTTATCTGTCTGTCAATCTATCCCCGCTTTGCTTCGCTGTGTGAGTATAGGCTGCGGAGTCATCCATCATTCAAACGTACAACACTGTTGTTTCCTTTGCCCTCTCATTCACACCCTACTTCCCCCTCTGTCTGTCTGTCTGTCTGCCTGCCTGCCTGCCTGCCTGCCTGCCTATCTGTCTGCCTGCCTTCCTTCCTGCCTGTCTGTCTCTCTGCCTGCCTGTCTGTCTGCCTGCCTGTCTATCTGACTCTGTCTGTCTGTCTGTCTGTCTATCTGCCTGTCTGCCTGTCTGTCTGTATCTCTGTCTCTGTCATCCTTCCTTCCTTGTGACCTTTGTTCTTGTTTTGGTCTCTCAGCAATAACTGTTTGCGGACATACACATGCGCGCATGCAGGCGTTCACACACGCATACGCATCAACATACACACGCACGCATGCCTGCGTTCAAGCACGCGCATAAACTTGTGCATTTAGACACACAGACACAAAAACACAGACACACACACACACACGCGCGCGCGCGCGCGCGCGCACACACATACACAGGAGTAAGTCATTGTGTGGCGTTGGAAACAACTGACAACATTTGCAAAACTACTCACACACGGGGACTAGATGTAAAAAAAAATGCACATGAGTGCTTATTCCATTATCCTCGAAATAAAAGAATAAAATAGATAAATATACAGATAGATAAAAATATGCCCCGCACTTACACACTTACACTCACACACTACACACACACACTCGCACACCAACACTCACACACACACACACACACACACAAAACAAAACACACACACGCACGCACGCACGCACGCACACGCACACACTATTTGCTGCTTAAGTGCAATATCCCTCTATTCTTGTGCTTTTGGTTTTCTAATTCCACCTGTCTTTCTGTCTGTTTTTCATATAACATATCTATATCCCCTACATCTCTCTCTCTCAATGGAATTCAATTCAATTCTCTCTCTCTCCCCCCCTCCTCCCTTTCCCCCTACCCCCCCCCCCCCCTCTCTCTCTCTCTCTCTCTCTCAAAACATTCGAGTTCTCTCTCTCTCTCTCTCTCTCTCTCTCTCTCTCTCCCCTCTCTCTCTCTCTCTGTCTCTCTCTCTCTCTCTCTCTCTCTCTCTCTCTCTCTCTCTCTCTCTCTCTCTCTCTCTTTTTTTCTCTCCGGCCAAGGGAGCTTACTTAGCTCAGTTTATTAATGACCTTTCCTCTCTCTCTCTCTCTCTCTCTCTCTCTCTCTTCTCTCTCTCTCTCTCTCCCCTTCTCTCCTCTCTCTCTCTCTCTCTCTCTCTCTCTCCCCTCTCACAGTTTCTTTCCCCTTTGCATAATAAAATGCCGTTTCTACGGAAATGACACAGGCAGGTAATAACTCTGAACAAAGACAGAGGAAAAATCAAAGAAAGTCAGACCGAAACGAACGAAAGAAAGAAAGAAAGAAAGAAAAAAAAAGGAGAGAAAGAAAGAAAGATGGAAAGAAAGGCAAAGAGAAAGAAAGGAGGAAAGAAAGAAAGGAAGCAAGAAAGAAAGAAAGAAAGAAAGAAGTCAGGATAAAGGCAGGAATGAAGAAAGAAAGTAACAGATAGAAAGACTGAAGGAAAAGGAAAGAAAGAAAGAGAGAGAGCAAGAGAAAGAGCAAGAAACAAAGAAAGAAGAGAAAGAAAGAAAGAAGAGAAAAAGAGAGAGGACTTCAGACTTCAGATGATTTATTGAGTTCGGTCAAAAAGGAAGAAAGAAAGAAGAAACAAAATGTAAATAAGGAAGAGATTAGACACAGAGGTAAAGAACAGGGGTGGGCAGGGGGAGCGGGGTAGGTGGGTGGTGGAAGAAAAGTGATCAGAACAGAGGAACGGAGAGAAATAAAACAGCGAGAATGGAAATGTGGTTTCACACCTCGGACTTTCTTTGTGTGTGTGGTGTGCCTGTATGTGGTGTGTGTGTGTGTGTGTGTGTGTGTGTGTGTTGGGGTGTGTGTGTGTTTCATGTGTTGTGTGTGTTTGTGTGTTCATATGGATATATCGTGAGAGAGAGAGAGAGGGAGAGAGAGAGAGAGAGGAGGAGAGAGAGAGAGAGAGAGAGGGGAGAGAGAATGTGTGTGTTGTGTATGTGTGTGTTGTGCGTGCGTTGTGTGTTGTGGTGCGTGTGTGTTGTGGTGTGTATGGGGTGTGTGTGTGTGTGTGTGTGTGTGTGTGTGTGATTTTTGGTGTATGTGTGTACGCGAAAATATAACTGTAAGCGAGAGAGAGAGTTGTGTGATGTGTGTGTGTCTGTGTGTAGGCGTGGATGTAATTATCTGTAAAAGTGTTGTATATCTATGTGTGTGTGTGCCCCTGTGTGGATGTGTGTGTGCGCGTGCGTGTGTGCGTGCGCGTGCGTGTATGTGTGTTTTTTAATGTGTGTGTGTGTGATGTCCGCGTCTGTGTGTACCCGTGGATATATCTGTCAGTGTGTGTATGTGTGTGCGTGCGCGCGTGTGTGTGTATGTATGTGTATGTGCGCGCGCCCCTGTGTGTGTTTGTGCCCCTCTGTGTGTGTATGTGTGTGTATGCCCTGTGTGTATGTGTGTGTGTATGTATGTATGTGTGTGTGTATGTGTGGTGTGTGTGTGTGCGCGCGCGCCCCTGTGTGTGTATGTGTTGTGTGTGTTCCCTGTGTGTGTGTGTGTGTGTGTGTGTGTGTGTATGTGTGGTGTGTGTGTGTGTGCGCGCGCGCCCCTGTGTGTGTATGTGTATGTGTGTGTTCCCTGTGTGTGTGTGTGTGTGTGTTGTGTGTGCGCGTGTATGTGTGTGTGTGCGTGCCCGTGTGTGCGTGTGTTGTGTGTGTGTGTGTTCTTAATGTGTGTGTGTGTATGTGTGTGTGTATGTGTGTGTGTGTGTGTATGTGTGTGTGTATGTGTGTGTGTGTGTGTATGTGTGTGTGTGTATGTGGTGTATGTGTGTGTGTGTGTGTGTGTGTGTGTGTGTGTGTGTGTGTGGTGTGTGTTGTGTGTGTGTGTGTGTGGCTGGCGGATGTAAGGCAGCCTCCTAAGAAAAGGCAACCCTAGCTGGCAGGGCGAGGGAAGGTTAAATTTTTAATTCCCGAATCGTTTAGGTGATAGAACAGGAGGGACCAGGGTGAGTAGCCTTTTGTTGTTTTCTTGGCTGAAATGTAAGTGTGTGTGTGTGTGTTTGAGTGAGAGAGAGAGAGAGATCGTGTGTGTGTTTGTGTGTGTGAGTGTGTGGAGAGAGATTTATTGGGTGTGTGAGTGTGTGTGTGTGTGTGTGTGAGAGAGAGAGAGAGAGAGGAGAGAGAGAGAGAGAGAGAGAGAGGAGAGAGAGAGAGAGAGAGAGAGAGAGTGGTAGAGATTGTGTGTGTGGATTGTGTGTGTTTGTGTGTGTGTGTTGTGTTGTGTGCGAGAGATTGGATGTGTGTGTGTGTTTGTGTGTGTGTGAGTGTGGGTGTAAATGTAAATCTATCTATTTATCTATCTATCTGTCTCTATCTATCTGTCTGTCTGTCTGTCAATCTGTCTGTCTTTGTCTCACACCCACACCCACACCCGCACCCACACACACACACACACACACACACACACACACACACACACACACACACACACACACACACTTCGAGATTTGCCAGATCTCTAGTGTAATTGTTTGTTCACTGTGGAAGCTACTGAGTTAACTTTGATATTGATCATTCCCCCATTACAAAAAAACTCAAGAGAATTGAACAGAAGACATTCAAAGTACTTTTTAACAAAATCATCTCAGTACTTATTTTGGTGGATCTCTCGTAGAAAAAGTAATTATGTGGAGGTAGTTTTTATTCAATATTATCTGCAGCATGACCTTGCTTGGGTGACATATGAGGCTGATTGTGCGGTAATTATGGCATTGTTGTAGATTTCCTTTCTTGGGGAGGGTGATGATGAGTGACTGCGTCCATGGTGTTGGCCATTTTCCTGTCTGCCAGATCTTGTTGCAGATTCTTAGTAGGGCGCTGATCATGGCTTCCCCTCCAGCTTGGACCAACTCAGCTGGAATGTTGTCAGCCCCTGCTGACTTCCCTTTTTCAGCGATCTGACTGCTGTTTCCACTTCTTCTCGGAGGATAGGGTGACTGTCTGTGTCTTTGCTTTCGGGTACATTAAGGACTTCTGGATCTCCTGCGGTTCTATAGTTATACAGGTCGGAGCAGTATTCTGTCCATCTGTTCAGAATATCCTGGTCGTCAGTGAGACACTTCCATTTTTGTCTTGGATTGTTAAACCTTTTCTCTGTTTCGTGCTAGTCAGGTCTTTCACCAGCTGATATGCTTTCTTGCTATTGTTTTTCTTGATGTTCTCTTCAATGTCTTGGCACTGTTCACCGATCCAATTCTCTTTTGCCTCGTCATGGACTTCCTGATTCTTTTGTTGACTGCCCTATATTGTTCTGCTCTTTCTTTTGTTTCATTTTTCTTTTTCTTCAGCTCTCTACGCTTGTCGCATAGTTGTAGGATGTTAGGTGTGACCATGGTTTTTTGACTGGTCGGCGTTTGCAAGAAGCTCGTTTGCTGTTCAGTCACCGCTGTATTGAAACTATTCGTCAGTGTATCTATGTCTGAGTCTATCACAGTGAGTGCTGCAAACTTTCCACCTATCCTTGCTTGAAAAATTTCTAATACCTCTGGGTCCTTCAGCTTCTCGAGGTCAAATTTGATCCTGATGTTGTTCCGCTTGTGGATTTTCTTTAGACGTAGTCGGAAAGTCATCATCACAAGATCATGATCACTCCCTATGTCTGCTCCTGGAAAACTTCGTGTCTGTGCGATGTTAACGCTAGACTGAAACCGTCTTTTCACCATGATGTAATCTATTTTGCAGATAATATTGAATAGACTGAAGCCACAAGCAGAGACCATCATTGCTGAGGAACAAGCAGGTTTCAGAGCAGGGCGCAGCACAACAGAACAGATATTCAACCTCAGAATACTATGTGAGCGGTACCTTCAACATCAACAAGACCTTTACCACGTATTTATCGATTTTAAGAAGGCATTTGACAGGGTGTGGCATGCAGCTTTGTGGGCAACCATGAATTTGTACAGCATCAATGCAAACCTGATCAGAGTCATCAAACAGCTGTACAGCGAGGCCACCAGTGCAGTGTACTACAACAACAACATTGGAGAATGGTTTCGAACAACAGTTGGAGTAAGGCAGGGCTGTTACTTCACCCACTCTTTTCAACATCTTCCTTGAGAGAATCATGGCTGATGCACTGGAACATCATGAAGGATCAGTCAGCATTGGTGGCAGAACGATCACAAACCTCCGCTTCGCAGATGACATTGATGGAATAGCAGGATCAGAAAAAGAGCTTGCCAGCCTAACAGAACACTTGGATAAGGCCTCCAAAACATACGGCATGGAAATCAGTGCAGAGAAGACCAAACTGATGACTAATAACACCAACGGCATTAGCACTGATAACAGGGTTAATGACCAGAAGCTGGAAACAGTTCAAAGCTTCAAGTACCTGGGAGCCATTGTATCCGACCAGGGATCCAAGCCAGAAGTAGTATGCAGGACTGCACAGACAATAACAGCTTTGTCAAAACTAAACACCATCTGGGAGAGACAAGAATATCTCACTTATCTCCAAGATCAGACTAATGCGCTCCCTTGTCATATCATATTTCTGTATGCCTGTGAATCATGGACCCTGACTGCAGATTTGGAGAGAAGAGTACAGGCAGTGGAGATGAGATGCTTTCGGAGACTCCTTGGCATCTCCTACAAAGACCACATAAGCAACGAAAAGCGTGCATAACAGAATCCAGCAAACCATTGGACCCTGTGAGAACCTTCTAACGATCGTGAAAAAGCGTAAACTTAAGTGGTATGGGCATGTCACAAGATCCCAAGGACTTACAAAGACAGTTTTGCAAGGCACTGTCCAAGGAGGAAGAAGAAGAGGCAGACCAAGGAAGAGCTGGGAGGATAACATCAGTGAATGGACAGGCCTAGAACTCAACAAAACCCTGAGAAAGGCAGAACAGAGAGAGGAATGGAGGGAACTGGTTGCTGAGTCTTTGAGGGTGCCCCCACGGTCGTCAGACTACGGGACAGATAGATAGATAGATAGATAGTTTTTATTGTTCTTTCGTCAAAAGTGGAAAGATGATAAAAAAGAAGGAAGAAATCTATATTTACTGCTGAACTAAATGCCATTTTCATGGCTCAGTATCAACTTTACTGATTCTCTGAATAGATGATTCAGGTAGTTATCGGTATAGATGCAATGTTAGCCATACAAATTCTTGATGATTCCAAGTTCCAAGGTGAGGGGTGATCTGATCGTCGATAAGAACTTGTTAAAATGTAGTGATTGTAAATAGGGGGTGGCATTATTTTTCACTAGGTTTTCAACTTTGTAGAGTCCACTTTCATGACAGAGGTGATAGAAGCACTAAATGCGAAATACAGTTCTCAACTTATCCTCGAGAGACGGGAAATGAAATCGAAGGCCACAAAATAATCATACATAAGAACAGTTAAATGCGAAATGAAGCTCTCAAACAATTTACAAGAAACGTAGAATGCGACTCAAAGCTCTCAAATGTTCACACTTTGTTTTAGATGTTTCATTATGTCTTCATAAAAGTTACAGTTTGTTGCAAAATGTTTTTTGAAACTATTTCAAAGAAAGCGATAGAATTCTAATTATGGGAAGAGAAAAACGTAAAAGCCAGTCGTTCAGTGATAATGCCCCTTTAATCAATCGATTTAGACTTGATGTCTTCTCTGTCAATATTAAGCACGCACACTTGCTAAGGTAAATGTACTGCCAGACTCTTTTCTTTTTTTATCGTAAAGATCTCTCAACTATTTCTGTGTTTTTATTTTTTCAAAACGTTCTCCTGTAGACTTTGTTCATTGATTTGGCATCCTGTAGACGTGAACTCAAGGGGTAGTCATGTTATGATAGTACGTAAAGGAGCGACACTGTTTGGCCGATACTTCATTCACATTGTGTTACTTTGAATTCTGACTGATTTTCTGGTTTACTTTTAAGTAACTTAGACGAAGTCTTTTTCATTAAAACAACCAAAAACATACTAAGACCTGTCCCGTTGAAATTAGTAATTACACACATGTGTGCTCATGTGCACACACACACACACAAACATACAGATGAACACGCACACACACACACACACGTACACATACACGCATGCACACACACGCGCGGGCGCACACACACGCGCACGCACACAAACACACACGCACACGCACACAAACACACTCACTCACACACCTCACACATACACACACCTCACACATACACACACCTCATTCTCACACACACACACACACACACACACACCTCCCCCCTCTCACACGCACACTTCCCTCCCCCCCCCCCCCCCCCCCCCCCCCCCCCCCCCCCCCCCGCCACACACACACACACACACAACACACACAGACTAAAACATACACAAAGCGCACAGACAAAAGTTCGTTCGAAGCATACAAACAAGAAAAAGTACAAGAGAAAGAAGGAAAAAAGAAAGGCAGGAAGAAAAAAGAAAGAGAAAGGCAGAAGATGGAGAAGGCAGGCAGGCAGGCAGGCAGTGAGTGTGGAGGGAAGGGCAGAAAGATTAGATCACCAGGGGAATTTCACCAGGGAAGTGGCCTGGACATGAGCAGGGGGAAACAGGAGGCTGAAGACAGACAGACACACAGACAGACAGAGAGAGAGATAAAGAGAGACAGAGAGACAGAGAGATACACAGAGAGAGATAGACAGAGACAGACAGACATAGAAAGGGAGAAACAGAGACAGACAGAGACAGAGAGAGAGAGGTGGGGAGAGGGAGGAGAGGGAGGGAGAGAGAGAGAGAGGTGGGGAGAGAGAGAAAGAGAAAGAGAGAGGGGGGAGAGAGAGGGGGAGGAGAGAGACAGAGAGGAAGAGAGAGGGGGGAGGGAGGGGAGGGAGAGAGAGGGAGAGAAAGAGAGAGGTGGGGAGAGGGAGAGAGAGAGGGAGGGAGAGAGAGAGAGAGTGGAGAGGGAGAGATAGGGGAAGAGAGAAGGAGAAATATAGAGAGAGAGAAAGAGAGAGAGGAGGTTAGAGAGACAGAGACAGAGAAAAAACACACATATACACACATATACACACATATACACACGCACGCACACACGTTCACTCACAGATAGATAGAGATAGGTAGGTAGATAGATATGTAGATAGATAGATAGAACACTTACAGATAAACACACATGCACAAACCGCGCGCGCACACACACACACAGAACACAAACACACACAAACACACACACTAGTTGGAGATCAGAAGAAGAAGAAGAACCCCCCGAAAAAGGAGGGTGATGGATTGGAACTTAATGAGAGAGGGAGAGTGGGAGAGAGAGAGAAGAAGAGAGAAGAGAGAGAGAGAGGAAGAGAGAGAGAGGAGAGAGAGAGAAGAGAGAGAGAGAGAGAGAGAGAGAGAGAGAGAGAGAGAGAGAGAGAGAGAGAGAAGACAGAGAGAGGAGAGAGAGAGAGAGAGAGAGAGAGAGGGAGGGAGGAAGGGGACAGAGCAGGCTGGAGAAAGTCGATAAAGGAACAGCGGTGGTGACAGTAACTGCCCACAGTTGACACGACACCTCTCCTGCCTTCCTGATTTTCTCTATCTGTCTGTCTGTCTGTCTTTCTATCTGTCAGTCGTTCTGTCTTTCTCTCTGTCTGTCTCTTTATCTGGATATCTTTTTTTAAAAAAATGTCTGACTCTGAATCTCTGTTTCTGAGTGTCTCCTTTTTGTCAGTCGTGTGCCTTTATCTGTTAAAAATGTTTTTCTACTCCCATATTTATTTTGTTTGATGTTGTTTCTGTCTCTTGTCAGTTTGTCTGCCTATCGGTCTGTTTGTCTCTGTCTGTCTCTCTCTGTGTCTTTCTGCTCTCTGGCTGTCTCTGTCCTCTACCTGTCTCTATTCTCTCTCTTCTCTCTCTCTCTCTCTCTCTCTCTCTCTCTCTCTCTCTCTCCCTCTCTCTTCCTGTCTTTCTCTGACTCTCTGTCTCCGCCTGTTTGTCTGTCAGTCAGTTTGTCTGTCTGTCTGTCTGTCTGCCTCCCTCTCTCTCATCATCCTCTTTGTGCTCCTCTATCTGTCTCTCTCTCATATTCTTTCACTCCATCCAGTTTTTTAATTTTTGGTGTGTTTTTTTCTGGTTGCCTGTCTGATTTGTTCAGTGTGTGTCTATCAGTCTGTCTTCATCTTTCTCTTTTCTTTCTTTTGTCCCCCCATAAAGTTTCTTCCTTTTTAAACAATATTTTTTGCTGCACTCTTTTTGTCCCGTCACTGTGTCTCGTTATTTCTCTGTTCGTCTGCCTTTACCTGTTTCTGTTTATCTCTCTCTGACTGTCTGTCTGTCTGTCTGTCTGCCTGGGCAAAAGAACCACACATCATGTTCATTTTTTCATCAGTGCCAGCATGATCTTCTGTCATTACGACTGTATCCTGATTTATGAGGGAAAAAAATATAATTAGACAACGAAAAAGAAAGAAAAAGAAAGAATGGGAATGGGGGATGGAGACACAAAATATATAATTAGACAATAATAAAAATGAACTAAAATAATATAGGAATGGGAGGGGAGGGGAGACCTAAGGAGATGGGGGCAGAAAATATATAATTAGACAATAAAAAATAAGGAAAGAAAGAATGGAAAAGGGGAGGGGGTTGGGGGTGGAGATTGAGCAAAAAAGATGTTTGAACTCTGGTTTTTATAGATTCCTTCCCCAGCAAACTGTTAGCATTTGACAACGCAATGCTTTTTTGGAACTTCTGGCACAGTAACTCGAGTATTTCTGTGGGAGTAACTTAGTACGGGTCTGTTCATAGCTCTTCAGAACAGAGGCAAAATGTCGCGTAGGTAATTTGTCGTTTGTGGTGGTATTAAGAGATATTGTCAATGTGGTGGTGATGGTTGTTGTTGTTGCTGCTGCTGATGATGATAGTGATGGTGATGATGATGATGATGATGAGAGGAGGAGGAGGAGGAGGAGGAGGAAGAGGAGAATGATGTGCAGTAGGAGGAATATGGTGGTGGTATTAAGTGGTATTGTCGTCGTCTATGTTGGGATTGTTGCTGCTGCTGGTGCTGATAATGATGCGGAGTAGGAGGATGTTGCGTTTTGTTATTGTGGTAATCACATTGTTATTGTCTTTGTCGTTGTTGTTGCTATTGTTATTATAATAGCCTTTTTCACAGAAGGTAGAATTTGGTATGAAGGGAATGCTTTTCTTGGTTTTGTTTTTGAATTTGGTTTCGTTTTGTATTGAAAAAGATGATTTCTAGGAGCTTACCTTTGTTGTTCTGGTTTATTTCTTTGTAGAGGAAATGCCCTTCCAATTTCTATCTCTGCCCTACTTGTTTTTAAACTGAGAATACGTAATCGGTAGGTGGATACACTAGCGCATGATTTACACAAGCAGTTATTGATGTGTGTGTGTATGCGAGAGAGATTGTGTGTGTATGTATGTGTGTATGTGCGTTCGTGCGTGGGAGTGCGTGTATGTGTGTCTGTATATTTGAATTTGTCTAAATCTGTTAGTGATTAATTGCACGTGTAAGAATTGGTTGAATGCAAGTGCTTCGATTTGTTTTTACAAGCTAAAGAGCTATATAAAATCGATTTATTATTATTATTATTATTATTATTATTATTGTTGTTGTTGTTGTTGTTATTCTTCTTAATATTATGATACGTCATGCTTGATTTTTGTCAAATTTGTCATGTTCATCGTACTAATCAAAACAGAAGCTTTGATCTCTAGTTGAACACTTTTTTGTTAATTTCTTTGCATAGAAACGCTGTTTGTGATGCAGTATATGAACCATAATATCGTAATCTTACAAGTAATAGCTATCGTTAATGTCAGATGTAATTAGTTTATAGAATAATTCATTGACAATATGCCTTTAGGTCATAACTCATTTTGATCCGACCACTCTTTTGATTTTATGCTTTAACTCTACCTTTCATAATTATTTAGAAATGACGCTCATTTTAACTCATTCATCGCTGTTATGGCATTTCCTATTTTTAGCGACTAGAGATCAGCTATTGAAATAAGCTAAAATAAAAAAATAATTCCATCTATTTTATTAATTATAACATTCCCTAATAATAAACTCCGAGAGAAAAAACAAACAAACCA
>CM054159.1:11544504-11557004 GCA_028751875.1 Rapana venosa | reverse complement strand
TCGCGTACGCGCGTTAGATCAACATCAAGCTAACGCATAAATAACTTCACATAATCATCATAGTCTTGAATCCAGTGGGTGGCAGCAGCATGAAAATACCCGACACGTACCCAAGTGTCTAATCAGTATATACGTTGATACTCAGGGTCAAGCAATTCCTATAGAGATGTTTGGACAGATAATTATGGATTAGCATAGCAGTGACTTCAAGAAGGCCTTCGATCGAGTGTGGCAAGAAGCTCTGTTGCAAGTCATGAGAGACTATAGCTTCGACGAGGACCTGATTCAAGTCATCCAGGCGCTGTATGACAGCTCCCACAGTGCAGTCCTCATGGGTGGAGAAATCGGGGAGTTCTTCCGGACTTCAGTTGGAGTTCGACAAGGCTGCCCGCTATCCCCCGTTCTTTTCAACGTGTTCCTGGAGAACATCATGCAGGAGGCCCTCCTTGGCTTCAAGACCACAATCACAATAGGAGGAAGGCCAGTCTGCAATCTTCGATTCGCAGACGATATTGATCTCATGGGCCGCAGTGAAGAACTCCAGGATCTCACCACCAGACTGGAAACATCAGCCAATGCCCACGGTATGGAGATCAGCACGGAAAAGAGCAAGATCCTAGTGAACAGTACCACACCGACCACTCCCACCAGCATCAAGATGAGTGGCGAGACACTAGAGGAGGTGGAAACTTTCAAGTACCTTGGAGCAGTCATCACCAAAGAAGGCACGAGCACACAAGAGGTGAAGATCAGACTTGCTATGGCACTCTCCTCCATGACTAAGCTGGCGAAAGTGTGGAGAAACCACAACATCAGAACCCACACTAAGGTCAGACTCTACAAGGCACTCGTCACATCCATTGCCTTGTACAGCTGTGAAGCATGGACACTTACTGCCGATTTAGAACGTTCGCATTCAAGCCTTTGAGATGAAGTGCCTCAGGCGGATCCTGAACATCACCTACAGAGACCGCAAAACCAATGACTACGTCTGGCAGCAGATCGAGGCACTGGCTGGCAAACAAGAACCATTGCTAGATACAGTCAAACGGAGGAAACTGAAGTGGTTTGGCCACACAACAAGGCATAACAGCCTGTCAAAGACAGTCCTGCAGGGAATGGTGGAAGGAGCAAGGAGGCAGGGACGACCACGCAAAAGCTGGATATCCAACATCAAGGAGTGGACCGGCCTCACTGTACCAAGCCTCCTGAAAACAGCCCAGGACAGAACCATTTGGCGGTCCACTTGCAGCGTCCGTGCGGGTACCCCAACGGTTGTCCCGACCAAGGGATGAATGATGATGATGATGATAGCAGTGTTAACGCACGTGGTAATAGTTCTTTGAAAATAAATTGAGCACTCGAGAGAAATCCTTCTGTGTTACTTACTCACTTTGGGGTTATGCTAAGGAAGAATTATGCTAAAGGGTTATGTCACTTCTTACTTACTTACATTTTTAATTACTTACTTCTGAGTTATGCTAAAGGAGGGTTATGCTAAAGGGTTGTGCCATTTCTTACTTACTTGCTTGCTTACTTCTGAGTTATGCTTAAGAAGGGTTATGCTAAAGAAGGGTTATGCTGAAGAAGGGTTATGCTGAAGAAGGGTTATGCTGAAGAAGGGTTATGCTAAAGAAGGGTTATGCTGAAGAAGGGTTATGCTGAAGAAGGGTTATGCTAAAGAAGGGTTATGCTAAAGAAGGGTTATGCTGAAGAAGGGTTATGCTGAAGAAAGAAGGGTTATGCTGAAGAAAGAAGGGTTATGCTGAAGAAAGAAGGGTTATACTGAAGAAGGGTTAACCTGAAGAAGGGTATGCTGAATAAGGGTTAAGCTGAAGAAAGAAGGGTTATGCTGAAGAAGAAGGGTTATGCTGAAGAAGGGTTATGCTGAAGAAGGGTTATGCTGAAGAAGAGGGTTAGCTGAAGAAGGGTATGAGAAGGGTTATGCTGAAGAAGGGTTAAGCTGAAGAAAGAAGGGTTATGCTGAAAGAAGGGTTATGCTGAAGAAAGAAGGGTTATGCTGAAGAAGGGTTATGCTGAAGAAAGAAGGGTTATGCTGAAGAAAGAAGGGTTATGCTGAAGAAAGAAGGGTTATGCTGAAGAAAGAAGGGTTATGCTGAAGAAAGAAGGGTTATGCTGAAGAAGGGTTAACCTGAAGAAGGGTATGCTGAATAAGGGTTAAGCTGAAGAAAGAAGGGTTATGCTGAAGAAAGAAGGGTTATACTGAAGAAGGGTTAACCTGAAGAAGGGTATGCTGAATAAGGGTTAAGCTGAAGAAAGAAGGGTTATGCTGAAGAAAGAAGGGTTATGCTAAAGAAGATGAAGAGGGTTATGCTGAAGAAGGGTTATGCTGAAGAAGGGTTATGCTAAAGAAAGGTTATGCTGAAGAAAGAAGGATTATGCTGAAGAAGGGTTATGCGACTTTTTACTTACTTACTTTTGGGTTATGCTTAAAACATGATTATGATTGCCTTCAAGTTAAGAGAAACAATCTCTTGTCTTTTTCATTGCTTGCCAAAAGCTGTTCCTCTATTTCTCTCAGTAATGGTTGACTGTAAGTCTAGAGCAAAACAACAGGGAACGATCTTAGAATAGCTCACCTAGGACAATTTTTATTACCTTTTTTGTTCATGGCTTCTATAGTTTTTTGAAAAAATACCAACTTTTCAGATTAAACGATGCATAGTTCTCCAAGAATGTAAACAAAAAGTGTATTAAACGATAAAGGAAAAGTTCTGAAATCGATGCCGTTTAATCAATGTTAATTGGGCTCTTACCTCGTCACGGACATCCTCAATGGGAAGTAATTCATACTTTTCTTCACAGAGGTTATCTACCTCCCCTTATAACAAATTTATTGCCTTCTGGATCCTTTTCGCTATCAGACGGTATAAGGTCGTTGTTATGGAGAAATACTGGAAGGCAAGTAGTTATACGTATAATCCACTGATGGAAGAGTGTTTGTGAAGAGGAAGTAATCTCTCAGAGAAAGCCATATAAAAGTTGACTTGGAACATAAAGATGGAGTCTGTTCTCTCAAACCGTCACTGAACGAAGACGAGAATAGAGACTCGCTTTTCTTCACACAAGTGATTCATTGAGAGAGAAGGGAAGGAAATGAAGGAACAGGTGGCTGGGGGAGGGGGGCAACATGGTTCGGTGGTTAGAAATTCGAACTCAACAATCTGGAGGGTGTGTGGCTTAAGCCTGGATCGTCGCAGCTGAGCTGTCAGATTCAAGGGGATATTTCAGATTAAAGGGGATATTTAAGATTCAAGGGGATATTTACCTAGAGGTTATTATCGTTTCTGTTTCTATTTCTCTGCAGGTCTTATTTTTTCCATGAGACAATTACCTTGAGAGTTCCGTGTATGCAAACATGCATGCATAGCATCTAACGTACACATCAAAATCCAGTATATCTATCTTATAGCTGGTAATGTGGGTGAGAAAAGGGAGAGAGAGACAGACAGACAGACAGAGAGAAAGAGAGAGAATGAATGAATGAATGAATGAATGAATATTTATTTTTCAAGGGTAACAGAATAAGCATAGGCATGCTTTTGTTTCATCCGGCCCTTATACCCTGATTAGGGACTATCAACAAAACAAGAGAGAGAGAGAGAGAGAGAGAGAGAGAGAGAGAGAGAGAGAGAGAGAGAGAGAGAGAGAAGACAGACAGACAGACAGACAGACAGACAGACAGACAGACAGACAGACAGAGAGGGAGAGAGAGAGCATGCTCCCAGGCCAAAGCTTCAGTAGGGCATCAGGTTATGCAGTTGAAGAAACATTCGCCAAGCGGTCCATGTGGTAATGCGTACAGAGCTTATTCCGCTCGCTGCGACACTGTCTGGGCTTGCCTACTCAGCTGCTTTGACTCTAGCGTTTCCCAGATGAAACCATTGAACCACTACATGGAGTTTTCGGGCTCTGTGTTGTCGAACCCATCCTTTTGTCGGGCAGCAAAAGTATACATTCTGGACTGAACTGGACATGACCAGCCTGTTTTGTCCAGGACAAGGAGAATGGAATTTTAACACGATGCACAAGATGCTTTCTTTTGCGTATGCATTTGACAAGCATGACTTTGGTTCATGTAGAACCTTTTTGTTTGTTTGTTTGTTGTTGGTGGTGGTGGTGATAGCGGTGTTTGTGAGTTTTTTTAAGGGTGGAGACGGTACTTATGTTAACTCCGGAGGAAAAATTCCCATCAAAGAACATTTGGGGGGAATGGAGTCAGTATTGATGTAAACTCCAGGGGAAAAAAAGTCCCATCACAGGATTTTTTAGGGAGTAGTGGAGTCAGTACTAATGTTAACTCCAGGAGAAAAGTCCCATTCAAAGGACTTTACATATTTTATGTTATTTTTAATTTTAAACAAATATTCTTGTATATCGAGGATAATGGTATAAGCACTTATGTGCTTTTTTTTTTTTACATCGATTCCCCTTGTGTATGTGGTTTTGTAAATTCTGTCATCTGTTCCCACCGGCACACAATGGGCTACTCTTACGAAAAGCGGAACAGGATTTAACGTGTGCACAAGATGTTCTGCGTGCGATCGCGCACGGGACCTCGGTTTATAGTCTCATTCGAAGGACTTTGGGGGGAGATTGGAGTCTGCACTGATGTTAACGCCAGGGAAAATATCCCCTTGAAAGGGAATCGAACCCGGGTCGTCAGATTGCGAGCGCAATGTTCTAACCACTAGGCTATTCCGTCCCCTATAGAGTGATGGAGTCAGTACAAATGTTAACTCCAGGGGAAAAAGTCCCATAAAAAGAACTTTTGAGGGAGTACTGCAGTCAGCACTAATGTTACCTCCAGGTTTTCTCCTGGAGATAACATTAGTGCCATTAGAAGGACTTTTTATTGGAGTAGTGGGTTTGGTACTTATGTTACCTCCATCAGAAAAGTCCCATTAAATTCGAATGACTGTAGATGGAATGATGGAGTCAATACCAGTGTTAATGGACTGCCGAGGGTGCGGTGGAGTCATTACTTATTAACTCCAGGGAGAAAAATCCCATTAACACGGTTCTCAAGTCAGAAGTCAGTACTAATGTTAACACCAGGCAAAAAAAAACCCCACCCCAAAACAACCTCTACTTAAAAAACACCACAAGACACCTCAACAAAAAGAAATTGGAACCCATACTCTCAACTACAGCCATCAGCAATAGAACGCAGTCTTGGAGAGAAAAGAACAAAAAACAAATTACAAAAAGGATCCCAAAAAAGTAAGCACAACACAAACAAGGAAGAAATAAAAGTAATGAATTAGAAATGGAGCGTAGGTGGGTGGGTGGGATGAATAGAGGTAGGGGTTGAGGTTGGAGGGGGTGGGGTGGGGTGGGGGATCAGATAGAAAAAAGAGGAGGAGGAGGAAGAGGAGGAGAAGGAGGAGGAGGAGGAGGAGAGGCAGTGTGTTAGAGAAAAGTGGTGGCAGTAAGATTGGAAAGTGGTTTCACGGCAGTGTCATTGGGATGTAAGCCAAACTAGGCTGGCCATTGCATCCTCCCTTTTGTGGAAGGAGGTTCAATTTTTAATTGCCTGAAGTGTGGAGGTGTTGGGGGACATACTACGGTGTCGCCTGAGTGGGAGGGTTTGTTTTTCTTGTTTTTGTTTTCAGTTCTTGTTGTTGGTGTTGTTGTTTTTGGGTGTGTGTGTGTTGTGTGTGTGTGTGTGTGTGTGTGTGTGTGTGTGTGTGTGTGTGTGTGTGTGTGTGTGTGTGCGTGTGTGTTTGTGTGTTTGTGTGTGTGTGTGTGGTGTTAGTTAGTTCTTCTTGTTGTTGGTGTTGTGTGTGTGTGTGTGTATGTGTGTGTGGTGTTAGTTAGTTCTTCTTGTTGTTGGTGTTGTGTGTGTGTGTGTGTGTGTGTGTGTGTTTGTTCGGGTTTTTTTTTCAAGAGCAGGGGATTTCCACATTAGGGTGATAATGGACGGTCTCTGTTAAATCTATGTGGGTCTGTTTGTGTGTCGTTTCTGTTTCTCTCTGTCTGTCTGTCTTTGTCTCTGTATGTCTTTGTCTGTCTGTATGTCTGTCTGTCTGTCTCTCTCAATGTGTTGTGTGTGTGTGTGTGTCCTTGTCTAGCTATCTTTTTCTATCTCTCTTTCCCTATCTCTCTCTGTATCTCTGTCACTCTCTCAGTGTCTCTATCTATCTGTTGTCTCTGTCTCTCTGTCTGTCTGTCTGTCTGTCTCTCTTGCGATCAGAACATCTTGCGAACACGTTAAATTCTGCTCCGCTTTTCGAAAAAGTAGGCCATTGTGTGCCGAAGGGAACAGATGGCAAAATTTACAAAACCGCATACACTCGGGGACTGTATGTAAAAAAAAAGCACATGAGTGCTTATTCCATTATCCTCGATATAAAAGAATAATGAATAAATAAATATCTGTCTGTCTGTCTATCTGTCTGTCTGTCTGTCTGTCTCTCTCTCTCTCTGCTTCTCATTCCATCTCTATTCTCTCTCTCTTCTCTCTCTTTTACTTATAATAATCCATACCATAAATCTATATTATATTATTATGTAAATATATATATATATATATATATATATATATATATATATATATATATATATATATATATATGTTGTGTTGTGTTTAGTGTAGTGTGTGTGTGTGTCTGTTTGTGTTTCTCTCGTCTCTCTCGTCCCCCCCCCCCCCCCCTCTCTCCCTCTTCCTTCCCTTTCGCTCTCTCTGTCTGTCCTTCCCTTTTGCTCTATTTGTCTCTCATCTTTTATCCTTTCATCTTTCTTTCAGTCCCCAATTTCCTGTCTTCCGTTGTCTCTCTTTATGTTTCTGTTCCTTGTTTATACATGTCACGTTTTGCTTTGTATGTTTCTTGTGTTTTGGGATGGTTTCCTTTTTCTTTAGTCTCTCTTTCTCTCTCTATTTCTCTCCTCTCTCTCTTCTCTCTCTCTCTCCTCTTCTCTCTCTCTCTCTCTCTCTCTCTCTCTCTCTCTCTCTCTCTCTCTCTCTCTCTCTCTCTCTCTCTCTCTCTCTCTCTCTCTCTCTCCTCTCTCCTCTCTCTATCTCTCTAACACACACACACTTTGCTTCTGTGTTTCTCTGTGTTTGGTGTGTGTGTGTATGCGTGTATTTCTCTCTGTGGTGTGTGTGCATGAGTGCGTGCGTGCGTGCGTGTATGTGTATGTATGTCCGTCTGTCTGTGGTGTGTGTGTATGTGTGTGTATGTGTGTGCGTTTTTGTGTGTTCTCTCTGTTTGTGGTGTGCGTGTGTGGGGTGCGTGTGTTATGCGTGTCCTGTGGGTGAGCGCGCAGCGCGCGTGCATGCGTGCGTAAAGCTGCAGCTCAATGCTGGCGCCTGTTTCGCTGTCTCAGCCTCCCATTCCCCTAATTCCTTTAGCATTTTTTTCCTCTCCCCTTTTTCTCTCCTCTCTCTCTCTTTCTCCCCTCTCTCCTTTTCCCTCTCTCTCTCTCCTCTCTCTTCTCTCTTTTTTCTCTTCTCAAAGTTTCCGGGTTTAAATCCTTTTTTTCAAATTCCACATGTACTTCGTTTCAGCAACACAGCAGACACCAGAAAGGGGGGGGGGGGGGGGGGGGGGGGGGGGGGGGGGGGGGGGGGGGGGGTAGTGCCAGGGGAAATGACTTCTCCATTCATGGGCTTTTTCCCATCATTCTTGCTGTCACTGTTTTACAAACAAAAAAAAACGACGGCAACGACAGCAAAAAGACGGGGACATATAGAAAAACGTATTTTATACAAACAAACAAGGGAGAGAACAGGCAGAGAAACAGACTTATACAAAAAAAACGACGGAAAGACAGGAACAGACATTGAACAAAAAAAACAGCGGCAAGGAAGGGAGACAGACAGACTTTTATACTAACAAACATACAGAATAGCAGGAGACAGACAACATTGATACAAAAAAACATACAGACAGGCAAAAGCAGAATTGAACAAAAAAAACATACAGACAGACAAATAAGAGAAACCTTTTGGAAAACAAACAAACAACAGACAGGCAAGAGACAGGCAGACGACAGACTTGAAAACAAACAAACATACAGCAGGCAAAGAACAGGGAGACAGACAGACATTGATACAAACAAACATACAACAGGCAAAGGACAGGCGACAGACAGACTTTATACAAAAAAACATACAGACAGGGGAGACAGGCAAACAAAAAGAAACGCTATTGAACAAACAAAAAATCAACAGGGAAAGAAAAGACTACAAGAAACGCTATCGATACAAACAAGCAAAGAGACGGCAAAGAGAAGGCAACAACAGACAACAGGGGAAGTATTGAACAAATTTAAATAAGCAGGGAAGGAAAGGGACATCAGGAAACGCTATTTTCAAAAAACAGACCGACAGGGAAAGAGACAGCAGCAGACAGCTTATACAGACAAAAAAACAGACAGGGAAAAAGCAGGAGACAACAGACATTGAAACAAAAAACAAGGGGGAGACGACGAATTGATAAAACAGGGAGGGAGGAGACAGGGAGACGACAGACTTTATACAAACAAACAGAGGGGGGGACAGGGGAAAAAGACAAATTGATAAAAAAAACAACGGCAGACAGACAGACTTGATAAAACAAAAAAAACAGAGACAGACAGAAGATACAAACAAACAGGGAGGCGAGAGGGCAGGGAGACAACAGCATTTAACAAAAAAACAGAAGGCAGAGAACAAGCAAAGACAAATTGATACAAACAAACATACGACGGAGACAGACGACATTTTACAAAAAAACAGCCGCAGGCAAGAAGGAGACATTGTACAAACAAAAAAAGAAGGGAGACGGCCGACAAACAGGGGGGAAAGCTATTTATACAAATTAAAAACAGCAGGCAAAAAGGGCGGCAGAATACAAAAAACGCTATGAACAAACAAACAGACAGCCCAGGCAAAGAGCAGGCAGACAAAACAGACATTGATACAAACATAAAAGACAGGCAAAGAGACAGGCAGACAGACAGACATACAGAGAACGCTATTGATACAAAAAAGCATAGAGACAGGCAAAGAGACGGGCAGACAGACATACTTACAGGGAAACGCTTTTGATAAAAATTAACATACGACAGGCAAAGAGACAGGTAGACATACAGAGAAACGCTATTGATACAAACAGACAGACAGACAGGCAGAGAGACAGGCAAAGAGACAGACATACATACAGAGAAACGCTATTGATACAAACGAACATACAGACAGGCAAAGTGACAGGCGGACAGACAGGCAGACAGACAGACATGCAGGGAAACGCTATTGATACAGGAAGACAGACAGACAGGCAAAGAGACAGGCAGACAAACAGACATACATGCAGAGAAACGCTGTTGATACAAATAAACAAACAGACAGGCAGAGAGACAGGCAGACAGACAGACATACAGAGAAACGCTATTGATACAAACAGACAGACAGGCAAAGAGACAGGCAGACGGGACAGACAGACAGACAGAGAAACGCTGTTGATACAAACGAACATACAGACAGGCACAGAGCAACAGGCGCAGAGACAGGCAGACAGACGACTATAGAGAAACGCTATCAATACAAACAAACAAACAGACAGGCAAAGAGACAGCAGAACAGACAGACAGACAGACAGACAGAGAAACGCACACAGCAAGCATACATAGAACACACACCACACACACACACAACACACACACACACACACACACACACACACACAACACACAAACACAGATGGCGCATATGTATACATGCACAGAGCACACATCAACACAAACAAAAGGGCACACGCGCAAACAAAACATGTAGGCATGCCACAGAGAACAACACACCACACATGGACAAAGACATACTCACAGAGCGCGCACGCCGCACGCACACAAACAGGCTTATAGCAGCCCACACGTATGCACGCGCATCACACACACCACACGCATATACACACATACAAAAAACAGAATATCACACACAATCGCACAAACACACAATCACACAAACACACAATCACGCGCAAACACACACAATCATAATCGCACAATCGCACACAGTCACTCAAATGTGCATTTTTCTCTCAAAAAGTTACGGTTGAAATCTTTTTGCGTTTAAAGTTGGCTGTGATCAATATGCATGCAATATTGCTGAGATCATTGTATGTCATTGTTGATTATATTGCGATGATTGTTATCGTTGCCATCGATGATTTTTGTTATTGTTTCTGTTATTCCTATTCTTGTCAATTGGTGGTGAAAGCTAAAAGGGATGCTCGTGTGTGTGTGTGTGTGTGTGTGTGTGTGTGTGTGTGTGTGTGTGTGCGCGCGCGCGCGCGTGCGTGAGTGCGTGCGTATGTGCGAGCGTGCGTGTGTATTATAATATAATTTTTCTGCGTTTCTTCTTCTTTAGTTTTCTGTTCTCTCTCTCTCTCTCTCTCTCTTCTCTCTCTCTCTCTCTCTCTCTCTCTCTCTCTCTCTCTCTCTCTCTCTCTCTTCTCGGTTTGTCTCTCCATCTGTCTCTGTCTTTTATTTCTGTCTGTCTCTCTGTCTCTCTCCTTCTAACACACACATACATACACACAAACACACAGACCACCCCCCCCAACATATATATAAAATATATATATATACATATATATATATATATATATATATATGTATATATATATGTATATATATATATATATATATATATATATATATATATATATATATATATGTATGTATGTATGTATTGTTGTTGTTGTTGTCTTCGATTTTACGTCTGTTCACTCTCAGTGATATTAGACGAGAAAGAAAAAATATATATACAAGGGGTGTATGATAATTGAGGTGGTTGTAGAGGCCCTACTGAAAAATGCGAGGGGGAAAAAGTAGTCTAATCATGAAAAGAAACCGTGCAAAGCAAAAGATACAATAAAAAAATATCTTAAAAAACACACCACAGAAACAAAAACATAAAAAGTGATTAACGTTAATGAAACTATAACAAATGTCCTATAGGACTATGCCAGAGACCTTTTACAATATTAAATGCCAAATTCAAATTATTGAATATGCTTCTAAGGGAGTTTTCATAAAATTGAGGTAAAAAAGCTTTCGTATTCTTACATTCAAATATTATATGAGTATTAGAAATATTCTCACCACATAGACATTTACTGTTTCTACTGAATTTGGTTACTAATGCATTAAGTTTGATTCTATAAAACAAACTATTCACTCTTCTTGCTGTGGAGATATTTGAGCAAGCCTTAGAATGGCTCACAACTCTTGCTTTATCTATATTCACATACACACAAACATACGCACACTCACACACACACACACACACACACACACACACACACACACACACACACACACACACACACACACACACACACCATATCCCCTTTAAAAGATCCAGTTGTTGAAATCCCGGACGTTCAATCAATATCAATCAGAGACACAGTCAACAGAATCAGGTGTCAGGTCAGAGTGGACTTCTCCATTTCACTGGACTTTTCCAAAATCCTGATTTTCTGTCATTGTTGATGCATTTGGTCATGATTGATGTGTTGATATTGTCGTTGTCGTCGTCGTCGTTACATTTTGTTGTTGCTGCTAATGTTACGTTAATTGATTTGAATTTTCTGGTGATTGTTGAAAAGTATGAAGAAATTGGTGTGTGTGTATGTGCGTGTGTTTTGTGTGTGTGTGTGTGTGTGTGTGTGTGTGTGTGTGTGTGTGTATAGGTGTGTTTGTGTATGTGTGTTTGTTTGTGTGTGTATATATCTATAGTATTTCTGTATTTCTGCTTCTGTAGTTTTTTGCCCCCCTCCTCTCTCTGTCTCTCTTTCTTTCTGTGTCTTTCTCTCTCAGTGTGGCACAATCTGTGTGTTTCTGTATGTCTTTCTCTATTCTTCTAAAAAACACATATATACACACAGACACACACACACATACACACACTCTCTCTCTCTCACACTCACACACAAACACAACACACACCATAAAGACACACACAAACACATTCTATCTAATGGCTCTGGAAGTTTAAAATTCTGTACTTTCAAAGTCCACTGTGAATCAATATCAACAATACGCACACACAAACACACACACACATTCACACACACACACACACACACACACTCACACACACACACACACACACACTCACACCACACACACACACACACACACACAACACACACACACACACACACACACGCACACACACACACACACACACTCACACACACCGCACGCACACACACACACACACACACACACACACACACACACACACACACACACACACACAAAACACACACACACACCATATCCTCTCTAAAAGATCCAGTGGTTAAAATCCCGGACGTTCAATCAATATCAATCAGAGACACAGTCAACAGAATCAGGTGTCAGGTCAGAGTGGACTTCTCCATTTCACTGGACTTTTCCAAAATCCTGATTTTCTGTCATTGTTGATGCATTTGGTCATGATTGATGTGTTGATATTGTCGTTGTCGTCGTCGTTACATTTTGTTGTT
>CM054159.1:11534504-11539504 GCA_028751875.1 Rapana venosa | reverse complement strand
TTGTCTGTATGTATATCTGTCTGTCTGACTCTTTCTTTTTCGTATGTACTAGTAAGCTTATTGGCACGCAGACATTTACATGTGCACCCACTTCCCCCCTCCACCCCCCCCCCCCCACACACACACACAAACACACACACACATACACATGTACGCTTGCACGAACACGCTTACTTTCTGTGTGTCCGTCTTTCTTGATCTCATTCTTCCTCTTTCTCTTGTCCGTCTATCGGTCTGTCTCTCTGTCTGTCTCTCTGACTGTCTTTCTGTCTATGTCTCTGTCTCTCTCTCTCTCATTCGTTCATCGCGTCTACATGCGTATTTGTTTTATTTTTCATTTATTCTTTTATTTCAAGGAAAATTATTCAATATTAAAGCAGTCATGAGTTTTCACATTCACCCCCTGTGTGCATGCATTTTTGCAAAATCTGTCATCCGTTCTCACTGGCACACAATGGCCTACTCTGCCGAAAGACGGAACAGGTTTAACGCGTGCGCAAGATGTTTTCTCTGTGTGTGTGAGAAAGTGTTGGCACATGTGTGAGCATGTGCATGCACACATATGTGTCTGCATGCTTGCACGCGTGTGTATATACATGCGTATGCACTTCCATGTAAATAAACGTACGTGATTCCATCAAAGCTGAGAGGCTTGCATGGCACACACATACACACATACATACACGCATACATACATGTGTGCATACACCTGCCATAAACGCTTGCACGCATCCCTGAGTACACGCATGCACACTAGGGAAATGGGCTTAAAGTGAAGTCATTTTGATAAAGGGAAAATAAATGAATGCAGACTGCCTTCAGAAATTTGGTCAAAGATATTGTTCCAGTGCTGTGAAAAATATGAAGGGAAAACTGGAGGAGAGAAGAGGGAAGGAAAGCATAGAAAGAGGTGGAGGGAAAAGGTTAAAGGTGAAGAAAGGAGGGGAGGGGAGAGAAGATGGTGGGAGGGTGGGTGGGTGATGGATTGGAACTTAATGAGAGAGGGAGAGGAGAGGAGAGGAGAGAGAGAGAGAGAGAGAGAGAGAGAGAGAGAGAGAGAGAGAGAGAGAGAGAGAGAGAGAGAGGGGGGGACAGAGCAGGCTGGAGAAAGTCGATAAAGGAACAGCGGTGGTGACAGTAACTGCCCACAGTTGACACGACACCTCTCCTGCCTTCCTGATTTTCTCTATTAGTCTGTCTGTCTGTCTGTTGGTCTGTATGTCTGTACATCTGTCTCGATTCTTTTTCTTTCTTTCTTTCTTAACACAGACACGTATGTAATTATATACATACATACATACATACATACATACATACATACATACATACATATATACGTAATACATAATACATACTACATAAATACATACATACATTCATACATACATACATACATACATACATACATACATACACATTATGTATGTATGTATGTATGTAGGTAGGTAGGTAGGTATGTATGTATGCATGTATGTATGTATGTAGGTAGGTAGGTAGGTAGGTATGTGTGTGTGTTCTCTCTGTGTGTCTTTGTGTGTGTCTCTCTCTCTGTCTGTCTGTCTGCCTGCCTGTCTGGCTGTGTCACTCTCTTTGTGTGTCTCTGTCTGCCTGCCTGACTGCCTGCCTGTCTCTCTCTCTGTCTTTGTCTCTGTCTCTGTCTGAGTTAAAGTGGAAAGACGTTAAAATTGAAGACTTACTTACTTACTTACCCACTCAATGCTATGGCAGCATTCACGCTGCTAAACTGCTAGTCTTTTTTTCCCTCACTGTCATGTCTCAGCCTTTTTCTTTTATGATACGACAGCAACTTTTGTTTTTTTTCATTTCCAATCTGTGAGAAAAGGGAAAGAATCATGTTTTCACCCCCTTTTGTCTTCTTGCGGTTCCACGAGACCAGCCATGCCGGTGTGTGTGTGCACTCGCAGGTTTTTTTAGCATGATGGAAAAGTGTCCTGCTTTGTGTTCAGGCTCTGGCTTGCCGGCATGATCCGGGGATAGCGTGCAGGGTAGTGTCCCTTGTGGATCTTCAGCCAACAGGTCACAGCATGCAAAGTGTGTCTTCTTGTTCTTGTTCTTGTTCTTGTTCTTCTTGTTCTTCTTGTTCTTCTGCTTCTTCTTGTTCGTCTTCTTCTTCGTCGTCGTCGTCTTCTTCTTCTTCTTCTTCTTCTTCGCAATTCTTCTTCGCAATTCTTCGCAATTCTTTGCAATTCTTCTTCTTTCTTTCTTTCTTTCTTCTTTTTCTTCTGTCTTTTTGTTGAGTTTCTCCTTTTATCCCTTTTTTTTTTAACTTGTTTCTTGGTTTTTTTAAAATGACTTTTGTTTCTTCTTCATTGGAATATTTCATACAAAATGTGTTGTTTTTTATTTGATATCAAGATGGAAAACGTACTCATCGAACTCTTTAATACTCAAAAGCAATGTAAATATACGTGGTTATTCAAGCAAGCCAGTTTATAAACAACTTACACATAATTAATCAGCATAGATATCGCAAAACAGTATCACATACCAAGGCACCATTTTTTCTCACATCTGAAAATATTTCATCACAAATTATTATGGACACTCAATGATAAAAAACATCTTGCATAAAAAACACGCAAGCATTCACTTTTCATCGTTCTAGATGGATATACGCTTAGATTTGTCTTTGCAAGATATAGCGCTAAAAAAGTTCCAATTCATATTATTTTATTATTATTATTATATATATTTCTATCCTTTCACTATGATATGAACAGAAAGTACAAAGAAAACAGGAAGAAAGGACGCAGTAAGAAAAGAATGCGCTTCCTGTAGTTTTATTCCTTCTTTAACGCAAGGGAGAATAAAGCAAAATCATAATTACTTTCTTCAACTGAATCTGTCTGAACCATTTTATCAGTATTAAGGGCGCAAGGGGATCAAGGGTTTCAATTACCTCCTAAATAGATTGCTCCTTTGGTGCGAAGCAAAAAAAGGGAACAGGATAAAGGGGAGGAGTAGAGCTAGATGTAATGAAACGTTTTACGACACAATTTGTGGTATTTGGTATAGCATTTATCACCACCGAGGTCGTTTATTTGTGCTGAGCTCTATGTTTCTCTTATGTCCTTTTTCCCATACAGTAGAGACTCTCTTACTACTAGTCCATTCATGGTGAAGGCAATGGCCTCCAGGAACATGTTTCACACAGCTGAATGTCGTCGTTTATTTTGCTGTAGATTTACTACACGAGTGAGGGTCGAGGGATGAGAGAGAGAGAAGAGAGCAGAGTGAGAGAATGGCTAGAGATGACGAAGAGAAGAGAGAAGAGCTGAGATGAAGAGAGGAGAGGACGGAGAGAGACACGAGAGGAGACACGAGAGAGAGAAGAGGAGAGAGATAGAGAGAGAGAGAGATAGAGAGAGACAGACAGACACAACAGACACACAGACACACAGAACAGACAACACAACACAACACACACACACACACACACACACCCCACACACCACGGATGAGACTATAAACCGAGGCCCCGTGTTCGAACGCATGCAGAACATCTTGCGCACACGTTAAAACCTGTTCCGCTATTCGGAAGAGTAGGCCATTGTTTGCCTGGTGGAAACAGATGAAAAAATTAACAAAACCGCATTCGCACGGGAACTCGATGTAAAAAAGCACATGAATGCTTATTTCATTATCCTCGATAGAAAAGAATGAATAAATAAATAAAAATAAACACACACACACACACACACACAACACACACACACACACACACACGCACACACACACAGAAAGATGCACACAGGAAAATAGTTTCATGTAAACACATAAGATTTTTTTTAAAATATATCTTCACTATAAACGTGTTCACGTGTTAGCATGCGTACACATACACGTATGATATGTCAGCTGATGGGACTTGGTGCCGTCTGGTGCCGGTGTGAATCATTATTGTCAAAGTACATATATCATGATATAATATGTAGGGCCAAGAATTATCCGGGCCTGTAGTAGGTGGAAGGGACGGGGTGCCTGTTGTAAGTTTGTCATCGTATAGCGTAGGCGCTCAGAGCTGTTGTCAGTGTCAGTGCAAGAGGTTTAATTACGATTATCAATACTTCGCAAAACTATTTGTTTGAGAGAAAAAAGAAAGTTATGTGTTTTGTTGTTTTATACGTAAGAAGACTGTTGATTTGTTTGATTTTTATCTTTTCAACAAAAAGGAGACTGATAAGTTGGCAGACTACGTGTCTGTTCATTTGTCTCTATCGTCATATAACTATATGATATCATTATTTTTATTTTCCCCATCTCTGTACTGTTAATTATCATAGTCCACCTTGCTTTTAGTATGGGACGTGATAAATGTGATTGTAAGTTCATTTTATCCTTGTCTTGAATAAGCAGTGAAAGAAAAAAAAAGGAAAAGTTATCTTTTGTTGCTGATATCTACTAATGATTATTAGTGTAGTCGTCATCATCCAACCGTTAGCTTAAAGTTATCATGTTGATTTGCTTAATAGTGCCAAAGATTTACAATTTGTCTACTCTAGAAACTATAGAACTTTATCACTCCATTAAGATTAACAAATAGAAAATAGTTGCCTCAAGATATTCATATGTGATCTTTTGTAAACTCGTAATACATATTCTTAAACTATATTTTAAAAAAACAACAACCAGTTCAGCGTCTTTTCATTATTTCTCCGTAAAGACAAGAGATGGCAAAAGAGAAGAAAGGGGTAGTAATACAAACCGAAACGAATAAGCTCCCTTGGTGCGGTGAGTTGAGGCAGAAACAGGGGTAGGCAGACGTAAAGTGAAATGGTTTATGACACATACATCTTATTTAGCGAGGGTTTTATCTCCACAGGGGCTTGTTGACTGTCATCATGGCTTGCTTTCTCTTTTTGTTGTGGTTGTAGTGTTCTCTCTTTGTGTTTTTCATTCTTGTCTGTCTTGTCCAAGACACGGAGTTCTGCCTCTATGAAAAAAGGGTAAGATGTTTATGTAGCAGATTTACAACTTTC
>CM054159.1:11524504-11532004 GCA_028751875.1 Rapana venosa | reverse complement strand
TTTACATCCAGTCCCCGTGTGTATGCGGATTTGTGAATTCTGTCATCTGTTCCCACCGGCACGCAATGGCCTACTCTTACGAAAAGCGGAACATGATTTAACGTGTGCGCAAGATGTTCTGCGTGCGTTCGTACACGGGACCTCGGTTTATAGTCTCATCCGAAGGACTGTCGGTGAGCATCTGCAGTCCGGCTGTGCCCCAGCCCTTCCTTGGGTCTGCAGTGTCTTCCAGCCAGCTGTAGAGCAGCCTTGACACCCTTGCTAAAGAGAGGCCATTGATGTTAGCATGGCAGTCCACATGGACCCGGGCACGCACAGACGGGACCGGCCTTGACTTGGCTGTGTCACTGCGAAAGACCGATGGCATGTCAGCCTGGAACAAACTGTCCCTTGTGTAGACCTCCCTCATGACCATCTTGGTCAAGGGATTGATTGATTTGCTTGCTTGATTGATTGATTAGTTGATGGAACCTACATCGGCACAGTGTCTCAAGAAATCAGTTACATGGTACCTGCGTAATCGAAACACGTGTATAACATTGGTTTGAAATCGAAGTCAGTCTGTTTTATAGTCTACATATTCAGAGCAGTGTTTGCGCCTTTTTTTCTTATTGGTTGACGAAGGTGTCATGATGTCTGCTATATGTTTTCTAAAATAAAATGTCTTTGATAATAGAGTACCTGTTTACTTTTCTGTCTGAATGTTTATCATAAATGATAATATAATTTTTTAAAGTGATAAAAGACTATTTTGAATAAGTAAATAATAACATATGTAATTTTTTTAATAACATTGTATTTTATAAAGCAAACAAATCAAGGTACTTGCATTCAGATCATTCACACACATGCGATTATTCACACAAAAAAGGATTATCAGATATTATAAAAAGTTTATATTTACCTTTTCTTTGCGAATTTGATCTTTTTTCCCTTTCATTTCTCCCTGTTTGAAAACGCATTTAAAAAAAACACGGTTTCCTTGCATTTATAAATATTTACCTTATTAAGTTTTTTGTTTGTTTTGTAATTTCCCAAGCCTGTCACTATAAAAATCCACAGTCTACAGGACAGGAAACAGCCTGATTTCATTGCGATAACAGTTTATTGGAACTGATACGATTTACTCTAGCAAGTATTGACAAGTCTCTTGTCAGGAGCCTGTGCAAGGCGATGCCCTTGTGTTCTCTTTCTTCATTCGGGGAAAGGCGGAGGACAGGGAATAAAAAAGAGAAGGAAAGGGCGCTAATAAAATACAGCTAAGTGAACTCCCTTGGCAAGCGGGAACAGGGGACAGAACACCAGCGGGGTAAAATGGTTTATGACACATTTATCTTATTTAGCCAGGGCTTTTATCTCCACAGGAGTGCCCTTGCTTCTCTGCATGCTGTTGTCTTGTTTTCTTTTTTTTTTTGTCCTTTCTTTTTTCCCCCTCTCGATCATGTTAGGGTGTGTTGTGATTTCAAGATGCAAGGAGTTTTTTCAGTGCCTTCTCTGGTATGCAGGGGGCCAGAAATCTTACACTGCCTTTTGTTGTGTGCTTTACACCCTGCAGTATGCACAACATCATAATTATTGTATAATTAATGTCGCTCTTTTGTGCATAGGGTCAAACATTTAGATCTTTGAAGTAGAATGACAATACTACGGGAAATAAGAGCACTGGCCAATACGCCTGCACACCCACACCCAAACACAAGAGAGAGAAGAGAGAGAGAGAGAGAGAGAGAGAGAGAGAGAGAGAGAGAGAAGAGAGAGAGAGAAGAAGAAGAAGAATAAGCAGCTGCACGGATAAACTCATATACTTGGGGGTTAACATTTTAAGCTCCTCTATGTTGCTTCCTAACTATAAACCAACCTGTCATGATGTCCTGCCTTATTCTTTTATTATTGCAAGCATAACCTCTAGTGTCCTAATCATGGGTCTGTTTGCATGTGTAACAACAGGTTTGTGCTGGGGAGGTTTCTGTAGCATTTTCATTTATTTTTCTGTTGATCTTACCCGAAAGACAGTATTGTGTGTGCATTTAGTAGTAACTTTCAGTTTTCTTGGGGGTTCTTGTATTTGATGCAATCTTTCATCAGCATACAATTGTTTCCCCTGTAAGGATGCCAGGGGCCTGTCAGTATACATAGCATCCCCACATTCTGGAAATTCTGAGCTGGAAATTTCCTCTTTCTATCACTCTCTTTGTTTCTACCTTGTTCCTTTTCTCCCTGCCACCTCCTTCTTGTCTTTTTTCTGCTTTCTTGGTCCATTCTACTGCCCCTTTTAAAAAAAAGAAAAGGCTTAAAAGATAGCAATTCTCTTTTATGCCGAAGTCGGCTGTGCTGGGCCTGACTTGTCAGGCGCTTAAGGGCAGCGTGACGTATTTTTGCTCATATAACAGACAACAATAGTTGCTGTCTGAGCGTTCGACCACGTCGAAGAAAAATCAGCAAATTGTTCAAAGAGCTGTTTTCCCAAGCCAGAAAATCAGGATTTTTTTAGAACCTACCAGACTATAAACAGCCTGATTTAATTACGATTATTGTTTATTGAATAGACCCCCAAACATCTGCGTCTACCGAATCATCATTGACAACTCGCCGTCATCACGCCCCGTGAACGGCATTGCCCTTTCTCTTATTTCTTCAGGGACGAAGGGGAATAAAAGAGGAGGAAAGGGCGTTAATAAAATCCAGCTAAGTGAACTCCCTTGGCGAGCGGGAACAGGGGACAGCAGGCTGGGAGTAAAATGGTTTATGACACATTTATCTTATTTGGGCGAGGTCTTTATCGCCAAGGGGGGCTCCTTTCTTCTCTGCTGTGCTGCTGCTGCTCTCCCTTTCTTATCGTCTGCCGTTTCATGCCGAGTAAAGTGAGGGATGTGTGTGTGTGATAGTGGTAGATGACTAGGGATTCTTGTTTCAGTGTGTTCTTTAGGGTCAAGGGCAGTGACCTCGTTTGAACGGGTTTTTTTTGGTTTTCTTGGGTTGATTGGTTGGTCAGTTGATGGATAGATCATTTGGTGGCTTAATTGGTTGATTGATGGATTAATTGATCAATCATACGAGTGATTAGTTGATTTATTGACTGGTTTGATTTTTGGTTTGGGGTGTTTTGTCTGTCAGTTTGTGTTACATATTGATTTGCTATCAGTGCATTTATTCGTATTCTCAAGATCTTTAAGCTTATGTATGGGCTAAAAAGCAAATCTTTGGGAGGCGATCTATCTATCGATTTATCTATCTATCAAGATATCGATCTATCTGTGTACGTCTGTCCATCTGTCTGTCTGCCCGTCTGGCTGTCCATCTATCTGTTTATCACCTTATCTGCCTATCTTCCTGTCTACGCATCAGTCTGTTTATCTATCTCTCTTTCAATATGTCTGCATATCTGTCTACATGACAGCCTGTTCCCCTGTCATTTGGGGGTTAATGTTTATTATTTTAAAAAATTCAGTTTGCCCCTCACTTCTTTTGTCCCACTTTCTGTATTCGTTTCAAAAGTCTGATTTTACTGTTGTATTCATGTTCTCTGTGTGTAAGAACAATGGACTTTTTATCCTTCTCTTTTGCTAAATTTATTCCACATTTTTTTGGTTTTAAATGCAATTTCTACATCACAGTTGGGGCTATTGAGAAGATCCATTTATTTGCCTGTCAAGTCAAAAACACTTTAAGATAGCTTTGAATTACTATCTAAAAGTACTTCTTGATTAAAGAGAACTGTTCCTTTTGGGTTTTTTTTAATCATCCTTTCCTTCCAAAAAAATGTGAAGAAGCTTCTCAAAGCAGGTCATCTTATAAATTCGTGTTCTTTTTTCATATTCAGAGGAAGAATGTTAAGCTGGGAATTAAAACCAGCTTTGTAAGGCTTGTGGATTATCCTCATTATGGGGCTTGAAATCCAGAAGTTTGGCCGGTTTGACACGTAACAAGACATCATTAGTTCACTGGAATTTTTAACTCCTGATGCCAAAATCTGATTTTAAAAGATGGAGTAATTTGCTTCCTCTGTTCGACTATAATTTTTTTTTCAAGTGGACAAAATGAGTGTTCGATAAAATTCGTTTCAACGGGGTTCTTGCATTTTCTGGTTTTGGATGATTAAGAGGCAGTGAAGGGAGTGACCTTGTCTTGAGATTTTTATCATGATTATGCTTTCAGTTTACGATGTTCAAGTCATCTATCGTCTGAGAGTTCATGCATTCTGCTGAACTTATTTATGTGGTGCTTAGTATAGAAATGGCTTTCCAGCTTGAAGACATAAAAGTTCCTCATGTGTTGTAAGTCTTTGTCAGTTCGTTTAGGCCATGGCTGATCAGAGGTTAAACTTTGACGTCCTAGTACTTGTACAGTTCACTTCAGTTCATTATTGTATTGTATTCTATTAAAGGGAATTTGTTCTGCAGTTATTACAAACACATTTAAACAACTAATAAGATTTTTATCCACATTATTATGAATCTGAACGCACATGATGAAAAGGTCATTTTGATTAAACACACAGACACACACACACACATGCACAAAGCATTCCCCCTCCACACACACACACACAACACACACACACACACACACACACACACACACACACACACACACACACACCATTCTCCACCCCTCCAACACCCACCCCCCCCACCCCCACCCCCACACGTAAACACATACTCCCATAAAACACTACATACACACAATCATCACAGCCCTTCGTTTTCAACACAACCATCACCATCATCACTGCCACTGTCTTGGAAGTTAGAGAATGAGACAGACAGCGAGCAGACGACAATGACTCTAGCCAATATCAGACGCCTTCCTCGCCCTCAGAACGCCCAGAAAGAAAGAAAGAAACTGGGGAACCGACAGACTTGTAGGATATTGATGTCTGGAGCTTGGTTCGTTCGTTCGTTTGTCTGTTTGTTTGTTTGTGTGTCAGCTTCTTTGTTCCGCTCTGAGACACATGTAGAGGAAGAGACAGACGTTTCGAAAGGTGGTGAAGAAGTGTGATGTACGTGTTGGGAGGAGGGGACGGGAGGGGTGGGGAGGGGAGGGGAGGGATGTGGGCAAAATGTAGACTTTCATATTTCACTGGAGATTATTTATTTTTCACTTTGGAAACAACTTCCTAAAAAGAAGAATAATTATCATACCAGCATCACTCCTACTACCACAACCATTACCACTACTACCACAAGGCACCAAAAAAATTGAGTATTTAAGTTTTTTTGTAAATAAAAAAATCATTAATGCTGCTGCTGCTACTACTACTACTTCCACCACCACCACCACCACCACCACCACCACCACCACTACTTCTACTACTACTACTACTACTACACTAACTACTACTACTACTACTACTACTACTACCACCACTACTACTACTACCACCACTACTACTACTACCACCAATACTACTACTACTAACACCACCACCAGTACCACCGCTACTGCTACTGCTGCTGCTGCTGCTGCTGCTGCTGCTGCTGCTACTACTACTACTACTACTACTACTACTACTACTACTACTACTACTACTGCTTCTGCTGCTGCTGCTGCTGCTGCTGCTACCGCCGCCGCCGCCGCCACCACAACCACCACCAACACTAGACAAATAGCAATAGCAACGTTATAAAATGGCAGTAATGAAATATAATGGCAAATAAAACGACAGATAAAAAAAAAACAGTTCCTATAAATGATCAGAACTCTGCAAGGAATGAAAACTCAGAGACATATAAAACTATTTTAAAAAAAAAAGAAATTCCAATAAAAATTCACAGAATGCAAACTTGAGATTTGTATATTGTGAAATGACTCAGGTACAAGTTTCATACCGCTGTTGTATTTTCTAAACTTGCGGAGAATAGTAGAATATCCCCCATGTTCAAAATGGCCAGAGAAAAAGAAAACTAGGAATTCCCTTATGTGTAAAGTTTTGTCACTGATCTTCAGTTTTATGGTTTAGTTAAAAGCTGTTTTCCTTTCCCTAACCCTTGAAGTAGACGTCATTTTAAGTTCACGGGGAGAGAGAGAGAGAGAGAGAGAGAGAGGGGGGGGGGGGGGGGAGAGAGGAGAGAGAGAGAGAGAGAGGAGAGAGAGAGAGAGAGAGAGAGAGGAGAAGGAGAGAGAGATGTGCACATATACACGAACAGAACCATACATAGACTGGAAGACAAAAATAACCAAACCACCAAAAAAACCAGCCACCAACATTCATTCAAATTCAAGTTCTTTTATTTTGAAGATCATGAATAAGCACTCGTGTGGTTTTTTACATACTGTCCCCACCCTAATCAGGGTAACATCATGACTGAAAAATAAATCCCCAAACCCCAAACACTTAGAGAAGAAAATTAATAGCAAAGAAACAAGACAGACAGACATGTCAATAGACGGACAAACAGACAGACAGAGGCAGAGAGAGTGAAAGTTCTGACAATATTGTGTGTGTGTGTGTATGTGTGTGTGTGTGTGTGTAGACGAGAGAGACAGAGACTGAGATACACACACAGACTGACAGACGAGACCATCACACAGAGAGACAGAGAGGACAGAGAGAGAGAGAAGAGAGAGAGAGAGAGAGAGAGAGAGAGAGAGAGAGAGAGAGAGAGAGAGAGAGTTGTGAAATCGTTCTAAAGGATTCGTTGTTAAACGTTGTTAATCGCTTTCAAGAGGGAAAGGCTTTAATTAAAGGCAGATTGGGCTCATACCATTATGCACAGAGAGGAGGATTCAAGTTAGACCCCCCAAACAATGAGCTTATCTTCATCTTGTGCAGTTTGAAAGTAGGTTAGAAAACAGCTATCACGACATTTGGGATCATTTTTGCAACTGTAAAAAACAGTTTGCAAGGTACAAGCGGATGAGAATACAGTCCTTGTTGCTGTTATACGAGCTGTGTGGGTGTTGTTGATTTTTTTCGTAACTGTCTCTGTCTCTGTCTCTCTCTGTCTCTCTCTGTCTCCCTGTCTCTCTGTCTCTGTCTGTATGTCTGTCTCTCTCTCCCTCTCTTTCTGTCTGTCTCCCTGTCCTGTCTGTCTGTCTGTCTCACACACACACACACTCACCCGCGCGTGAACGCAGACACACACCACACATAACACAACACACACACACACACACACACACACACATATACACTCTTTTTAATCCTCAACTTTTTTATTTTATCCATGTCCTCATATCTCCTTCTTTTCTTGTCTTCTTCTTCTTCTTCTTCTTCTTCTTCTTCTTCTTCTTCTTCTTCTTCATTCTTCTTCTCCTTCTTCATCTTCATCATCATCATCATCATCATCATCTTCTTCTTCTTCTTCTTCTTCTTCTTCTTCTTCTTCTTTTTTCTCATCTTTATTATCGTCCTGCTTTTTCTGCCTCTACCTCCTCCACTTTGCAATTTTTATTTGATGGTTGTTTTTTCTTCTGTGTATTTTGTGTTCTAAGTATATCTTATGTTGTGTCCTTGTAACGTAGATATTTTTTTTAATGTAATATTTGTCTCTTTTTTCG
>CM054159.1:11519504-11522004 GCA_028751875.1 Rapana venosa | reverse complement strand
TTCCTCTCTTCTTATGCAACATGTTTTGGAATGTTGATTATATACACACACCCCCTTCATGAGGGGCCAAGGCCTATAATGAATAAAACTTTCGCATTCGCATTCGCATTCTATCCCCCCTTTTTCTCTGTGTCTGTCTGTCTCTGTCTGTTTCTCTCTGTGTGCTTCTCTCTCTCGCTCCCCCCCCCCCCCCCCCCCCCCCCCCCCCCCCCCCCCCCCTCCCTCTCTAACGCTCTCTCTCTCTTCTCCCTCCCTCTATCCCCTCTCTTTTTTGTGTATGTCTGTCTGTCTGTATGTATGTATGTCTCTGTCTCTTTCTGTTTCTCACTCTCTCTCTCCTCCTCCTCCCTCCTCTATCTCTCCCCCTCCTCCTCCTCCTCCTCTCTCTCCCTCTCTCTATCCCCTCTCTTTCTATGTGTCTTTCTGTCTCTCCCACTCTCCATGTCTCTCTGTCTCTCTGTCTCTCATTCTGATTCTCCTTATATCTGCTCAGTTTTCCCTAAGTGCTAATGATAGCTTCACACGCACACACAGACACACACAGACACAGACACACACACACACACACACACACACACACACACACACACACACACACAGCCCATACTCAGTACCTCAGTCACTCATTCAATCTCTCTCTCTCTCTCTCTCTCTCTCTCTCTCACACACACATACGCACACACTCACTCACTCATTCACACGCACGCACGCACACACACACACACACACACACAAGCCAACAAGCAAGCAAGCAAACAAACAAACAAACAAACAAACAAACAAGCACACAAAGCAACGAATCATGAAAACGATCGCGCGGAAAATGCGAAAGGCTTAACAAGTAGTTCATTTGCATGGAAATACATAGTGGGGATCTGTCTTGTTCCCTCTCATTACTGTCAGCCACATTGATCATGATTTGTCCGTCTGTCTGTCTGTCAGTTTGAACGTCTGCCTGTTTGTCAGTGTGTTTGTCTGTCTGTCTGTTTATAAGTCTGTCTTTCAATATCTCTGTCGGTCTGCCTGCCTGTCAGTCTGTCTATCAGTCTGTCTGTCAATATCTCTGTCTGCCTGCCTGCCTGTCAGTCTGTCTATCAGTCTGTCTGTCAATATCTCTGCCTGCCTGCCTGTCTGTCAGTCTGTCTATTTGTCTGTCTGTCTGTCCGTCCGTCTGTCTGACTGTCTGTTTCACACTTTCATTTCGTAATTATTCGGTGTTTAGGTTTTTGATTATGTCAGTCTGCCTGTCTGCCTGTTTGTCTGTGTGCCTGTCTACTTGTCTGCATGTCTGTTTGTCTGTCTACCTACCTGTCTGTCTGTCTGTCTCTTTCACCCTTTCATTTCATAATGATTTTGTGTGTTGCTTTTTGAATATTTGTATGTCTGTCTGTATATCTCTCTCTCTTTCATTCTTTATCTATTTGTGTGTCTGTCTGTCTATCTCTCTTTTATTCTTCTGTCTGTCTGTCTGTCTATCTCTCTTTCTATCTTCTGTCTGTCTGCCTGTCTGTCTATCTCTCTTTCATTCATCTGTCTGTGTGTCTGTCTCTCTATCTCTCTTTCATTCTTCTGTCTGTCTATCTATTTTGTTTTTACACTTTCTCCCTACCTCCCTCCATCCTCCCTCTCTCTGTGACTCTCTTTCTGTCTGTATGTCTCTGTCTGACTGTTTGTATGTATGTATGTCTGTCTGTCTGTCTCTTTCTCCCCCCCCCTCCCCCCTCTCTCTCCCTTTCTCTCTCTGTCTGTCTCTCCTTCCTTCCATCCCTCCTTGCTCATCCTTTCTTTAGAGCTACTAGATAACTTAGAGAGTTACTGATACTTGTGTTTCTGCACAATTCTCCCTCTGTAGTAGAATCAACCTGCTGGGATATACCCCATTTTTTCGGTGTTTTTGTCTTTTCCAGTGCACACCAGTAAATTTGCTGAATTGTAAAACCCCATTCAGTCTCGAACGAAAACTGCCAGACTTAGTCACCTGCTGCTGCTGCTGCTGCTGCTGCTACTGCTGCTCCTGCTGCTGATGATGATCACCATCATCATCATGATCATAATAATAATGGTAATGAAAATATAATAATAATAATAATAATAATAATAATAATAATAATAATGATGATGTAATAGTAACAACAGCAACAGCAATAATAATAATAATAGTAATAATAATAATCATCATCATCATCATCAAAATAACAATGGTGCTCATGATTATCATCATAATAGTAATAATAGTAATAATAACAACAATAATGATAATCATCATCATAATGATGGACATTTCTTAAGCGCTTTTTTCCCCTTTATAGGTGCAGCACAAAGCGCCTTACATTATAACCACCAAAAAAAAGAGGAAAGTCTTTAGCATTGCGCTCATAGGCATAACGAATCAATAAAACACAATCAGAATTATACTACATGGAAATAATGTGAGATTTAAGCAAAGCACATAAACATCGCTTCCATAAAATAAAACAGCAACAACATTAACAGGCACAAA
>CM054159.1:11502004-11517004 GCA_028751875.1 Rapana venosa | reverse complement strand
TCTTCCTCCTGATGCTGCTGCTGCTGCTGGTTTTTGTGTTATCTCATCAGTATCGTCATCAGCGTGGTGGTTTATTTTAGACCAAATCTTTAGCAACTTTAAACACTTGGAAAAAAAACATTGTACAGGCATGCTGGTGTCACATTAAGAACAAAACTTATGTGGAAAGAATTTTAAGGTTTTCATCAACCATTCACAGATCGAAAACAAGTACTTTGTGGTTTTCTGTTCGTACGGTTAATCTTAACGCTAGTATACGACTGTGTGGCTTTCAGAAATTGAACGACAGAAGGATTTTTTTTTAATAGAAAAGTATCATTGGTCACTTTAGTTTGCCTTTTGTTTGTTTGGTTGGTTGGTTTTGGTTTTGCGCGTTTGCTTATCCTCCCCCCCCCCCCCCAAACAAACGTGTTAACTTCAAGCTAATAATGATCATGTTATCCACAAAGCATTTCACAACTGAACGATCTCACCTGTGTCATTTATTGACATCACCGAGTTCGGTGTTAGCCGCCGCATCCAATGATAAAGACACAATCCTCCTTCTCCATCTGCTCCGGCCTTCCCTGGCGATTCATTAAATGATAGGGAGAGACATATAAGAGGAACTACCGCCTTCTTCTTTTCCTGATTAGTTTAATATCCAAATCACTACTGGGTGATTGAGACAATACGTAGGTATGTTCATGCCCTGAATGGAAAGATTGGAGTAAAGGGTGATTCGTCAAAAAAGTGAGATAGGTCCAAAAAAAAAAATTAATAGCATAGTAGCTTTCCTGCCTCTGACGGGTGCAAGGTTTCAGAAAGTGGTAATTATGTTGTTGTTATTGTTGCTGTTGTGCGTTCCCCAGCTTAACACCCTGGGGGTCACCCAGATCATGCACTCTGACTCACTCATCCTACCTGGGAATCATTGTGAGATGGGAAGTTTACCGGATGAGAAGTGTGCGTGTATGACTCTTTTCAAGTACCTCGCCGTAAGGCAGCCATACTTCGACTTCAGAGGATTTTTTCTCCTTTAAGAAAGGAGAGTGTAGGTTGTTATGTTAAGAGCTTGTCTTGGCGGAAGGCAATCTCAACACAACATTTTACAGCATAACAACATCTGAGTGTAGGCATTGGCAACTAGCTGACATCAGTAACTGGCACAGCTTTTGGCCTGAGCCAGAGCAAGTGATATTACCACACACTGCAGGGAAGCATACAGAACACCGTGACTGTTGCCACACTGTTTCCTTATTTAAGTCTTATCCTTTTTTAGTGTGAGACATTGAGCGCTAGGTATTCAAATGATAATGTATGATTGACTGATATATATATATATATATATAATATATATATATATATATATATATATATTAATATATATATATTATATATATATATATATTCTTCCCCATTTCCCCTCTTCCTTTCTTTCTTTCTTTCTTTTTTTTCTTTCCGTCTTGTCTTTGCTTTCTTTGCTTCTGTTCACTCTCGATCTCTATCTGTCTGTCTGTCTGTCTGCCTGCCTGTCTGTCTGTCTCATTCTCTCTCTCTCTCTCTCTCTCTCTCTCTCTCTCTCTCTCTCTCTCTCTCCCTCTCTCCCTCTCCCTTTCTCCCTCTCCCTTTCTCTCCCTCTCTCCCTCCCCCCTCTCTCCCTCCCCCTCTCTCTCCCTCTCCCTCTCTCTCCCTCTCCCTCTCTCTCTTCCCCTCTCTCTGTCCCTCTCCCTCCCTCTCTTCCACCCTCTCCCTCTCTCCCTCACCCTCTCTCTCTCTCTCCCTACCTCCCCCTCCTCTCCCCCTCCCTCTCTCCCCCTCTCTCCCTCCCTCTACATCTCCCTCTCCCTCTCCCCCCCTCCCTTTCTCTCTCTCTCTCTCTCTCTCTCTCTCTCTCTCTCTCTCTCCCTCTCCATCTCCCCCCCCCCTTTCTCTCTCTCTCTCTCTCTGTACTTTCCTGCTCACCGCCAGGTTAGCACCAACACAGGTTGTTTGCAACATGAACACGGGCCAGAAATGGAAGGAAAATCTATTGTGTAGAAAACGTCGATAGTTTGGGCTGGCAGCTTACAGGAATGGAATCAGTTCTAAGTGTTTTGCTTTACTCGAAAAAAGAAAACAACAACCACAAAAAAAACCCGCATGAAATCTGTGATGTTAAAGCCAGGGAAGGATTTGACGCAAGTTCAAGAGATAAGAGACAGAGAGACACAGAGAGAGACAGAGAGAGAGACAGAGAGAGACAGAGAGAGACAGAGAGAGAAACAGAAACAGAGAGGGGAGCGAGAGAGACAGAGACAGACAAGTCAGAAATAACTATTTTCGAAGATAGGTTGCGCTTTTAGTTGTTGTTCTAGTAAGTTTTCTGAGACATACTGCTGTGCTGGGAATTGAATTTGGATAGCATTTTTTTAAACGTTGTTTGTTTACAGCGTGTTCGATTGCGATAAGAAGAATGATAATGATGATGATGATGATGATGTTTGTATGTGTGTGTTTGTGTGTGTGTTGTGTGTGAGTGTGTGAGTGAGTGAGTGTGTGTGTGTGTGTGTGTGTGTGTGTGTGTGTGTGCATGTGTGTGTGTGTGTGTGTTGTGTGTGTGTGTGTGTGTGTGTGTGTGTGTGTGTGTGTGTGTGTGAGTGTGTGTGTGTGTGTGTGTGTGCGTTTCATAAACTACGAGTTCTCTTGGTTTCTTTCCACTCTTTCTGTATTAACCAGCATATCTCTCTCTCTATTCTCTCTCTCTCTCTATCTCTCTCTCTTCTCTCTCTCTCTCTCTCTCTCTCTCTCTCTCTCTTTCTCCCTCTCCTCCCCCTCCCTCTCCTCTCTCTCTCTCTCTCTCTCTCTCTCTCTCTCTCTCTCTCTCTCTCTCTCTCTCTCTTCTCTCTCCCCCTCACAGTAGACTTTGAAAGTAAAGAATTTTAACCACCAGAGCTTTTAGAGAGGTTGTGGTGTGTGTGTGTGTGTGTGAGAGAGAGAGAGTGTGTGTGTATGAGTGTGTGTGGTGTGTTCGTGAGTGTGTGTGGTGTGTGTGTGTATATTTGTATGTATGTATGTGTGTATTTGTGTGCATATTTGTGTGTATTCGTGTGTATGTGTGTGTGTGTGTGTTTTATAAACCACAAGCTCTCTTGGTTTCATACTATTCTTTCTTTATCAGCCAGCATCTCTCTCTCTCTCTCTCTCTCTCTCTCTCTCTCTCCCTCCCTCCCTCTCTCCCTCTCTCCCTCCATCCCTCCCTCTCTCTCTCCCCCCTCTCTCCCTCTCAACGCCATCCTTATCCCTTTATACACGCTGAAGAAAGATGGAGAAACGATTGCTCTGCCAAAGTAAAAAAAACAAAAAACGAATATGCCGGCCGTTTATGCCAGCAGGTCATTTGCATGGAAACAGTTACTGCCTGTTTACTGTCCATATTTGCTGGCTTTTTTCCCCCATCTTTGTGATGTGATATGGGCTAGAGAAGAGATTTTATTTGTCCTTGCAAAGCAGGTGTACACTGGTTACGTAGTCTGTGTTCCTTGTTGTTGTTGTTGTTGTCTTTCTTCTTCTTCTTCTTGTAATTCTCATCCTTCTTGTCCTTGTTCTTGTTCTTTCTTGTTCTTGTTCTTCTTTCTTCTTCTTCTTTCTTCTTCTTCTTCTTCTTACTCTTGCTCTTCCTCTTCTTCTTTTGTTTTTCTTGTTCTTGTTCTTGTTTCTTCTTCTTCTTCTTCTTCTTCTTCTTCTCTTCTTCTCCTTCTTCTTCTTCTTCTTCTTCTTCTTTTTCTTCTTCTTCATCATTATCATCATCATCTTCATCATCATTATCATCATCATCATCATTATCTTCTTCTTCTTCATTTCCATCATCATCACCATCATCATCATCATCTTCTTCTTCATTTCCATCATCGTCATCATCATCATCATCTTCTTCTTCATTTCCATCATCGTCATCATCATCATCTTCTTCATTTCCATCATCATCATCGTCATCATCGTCTTTTTCTTCTTGTTCTTGTTCTTGTCCTTCTTGTTCTTCTTCTTCTTCTTCTTCTTCTTCTTCTTCTTCTTCTTCTTCTTCTTCTTCTTCTTCCTCGTTGAACGCCCAGACAGCAACTACAGCTGTCTGTCACATGAGCGAAAATGCGTAGCGCTGCTGTTGCGTGTCTGACGAGTCAGGCTCAACGCATCCCACTTCGGCGTGGAAGAGAATTGCTATTATTTTTATAAATCTTTTTGTGTGGAGGAAAAAAGGCCGGAGAATGGGCCAAGAAGGCAGAAAATAGACAAGAAGGAGGTGACAGGAAGAAGAGGAACGAGGTATAAACAAAGGGAGGGACAGAAAAGAAGGAATTTTTAGCACGGAATTTCCAGAAGATGGGGGATGCTCTTTAAACTGACAGGCCCCCGACATCCCTACAAGGAAATAATCTGATCTGATCATTGTGTTTGCAGCCTCGCCGACTACAAACATCTATCACACACACACACACACACACACACACTCACACTCACACTCACACACACGCACGCACGCACACACATACACACTCACTCTCTCAGACACACACACACACACACACACACACACACACACACACACACACACACACACACACACATACACACACACACACACAGAGGAAGGAAGGTGGCAGGATGGTTAAGACGTTCGCCTGCCAACAAGTAAACCGTGAGGTTGTGGATTCGATTCCCAGCCTCGCCCTTTCTTCCCAGTTTGACAAAAAAAATCGAACTGAATGTCAAAGTCCTTCGGATGAGACTATAAACCGAGGCCCCGTGTTTAAACGCATGCAGAACATCTTGTGCACACGTTAAATCCTGTTCCGCTTTTCGGAAGAATAGGCCATTGTGTGCCAGTGGAAACATATGACAAAATTTACAAAACCACATACACACGGGGACTAGATGTAAATAAGCACATGCACGCTTATTCCATTATCCTCGATATAAAAGAATAAATAAATAAATAAACACACACACAATACACACGCATTCGTTCAATATCACTAGAAGTGAACAGACGTAAAATTGAAGTCAACAACAACAACAATAACAACACACACACTCACACACTCACACACACACACACACACACACACACACACACACACACACACACACACACACACACACACACACACGCACGCACGCACGCACGCACGCACGCACGCACGCACGCACGCGTGCGCGCGCGCTACTTGATGCAAATCTATTTGCATACGCACATAAATAGACACCGGCGTCTTTTCAAGCTGATAATAGTAGTAGCACATGAAACTCTTTGTGCACATAATAATTATGACAGATTCTTTTCCTACTTCCCTTATGACCACTCCCCCCCCCCCCCCCTACCCTCCACCCCTTACCCCCATCCCCCCTCCTGTCTCTGGTTCTGAAATCGAAGAGTTTGAAGAATGGAAAACTGCTATTGCACAGAGCAATGGCTTGGTAATTGATTCATTTTGCATGAGAACAATGATCGTTGTAAAAGGTGTGTGTGTGTGTGTGTGTGTGTGTTCAACTTTTTGCTCTGTGTGAGCGTATAATGTGCAAGCCTATTGTAGCGCTTTTGGAGTGTGTATGTGTTGTGTGTGTACACATGTGGTGTGTGTGTGTGTGTGTGTGTGTGTGTGTGTGTGTGTGTGTGTGTGTGTGTGTGTGTGTGTTTCGAGCATGCGGGCGTGTGTGTGTTTGTGTGTGTGTTTGTATGTGCGCGCGCGTGTTCGTGCTCGTGTTTTTGCATGTGCAAGGTTGGAAACAGGATTGCATTGTATTGCATTGCATTGTGTTGTATTGTATGCCACTTAAAGTCGCAGCAGATTTCTCTGTGTGAAATTCGGGCTGCTCTCCCCCGGGAAGAGCGCGGCGCCACAAGACCAGCGCCACCCTTTTTTTCCCCCTATCTGCAACTGTATTTATTTTCCCTATCAGAGTGGCTTTTTTCTGCAGAATTTTGCCAGGGACAACTCCCTTGTTGCCGGGAGTTCCTTTACGTGCTCTAAATAATTATGTGTTAACACAAGGGACCTCGATTTATCGTCTCATCCGAAAGACTAGCACCCAGACTACCACGCACGGTCTAGTGGATGGGGGAAAAAAACTTTCGGGCTCAAACGGGGGATAAAATCACCACACACTTTGAATCCGGACTTTTCACTTTCTAGGCAGGTGCGTTACCTCTAGACCACAGGATGTTTGGTGGCCTCATAGAGATGGGATAACAGTTTTATTCTGACCGAATTATCTTCATTTTGAGGCATTGATTCTTTGCATTGGTTTCGTTTCATTTTATTTGATCGATCGTGAACATGTTGTTTATTTCTTTTATTTATTGATTTTGGTATGATTATGAATAGCCAGGGTGGCTTTTACCTTGCTCTTTGCTCGTAATAGTTGCAAGAGAAAAAGTGTATTGTCGTTTCTCTCTGTCTCTGTCTGTCTCTCTGTCTGTCTGTATGTCTCTCTGTCTTTGTCTCTGTCTCTGTCTGCCTTCGTATGCCTCTATGCCTGTTTACCTCTTTCTCTTTCTATCTCACCGAGGCCTCGTGTGCGAACGCATACAAAACATCTTGCGCACACGTTAAATCCTGTTCCGCTTTTCGGAAAGTAGGCCATTGTGTGCCGGTGGAAACAGACGACAAAATTTACAAAACCGCATACACACGGGGACTGGTTGTAAAAAAGCACATGAGTGCTTATTCCATTATCCTCGATATAAAAGAATAAATAAATAAACTCTATGTCTGTCTCTGTCTCTGTCTGTCTGTTTGTCTGCCTGTCTGTCTGTCTGTCTGTCTTTCTGCCTCTGTCTATGTCTGTCTCTGTCTCTTCTTTCTCTCACAATCTCTACCCCCCTCCTCCCTCTCTCTCTCCCTCTCCTCTCCTCTCTCTCCTCCCTCCCTCCCTCCCTCCTTCTCTCCCTCCATCCCTCTGCCCCCTCAGTTCCTGAAGTAGCCCAATAGAGGATGTTTTTAACATTACTGTCAAAGTCAGATCGAAAAATCTATTGTGCTGAAAATGTCAAAGGCTTTGTGCGCGGCTCATTTGAATGGAGCAACGGTTGTTGTTGTTTTTTTAGCCGTTTCCTTTCAGCTTTCTTTCTTTTTCTTTCTTTTTTCCCTTGCTCTGTCTTTCTCTTTCTCTTTCTCTCTTGTTTTCGTTCTTCCTTTCTTGTGGTCTTTCTCCATTCTATAGTTGATTTTTTTTAAAACTCCCTTTCCACGGGATGTATGTCTGTGTGTGTGGATGAGGAAGGAAGAGGAGGAGGAGTGTTGTGTGTGTGTGTGTGTGTGTGTGTGTGTGTGTGTGTGTGTGTGCGTGCGTGTGTGTGTGTGTGTGTGTGTGTGTGTGTGTGTGCGTGCGTGCGTGCGTGCGTAAGTGTGTGTGTTGCAAACACTGAAGATTTTTTTCTGTATATAGATGCTGTTTGGACGTTGTTTGGAAGATGTTATATATATATATATATATATATATATATATATATATATATATATATATATATATATATTTATATATATATGCATACATAGATACATACATACATTCATACATACATACATACATACATACATACACACACACACACACAGATGATGATGATCATGATGATGATGGTGGTGGTGGTGGTGATCATAATGATGATGATGATGATGATGATGATGATGATGATGATGATCTACAGCAGCAATGAAGAGAACACGCATTGGTTATTCTTTTTTCCCCCTACTTTCCCGTGAAAGAGATTGAAAAATTATCGAAACAAATAATTAAAGAAGAAAACAAATCAGAGACAGAGAAAGACAGTTAGAAGGTTCCACAAGAAGAAGAAGAAAGATAAGAAGAAGAAGAAGATGATGATGAAGACGAAGGAGAAGAAGAAGAAGAAGAAGAGCAACAACAACAACAACGACAACAACAACAACAACAGCAGCAGCAGCAACAACAACAACAACAACAAATCGAAGGGAGAGACAGACAGACAGACAGAAAGACAGACAGACAGGCACACAGACAGACATACACATAGAAGAGAGACAGACAGAGAGAGAGGCAGACAGAGGTAGCGAGAGAGAGAGAGACAGACAGACAGACAGACAGACAGAGGGAGAGAGAGAGCGTGCGTGCGTGCGTGCATCAATCTATTTTTATATGTTGCGTGAAATACCACCCTGTTAATACGTAGGCTCAGACCGAACTAGATATTGACAGTAACATGACTTCCATTACTGAAAAGCACTGATCGTTATTCCTAATAACAAAACAAATATGAAACAGTTACCATATAACTGTTCCATGGGACTTGGTGCCCTAGTCTCATAGTCACCTCAGTACTGTAGTTCTGAACAAAATACGTCGAAACTTCGCTTCTTCTTCTTCTTGTTCTTCTTCTGTATTTTTCTGTATGATGTCATTCTATCTTCTTAAGTTTCTGAACTTTTCTGTCCTCTCCCCCCCCCCCCCCCCACCTGTATTTTTCCTATGCTTCTCCTGTACTATTCCTGTGCTTGTCATTTCACGTGCTTTTCTCATGTACTTGTCCTTATAATAATAATAATAATAATAACACAACAACAACAACAATAATAATAATAATAATGTATGGAATTTATATAGCGCTGAATCTTGTAAAGCAACAAATCAAAGCGCTCAGATGACATTCTTTGAAATAAAAATTAATATCGAGGATAATGGAATAAGCACTCATGTGCTTTTTTTTACATCCAGTCCCCGTGTGTATGCGGTTTTGTCAATTTTTTGTCATCTGTTCCCACCGGCGCACAATGGCCTACTCTTTCGAAAAGCGGGCCAGGATTTAACGTGTGCGCAAGATGTTCTGCATGCGTTCACACACGGGGCCTCGGTTTATAGTCTCATCCGAAGGATGCTTCTACCTAAATGGAGGGGGAAAAACGCACAAATCTTACTATTGGTGAACCTCGGAGCTCTAGCCGAGGAATGTAAACAATAAATAAAAGCTTCTTCCATCCCCGAAGTCGGAATGCGGCTACCTCATTGTGGGCAAAAACGGTCGCATACGCAAAATCCCTCCATTGTTGAACCTTGTAGCTTTAGCCGATGAACAAAGCAAATACGTATGTTATCATTATATATACTTCTTTGCCCATTTCCCGTACTTCTACCTCAACACTTCTGTTCTCCTGATTCGACTCTTCCTCTGGTGTGTTTTTCCTGTGTTCGCTGTCTTATTTTCCCAATAATAATTTCTTCTTCTCTACTTGCCTGTTTGTCTTCCCTTTTACTTATTTTGGGGGTTTCTGTGGTCTTTTTCCTTTCCCTTTCCTGTCTTTCTTCTCCTGTATCTTTTTTTTCTCCTGCAATCCGACTGTTCTCATCCCCCCTCCCCCCAAAAAAAAACAACAACAATAATCAGCATGAGAGAGTTCCAGAGCCAGCAGCAACCATACATTTGACGCAAATATAACTAGGAGCCTCTGAAAAGTAAACAACTATTATTGTGTAACACGATCTTTCTTTTCTATCTCAAAAACCATGCAGGCAGTCTTGGTTTGAGTACTTTGAAGACGATAATTTTTGTTGAAGAGAGACTCACTCTCCGGCATCACCAAGTTCGGTGTTAGCCGTCGCGCCCAATGATGAACCTACATGAACCTCCTTCTCCGTTTGCTCCGGTCTTCGCTGACCCTTCTGACTTAATGGATTCTCATGCCACAGGACTCGGGGATGTTGCCAATGAGAGAAGCTGGTGGTCTCTTTTTTTCCCTCTTCCCTGGGTCCGGGGACGGGATAGCTCAGTGGTCGGAGCACTCGCTTTCCCCCAGCCAAGTTAAGCAGCGTCGAGCGTGGTTACCAGTTGGACGGGTGACCGTTTGCGCACCTTGGCTTCAGTACAGTTCCCCCAGTTCACCCAGCTGTAAATGGGTACCTGCCCTCTAGGGTCAAGGAAGGTAAAGCAGCGAGGGAGAGGAGATGGGCGCCGCCCTCAATATGCTGGTCCTAGAGAAGTGAGGCCTCTGACGCCTCGCTCCCCTACGACCTTATAGGTTATGGGACTCCTTTACCTTTACCTTACCTGGGTCTGGCATTAAAGGACAGATTTCATGAGGTCCGTATCTCGGTTTCGTAGCGTATGGCTTTCATGTCTTAAGTTTCCTTTCATTTATTACAGTAAGAAGTTTTCTTGTTGTTCCCAGTTCGTGTAATGTGCCTTCATTTGTGCTTGTATCTGTCCATCTGACTCTGAGCAGTCTTGTAAATGCCACATCTCAGCTGCTTTGATTCTTTTTCTATCCTCTTTTCTTTGTGTTCAGGATTCACAGCGATATAGCATGACTGGCCATACTAAGCATTTCGTCATTTTCGTGGTTTTTTACGTTGGTAAGGAATGCTGCGATCTTTGCAGAATTATGTTCTTTAGTTGGATCATTCTACTTTTAGCCATGCCTATTCTTGCTTATATGTCGTTGATACACGATCCGTCATTTTTTTCCACTGAGCTAAGAAATTCAAAGTCTTTGACATTTTCTATAGAAGATTTGCCAATAGAAGAGAGATTGATGAAGGAAAAAAAATAGCACAACTCAAATCAGTTGAAAATCAAGGAAATGATTCATTTGTCAAATTGCAAACGTACGTTTGCAGTAACAGTTTCACACACTTGCAGTGTATCTTGTCATGTCATGTTGTCCTCTGCCCAGGCCAAAATTTTAATGTCAGAAATTGACGTGTAAGCAAAGTGCAGCAAAGGCCGACATTCAATTTGTTTGTTGTACAAGATTCGGCGCTATATAAATCCATAGTAGTAGTAGCAGCAGCAGCAGTAGTAGTAGTAGTAGAAGTAGTAGTAGCAGTAGTAGTAGTAGTTAGTAGTAGTAGTAGTAGTAGTAGTAGTAAGTAGCAGCAGCAGCAGCAGCAGCAAGCAGCAGCAGTAGTAGTAGTAGTAGTAGTAGTAGTAGTAGTAAACATGTGTTTTGAAAGGTTATGTTAAAACCGTCCACCTCCATGTCTAGCTCTTAGTATAACAAGCTGCAGAGAGAAACAAATCTCTGAAGTCGATGTATCGCTGCCTTTATAATTATCTCGAGCTCAATTGAAAACAGTCATGCACGTAAACCTCTCACACCCAGAGTACACTACTTACTTGCGGTCTGACGGTCGTTTTCAGAGAGGATAAATAAACCAGAACGGTGATGGGTGAGGCATGGTATGGGGAAACCCCACCAAGAATGTTGAACTGGACAACACCAACGATACCCACTGCTGCAGCAGCATGTGTGGTCTTGCAGGGCATAGAGTGTAAATAGGAGGCCTGCCATTCCTTTTTTTCTGACAATCCCCCTTACCTCCGCCTCTGTTTCCCCCCAACAGCCTCTTGTTTTAGTGTTATGTGACAGATATCCTTGTCGACAAGGTTACTGAAATGGGTGTCAACGCTGAATTTAACACAACAAAAAGAAAGGTAGGAAGGAAGGAAAGAAGGAAGAAGTAACGAGAGGAAGGAAAGAAGGACGGAAGAAGTAAGAGAGGAAGGAAAGAAGGAAGGAAGAAGTAAAGAGAGGAAAGAAGAAAGAAGTAAAGAGAGGAAGGAAAGAAGGAAGGAAGAAGTAAAGAGAGGAAGGAAAGAAGGAAGGAAGAAAGAAGGAAAGAAAGAAAGAAAGAAAGAAGGAAGGAGGAAGGAAGGAAAGGAGAAAAGGAAAAGACAGTCAAGAAAGAAAGAAAGAACAGAGAGAAAACGAAAGAAAGAAACAAAACAAAAGACCCAAAAAAAAGGAACAAAACCCAAACCAAGCCACAGTTGTTAGAGCGACGGTCTTATGTTTTGGCATTTCAACGGTAGGGAGTTAGGTCCCTTTAGGGGCGCGTAAATTGAAATATCCGCCTTCTGGGTGGTGTTGCCATTCGGGGAGTGTGGGCTGCTGTTTAAATGCTGTCTGTTTTACGTGTCCACTGGGACGGTTAGCCTATTTCTGTTGCTCCGTTCCTCAGAGGAAGCCTGTCACCGTAAACCCTGATTGGAGCTGAACAAGCCCGTCCTTTTCGGACACGTTAAGAGCGTCTGAGATTTGAAGTCGTCCCGAAGGTTTTTTTTTCCGTGTGGAAACGAGTACAACAACATACATGATTTGTTTCGTTTCTTTATTTATTTATTTTGGTTTAAAAACAGGTAGTCTTTTTGGTTTGTGGGCAAGGCTTAGTTTTAAGGATCAGTCCGTTGTTAAGAATGTGTTGATGTGTTTAAATATCAGGACGGAAAAAACTGTATGGTATTGTGTTGTTCATGAAACCTATAAAACTTAGGCTGGACAGAAGTACCAACGTCGTATTTTGTTTGTTTGTTGTTGTTGTTGTTTTTTTATAAATATATATATAAGTAGTTTTTCAAATGCTGTAGTATATGAAATGACTTATGTTTACTGAAAACAAAAAACAAAGAAAACACATAATTATACACACATACATATATAAAGATACAGGTGTCCCATAACCTATAAGCTTGTCGGGGAGCGAGGCGTCAGAGACCTCACTTCTCTAGGGGCCAGCATATTGAGGGCGGCGCCCATCTCCTCTCCCTCGCTGCTTTATCTTCCCTGACCCTAAAGAGGGCAGGTACTCATTTTACAGCTGGGTGAACTGGGGGACTGTAATGAAGCCAAGGCGCGCAAACAGTCACCCATCCAAATGGTAACCACGCTCGATGCTGCTTAACAGGGGGAAAGCGAGCGCTCCGACCATATATATTCGTGGTCGATAGAGCGGTTAGGAGAGATGTGGGAAGAGGGTTGTTTACAATTGCTTACATATTTGTATATATACATATGAGCGCATAAGGGCATGGACAAGGCACCAAAGAAGTTCTGGCCATCCACTGCAGCCTAGCAGTCTCCAGACGTAACGGTTTCCATGCCAAAGGGGAACGGCTTCCTTGGCCCAGAGAGTGGGACTGCCATCGTGCAACGACAGCTCCACTTTAAACAAAGTCACGCACAGGTTTATTCTACAGCTCATCATCATCTTCATCTACATCCAAGATCGGATTGCACAGCCACATGCGCGTCCACAGATGAACTGCAGGATTTCATCGTCATCTTCGGCAACGAAGGACTACCTGACTGACATATGTGTGGAAAGAATTGGCGTGAAGTGCCATGGACCTGCCTCTTTAGGTTCGGCAGCCAGGGAGAGGAGATGGGCGCCGCCCTCAGTATGCTGGCCCCTGGAGAAGTGAGGTCTCTGACTCCTCGCTCCCCTACGACCTTATACGTTATGGAACACCTTTACCTTTTTTCTCTTTTCTTTAACACATATGACACTTATGTACGGCACCTGCTTGCACACAGTGAGAAACCAAGATGCCGTAAGCCGCATGCAGTTAGCACACGTAAAAGAATCTTTGACAGCTCAAGCATTGTCCTGAGCATGATTGTGTAGGGAAAAAAACCCTCTCGAGGGTAAAACAAATGATCATACACAAAGCCAGCAATTCTTTTTCTTTATACTTATCTGGATAATGATGCATTGTAGCCATAAGTCATCCTCTCAAAGACAGGCAGGAGTTCTCTCTCTTTCTCTCCAGTCCCCTTGCATGGTTTTTAGGTCTGGTGATTTCATCCTAAAAATCTATTTCACTGCAGTGATTTTTTTAAAAATTGTGCTTTAATTATACACTTTTGTTTACTTGAAGACAATCAGCGGACAGCTACAGGCATGCATGCAGTCACACACAGACAAACACACACATAGACACACACACACAGACTCACAGACACACACACAAACAGAAACATACACACACACACACACACACACATCCCCACACGTACAAACAGAAACACACACATACACCCCACACGTACCCACACAAACACACACACACACATACACACACACCCCACCCTCCCCCCTCCTCCCTCACACCCCCACAGACACCACCACCCCACCCTACCCCCAACCCTCCCCCCACCCACCCCCACACACACCACACGCACCCACACACCCCTCCTCCTCCCCCACACACCCACACACGTACCCACCACCACCCTACCCCCAACCCTCCCCCCCCCCCCCACACCCACACAAGCACAAGAAACGTCCACAAGAAAACAGGAGGAGATAGAGGCAGGCTGGCCCACAAGGTCGCCAAGTCCCCTACTCCATTCAGACAATTGGCACTGCAAGACACATTGATTCGGGGCACGCTAACACTGCACTCTTTACTTATCTCTTCTTTTCTTTCCCTCTGTGTGTACGTGTGTGTGTGTGTGTCCTTCTCTCTCTCTCTCTCTCTCCTCTCTCTCTCTTCTCTCTCTCTCTCTCTCTCTCTCTCTCTCTCTCTCTCTCTCTGTCTCTCTCTCTCTCCTCTCTCTCTCTCTCTCTCTCTCTCTCTCTCTCTCTCTCTCTCCTCTCATTTTGAAACTGAGTTTACGTCACAGCTTAAAGTCGTATCCGTTCATAAGAGCTCATTTTTGGTTTTTTGGTTTTCGTTACGTTAAATGCATCATGTGATTTTTCTTGTATTTATTTGTATTTACAAAAGAAAGTCGTGTATAACCCCCCTTGTCAATAGGCCACTTTGGGCAATGACAATAAATTGGTCAAAGCGTCAAAGCGTCAAAAGCGTCTCTCTCTCTCACTACATAGTGAATAGCATCATGTATATAAGTTAAACTGTCCCACAGGGGGAGACTTAGAAATGGGAGTATAAATGAGAGTAAATTTATGATTGACATTAATATGTCTGAAACGTTTCCTATGTTTATGTTTCATGCCAGTATTATTTTTTCTTTTAAAAAGTGTTGGAAGGGAAGCAAGATCATATCCATGATGCAGTTTACCCGATAGTTCTCTCCCCTTCCCATTCCTTTCCTTCTCTATAAACACTTGGTAATGAAGATTTTGTGTGATGTGTCTTTTGTGAGTTAAGCATAGTTGGGTTATAATTACATAACAATGATGATATCATGTTGTTATTGCTCAGTATAAGGATGTTGTTAAAAAAATATATAAAAAAGGTGTAGAGTATCCACCTAGTTTATGAGA
>CM054159.1:11474504-11497004 GCA_028751875.1 Rapana venosa | reverse complement strand
TCCAGGTTTCACTTCCGTACAGCAGGATAGTCTGAATTAGGGCATTGTAGAGCTTTAGTTTGATTGGGAAACTGATCTCTTTACTTTTCCATATGGTGGTGAGTTTTGTCATGGAAGATGTTGCCATGGCTAGTCTGACTTTGATTTTGATATTTCAATACAATATGACAATGCTAGAAAATACAATGCAATATGACTTAAAACAATATGATACAATACCACACTATGCAATACATTACAAGATAATGCATGTAAATACCAAACTATAGAATACAGTACACAGCAGTACAATATGACACTTTACAAAATAATTCACTATATATTGTAACAGAGTGGACATATTTGATGTCCCTTCTCTGCACAAACGCCGGGGAACAAGGCACAGTCTCACAGTTAGGATATGGCATCTAAATAGAGGCTGCATAAATTCTACATTTCACCGTGTAGGCGAAGTGCATGCAATGGACGGCTTTCAACTACCACCCAAGGAAATAGAGGGCTGCACAATTTGCAGGTGTGTCTCAAAATAGTAACACATCGCTCTGTTCGTATGGGAGGTAATCTAATTACCACGCCACCACAAAAAGACAATATAATGCAATGCAATACAACACAATGCAACGCGATACAATGCAATACAATATGATACAATACAATATAATACAATACAAATCAATATAACACAAAGTAATAGAGTTCACTACAGTAATCATGCAGACCACACATTTTCTTTTTCTTAACCTATAACGGGTGGCACTGCTCTTATTAGTGTCGCCCTCTCCCTGCAGATCTGCTCATGTTTCCTGCAAAGAAGTCTGCCGGGACTGGAAGGAGTATACAATACAATACAATACACTACAATACAATACAATACAATACAATACGAGACATAAACGTGGCGCTTTTTTTCTACTATCTAATACATGGACATGGCGCTTATTGTCTACTCTCTAATACATAGACGTGGTGGTTATTGTATACAATACAATACAATACGAGACATAAACGTGGCGCTTATTGTCTACTATGTTATACATAGACGTGGTGGTTATTGTATAGAATACAATACAATAACTACGATGCAATGCATTGCATTTCAATACAAAAGAAAAAGAATAATAACTGAGCACTTACACACACACACTCATACACTCATACACACACACAACCATCGCTCACACACGCACACTCACTCACACTCACTCACTCATTCACACACACATGCATATGATTATGCAACCTCTTACACACGTTCACGTACTATCAAACACTTGTGTGCACGCCCACACGCACACAACCTTAGAGAGAAGAGAAGAGAAGACAGACAGACAAAGAAAGAAAAAAACAACCCCACCCCCCCCCCCCCCCACCCCATAAACAGAGACAGGCATTGGCCAGTCTGCAGTCAGCGTTTAATGCAGACAATTGCACACACAGACACATTGATTCTGCGCACGCTAATACTCACTAAACTGAAACTGGCACTCTTAGGGAAGCAGAGCCTTTATCCGTCCCCTCTCTCTGTCTCTCTCTGCCTGTCTATCTCTCTGTCTCTGTATGTTTCTGTCTGTATGTCTGTCTCTGACTGTCTCTCTGTCTCTGTCCCTGTCTGTCTGTCTCTCTCTCTCTGTCTCTGTCTATCTCTCTTCTTTCTGCCTTTCTGTCTCCCTTCCTCCACCCCCCACCCCCCACCCCTCCTCTCTCTCTCTCTCTCTCTCTCTCTCTCTCTCTCGCTCGCTCGTTCAGTCTTTTTTTCTCTCTTCCCTTACTCCACCTCCTCCTCCTCCACCTCCTCCTCCTCCACATTCCTCCTCCACCTCCTCCTCCTTCTTCTTCTTCTTCTTCTTCTTGTTCTTCTTCTTCTTCTTGTTCTTCTTCTTCTTCTTCTTCTTCTTCTTCTTCTTCTTCTTCTTCTTCTTCTTCTCTTCTTCTTCTTCTTCTGTATTTGCTACGTATGATTTTCCTTTTCCAGCATTTTGCTTATAGTTATTTTGTTTGTATCTTCTCGTTAAGATATGCATGCACATCCCTGCACACGCATACACCTACACATATCTACACACACACACACACACGCACACTTACACATCAACACACACACATCTACACACACACACACACACACACACACACACACATCTACACACACACATACACACACACAACACACACACACTTACACATCTACACACACACACACACACACTTACACATCTACACACACACACTTACACATCTACACACACACACACACACACACACACACACACACACACACACACACACACACACACACACACATGCGGGTTTTTAACCAGCGCGAGGACGCGCGCACACGGGACCTCAGTTTATAATCTCATAAGAATGACTTTCATGGGAGTGCTGTCAATACTGATGTTAACCCCAGGGGAGGGGGGGTGGGGGTGGGAATCCCCTATTGAACGGGTGCCTCAGTGATGGCTCGAACCCAGGCCGTCAGATCACGAGCTCAACACTCTAACCACTTGGCTGTCAAGCCCGCCTGTAATTTCTGTTTGGCTTTTTTTTTGTTTCTTCCTATCTCGTTTTCTCTGTTTTGTTTGCCTTTGTTTTGCTTTCTCCCCCGTGGGGATGCCGGGAACCTGCCAGTATAAAATAGCATCCCCACCTTCTGGAAATTCCTGTGCTAGAAATTTCATCTTTTCTATCCCTCTCTTTGTTTCTGCTTTGCTCCTTTTCTTCCTGTCACCTTCTTGTCTACATTCTGATCTGCAGACTTAAAAAAGATAACGATTCTCTCTTATGCCGAAGTCGGATACGCTGGGCCTGACTTGCCAGGCGCTTTACGGCAGCGTGACGCATTTTCGCTTATATAACAGACAACAGTAGATGCTGTCTGGGCGTTCGACGGTAAACGAAGAACTTTTTCTTTCTATATTTTGTCTTTGTAGGGAGTATCTTTGTATTTTCTCTATGTCTTCCTGTTTATTGCCGTGACTGCTTATGTGTTGTTACATAATTGTGTATCGTTTTTGTACTGTTTTTGTTTGTTTGTTTGGATGTTCTCGGTGTTTCTGATGATGAAGTTGCAGACGTTACTAACTTTGCTGTCTCTTTTGTACTGATGGTGATGATGTTGCTGTTGTTGTTGCTTTGGGTTTTTTTCTTTTCTTACTGTTTATGTTTTGCATCCTTTTTTTAATTATTATTCTCTTTCCTCTTGTCATGTTTAGGCGTTTTTCGTTGATGACGATCTAGATATTATAAGCTTGTCTTTTTTTCCCGATGATGACGATGATGATACCTTTTTGTTGTTGTTTGTTTTATTTCTTCTTCTTCTTCTTCTTTTTCTTCTTCTTCTTCTTCTTCTTCTCTTCTTCTTCTTCTTCTTCTTCTCTCTTCTTCTTCTTCTTCTTCTTCTTCTCTTCTTCTTCTTCTTCAGTTTCTTCTTCTTTTCCTCTTTTCTTCTTCTTCTTCTTCTTCTTCTTCTTCTTTTCTTCTTCTTCCTTTTCTTCTTCTTCTCTTCTTCTTCTTCTCCTCCTCCTCCTCCTCCACCTCCTCCTCCTCCTCCTCCTCCTCCTCCTCCTCCTTCTTCTTCTCTTCTTTTCTCTTCTTTTCTTCTCTTCTTCTTCTTCTTTTTCTTCTTCTTCTTCTTCTTCCTCTCCTCCTCCTCTCCTCCTCCTCCTCCTCCTCCTCTTTCTTCTTCTTTTCTTCTCTTCTTCTTCTTCTTCTTCTTCTTCTTCTCTTCTTCTTCTTCTTCTTCTTCAAATTCTTCTTCAATTTCTTCAAATTCTTCTTCTTCTTCAAATTCGTCGTCGGTGGTGTCGTCGGCATCATCATCATTATCATCATCATCATCATCATCATCATCATCAATTATCATCATCATCTCCTCCTCCTTCTCCTCCTTCTCCTCCTCCTCCTAATTCTTCCTCTTCTTCGTTTTCTCCACACCCACATAGTTGAAGCTATGGCCTCTCGCTGGCATGTATGTCTATGAATGCTCCGAAATAGAAGGTATGGCGGAAAGAACGAGGAGAAATCAATCCTTAAACACTGCTGGGTATTGAGGGAGGGAAGGAGAGAAGTGACAAGAGAATTTAACGAGAGAGGGACAAAAGCAATAGGAGAGATGATGGGAGGATGGGGAGGGGGTTGAAGATAGGATTTGGGGGGAGTGGGGGTGGGAAAAGACAGGGATGGGAAAAGATTGACATGGTGGGGCAGTGAGGAGTGAGGGGATTTTGAAGTTGGTGGGGAGTGGGGGGTGGGGGTGTCTAGAAATTGTGATTGTGTTGAAGGCTGTTGTGATAGTGACTGTACAAAAGACATTTTTTTCTTATGTCCTCCAGTTTGATTTTACAAGACCTTCATTATTATTGTTGTTGTTATTGTTAGAGTTGTAGTTTTGCGCATGCATATGTGTATGTATATGTGAGCGGTTTGTTGGGTGAGGGCGTTTTGTGGTCCATGTTAATTTTCTGTACATGTTATCACACAAAGTGCTTCTTTTGTAAAAAAAAAAGAAAAAAAAAAGTATTAGACTTATTCTGTTCAATACAAATGGGCATACTAAATAGATTATCCCCTTTTTTTCATCTTCCGATCATGTTTTCGGTGCTTCTTTTGTTTTTCATCTTCTTAAGGTAAAACTAAAGAGTGTTTATGAAAAACAGAAAAAAGAAAGAAAAAAGAAACAAAAGAAAGCAAAGCAAAGTGAAACGAATGGTCAGGCGCTTAATTAATGGCAATGCAACGTCATTTCTCTCATATGACATACAACAACAGTTGATGTCTGAGAGTTCGATGACGACGAAGAAGAAACAAATCTGGCCCAACAATCAAACAAACACAACAAACAAAACAAACACACAAACAACAAGAAAATGCCTCTGAAAGTAACCGTGCCTTCCTTTAGAAAGATACACAAATGCTAAGAAACAGGAGGTAAAGGAGAGAAAACGAAGAGATATCAATCCTTAAACAAAAGCATTGGGAGAGATGAGGGGAGGGTGGAAGAGAGTGAGAGAGACAGACAGATAGACAGATAGAGAGAGAGAGAGACAATGACAATGACAATGACAAATGACAATGACAATGACAAATTCTTTTATTTCGAGGATAATGAATAAGCACACATGTGCTTTTTTACATCCAGTCCCCGCCCGTTAGGGATACATCTTAATAATAATAACCCAATACTTATACAGTCTCGCAATAAAAACAAGGGGAAATAACCCTTTTCAAAACAGCTCCCCCCCAACAACCCTCCCCCCCCCCCCAAAGCAAGCAATTAAAAGAAAATCCTAAGAATACCCCACCCCTACCCCCACCCCCAAAAAACCCTAACCAAAACAAACAAACAAACAAACAAAAGAGAAGGAAAAACCAAACCAACAAAAGATGATAAAAAAGAGAAAAACAGACAAACACAACAACAAGAACAAGAGCAACAACAAAGCCAAGAAAATTAACACAACCAAACTTAATAAGTCATAAAGATAAACATCTACACATTGTCAAATGGTACACATACTTGTTACACATAATTATAAGATATTGAAATAGGGCACTCATTAAAACTTAAGTACAGAGGCAAGTCCAATAAAGTATTGAAAATATAAAATTATGAATCATTCATCAGGATATACTATGACTATAAGCAGGACGATAAAAGGTGAGAGAGAGACAGAGACAGAGAGTGTGTGTGCGTGTATTTCAGAGATAATATCCAATATATAAATCCCAAAACAGTATGCAATCCCATCAACACTCATTTTAGATTATACTCGTTTCAATTATATGTCATGATAATGAAATAAATTTAATACCCATACATTCACACAATAAAAACAAGAAACAAACCAAGAAGAAATTTAAAACTATACAGTCGTTTAGGGAGAGAATATGGGTGGGTGAGTGAGTGAGTGTGTGTGTGTATGTGTGTGTGTGTGTGTGTGTGTGTGTGTGTGTGTGTGTGTGTGTGTGTTTGAGCGTGTGTGTGTATGTGTGTGTGAGAGAGAGAGAGAGAGAGAGAGAGAGAGAGAGACAGACAGACAGACAGACAGACAGACAGATTCACGAGAGGGAGAGGGGGGAGAGAGAGACAGACAGAGAGAGACAGACACAGACTCAGAGAGAGAGAGAGAGAGATAGATAGAGAGAGAGAGAGAGAGAGAGAGAGAGAGAGAGAGAGAGAGAGAGAGAGAGAGAGAGAGAGAGAGAGAGAGAGAGAGAGAGAGGGAGGCAGGCGCAGGAGACAGTTTAACGAGAAAGAGACAAAAAGAGAGATGGAGAGATGGTGGTTGAATGTGGAGATGGGAACATGAAATAGACATGAAGTCACGAAAAGATGGAGCAGGATGAGGGAGGGGGGAGGGGACGTGGAGGGAGGGGGAGGGACGAACTGAGGGAGGTGTGTGTGTGTGGTTGGGAGGGGGGGTAGAAGTGTGGGTGGGGGTGGAGGGAGATAGGATGGCTAGATGTTAGTATTATGTTGAGGAATGTTGTGGTGATGTTCACGGAAGTATAAAAAAGGTTTTTAATATTTCTTTTTTGTTTCATTCCAGCTGATGCTGAATAGACCTGCAATCAGGTATGTGTTTGTGGTATTGTGTGGTATAGTGTAGTGTAGTGTAGTGTGGTGTGGTGTGGTGTGATTTGGTGGGGGGTGGGGTGGTAGTGGTGTGGTGTCATTGTGGTGTGGGTGGTGTGGTGGTGGTGTGTGGTGTGGTGTGATGTAGTGTGGTGTTGGGTGGTGGCGGTTTGGTGTCACTGTGGTGTGATGGTGGTGTGGTGCTGTGATGGTGGTGTGGTAGTGTGTGGGACGGTGCGATGGTAGTGTGGTGTGATGTGGTGTCGTGCAGTGTGATGGTGGTGTGGAAGTGTGTGGTGTGATGTAGTGTGGTGTGGTGTGATGTGGTGTGGTGTGATGTGGTGTCGTTGTAGTATGGTGTGGTGTGGGGTGGCTGCGGTATGGTGTCATTGTGGTGGGGGGTGGTGGCAGTATAGTGTGATGGTGGTGTAGTGTGGTATTTAGTGTGATGGTGGTGTAGTGTGATGTGTAGTGTGATGGTGGTGTAGTGTGATGTGAAGTGTGAGGATGGTGTAGTGTGATGTGTAGTGTGATGGTGGTGTGGTAGTGTGTGATACGATGTGGTGCAGTGTGGTGCGATGCAATGTGATGGTGATGAAGATGTGTGTGTGTGTATACGTGTGTGTACGTATGTCTTTGTGTGTCTGTGTCTGTGTGTGCGTTCGTGAATGTGCATGAACGTGTGTGTGCACGTATGTGTGTGCGCATGATTATGCGTTTGCACACACTTACGCAAAAAGGAAGAGGAGTGTATGCTATTATTCATGCTAATTGTCTGTGTTCGTCACTGCCAGTGGGCTGCCGGCATTAAAGCCAGCGGGCTTTTTGCTCATTAGATATGGCTTCCTAAACATCGTTATTTTCTTTTTCTTCCGCCTGAATCAACAAAATATACATATATTCCTTTTTATTTTTGTACTTCCTGTCTTTCCAGTATAAAGAAAACAATCAGATTCTCAAAAAACCCACAAAACGAAAGCGAAAAGGCAGATGGAAACGAAAACGAAAAACAGCCTTTTTACAAAATAACAAACGAAAAAAAAAAGCAAAACCCAACAAAAAACCGATTCACAGAAAGTAGCGTTTTCTTGCACAGAAAGGTAAACATGTTCTGACATAGAAATTGTGGCACAGGCAGAGAGAGAGAGAGAGAGAGAGAGAGGAGAGAGAGAGAGAGAGAGAGAGAGAGAAGAGAGAGAGAGAGAGAAGAGAGAGAGAGGAGAGAGAGAGAGAGAGAGAGAAAAGGAAGATAAATCAATCCTTACACACTGGCGTTGAAAGAGGGAGGGAGGGACGGAAGAAGGGAGGGAGGGAGGGAGGGAGAGAGTAAAGTGACAACAGACAATTAAACCAGAGAGGGATTGAAAGCAGAAGGAAAGATTTGTGGTTGAGGATGAGGAGGGGATGGATGGGGAGCAGAGACGATTAACATGTTGCGGCAGGGGAGAGGGGACTGTTGTGGTGGATCGGTGGTCTAGAGGTAACGCGCCTGTCTAGAAAGCGAAAAGTCCGGGTCTGAAGTGTGCGGCGGTTCGTACCCCGTTTGGACCGGAAATTTTTTCCCCATCCATTAGACCATGAGTGGTGGTCTGGGCGCTAGTCTTTCGGATGAGACGATAAACCGAGGTCCCGTGTGTTACACGTAATTATTTAGCGCACGTAAAAAAACCCACGGCAACAAGAGAGTTGTCCCTGGCAAAATTCTTAGAAAAAAGCCACTCTGATAGGGAAACAAATACAGCTGCAGAAAAAAAAAAGGGTGAAAGGGTGGCGCAGCGCTAAGTGGCGACGCGTTCTCCCGCTCTCCCGGGGAGAGCAGCCCGAATTTCACGGAGAGAAATCTGCGTGACTTAAAGTGGTATGAAATAAAATCTGAGCGCTTTGATTTGTTGCTTTACAAGATTCAGCGCTATATAAATTCCATACATTATTATTATTATTATTAAGAGGGATGGGGGATTGGCTGGGGGGGAGGGGGGGCGAGGGGGGGGGGGGATAAGTGGACATGGCTGAAGCAAGTGCGTGGGAAGGGGAGGGGATTGGGGTGGGGGAGTGGGGAGTGGGATGAAGATTGGAAGTCTATAAGTTAATGTTGTTGTGTAGGTAGGGATATTGTGATGAAGCAAGACATTTTCCCCTTTTTTTTCATACTTCAGTGGATGTTTTTGTTATTGTTGTTGATTGTGTTTAATACCTTCAAGATTGGTGTGATGACTCTGTGTGAGCTTGTGTGTGTGTGTGTGTGTGTGTGTGTGTGTGTGTGTGTGTGTGTGTGTGTGGTGTGTGTGTGTGTGTGTGTGTGTGTGTGTGTGCGCGCATGTGTGTTTCTGAGTGTGTGTGACACTGTGTCTGTTCTACATACACATGCACACTTAATCAATGGTAACATTCTCTAAGATATTTGCTCGCAGACTACTACTGTCAATGCTTAATGCTTGGTGCACTCATTACGGTAGGCATACTAAATACCTTTTGTCTTCCACGTGAAAAAATACTAGTGTTTCTTCAGCTTTTTTCTACATTTTCATATGTAGAAAGCTTATTTGGAAACAACAATTGTTTGTAAAAAATCACACAACTCAAGAAATCAAACCAAAATAAAACCACCAAACAACAAAAAAACCCCAACCAAACCATCGAAAAAGTGAATACAACATAATCATTAGTTATGAAAGCCTACGCTCTCCCCACAGACGGGTATAATAGACATTTTGGAACAGAAAGAGGTAGCAGGGACCACGCGCGAAGAGAAATCAACCCTTAAACACTGACCTTCAGACAGAGAGGAAGGTGACACGTGACGATTGAACGAGACAGGGACAAAATCACAGAATGAGAGAGAGAGAGAGAGAGAGGGAGGGGGAGAGAGAGAGAGAGAGAGAGAGGGAGGGACGGAAGGAGGGAGAGAGAGAGGGGGGGGGGACAGAGAGAGGGAGATAGAGAAATTTTATTCTTTTCTTTCGAGGATAATGAAATAAACACTCATGTGCTATTTTTTACATCTAGACCTCGTGTGCATGCAGTTTTGTAAACTTTGTCATCCGTTCCCACTGGCACCCAATAGCCTACTTCTTCCGAAAAGCGGAACGGGTTTTAACGTGTGCGCAAGATGTTCTGCCATGCGTTCGCACACGGGGCCTCGGTTCATAGTCTCATCCGAAGGACTGTTGGAGAGAGTGGAGTCTGCCCTGATGTTAACTCCAAGGGAAAATATCCGCTTGAACAGGATTCGAACCCGGGTTGTAACCACTGGGCTATTCCGTCCCCTTAGAGAGAGAGAGAGAGAGAGAGAGAGAGAGAGAGAGAGAGAGAGAGAGAGAGAGAGAGAGAGAGAGAGAGAGAGAGAGAGAGAAAGAGAGAGAGAGGGGGGGGGGGGGGGAGGGAGAGAGAGAGAGAGAGAGAGAGAGAGAGAGAGAGAGAGAGAGAGAGAGAGAGAGATGGTTGCTAAAAGGGATGGGGGCAGGCAAAAATCAAGATTGGCATAGCAAGGCAGGACAGAGGGTGGCAGGGTAGAAATTGGGTGAGAATAGGAAGCCTGCAATTTTAGCCGTGTTTAAGGGATGTTGTGATGTTGGTAGTACAGAAAATGTGTTTCGCTAACCTACACGTCATTCTAGAACACCTTCGACCTCGTGCTCTGTGACGTCAGTGTGCAACCAAACAGACAGACAGACCAGCAAAAAAACCCAGAACAGACCAGCAAGCAAACAGACAGACCAGCAAACAAACAAACAAACAGACAGACCACGAAACAAACAAACGGACAGACCAGCAAACTAACAGACAGACAGACCAGCAAACAACAAACAGAGAGACCAGCAAACAAACAAGCAAGCAGGCAGACCAGCAAACAAACAAACGGACAGACCAGCAAACAAACAAACAGACAGACCAGCTAACAAACAAACAGACAGACCAGCAAACAAACAAGCAGACAGACCACAAACAAACAAGCAGACAGACCAGCAAACAAACAAACAGACAGACCAGCAAACAAACAAACAGACAGACCAGCAAACAAACAAACAGACAGACCAGCAAACAAACAAGCAGACAGACCAGCAAACAATCGAGCAGACAGACCAGCAAACAAACAAACAGACATACCAGCAAACAAACAAACAGAGAGACCAGCAAACAAACAAACAGACAGACCAGCAAACAAATCAAGCAGACAGACCAGCAAACAAGCAAACAAATAGACCAGCAAACAAACAAACAGACAGACCAGCAAACAAACAGAGAACCCAGCAAACAAACAAACAGACAGACCAGCAAACAAACAAGCAGACAGACCAGCAAACAAACAAACAGACATACCAGCAAACAATCAAGCAGACAGACCAGCAAACAAACAAACAAATAGACCACAAACAAACAAACAGAGAGACCAACAAACAATCAAGCAGACAGACCAGCAAACAAGCAAACAGACAGACCAGCAAACAAACAAACAGAGAGACCAACAAACAAAAAAAGACATACCAGCAAACAAACAAACGGACAGACCAACCAACAAACAAACAAACAGACAGACCAGCAAACAAACAAACAGACAGACCAGCAAACAAACAAACGGACAGACCAATCAACAAACAAACAAACAGACAGACCAGCAAACAAACAAACAGACATACCATCAAACAAACAAGCAGACAGACCATCAAACAAACAAGCAGATAGACCAGCAAACAAACAAACAAACAGACCAGCAAACAAACAAGCAGACAGACCAGCAAACAAACAAGAGAAAAAAAATTAGCAAACAAGCAAACAGACAGACCAGCAAACAAACAGACAGACCAGCAAACAAACAAACAACAGACCAGCAAACAAGCAAGCAGACATACCAGCAAACAAACAAACAGACAGACCAGCAAACAAACAGACACACAGACCAGCAAACAACATACAGACATACCAGCAAACAAACAAGCAGATAGACCAGCAAACAAACAAACGGAAAGACCAGCAAACAAACAAACAGACAGACCAGCAAACAAACAAACAGACAGACCAGCAAACAAGCAAACAGACAGACCAGCAAACAAACAGACAGACAGACCAGCAAACAAACAAACAGTCAGACCACCAAACATTCAAACAGACAGACCACCAACAGACCACCAAACATTCAAACAGACAGACCACCAAACAGACAGACCAGCAAACAAACAAGCAACAGACATACCAGCAAACAAACAAACAAACAGAGAGACCAGCAACAAACAAACGGACAGACCAGCAAACAAACAAACAGACAAACCAGCAACCAAACAAACAGGCAGACCAGCAAACAAACAGACAGACCAGCAAACAAGCAAGTAGACAGACCAGCAAAAAAACAGACAAACAGACCAGCAAAAAAACAAGCAGACAGACCAGCAAACAAACAGACAGACCACAAACAAACAGAGATACCAGCAAACAAGCAAGTAGACAGACCAGCAAACAACAAACAGACATACCAGCAAACAAACAAACGGACACCAGCAAACAAACAAACAGGCAGACTAGCAAACAAACAAACAGACATACCAGCAAACAAACAAACGGACATACCAGCAAACAAACAAATAGGCAGACTAGCAAACAAACAGACAGACATACCCAGCAAACACACAAACAGACAGACCAGCAAACAAACAAACGGACAGACCAGCAAACAAACAAACAGACAGACCAGCAAACAAACAAACGACAGACCAGCAAACAAATTTTAAAGAAAACAGACAGACCAGCAAACAAACAGACAGACAGACCAGCAAACAAACAAACGGACAGACCAGCAAACAAATTTTAAAGAAAACAGACAGACCAGCAAACAAACAGACAGACAGACCAGCAAACAAACAAACGGACAGACCAGCAAACAAGCAAGCAGGCACACCAGCAAACAAGCAAACAAACAAGCACACAAACAAAGGGGAACAAAGATGCCAACCCGAAATGTCATATAATAAAAGTCAGCGTCTTTCCAAAGAAAGGTCTACAGTTCTGGAAACAGGGAGGATCAGAGAGAGGAAAAGAGAAATCAATCCTTAAAACACTGACATTAATTTGGGGCAGAGAAGAAGGTAACAAGAGACAGTTGAGCAAGAGAGGTACGATGGTGGGTGGGTGGAGAGGGGGATAGGGTGTGTGTGTGGGGGGGGGGGGGGAGAGGAAAGACGAGATTGGTACGTGAAGGCAAGGAGGGAAGGAGAGGAGTACAACTAGGAAGTCTGGAATTTGTGCTGAGCTGAGAGAGGTTGTGATGTTCGGAGAATAGATAGACATGTTCCTTCCAGCTTGCAGATAGTTCTTCAAGTCAGGGCGTGTGTATGGTATCAGAGTGTGTGTGTGTGTGTGTGTGTGGTGTGTGTGTGTGTGTGTGTGTGTGTGTGTGTGTGTGTGTGCTTGTGTGTGTTCATGTTCACGTCTATTCACTAAAAAGTGATTTAGTGTGTGTGTGTGTGTGTGTGTGTGGTGTGTGTGTGTGTGTGTGTGTGTGTGTGTGTGTGTGTTCATTTTCGCGTCTATCCAATAAAAAGTGATTTTAGTATGTGTGTGTGTGTGTGTGTGCGTGTGTGTGTATGTGTGTGTATGTGTGTGTGTGTGCGTGCGTGTGTGTTCGTGTTCACGTCTATGAAATAAAAGTGATTTTAGTGGTGTGTGTGGTGTGTGTGTGTGTGTGTGCGTGCGTGTATATGTGTAATGTCTGTTTGTGTATTCTGTGTTGAAGGGGGTGGGGGTTCAGGGGGGGGGGGGTGAGGTGATTCATGTTAATTTTCTAATGTGTGACCACTGAAGCGGTATTTTGAATGCTAATGGCTTGTTGTGTTCTTAAGATCTGGCATAGTAAACATGCCCCAATCCCCACCATTCTGTGCTTTAAAAATGTGTTTTATATAACTCCTGTTATTTCTTAAGCAAAAATAACCAGCTAGAAAGATACCAGAACAAAAAAGCTATAAAAAAATCACGCCCCACCCCCTTCCATCACAAAGCCTCAGAGCCAAACCAAACAAACCAAAGCGTAAACAAGGAACAGTCTGCCAACAAACACCATAGTATGGAGGCCAGAACCATCCTTCAACTACAAGGTACAAAAGTTCTGAAATGGAAGACATGGCAGAAGAAACGAGAAGGAATCCATTCTTAAACGCCAGTGTGTGAGAGCTGGGGGGAGTGGGACAATGGACATTGTTGAGGAAAGAGGGGAAAAAAGTTGTGAAAAAGAGGTGGTGATTGAAGACAGGCGGACGACTGGAGATAAGATGAAGCATTTGGGTAGGAGGGAGAGAGAGAGAGAGAGAGAGAGAGAGAGAGGAGAGAGAGAGAGAGAGAGAGAGAGAGAGAGAGGGAGAGAGAGAGAGAGAGAAGGGGGAGGGAAAGAGAGAGAGAGAAAGAAAGAAAGTGTGTGTGTGTGTGTGTGTGTGTGTGTGTGTGTGTGTGTGTGTGTGTGTGTGTGTGTGTGTGTGTGTGTGTGTGTGCGTGAAAGAGATACAGAGACAGGGATAGAGAGAGAAAAATGAGCTTGCATCATAAATGCCAAAGACTTTGTGTGTACTCTAGACTTGGCACTGTCAAACATTATTTCCTCTCCTCATTCTGTACTTATGCTTTTTTCTTCATCTCCTTTCCTTTCTGTTAGACACACAAAAAAGAAAATAACTGAGAAAAATGCCAAAAACAAAATAGTTGCCCACCCCCCACCCCCCCAAAAAAAAGCAAAACAAACCCAAAACCGAACGAAAACTGACCCAAAACAAGCACACAATCCTCAACTAACATCCTATTGTAGAAGGCAGATTCTCCCACCGAAAGGTACACAGATTCTGCAGTGGAAGAGGTGGCAGCGGGAACGAGAAGAAATCCATTCTTAAACACCAGCGTTGAGAGCTGGGTCAATGGAACAATGGACATTGTTGAGGAAAGAGGAACAAAAGAAGCTGGGAAATAAGAGAGGTGGTGATTGAAGATAGGTGTCGAGTGGAGATAAGATAAAGCAGATGGGTAGAAATGAGAGAGAGGGGGGAGGGGAGAGGGGGGAAGGGTGAGGGAGAGGGAGAAAGAGAGAGAGGAAGTGAGGGAGAGAGAAAGAGATCGAAAGAGAGGCATAATAATTATGAAAAATGTTTATTCCTCTTTTGTCTTCAGCTAATTTTGCATCACTTGTTTGTTTGTTTCTTTGTGTGTGTGCGTGTGTGTTTACGTACATGCGTGTGTATGTCTGTGTTTTTGTTTTCTCGTAAATCTCTGTTTATATTTTTCTTTATTCTCTTTTGTTGGTGGTGGTGTCTTTTTTTTTTACCTTAGACAAAAACTAAACTGATCAGAAAAGAAAACTCAGAACAAAAAACCTAAAAATTGAAAAGAACATACCAAAAAAACACAACCCAACCTTAAACCGCAAAGCCAAAAACAAAATCAAAATAAACTCAGCAATCAACTAAACACTGACAAACAACCAACAACCAAAAAACAACATCAGACAATGATCACAGAGGCCAGATCCCCCCCTAAAAAGGCGCAAGAGGTGTTGGGCTGTTTTTTATATTGGAAGACATGGCAGCGGCAATGAGAAGAAATCAATTCTTAACCACCAGTATTGGGGATCTAGGGACATTTGGGACAATGGACAGTAGTGTAAGAAGAAAAAAGAGGAAGGAAGGAAAGCTGTGATGAGAGAGAGGTGGCAATGGAAGATAGGGATGATGGAGATAAGATGAAGAAGTTGGGCAGGAGAGGGAGAGAGAGGGAGAGAGAGAGAAAGAGAGAGAGAGAGAGAGAGAGAGAGAGAGTGAGAGAGAGAGAGAGAGTGAGAAGAGAGAGATACATAGATAGATACATAGGTAGATAGGGAGAGAGAGACATTGAGAGAGATACATACAATACATACATACATACATACATACATACATCATACATACATACATAAAGAGAGAGACATTGAGGGAGAGAGAAAGTGAGAGTGAGATAGAGAGAGACCGACAAACATACAGACAGATACAGACACAGAGAGACAGAGAGAGAGAGGGAGAGACAGACAGATAGACAGACTGACAGACAGAGAGAGCGAGAAAGGGAGATGGGTGCGGGGGGGAATGAGAAGTGGGAATTGGGGGTATCTGTGTGGAGAGATGCAAGTCAGGCATAATAATTATGAAAAATGTTTATTTCACTTTTGTCGTCAGCTAATTTTGCATCACTTGTTTGTTTGTTTGTTTTGGAGAGAGAGAGAGAGAGAGAGAGAGAGAGAGAGAGAGAGTGTGTGTGTGTGTGTGAATGTGTGCGTGTGTTTGTGTGTGTTTGTTGGTTTATATGCGTGATGCGTGCGTGTGCGTATGTGCGCGCATGTAATTATGTGTGTGTGTGTGTCTGTAAGTGATGTTAATTGTTAATCTGCATACACGGTTTTATTTTTGTTCTTGCTCTTTCCCATCTGCAAGTGCCTTTGACGTTTCAAGAATGGAGACAAACATGTTGAAGGAGGAAAAGGATTAAAAAAAAAACACCCACAAAATACAAATGATGCCAATAACAATGACAAAAGCAGTAACAACAACAACAGCAATCAGAACAACAACAACAAAAAACAATCATATGAAAATAAAAGTGGAAGGAATCACGAAGAAAACTCAAACAGAAAATAATGGTATCAAGACACGAAGAGTGAAACTAGGAACAATAGTCTGTTAACAGAAAGTAGAGTAGAAGAAAAGAATAGTGAAAGAGGTATTGAAGGGTGGGGTGATATGGAAGTAGTTAGGGGAGGGAAAGTTCGTGTGTGTGTGTGTGTGTGCATGTGTGTGTGACATTTCTAGAAAATAGTTTCCACATGGACATCTCTTGTACGTGCCTTGGGCCTTTTTGTAATCATTATTATTTTTATTTCACATGCAACAGTTTCTTTCCTTTTTGTCTTTTGTAGCCTTTAATTGGTATATCTATATACTTTTTTGTGTTGCTTTTTCTTTCATCCTCAGGCACAACTTGGAAAACATACAGATTTTTTACAACAACAACAAACAATAAAAGCCAACCAGCCAAACAAATACAGAAAGAAATAAGCAAGCGAACTCCAAAAACAAACAAAATAAAGAAATAAGCAAACAATTATCAAAAAAACCCAACAACAACCACACAAACGAACAAACAAAATAGTCGCAATAGAAACCAGCGTTTCCCCGCAGAAAGATGTAAAAGATTCCACCAAAACAACAAAACACAAACCAACTTGGAGGCGTGGCAGAGACATCGTGAAGAAATCAATCCTTAAACACTGGTGTTGAAAGAAAGAGGGAGGGAGGTAGGGGAGGTGACAAGAGACAGTTTAACAAGAGGGAGGGGGGGGGGGGCGAAAGCAAGGGGAGAGAGGGTGGTGGCTATAATGGGGCTGGGGGTGGGTGGGTGGGGGAGGGGGAGGTTTGGAGGGTAGAGGACACGTACGTACTAGAGCAAGAGAGAAGAGGAGAGGGGCTGGAGGTGGATAGAGATGGGGAGTGGGGCAGGGGGGGGAGTGGGGCGGGGGCAAGGGAGGGGGGGAGTGGGGCGGGTTGAGTGGGGCGGGGGGCAGGGGAGGGGGGGGGGATGAGTGGGGCGGGGGCAGGGGGGGGGGGGAAGTGGGGCGGGGGCAAGGGGTGGGGGGATGTCTTGCGCACACGTTTAAATCTGTTCCGTTTTTCTGGAAGAGAAGGCCATTTCGTGCTGGTAGGAACACTTGGCAAAATTTCTGTATGAAAACAGAGAGAGAGAGAGAGCGGTAGAGAGAGAGGAGAGAGAAGAGAGGAGAGAGAGAGGAGAGAAGAGGGAGAGAGAGAGAGAGTGAGAGAGAGAGGAGGAGGAGAGAGAGAAGGAGACAGAGAGTGAGAGAGACAGAGACAGAGAGAGAGAGAACGAATGAACATGATGGGGCATGAAAAACAGAAAGGTGTAAGAAGTGAGATATACGGGGGGGAGGGGGGGGGGGACGGGATAGCCTGGCGGTTAGAGCGTTGCGCTTGGGATCTGACGGCCTGGGTTCGAGCCACCACTGAGACCCACTTCATGGAGATTTGTTTTTTTTTCCTCTCCTGGAGTTAACACCAGTACTGACTCTACTCCCCCCTGAAAGTTCTTCTCATGAGTCTATAAACCGAGGTCCCTAATGCGAACGCACGCGCGGAAAGTCTTGCGCACATGTTAAAATCCTTTCCGCATTTCGGAAGAGGCCATTGCGCTTGGGATCCGAGGGCCTGGGTTCGAGCTCCCACGGAAGCCCTCTTTAAAGGGATTTTGGGGTTCCAGGAGTTAACTTCAGTACTGACTCTACTCCCCCCTCAACATTCTTCAGATGAGACTATGGACCGAGGGTCCTGTGTACGCGAAAAGTCTTGCGCACCCATTTAGATATGTACCGCTTTTTGGAAGAGAAGGCCATTTGGGCATTTCGTGCTGAGTGGAACAGCTAACAACATTTTATCTAAAAACAAAAGAAACCGCACGCACATTTTTTTCAAAATTTATTTTATTTATTCTTTTATTTCGAGGATAATGGGATAAGCACTTATGTGCTTTTTTTTACCTTCAGTCCCCGTGTGTATGCGGGTTTGTAATTTTTTTCCATCTGTTCCCACCGGTACACTATGGCCAACTCTTTCCAAAAGCGGAACAGGATTTAACGTGTGCGCAAGATGTCTGCATGCGTTCGCACACGGGGCCTCGGTTAATAGTTGCACATTGATTCGTGTGTAGACAGGATTTCCGAAGACGGATTGTTGTGTTGTTACCTTCATGTTGGGTAAAAACGGTCACATACGCAAAAATCTCACCATTGGTGAACCTCGGAGCTCTTGCGGAGGGACGACAACATATAATTGGGACAAGGAAGGGAGGGGGGTGGGGGGAGAAGAACATGAAGATGTTAGGACAGGACAGAGGGAGAGAGGTTAGATAAAAGTGGGGGTGGAGGATAGAGTGGAGGAAAAGATAGACATGGTTGGGGAAGGAGGGAGGGAGAATGGAATGGAAGTGGAGATGGGGGAGTGGGGGTGGGTGGTGTTCTAGGATGGTGAGTCTGGATATTAGCCTTTTGTTGAAGGATGTGGTGAAGAACAGACGATGTTTTCCTCAGGCCACTACGTGATTATCTTCTCCTTTCCAGTGGTGTGTGTGTGTGTTTTGTGTGTGTGTGTGTTGTGTGTTGTGTGTGTGTGTGTGTGTGTGTGTGTGTGTGTATGTGTGTGTGTATGTGTGTGGTGTTTGTGTGTGTGTTTGTGTGTGTTTTTGTGTGTGTGTGTGTATGTGTGTGTGTTGTGTATGTGTGTGTGTATATGTGTATGTGTGTGTGTGTTGTGTGTGTGTGTGGCCATGTGTGTGTGTGTGTGTGTGTGTGTGTGTGTGTGTGTGTGTGTTTTGGGGATCCTTATTCTGTACGTACATTATATTGCTCTTGCCTTCTTACAGTAGAAGCTCAGATTTGGGGTTTTATTTTTTACGTTAGATTACTAGTTATTCTTTCTTTCTTTCTTTCTTTCTTTCTTTCTTTCTTCTTGTTCTTGTTCTTCTTCTTGTTCTTCTTCTTGTTCTTGTTCTTGTTGTTGTTGTTGTTGTTGTTCTTCTTCTTCTTCTTCTTCTTCTTCTTCTTTCTTCTTCTTCTTCTTTTTCTTCTTCTTTTGCTTCTGCTTCTCCTCCTCCTCCTTCTCCTCCTCTTCCTCCTCCTCCTCTTCTTCCTCTTCTTCTCCTCCTTCTTCTTCTTCAGGTATTTATGTTTCCTCAGGCAAAAACGAAATGTATATGATTTTTCAAACACAAAACAAAGAAAGAAACAAACAAACATACAGCCCCAAGAAACTACACAAGAAACAAACAAACTAAACAAGCAAAGACCAAGCATATACACAGAAACACATAAACAATATTGCAGAAGCCAATGAAACCCATTGAAAGAGGAAAAACTGGTGTGGAAAAAGAAGGGTTGCGAAACGAATAGGACAGAAATCGATCTGTAAACATTGGCATTTAGAATGTGCAGAGTGGTGATTATAAAGGGACCGCTGAAAGAGGACAAAATAAAAATGAAACAACAACTCAAAATCTGGTGTTATGAAGAAGATGGAGAAGGAAGAAGAAGAAGAAGAAGAAGAAGAAGAAGAAGAAGAAGAAGAAGAAGAAAGCGGGCGAGAGAGAATTTAATAGTAGGTTGTAGTAGATAGAGAGAGAATTTAATAGTAGATTTATAGTAGAATTTTATAGTAGATTGTGGCCTTAGGCCACAATACATTGAAAGAGAGTGGGAGAAGGAGAATAGCAACTTGCAAGAGCAGTGGTTTCACAAATACAATGTTGAATCAGCATTATATATATATATATATATATATATATATATATACATATATATATATATATATATGTATATATATATATATATATATATAATGCTGAGTATAGATAGTATAGATAGAGTATATATATATATATATATATATATATATATTATATATAATATATTATATATATATATATATATATATATAATATAATGCTGAGTATAGATAGATACATACATACATAGATACATAGATAGATACATACATACATACATAGATACATAGATAGATAGGTAGGTAGGTAGGTAGCTAGATATATAGATAGATACAGAGAGATATAGATATATACACCTATGTATGTATGTATGCATGCATGTATTGTATGTATGTATGTATGTATGTATGTCTGTATGTAGGTAGGTAGGTAGGTATGTATGTATGTAGGTAGGTAGGTAAGTAGGTAGGTAGGTATGTAGGTAGGTAGGTAGGTAAGTAGGTCTGTAGGTATGCATACACACACATGCCTACGCATACGCATACATGCACTTTTCCAGCCAGTACACAGACGTGGGTGGTGTAACTGTGCCCTTTGTCTGTCACACCATTCTTTCCCCTTTGTTGCAGTAAGCTCCCCTTTTTCAAAGCAGGCATTACTGTGTTTATTGGCTTAGCAAGACAACGCTCTTTTAAGGGAGGTGTGTGTGTGTGTGTGTGTGTGTGTGTGTGTGTGTGTGTGTAAGTGTGTGTGTGTGTGCGTATGCGTGTGTGTGCGTGTTTGTGTGTGTTTGTGTGGGGGGGGGGGGGAGGGAGAAATGTGTGATTGTTGTGCTGTGTTGTATTGTGTGGTGTGGTGTGGTGTGTTGTGATGTAGTGCCGTGTGTGTGTGTGTGTGTGTGTGTTGGGGGAGGGGGGAGGTGTTGCTTTGTGTCGTGTCGTCGTGTGTGTGTAATGGAGAAAGACAGAGAGAGATACAGACAGACAGACAGACAGGCAGGCACACACACACACACACACACACACACACACACACACACACACACACACACACACACACACAGAGATGTATCCATTTTCAATTTTTGTATGTGCTATCATCCTGGCTTTCCTTAATAAAGGGTTAGAGCTTTTTTTTTTTTACTACTAATACACATTCTAACTCTTTGCTTTCCTTTTCTTCTTTTTTTTTTATATTCTACTTCTCCAATACATGAGTGAAATAGATATATAGACACCATACAACACACACAGACAAAAACAACACAACAATCCTACCAGAAACACGGAACACAAGGCAAACAAACACAAAATAATAAGCGATTCAACAACACAGCATGAACAAAAAGGGGAAAAAACATGAGAGAATCCAGTGGTTTCCATTTAAAAGTAAAAGAGCTGCGAGATAAAGTGATCCGGATAGAAATTGCCTGAGAAATCAATCTTGTCAACACTGACGTGAAAAACGGGAGGGTTGGTTACAAGGAAGTGCTGCTGAAAGTTTGTGTATCATTTTTGTATACATATATATATATATATAACATATATATATATATAAATATAATATATATATATAAAACATTTCTGTCACGGCAGATTTGTCGTGTGAAATTCGAGCTGGTTTTCGCACACAGAGAAAAGAGAGAGAAGAGAGGGAGAGAGAGAGAGAGAGAGCAGAAGACAGACAGACAGACAGAGTAAGGACGGAAGAAGAGCAGCTCTGAACTCTGAAAATTTTAAAACTGTACTTCGGCTTAGGCCACAATTCAATGAAAGGGACAATTGTATAAATAACGAAAAAACTTCTGTCCAATTGTCTGAAAATAATGAGCTAGGTTCAAATACATGTATGACTATAAACGAGGTCCGTGTGCGAACGCACGCAGAACATTGCGCTCACGTAAAATCTGTCCGACGTTTCGTAAAGGCCACTGTTGACGTGGAACGGTGACAAATATTTACAAGAACCTCTCACCTTGGACTGATGAAAAAAAAAGCACAAAGTGCGTATTCATTATCCTCGAATAAAAAAAAATTAAATAATTAAAAATAATAAATTGATAGGAAGACAGTTTTGAGATCTAAACGGGTCTCGAACCCTCGAATTCCTGGTTTTTCTCGCCCTGTGGCCATACCTCTCTGTACACCCATCCATTAGCGAATGAAGACATTAGGAGGAAAAGCAAAAAAAAACAACAGCAACAAGAAGGAAGAGAGAGGAGGAGGGAGGAGACGGCCGATGCTGAGGATTGGTGAGGGAACGGAGAACACAAAAAGTAATTGAGGAGGGGAGAACGACGAGCTAGAGGTGTGAGCTGTGGGAGGGTTGAGGGGTAGTGGGTGGGGGGTGGTGGGTTGGGGAGGGTGGGAGGGGAAGAAAGAGGTTATTTCAGTAGAAATAGCGTAGTGGAGGAGGTGTGGGGCTGTGGGCGGGTTGGGGTGGTGGGTGGGGGTGAGTGGGTTGGGGAGGGGTGGGAGGGGATGGAGGGGGGTGGGGGTGGTTGTAAGAGAGAAGTGGTGAGAGTTGTTGGGTGTTTTTCCCACTAGAAATCTTGTTGATGTTCTGGAGCTGTCTTCTTTGTCTGTCTGTCTGTCTGTCCCTGTCTCTCTTTGCCTGTCTGTCTGTCTGTCTCTCTCAGT